>JAOXJJ010000069.1:18932802-18948050 GCA_025769935.1 Phoenix roebelenii | reverse complement strand
ATATGCATGCATGCCTCGAGCTGCCTTCCTGGCAACTATTTGTATATGATACCTGCCAAGAAATCTTCCATTTGCAATTGTCTTTTTCCATCTACGTGCTTATATGAATCAAACATTGCTAAATAGTTGTTATCTACATACGTACAGACGTATTTTTTTTAAAGCAAAATGTGAATGGAAGATTCACATTAAAAACTGGATTCTAAGGCATGCAGCTTTGCTATTTTTTGGGAAATATACATAATAATATCCAGGCGCCTATGTGCTTTGGGGCTAGCGTGACATGTCATTTAGTATTCAACCACCTCTCTTATCCTTGTCAGCTGCACCAACTCTCTTACCACACTACGTACCATGGTGGGGAGCCCAGCAACATTATTGATCAAAACGTCAAAAGAAAAAAGAAAAAAAAAACCATATCAGACATGCGTTATGGTGTGGGATCGGCATTTCCCAAGCACAAAACAAGAGTACTGCAAAGGTTGGTCGGTCGGTTGTGGTGCATACACTGCCCTGTGGAAGACGGTGCGAGGGAATTAATGCAAGGCGCAGCGTCTTCCTCTTTCTCTTTGTACGCGCTGCTCCATCTGGGCCCCGCCAAGAGCGCGAGATTTCTGGCGGAGAAGATGGGTTGCCATCGTAACGGTCTCGATCACCTACGATCGCGAAGGTTTTTGGTTTTACTAATCTTTCCAAATACAAATACGCCCTCGAAACGACGAAGGCCTTTCACCGCGTGAAAAAAAACAAAAGGCTACGAATAACTTCGCAGCAACCATGCTGTCCACGCCATGAACAATACCCTTTCCATTGGTATCCTGGGTAGGTCCCGCCCATATATCTTTGCAGCCTTAGCTAATGGTCTGTTTTGTCCTTGTATAGCAACTTGCTTCCCAATGTTGCCTAAGGTGGAAAAAGAAGGGAGGATCAAAGAAAAAGAAAAGAAAATATTCATGTGGAGCGTTGAGAGAGTGTTTTGGAGTCTTCTGAGTCCTGATCGACTGGCATCGCTTTGCACACACTGAGACCCTGTCGAAAGTGACACTTCATTGTGCCACCCCACAACTTCTCTCTCTTTCTCTGGTCATGAACACATAAGAGAACATAGCTGTGTGTTTGTCATGTTATAATATTATTTAGATGTTGTTCATCTTATCCTGTCTTCTTCACATGCATTCATCTATCGCATGCTCGTCACTTTTTTGGTTACCTTATCAATCTACCTATCTATCTATCTTCCCTTTTGCGGTTTGTGTTCTTTCTTTTTCTTTTATATATTAATCTTTGTACAGTACCATTATTCAAAGGGCATCCTACTGTGGTGCTTGTTAGCACCTCGCACGTGGTATCTCTATAGTATTCCATACTATATCAACTTTATCAATGCGTACATATTCTTATGCATGTACAAAGCTCAGTGTTTATTGAACTGAAATCAGAAGTCAGATCTTATGGTGGTTCAGATCTTTTGCCTGTTCCTGCATATCTTTTCTTTCTGCGGATATGGAGGTTGGTGATAATACTATCCTTCTAAAATTACTAAAATTATAATTTCAAACCATAGGTACCCTAAAGCAATAGATCTGCTCATTTTATTTCATATGGTCGCCGGATTTTTTTATAACTTTTTTATTAGAGAGAGTATCGACTTTTAATCAGTTTTTATATCTGAAGTAGAATAATTCTAGCATATTTTATTATAACTAAGTCCTATTTTGAATATAATTTTGTATGGAGTTTAATACTTGAATTAAACTTAGGGGTCGTGTCCTATATATATATATAGCATCTAATACATTGTACGGGAGCCATTTGAGATATTAATAAAATTTTGGTGACCACCTTCTTCACGAAATGAAGGATTCTTCAATCCAGTTTACATCTATTTATATAGTGATCCTTAAAGTATAATTCCGGTGATCAAATCACTCCTTGCCTTTGTCATTCTTCTCAATTCATAAAGAAAATGCTTATTATAAATGATAAAATGATTGGTGAAAATTAAAGCATCTGCATTCTTTCCAAATATACATTGAAGATGAGTTTAGCTTATTATGATAAGCCTTTTGTGAAACCATATGCAAAACAATCTATTAGATATATACTGTTGTAGGGGCATACTCTAAAGTTGTTTTGCTTCCATGTCTACTATCTAAACCATATTTTAAAACCTAAGTAGGATAGCTTAATTAGAAGAACATTCCATATCTTGAATTCTTCCAAAATGGAGAAAAATATGAGATTCAAAAGATTTTGCCTCATTGCTCGAAGAAGAGCTCTCATTTTTCAGTTAATCATTTGCCATTTGCTCCTTACTCCAAACCAACCCCCAAAGGAGGATAAAAAAATAAAACAAAAAAAATCACTGCTCCTGTCATGTTGCCACAATTTAATTTTCCAATCATTTGCAGTCGATATCATGAATAAACCTTGCTAAAGTACCAAAGATGCATGTTCCACTGGGATATTCTTTATTTGCTTGCTACTTGAAGAAGCAGGGTTCGATGTCTTAATTCCCCTAAATAAAGCGTGTGTGTGTGTGTTGGGGGGTGGATTGATATTCAAATCCCAAAAAATATTCAGGACATTCAGTAGTCTTCTAAATTTTAGGCTTGGGTGTAAACCATACATATATAGACCCCCTGTCCTATGAAAATAGGACTTAAACTGTATCCTAGCTGGGAAGTCCATCTCTGTATACTTCTACTCATCATAAGTTGATAGTACATATAACACTTGCTCGATCATCATTCAAGGTGTTTATTTTCATTTTTTGACTTTAATTTTTTCCATCTAGATGATAAGAAAAGCATTCAGATCAAGTGATAAATCTGAACAAAACATCATAAGAAGTTTGTCACACTTAGTTCGCTTGGAGAAATTGAAGATAAATAAAGGGCTTACCTGTAAACATTCATTCATCAGACACATGGCCTTCACTTGCTTTTCAGACATTTTAGGATGTTGCATACTGTACATTAATGTTATATTGCATGTTATAATTCCTTCCAATTCACATTTCTCTTTTAAATTCAATAAATTAATCAAGGTCCCATGTTGTTAAATTATGGATTGATATTATGGAGGGCCAGTGGTCTAAGAATTGAAAGTGATATCAGAAAGTAACTGATAAGTAGAACAGCGGTCAAGAGAATGACAAACATTGAAGAATCACTAGACAGAAGTACAGGATATCTTAGAAATGCATTACCAAATGGAACTAAACTGGAAGCCTAATATTCTCTCTCTCTCTCTCTCTCTCTGGAGAGTTGGCCAATGGGTTTATTGGCAAGCATGAGCCTGCTGTTTATGCAAATGTGTCGTTGAAGAAAATGTTTGAATAATTTTACTAGTTTGATGGGTATTCTTAGTGGTGAAATTTGAAATTACTACACATCCAATCACCAAGTGCTTAAACATTATCCTCTTTCCACAAATAAATTCTAGTATACAGGACCATTAATACAGTGATCTTAGGATTACAACCTCATACTTTGACTTGTAAAGTTCAAAAATAAATATAGCAGAACCTCATCGCAATATAATCTTCTCAATAGAAACGCTGAGGTTTTTGGCCACCTGGTGCAGCAATAGCATCGTCAAGGTTTACTTGTTTATTACCATTGAGATTCATCCCAAAATGGATGTGAGGAAAATGTGCCCACTGCAATGATCCAAAAAGTTATATAGTTCTAACTTTTCAAAAAATAGGGAATTTCACAATACAAATATCCATATATAAGAGAAAATAAGTAGCAGTTCAGCCTAGACAGTCCATGAATTGATTGGATAAGCTTTGATCATCCAATGGACATGAGTTAATAAATAGCTAGTGGACAGACGGACATCTGATGAATCCCACTCCGGAAGTTTGAACGGGAGTAATGTCATACGTACATTTTGATTTTAGAGTTGCCGTTTTAAAGTAAGCCAGAGATACAATACTTTGATGCAGTCGTAGACTTCTCTATAAAGTATTAGTAAACTCTGAAATTTCAGATAAAAAACATTAAATTTGAATGAGAGTTGTGGCAGAAAATTGTACATTGAACTTAATAGTGGGAAATTCAGTGTATGGCAACTATAAATGACTTTAGTGCAGTGGTCCTGAATAGAATTAATAGAATAGACTCAGGAAACTTATTTTCTATTTTTTGTTGTCCTCTATTTCTTTATTAGCATTAAAGGTTGTTTTTCATTATCTTGTAAACTACTGCTACACTAGCATCATATGTTATTTCCCCCTTAAGGTGCATTTATTTGAAGAGTTCTGAATAATGGGATGTTGATGTCAGATGGTTAGAGTCTGAACCTTTGCATTGTCATGCAGTGTACTTCTCATATTTTCCTAACAGAACTCTTTTCAAATCATTGTAAGAAAAATGTGAGTAAAGCATAGATGGCCTCTTCCTGGCTAGAATAACTCCTTTTTGACCACTGTAGTAGTTCACCAGAAGACAGATCGAAAGGACTTTCCTCATCAACTTTAAATTGTTAAAAATATGATAACGCTAATCATTCTAATTATGTGAAAATATTTTCTTTTTAAGGTTATTCTATGCATAGACTGAAGGAAGTGTCCTGTTATTCATTTTTATTTCTGGATGCTGTGGTGTTGATGGGATAAAATCTAAAGATACCGGAGGATTACATGAAAGTATTGGAGGATAATCACCTAAAATTCAAGATAGTAGGAGCATATTAAATGCATCCGTAGTGAGAATTCAGATGAGGCTATATATCCTATAATGGGTTCTGATGCTTTATTTTCTGTATTGTCATACATAAAACTTGAGAGGTAGGAAGAAATATCACAGAATTGGTACAATGTGGGTATAACATAAAATGCTTTCAAGGTGTCAGGTGCTCATGAAGTATTCATGAGAGGACTTCTTATATGAGATAAGGCTTGATATCACTCTCTTTCTAATGATTTGATTATCGAACTTTAAAAGGCTAGAGGTGGAGGCAAATATATGCACCGTCAGTAATATTTTGAATTGAGCCATTTGCCTTTACCAAAGAATAGGTAGCTCAAGGAGGTAAAGCCCAGGCTAATTAACTTTAAAACTAAGAGTAGAGCAAAGGAAAATAAGTCATTTGAGTTTTAATTCTAAAAAGATTATCTCATTTGTTTAAGTTAAATAAATGATTTCTGATGACTTACATGAATTTCACTACCTCAAAAATTATTTGTAGGTTATATCTAACTTTGAATAGATTTACGTGTCAATGCTAATCCATAACAGAAGGCTCAAAAAAGCTTTTAAGCTTTGCCTCAAGGTGTAAACTTTTAACATATAGGTTTGATATTTCTAAAAGCATGCTGATTAGGACTAAAATATTCGTAGTGGAGAACAAGAAGTGCACTATTCTTTTACTGTTAAGTAAACTCTTTCTATAGAGGGAACTAAGTTATGGGTTGTGTAAACTTTTGGAAGATTGCCATTTCGTTAGTCAATTATATTCCGGTTGGATCATAACTGCAACAGAAATTTAAGATATACTAAGTAAATGCCTATGCGATATTGTTTTGTCAACATTTTCATAGATTGGATTATCATATATTATTAGAATGAAGCAAACATTTTGTTGATAGCTAATTAATATCAACTACGAGTTTTTAAAACAGTAAAATATTGTTAAAGAAAAGAATACAAAAAAAGAAACAAGATCTTCCTCATAAATAGAAGCACTGAGAAAGAATATATAAAAATATTCACCAGGAAAAAGTGAAAAGTTAATTATTATATATGAAGTTGTATATTACACCTAGTGAAAAAAAATAATGGCCCTAAATATATAGATTAAATTTTCTCAAGATTTTTTATTTTGTTTAATATGATTGATTAAATACTCTCTTAGACTTAAATTACCCAACTTGGCTCTACTAACATGGTTTTCTAAGTTCTTAAACTTATTCATGTTCTACCTCATCTTATCATATGCAGTATACATTAACCTTCAATTTCATATTTTAATTAAGATCTAGTAACATGATTTTGAACACTTACATTCTTTGCTGCAGTGCTGAAAGCTTCCCTATGGCTAATGTCTGGATTGTTAGCCTTTATCCTTTGTATCTCTTCTCTGTAAGGAAAAACAATAAATATATATTGTTGACAAGAAAAGTACAATATCCATTTTAACTTCATCTTGTTATGTAATGACTTTGGGGATCCTGACGAGTAAAAATTGGACTCCTAGAAAACTAGGTTATATATGTAAAACTTACTTGATAAACCTGTTGTATGCAGAAGGAACACGCTGTCTCTTCTCCGGGGCTGGTTTGGGAAGAAAAAGTAGGAAACGAAAGGATTAAGATCATCAGTCATTTCTAACAATTGCTTATCGAATACTGTAATTTGCTAATTTCAGCAATACTGTCTACTCATTAGGGAAAAAAAGGAAAAAGGAAAAAAAGGTCTTGATTTGAAAGTTAAACTGATAACATATTTTTTCCATATACATAAGCAGAAAACTCTAAAAGATTATGTAGATATATAGAAGCAAAAGTTGTTACATTAAAAAAATTTCTATTTTATAGAGAATTTTTTTGTTCCCTCAATAAGTATGTTTGGAGTCAGTATACAAATCTCTCTCTCTCTCTCTCTCTCTCTCTGTTTTTTCTTTTTTTCAATTAGCCTATCAAGATAATTCTTTAGCAATTTTTTTGCTGCTAAAAGGCCTACCTATATGCTTGCAACCATTTGCTTTTCTGGAAACACAAATCCACCACATGTGCAGACAAATACGTCTGAACATGTGAACACACATAAACACATACCCAGATGTATGCACACACATATGTACACATACTTCAAACAGAAGTACATAAATTTTCTTGGGGCAGAGAAAGATAAGTATAAGCTTGGATGTTCATGTAATGTATGTATATACATACATATGATCGTATTCCTATGAATGTGAAATGGATGTCTCCTTGTGCATTTGCAAGTGCTTCTGTGCTTACACACGTGCATATGCACATACATTCAGTAGTGGACAACATAAAATGTTTCAATCCATGAACAATAAACATAAGGAATTTGTGTCAATATGCAAACTTGTCCTGATCAAGTCATCAACAATACAACGATCCAGTGGTAGTATTATTTATGAAACTCAGATATGAAGGACTTAGAGAGGCTTGGCTTACGACGTATTGGTAGTGTTTGCTGTTGATCATTCAGCATTGAGTACATTAGAGAAGTCCTGCTGCATTTGGATGATGATCCACACTCCACACGATGATCTTCGGACCCCACATTGTGAGCCTGAAGTTGGTCTCCCACCAAATGAAATAATGATATTAGCAGAGTTTAGCTTTGTTTTCTAATGTACAAGGCATTGGATGAAACAATCACTTCAAAATAGAATAAAAATCACATTTTTATTTTACCATTTTCACTGTGCTATGACCACTATGATAAAGAAAGCCATTCTTATGCTTTTCATATTTCTAGAAGGAAAATGTATATCCTACTTACCTTAAACTCAAGAAGTGTCAGTGGATTTCTTTATTATTATCAAGATTTCTCCTTTTGCATTTAAACCAATAGTAATGCGTTCAATAAAATGAAGTCATTTTGGGTCCTCGTATTATACCCTAAATATATGGATAAATGAGATAAAATATAATTAATGAACTAAATTAACAACAACACTCTTATTAAAACATCGTCTAGTGGAGAGAAGCAAGGTCTAAAGCATTGGATTGTTTACAAACTTAATCATAAGCAAGTAGCCTTAACAATTTTCAGAAATTTATTCTTTTAATTTAGAAAATAAAGAGAACCCCATAATTAGAGTAGGGATGAGGATGGCAAGGGATATTTTAACCTGAATTTCTTGAAGAGGGACTGTTTGAAGCAAACCACTCATGTTTACATACAGCAGATTAGTACAATGCCCGCATCTGACAGTTACAATGTTGAGCAAATTGTTGCCTGGGACACTAACCTGAATCATCACGATGGTGGAATGGAAAACAATAAAAAATTAGTTTTAATTTGACTTCCAAATTTAGTTTTTGGCACAAACTTTAGCTTATATATATACACACACACACACACACATTTTACGTTATATGTTATGGATATGCATTCTACAGAAAATACAAGTTTAAAAGTCCTTTGTCGTATATCTACTAAAATTCATAACAAATTCTACAAATTCACCCTTGCAGCACTAATAATCTATCAACAAAATTACATTCGTATTCCTTATTTATGATTTACTGAAGAAACAAGCTACTTGTGAGCATAAGCTGATATGAAAAACTTATTAAACTGCATGGAGAATCAGTAGTATCATTCAGTCTCAGAAGTTTAGGTTTTGATACTCTGAACCCAAATTTACTATAGTATTTTTGCAAGTAGGAGGGAAAAAAAATAAAATGTAGTCAAGGAGAACAAGAATGTGAAAAATAAAAAATAAAGGCTAAAAAGAGCTGGGGTAGTTGTGGAGGGGATAGCATTTGTGTAGAATAACAAGAGGAAACGAAGAAGCGATTTGAAGAGCTGCGAGAGGAATAAAGAAACACGATCTTTCTCAGAGGGAGAAAAAAACCGGGAAGAATGAAAAGGAAAGATGATAAGAAAGAGACTGAAACCAAGTTGGGTTTCCAACTGTTGGTTAATAAACGGATAAGTAATAAAGAAAGAAATTACGAAGGAAAAATAGTTCATTGGCAAAGGATGGACGGTTGGTTAATAACAATATGGGCGTTTTTTATTTTTTATTTATACAAGGGTGGTATCTCAACTTTCTAAAATATCCCCCTTTAACAATTATAATTGAATTGAAATTCCTTTTCTAGTGTTTTCTTTATGAGTTCAAGAGATCGAGGACCTATATAGACTTTCTCTGGAAAGGAAGCAAGTGTACACCCCCTACTCATTAGCGTATACGATCTCCTTACATGAGTGAGAGGCTCTGACTAAAAAGAAGAGGGAGAAAAGGCTGCTTCTTTGAATAGCAGCATCTTTTTCTGCTAAAAGCCTCAAGCCATCCATCTCCCCTCTCCTCTCTGCACGCTCTTGACCCATTTCACTTCTGACTGCTCCAAAGTTAATGAACGCATGTAAAAAGCCATAACAACATCAAGAAAGAGAGAGGAAAAGGACATGACTGCAGACCCACTTACGCATCTCTCAAGATGGTAGAGAGAGAGAGAGAGAGAGAGAGAGAGAGAGAGAGAGAGAGAGAGATCCAAAATGTAAGCTCACTGGTTTTGAAGAATAAACTGGAAACTCTAAAACAAAGGAAAGGGTGCACAACTTCAACACTTGTAGTAAAGCAAGTGAGGGATTTTGAGAAATATTGGTCAACCAAACTCTAAAAAGAATGCTAAAGGAGGGGCAAACAGAAGGATGTCTAAAGAGAAGAATCTTCGGTAGAATACAAAGGATTGTTTACCATGTGATGAAATCTATTAATTTTTTTATTGATGACTATAAAGGGAATTATGTGATAAAATCTATTGTTTATTTGATAGAGTTCTGAAACTGGGTGTGATTTTACACTTAAACAAAACCCATGATACACAGGAGAGCCTCCACAATCAAATTGTCATCCTGTTTCCTCCAATCTTTAACTAGATAGCTCAAAGATAGAAACTTCTCTCAATTCTTCAAAGCTAAAATGCTGTCTTGACGACTTGAACATCAATGATTAATAAGAAAAGATGTTGGACTGAAACTTGTTTAACTCAGAAAATGCAACATGTTCTGGTATAAAGAACAAACATATAACAACTGTAGGGGTATCTTTCAAACATATAACAACTTTCTTAACTATTAATGTTAACAGTTCCCTTGTATAAATATCTTGCCATTTTTGCTCAGATGCTTGTGTGCGATTCTCTTTAACAACAACAAACTTCAAAAAGTTATCCCTAGAAAGTTGGTTAAATTGAAGAGATGACATCTGCTAAACAAAAAACCACATAGGCAAGTGCCAAGATCACCATCCATACTGCGAATTTGAACCTCACCCATGGGTTAATTACAATTTAGAAATTGAGACTAGATCGCCTTGTAGTCCAAGTGGTTGCCTACAAACAAGCCATATCATCTGCTAAAGCATGGGATATATTCATGCAGGAAATTAAGTTATTATCACATGAGATCTTTTCGAGAAAATCTGCTATAGCCTTGATGGAACACCTGATGTAAGATAGTTAAATCACTTCGTCCACGCTTGCTATTGTACTAAGAAAATCACCTTCTCTAGCATCTATGGGGTAACTGCATCCCAAAATGACCAAGGCCTGCCTCAATCTCCATATGAACAGATTCGGCAAGACCAAAAGTCTAACCAAATTATATGATCGCTCGTTTTTTTTCCAAAGCGCTTAAAGTTAAGAGCACAATTACCTAAATTATCTCCCGGAAACTGTGAAATAATTCGAAGTAATGAATAATTAAGCTAGTTTCTAGGACCTAGGTACTGTAATCCAATTTTCAAAACATACGGTATCACAAACACTAAGAAAACCTAACAAAAGGCTACGCACCGACAGTGAAAAAATTAACGTTCACCTGAAAAATCAGAATGATCTGCAAGTGCTAATGACTCTTGATCGATCCAGACTTTGATAAAGCCAAGTACGAGTGAGAGAGAGAGAGAGAGAGAGAGAGAGAGAGAGGAAAGAGGTATGATCGATACCGCGAGGATGGTATTGCAGAAGTTACAGTGGACGTAGCAAACATGCTCGGTGGTGATTTGCGCCGACATTTTCCGATCTCCGGAGCCAAAAAGGGGCCCTTGTACATGCGCCGAGGAAGAAGAGGAAGCAGTAGAGAATTGAAGTTAGGATGATGGCTTCGTATATAATATGAAATAAGAGCTTATTTATTCCCTCACTTTTTTTTTCTCTTTTGTCTGTTTTCTTTTGTTTTGGTTTTGAGGGGATTTGGCTGGGAGGGATGCTAAAGGGACGGTGCGGGACGAAAAAACCAGGGTGGGGACAACAGTTTGGGAGTGGTGGGGAGAGAAGGTGGAAAGGGTATGATTGAATGAATGAGTGGGCAGGAGTCTATTACTCGCTCTTTCTCAACAACATGTGGGGTTGGGGAGAAGATATAAATGTGAGGGGGAGGGAGAGAGAGAGCGAGAGATGTCAAAACTCCGGTGACTTCCTTAAGATCAAGTCACCGAAATACCCTCCTCAGCAGGCCACACACAAAAAAAAAAGGGCAGCGTTTTAGCAAGTGATACAGGTAAGGATATATAATTGACAGATTAGTCTGTCTAATTACTCCATATGAATCTTTTTTTTGTCAAGAGTACCTTCATATCTGCTTTATAATTTGTGCATACATTTTCAATCTGTTTTAGTTAGAAACATTAAGCTGTGAATGAAGCAAGCTTTCATGGAAACTCTAGGCTTGCAAAATAACTAGAAGCTCGGAAAATTTGACGGAGCTTATTTTACATTAGCAGTTTCATATGACAAGTAAGACCCGAAGCATGTCTCGGTTCATTTACAGCCCTAGGTGGCATTGGCCGTCAATCATAGTTGTGGTAAGGGGGAAAAAAACTTTATTTTTTTTTTCATTTTTTTTAAAGAATTGGAGCCAATGTTTATATTGTTTCTCATCTTTGCTGTTTTCCATGGTGATATGACAAGTCACAGGTACATGTTAACTGTATACACGGGCAGACTTTGGGAACGTTAGCATTAGGTCATCAGTAAGGTATTCAAGGTAGACGATTCGCCAGAAAATTTTTGTTTGTTTATGGTCCCGCCACTTGGGGTGGACAAATCAGAAGACCCATGCACAGAATCAAGGGGTCATAATTTTCACCAGCTCATAGATTAAAATCATCTATTACTGATTGTGACGTGCTTGAACAAAATATATATCCAACTGGTTCACAACCTTAAAAACTTATTTTGGTTGGGCACCTAATTTTCTAACAATGCATAGTTCATTTATGTTTTTCATGCAAAGTTCATTTATGTATTCAAAGAGTTAATTCGACTAATCAAATAGTATTGACAATGAACTTACCAGGTATCTAGGCTGAGTTTTATATTACCACCATTCAAAAAAGAGACGGAACAACAAAAACAAGAAGAAAGAAATATGGAAGCTGGGATTAGAACTAGGGTCGTGAGAGGCTTGACAGTAACACGAGCTAGTCTAGAGAGCCCCTACCAGTGTCACATTCAGAACAGATCTATCTGCAAGTGCCGACATCAAACTACTCTAGCTACCTTGGTTGCGCCTTGTTTACGTCCAACCAAAATTATCCATCAGTAATATACTCTGTAATTTTTCTCAAAGGTGGCAGGTTCAAACAAATTGGTACGTACTAGCTGTACACTAACTCGCATCCTACCAAAACTCATGAAAGTAGAGAGTACTATATCTTCTCTTTTACTAATCGTACATATATTTACAACAGGATACTACTTTTACATCTCAAATGCCTAGTTTGTTCCTTGTTACCTTCATATTGTGTGTTATGTTCTCAGCATTTCCTACTTTCACCGCAGGAAAATGGTCATTTACCGATGGACAAAATCCATTGGTACATGCTAAAAAACTACCATCAACGTTAGTGAAAAAAAGGATTATACCAAAGAACCGTGTATCCATTGGTACAGACAACATCGCTATAGGCTTCTTGCTATGGATTTTTGTACGTTAGCATAAGTATGTGCGATTTACCTACAGTTTGTTCTTCTGTAGGTAAAAGCATTGCCTACAATTCCTTTTCTATAGCTAAAAACTTTACCTATGACTTTGCTTCTATAGCTAAAAAAATTACCTATGTTATTTTTTGTAGGTAAACCTTTCCTTACGATTTATTTCCATAGGTAAAACCTTTAAAGTGTTTCTTCATATCTTTTACCTACGGATAAAACTGTAGGTATAGATCCTTTTTGCCTTTTTAATTCAAGATTTTGATAGGATTTAGATACACTAAATACTTGTTCTGTACATTACAATAGTTTTAATCTAGTTAAAATTATCAAACACATGAAAGCATAAAAATTAAGAATATATTCCATTAAATAAAACTATAAAGCTTAATTTATGTAACTACGAATGGCTATAACCATGTTTTTAACATCCAATCATCCACATGTTCAACTCAAATTTATAATTACCTAAGTCCAAATATAGTAGGTTATAATATTAAAACTCAAAAACATTGCATAGAAACTAACATTTTAAATTCTCATTTGCCCTGAATGTACTAACAAACAAAAATTTCTCAATACTATATCTTAAACCTATTGAAAAATTTATATGTAAAAAGATAAAATATAAATTGTTAAGGTTAATAAACTTACCGTCTTCATATCATGGATATAATGACTCGAACGTAAGGAGCATCCTACGGTGAATCATTTGGAGCACTAGTAGCATCTGGCTCCTATTAACAATAGAGAAAGATAAATTACATAATTCACAATCTTCACCATAATTGAAAACTTCAAATCAACTAAAGTTATATAATACCTATCGATTTCTTTAATGATATTCTGCATTTAAGATATGCCCATTAGTAAACCATTTCTACAATAGGGCTACAAGATCAGAAACAATTTCACCTATGCCTTGAATTTTATCCTTCATTTCTCGAACCTCTTGAACATGCACAAATCTAGATGATGAAGCATCATTTTTTTTTATACATATCTTTCCCATATATCACACCTATCCTTTCTTCTCGGTTCCTTTTACTTTAGAATCATGCAATACTAGGATGGATCCGTCTTCCTGCTAGATAATTGTGACTACAATTGCATTGCAAGCCATGATATATAGTGTCATTGTCTAATAGAGGTTTTGAAACTATATAGGTGCATGAGTTGGAGTATAGGATTGGGGTTGCTGATGCTGGATCCTAATTTTTATGAAATTTATCATAAGATCTGTATTAGCTAATACTTGAGGATAAAATGAGATTATCTAACATAGAATTTAGTTAACTTAGGAACTATGTATACTAATCCATTATTTGGCGCTCTTTCTATACCTACTAAAGTTTAGTGATAATGAGTTTTGAACCTATATTTTGAATTAATGAATTTATATACGAAAGTTGTCCATGTCTTCCAACGTAAACAATTTTTCAGTTAGCTGAAAATTAAAAGAATATGCAATAATTTCTTTTCAGTCAGATTGGCTTCTAGGGCATACATTTAACAATCTTCCACTTGCACTAAAACCAATCAGCCATATATTTAAAATCCCATCTTCTCAAAGTGGGCTTCAGTCTTTTGCTGACTTAGCTGCTTAGTGAACAGATCCTCCACATTGTCCGCGGAGTCTACTCTCTACACCTCGACATATTTCTTTTCGAGGTAGTCACGTATGAGGTGAAAGCGCTGCTCTATGTGCTTGGACTTCTGATGAGACCTAGGCTCCTTAACTAGAGCTATGGCGCCATTGTTATCGCAGTAGAGTATTATGATATCTGATGACATTACATCTATCTCCGCAATAAGCTTTTTGAACCAAAAGACTTCCTTTGCAGCTTCAGATGCGGCAATATACTTAGCTTCCATGGTAGAATCAGCAATAATCGATAGTTTGGAACTCTTTTAATTTACCAAACCACAATTACATAAGAACACATATCCTGATGTAGACTTTCTATCATCAATATCAGTCATAAAATCTGAATTCTGTGTATCCTTCTACCTTTAACTCTGAACTTCCTCCAAAGATTAAGAACATATCCTTAGTTCTTCTCAAGTACTTAAGAATGTTCTTCATAGCTATCTAGTGCTCCTCGCCTGGATTCGACTGATATCTGCTCGTGACACTCACAGCAAGGGCTATATCAAGTCGTGTATATAGTATGACATGCATGAGGCTCCCTATAGTTGAAGCATAAGGGATCTTACTCATGCGTTGAATCTCTTCAGATGTGTTGGGGTACATATTCTTGGAGAAATGAATCCTATGCCTAAGAGGTAGGAGACCCCTTTTATAGAGATAGATCTAAGAGGATGCTAGCCTGTCACAGAAAATATACGTAGAGGAGGTGCTGAACCTCTTCAGCGCCTCCTCTACGTTTCAGCACCTCCTCTACGTACATTTTCTATTACAGGCTAGAATCCTCTTAGATCTATCTCTATAGACTTTAATGTTGGCGCTGTGCGGAAGCGTGTGGATCCCTGATATCCGCTAACCTAGGGCATCCCCTAGGGCGTCAGGCCGCATGGGGAAAGAAGGAAGAAGAGATGAAGAACCACAATCACAAACTAGGATTTTCGT
>JAOXJJ010000069.1:18888560-18911165 GCA_025769935.1 Phoenix roebelenii | reverse complement strand
TTTTGGGTGGAAAACAAAATCGAGGAGGGGTGAAGGATGCTTGCGTGAAGCCCCGGAACCGAACAATATCTGGCAAGAGAGCCCCGTGTTCCCCCCTCATATGGCCCCCACGTGGGCACTGGGTGCCGCACGTGCCCCGTGGAGGCGGGGGCGTGACATTTGGTATCAGAGCCGAGGACGGCTCTTGTCCGATGGTGGAAACGGTGTGAGGCCCAATAGTCCAACATTGGAAAGACTCATTCCAGAGTCGGGCATATGAGGCGGGTGTCTTCAAATCCTGCAGACGCGTTTTGAGTGGAAAACAAAATCGGGGAGGGGTGAAGGACGCTTGCGTGAAGCCCTAGAACCGGACAATATCTAGCAGAGGAGCCCCGCGGTCCCTCCTCATGTGGCCCCCACGTGGACACTGGGTGCCTCACGTGCTCCGCGCAGGCGGGGGCGTGACAAACTGCACCTAGAGGTTCATTTATTTCATTCTGCTAGATAGCCACTACATGCTGCTAGGTGTCACTGGTAGATTGTGAGACTCAAAGGCATTCACTTGATGATCAGTGAACCTGGATGAGAAAAATTGGAATTGTTCTAACCCATTGAAAAGAGTTTCAATGATATTATGATAGGGATCACAATATATCTCACTACCAGACAGAATAAAATCTATGGAGTCACACACATTAGAGGTATTAACCGATCCCATGGTTGAATTGTGATTTGGAATCACAATAGATTAAGATTATCAATTTGATTAATAACTGGTTTAACCCACTAAGTATTAGTGAGTTGAAGAAGGAATAATTGTAATTGGATTGCAATTTAATTGAATCAATTGAACTTAATTAATTGGGCTTGATTTTATTAAATTAGAATCCTAATTGGATTAGGATTCCTAAAGTCCTAATTGGATTAGGACTAAAATTATATGAGTCCTAATTGGATTAGGATTCTTAAAGTCTAATTAATTTTGATCTAATAAATAAGATGACTCCTAATTGGATTAGGATTGAAGAGTTCAATCAAGTCATAATCTTAATGGGTCCTAATTAGATTAGGATGCTTATGATTGGGCCACCTAATCCTTCTTAGAGGATTAGGACTCACAACACAAGAGGAGGGGTGTGCGTCGTCCCTCCTTTTCTTTTTCTTTGGTGCGGCAAAGCGAGGGGTGTACACCCCCGATAGGGATAAAAATGGAGCTCCTAATTTTTAGGAGCTCCACATGCCAAATAGAAGGGTGATAGGGGTGGCCACCAAGGGATTTTTTCTCTCCCTTTTCTGTCGTAAACGAAAGAGAGAAAGTCTCTCTTTTGAGCCGTGAATAAGCCCTCTCCTCTCCCCTCTTGAAGCCACAAGCAACAAGAAAAAATATAGGGTGGCGTGTGGCTCTTCTATGATTCCTTCTTCCACCAAAAATAAAAGGGCTGCAAGGGTGCTTCCTTTTTATTCTTTCCTCTGCTCTTCTTCTTCCTTAAGGGAGAGCAATCAAAATGTTGGTTGCTACAAAGGAGAGAGAGATTCAACCATCTCTACAAGGGAGCTAGCATCCCGGAAAGATTCAGGCATTTGGATTCATCCTGTGCCTCGTGTAGATATCCGTAGAGACCGGACACATGTGCGGCTTCAAACAAACCTTCCTACAATACCACGATCATCAGATGGCGGTAAAGATCTACCCGGGATTTGAATCTAAAAATTTTGGTGGTTTGAATTCGAGTGTGCAACAAAAAAGTAGCGATCTAAATTATTTTTCTAAGTTGGTCAGAAGTATTATCTCTTTGATTTGGCAAGTTTTAATAACAAAAGACTTGATCTATTTTCTTGTGTAATAAGATTTTCTTAATAAACAAAAGAAAAAATATTCTATTTTTTTTGTTGTTGCTGCACTATCTTAGGTTTTCTAATTTTATGTCACACTAAAAAAATTCTTAACATCTTGAGACTGGAATTAATGGATCATTGATTTTGATCTTAGATCTGAAATATTTTGGTGTAGACCTCTTTTCTCCTAAATCTGAAGCCTGAACTTCTTCAATTAAAATCAACCCTCCATCTAATTAAATGAGAATGAGGTTATCAATCAACTTTGATGAATATTCTTCTAGGAGTGGATTAGGGTTGTTTGTGATCTAATCTTGTGATAGATTGGTTAATCAAGAGCAGTTAATATTTTGACAAACAAACTTTATATTCTTATTTAGAATAAAGATGTTGTTTTTCATTTATAAGAGACAAGCCTGAAGAATAAAGTCTGGAGGTATTGAACCTTATTCTTATTATAAGAACTAATGATGAAGTTGTATTGATAAGTAGAATTATCAAAAACTTGATAGTGAGATTAGAACTATGTATCTCAACCTTTTGGAAAGCGCAAGAAAGAAAAATTTCGTGGACGAATTTTTCTTTACGAGAAAGAATGTGAAACCTAGTGGACTAGGCCTAGTCTACTTGACCAGTCCAGCCCAAAGACAATAGGGAGGAAGACTCCGGCTGGAGTCTTCTTCCTCCTCTCCAGTTGCAATGAGGATTCCTCCCCAATTGCGATAAAAATGAGAGGTTCATCGTGATCGTGATACTGCCAGATAAACCTAGAAAAACTCTATTTATAGAGCTCGTCCTCCCTCCTTTGAGTTCACTGAGATCGAGTCGCCGACTCCCAGCTTCTCCTCCAGTTGTTTTTCTCAACTTGTCACCAGAAGGAGCTACTGGACCACCTCACCGGACCGAGGTAAATACTCTTGTTATTCCTCTCACTCTCTAGCTATGTTTAGACGAGTTTAGGCCAACGAATTGCTAAAAAACTATCTGAAACAAAGGTGCTCTATTTTGGTCCTTTCTCCCTCGCCACCGGCCACTTACTACCATTGATCGCCATCCACAGTGGGCGGCCGTGAGACCAAGGCACAAACACGGTCTTGTTCTTGTGCTAGCCGCGGGGAGAAGTTTTGTTTCACCAAAGAAGAAAAAGAGAGAAAAGAAAGAAAGAAAGAAAAAAAGAAAAAAAGAAAAAAAAAATAAACAAAGGAAGCAAGAGTTCAACTTCTCTCTCTCCTACTCTCTTTTCTCTCTCCTTCCCACTTTCTCTCTCTTGACTCATGCCAGACACGTTGATTGATCTAGGTTGACTTATGCCATTGACGACCAAACCAAGACATCTAAATAAACTCAAACTGAGATTCTCTCTCTTATCTATTCTTTCTCTCTATAATATTTTTCTCTACCATACTTTCTCTCTCTACCGTAGTTTCTCTCTCTAGGACAATTGTATCTAGTAGAGACTCTTCACAGTGATTTTGAATTAACCCTGGTGAAGGGTCCCGATCCCAAGTCGTCGGGCGGTGTGTCAGCTCCCATCCTGGTTCTTGCCAACCTTGTTAGATTTGATCATCCTCGATCTTTGTTGAACCATCTATAACCTAGTCCAAACAGGATTCAATGAATTTCAATTTGATCGAACCAACAAAAGTATCGAGCACTCTCGCATGGTCAGTCTTGTGAAGGTATTCAAATTAGGGCTCTATTCATGAAATAATTATAATAAATTCTGAATAAAAATATAATATTTAAATACTAGGATCTGAGAAGAATTTTTAGGATTAATTGAATCTATTAGTTGGATTGCATTTGTAAGGTAAGTAATGATATGTCTTTTCAAGAATCTTTATTTATATAATATTATTTTTATATTGAATAAATTGTTAATCGATTTATATGAGATTTATGAATTTTACGAGATGGTGATTCAAATGAAAATTAGCTATATAAATTGGAGTAATATTTTTTAGACTATTGTTATATTTACTATTCTTGCATTATATATGCATATTATTTTATAAAAAGAACTTTGATGTGCATCAGATTTGGAACTCTCAGCTTGACTATGTTCTGAACCCTGCCAATTGAAAGTTATGCATTGACAATTCTAGCCCCACCACAGGATATAAATATGGTATTCTGGCCCATTTCGCAGGGTATAAGTATGGTATTCTGGCCCATTTCGTAGGATATAAGTGCAGTATTCTGGCCTACTCTGCAGAGTATACGTATGGTTTTGTTTCTAGCCTAGCCACAGGATATAAGTGAAGTCGTAGTTAAAGGTTGTTGAGTTAAATATGATTTGTTTTGAATCAGATTTATGATTATGTATACAGATCTTTGAAAGATGTGGATTTCTGATTTGAAACGGAATTAAATATGTTTTTATACCAATTCATCGTAACTTATATTTATATTTTATGTTATTGTATGAATTGTCTAGTTAAGGTATTCATTACTTACTGAGCTGTATAGCTCATTATATGATTTTTTATTATTTTTATAGATCCGAAGAATTAGCTCGACCTAGAGTTTTTCAATTTGTGAGAATGACTAAAAGAATTGTGGCACAAGTTATCTTAGATTAGAGTTTATTTAAATTGATGTATTACCTTAAACTAATGTCAGAATTGCGAGGCATTGTAAGTTGAGTTAGTTAATGAAATAAATATCACATATTATTAGTTTAAATTGTTTTGCTGCATATTGATAATATAGTGTTGAAATGTCTTGCATGCTCATGGGGAGAACTTTCTGAGTGTGCGGCAGTTGCCATGCTCACAATCTCGAATTAGGAGCATGACAGAATACTTGAATCCTATAAAGTTTTCCCAAAGCCGCTTAAGACTACTACAAGCCCATTGTGTATGGGGACTGAATTGAAACAATTTGAAATATTTTCAGGCATTAAGGCTGAAAGCCTGTTGTAGCATTTTTTAGGCAAGTCCATACTTGGTTTCATTTTTGTCAGGATCGAGTTTTGCCTGCAGGCTACAAATCAAGCTGCACCTGGGCCATGGATATACGTTTACGTGGTTAAAGTGGGGTACTAGGATACACCAACTTAAAAAATACTTTAGATTGGGCTGGGCCAACATAGAAGCTTCTGTTCGTCGGGCATGGGTTAGAATTAAAGTTGATCATGGGCCAAGTCTAAGCATAGAAAGTGTCATCTGTAAATAGACTCGGCCCAAAACTTGACTACAAAAGAATATAGTTTTAGGTGAGACATGATCAGCTCTAGTTAGAATATGTTAATTCAAGTAGGATTTGGTCCGTTCAGGTTGTAGGCTTAAGTAACTGAACTTAATCTAGGCCAACCTGGAACCAACCACAAGTTTTGGATGACAAGGCTGCCATCTTAAGATACCTGCATCCGTTTTAACCTCCCAATTCATCATAAATCAAATAAAAACCCCTATAAGGTAAAATCCAATGGGACCCAACCTAGCCTGAACCAACTCTAAGTTGTGTTTTGGGTTGAGAACTCTGCAGTCTGGTTAGGTTTGGGCTAAGGGTTGCATTAGGTTTGCATGTGCTTTTTAAGAGGTTGGTCTTTGGGTTTTTTTTTTTTGGGGGGGGGGGTTTAAATAAAAGGGGTAGGGGGGAGGAAGGAAAAAGCCTACCCGGCATAGCAATCCCTACTGGGCCCCCGCCGCGCTAGAGGAATGTTCAATATGGGTAGATATCGTTTTACTAATATCCTCTCCATTCGAAGGTGAGTACATCACATTTGACACTACCAAAACTATCAATGGATCAATAAGCACTTCTAGACTCCAAGTCCAAGCAGTGTCACCATATTTTAATCGATGCATAGGACGATTCGAACTTAAAATCCTGCCATTAAAAGTCCACGTCCAGTTTTATAGGCTACTATCTTGGTGGGGTTGGCTTTTGAATTTGCACGGCAAAAAGTAAGTACTCCAGCTTCTTCTCAGCCATCATGCCATCACTCGCATGATGGGTCAAGATGGATGTCCCCACCAAGCAGCCGAAAGTCAGAGCAAACGTAGGGACTCGTAGCACCTTCTTCCCCAGTCCTAACCATCATCATGACTCCATTCAATTCCTCCTTTCCCTTTTTTAATTTTTTTAATATGTAATCTCCGTCCACGTTCAAGGCTTAACGCCGTCCTCATTTAAAGAAGCTTTTTGCCTTCCATTTTCTTTTGACAAAGGAGATCAGGGCCGACATGTCAACAACGAAGACCAATAGAGGGAGGGCGGAGATTATGGTAGCCCAGAATTTTTATAGGTAAAATGTTTACTTAGATGAGCCCCACCAAATTTATCTTTTTTTTATTTATCTTTGTACATGTTAGTTTGAAGTTGAATCTGATCTATTCAATTATTTTTTTATAAGAAAATAAAATTAATTAATAAACTTTAGTTGAGAAAAAATATATATAACTATGTGGATGTGGACTGAGGTAAAGCTTACATCCGTAAGAGGAGACGGTGTAAAAATTATTTTTATACAACTTTTAGTAGCTTACGCACTCATCCATGTCTTTTTTTTTTTATTCTACTCAATAACCGAAGATGTAAGTTTTGGAGCTCAATCATGATAGCTCATTCTTCAATCAAATCAGTATAATTATATAACAAAGAGATATAAAAAAAATCGTGGCATCAAGGATACCAGTTATCTTCTTTTAGATGCTATATTATATGGAATAATTTCATAGGCCGTACATTTTGTATGCTAATAGATATTTTATAACAAGGAGACCATATGATTGGATACTAGATTTGATGCAACAAGAACATATGGCTGCTACGCGAATATTTTGATATCAAATGGTGGCTTCTGGAATAGAACAAGCATATATTATTGTAATATCCATATGAGCGTATCTGATTGATGAATATTTCTGATATGGCTCGCATATGCCATCTCTAGAATTTCGCCTACCAGCTCAACCTACCAATCAGACGACGATATATGTCTAGTGAAATCAATGACCAATCACATCTCCAAACAATCACCATGATTGGTTACCGCTACAGCTCGACACAATCTTACATACTCAAATAGGATAATGTAACCAACTAAATTAGCAAATAAGAAAAGCGCTTGATCACAAGACACCTGAAATATTATAACCGCTATGATCAATGGATATAGAAAGAGCTCAATGCTCATCCGCAAATAATGCGATCCTAACCATGTAGATTCACACCTTCTCTATAAATGCTAGGCACGGGGACCTCCTAGGTATAGAAAAAAATTCAAATATCGTACTCTTATACTTTTATCTCTCTTGTTTTTTCTCGAAACTTTGCCAAACTTCAGCATTGGAGGGTTCCCAATCGGGTCCATTCTGGCAACCTCCTAATTATTTTCTATGGTTGTAGATCAACTCCAGCACCGTGCAACGCTCCTCCAATATAGCTGAGTAGAACGGCTTGCCTGTCAGCTTATCCGTCCATTAGCACCCATCTCCATCCTTGAATGATGATCTCTCTCCTCATCCTAGCCCTTCACCCTCTCTCTTCATCCTATTGATCCAAAGTAAAGAAACGCATCCTCCTTAAATCCTAGCCCTACACCTTCTTACCCCCATTTTCTCTAGCTATAACCTAGCCACTAGATCCAAAAAGCTATAATCCTA
The DNA here is from genome assembly GCA_025769935.1 of Phoenix roebelenii. Classification (NCBI taxonomy): domain Eukaryota; kingdom Viridiplantae; phylum Streptophyta; class Magnoliopsida; order Arecales; family Arecaceae; genus Phoenix; species Phoenix roebelenii. Next base: position 18,903,738 of record JAOXJJ010000069.1, on the reverse strand, counting down.
GCCCTTAGATAATGATTTTGTATCCTAATCCTTGAAATCTAGAGAAATACAACAAACACACTCCTACTTAATCCTATCCCTATGCCTCTTGAATCCCTTCTTCTCCCTCTCTAGCCCATGAAAACCCTTGATATGGTATCAGTTATAGCCACTGCATATAGAGAGCCTTAATTTTACCTCGTAAACTAAAATCTTCTATCCTATCCCCTGAAATCCAAACAAACACAATACACACTGTCTTATTAAATCATAGCTCTTGAACCTATGCACTTGACCATTATTTACCCTAACATTTTATTCAATAGGATCAATCCATCTAGTACATAATATCAATCCATAAATCTAGAGCTTTCTCACCCCCTCCTAATTCCTAGCCCTTATGCCACCCCGCTCTCCTATAAATATTTTGTCATTCTAACCCTAAACAATATTGTGATACTCATTTCCTCAATGTGTCTAGGTTTTCTTTCTGGTAAACCATTTGATTCATAAATATGAGGACAAACCTCATGTGGGGCTAATAGTTTTTATTTCCTATCTTATGCAAAATCCTTTTTGCTTTGCTTGGCCCATCCCCTTCTAGGAGTATTTTAGTGATAAATTCTATAGAAATTGCACAATCCTTTTTAGTCAAATACCTCATGAGAAACTCCTATATTCCTTTCATTAAGGTATTTTCGTATAAGCTTTTGAATAATAGGCTAAAGGTTATCTAATTGATGATATCGATAATAGTAATGATATTGATGGTCACCTTGATACAGAGCTGCAAACGATGATGAATGTACTAATATCGTATATGAGCATGGAAATAGACAAACTTGATATCACCCTTCAATTCAAATTAGCAAAATCACTCACCTTGCGTAGTATGGATTATTTAGCACTATCACATTGAAAAATTTTAATTTTATTGCCTAATTAATTTCCAACCATATTTTAAAAATCTCTAAACAAGCAATGCTATCAGATCTGTGCTTCATAGGATAAATTCATGCAAATTTGCTAATGTCATCAATAAATATATATAATAATGAAATCCAAATAGCCCTAGAATATCACAATGAACTGACTTAAGAGTATTAGAAATAGATCTATTTAATAAATTAACCAAAAGGCAAGTGTTTATATTTTCTAGCTTGAACAAGGCTTTTCCTATGTTATTCTTGGTACTAAAGTAGAACCACTATCACTGAATAAGGCTTTCTATCTGTATAGTTTTCTACTAGTTAACTGCTCCACATCGTTAGCAAAAATTGATCCAGGAGGAACATCGACTTGATGTAGACCACTTTGGCTACTACGATTAGGCCTGAATACAAACCAAGAGTAAGATTTACCACATCAGTAAATTGAGTTGCGTGCCACTTTTGTAGGTCATAACTTGATAACTTTTCAAGATCTGCGACTTAGCACTAATCTTTTAAAAGATTAAAATAGACCAAAATTTCATCATTTGGACCTCGAAATGGAATGGTCAAATCAAAAGTATCCTTTTTGAAAAAGATTTTGATGGAAAATATCTTTCAATCCATGAAAAATTAGATAGAGTGACAGGAGGCAAAGTTGTTGTAGAAGTCAATATCTATCTTGTAGAGAAAAAGATTACCCAACTCATCAAGATCATGTCTCGATTGATAAGGCCTTCAACATAAGTACTAACAACTCCTGTAGTGAGACTATCTCACATGTTTGGAAATGAGGATATATCCTCTAGGAAAGAGGATGAGCATCCTATAAGCACTTAGAATCCTCCTCTTCAACCTTTCAAAGTCAAAGGTCAAATTGATATCTTTGTATATGATGAAACCATCGATGCAAAGAAGCTGGATAATTGGCTAGACCAGTTAGAGACCTACTTCACTATCTATGGATACTCTAGTATCCAGAAGATAGCTTTTACCTCCATCAATCTTTCCAAACACTCCCTCATCTGGTGGAATTTGTGCATAATAAACAATGATGTCTCTAACCTAATATGGAGCAAATTCAAAGGTATAATCAAGAAGTAGTTCTACTCAATCAACCATGAGGAGGATGATGGATCAAGTAGTGGCAGTACCTGCAGTAGAAGTATGATCAATGTATTCAGGATTATACCACTGAGTTCAACAAGCAAGCAATCTCACTCAAAATCTCCATTAGTGATCCTGCGGTCTTCATAAAGTATGTCACAAGTCTCCATAAGAGTATTGAAAATGAGCTAAAGCTCTTCAAAGTTGAAGACATCAGCAAAGCCAGCATGAAGACCATAGGGATCGAAGAGAAAAATCATCCTAGGAAAGGAAAGAAGGGCTACAAATTTAAAAAAGGTAGTGGAAGATCAACCCAAAAGGAGCACAGCTAGAAGCAAGCTAACATAACTTAGAAAAATTATTGCAACCAAAATAACATCGGTGGGAACACCAAGAAGAAGTATTAGAAGCTTCACTCTAAGTTGCAGTCTAAAAGAAAGAAGTCAAAGGACAAAAATTTCAAAAATAAAGAAAAGGTGATCCTCAATATTATAGAGGTTGAGAAGCTGCCAAAACTCGAGCAAACAGACTCAAAACTCAGCCTGATGGTAAGAAAATCTGAGACAACTGAAGCAGACCTAGAGATATGAGATGATCTCTTCCACTTGAAGATTTAGGTGAAGCAGAGCATCATCAGGGCTATTGTAGATCCTAGAAGCCAAAAAAATTCCATAACTGAAAGCTTGGTTCAGAAGCAAGGGCTGCAGATGAAGCCTCATCCACATTCATACCCTTTCTGCTAGATTCAGAAAGATATCGAGTTGGAGATTACTAAGTAGTATACCTTCAAATTCGCAGTTACTAAGAGGTAATTGACTAGGTAACTTGCACGGTAGTTTTTTGGGATATTTGCTAGGTCATTCTTGGGAGCCTGTACTTTTAAGATCGAGATGTAGTCCTCTACAAGCGGCAGAGGAAGTATCATCTCATAAAGGACGAGAAAAAATTTATGATCACTGCCTTTAGAATACAAGCGATATAGATGGTTCATTAAGATCAGAAGCAAAAAAGAGCAAAGTCGGAAACCATCTTCAAGTAAAGCCAAATAGTTCAATCGTGAGGCGAGGAAATATGTATTTTCTACCTTCAATTCTAATTTAGCATGAGCTGAATTTTCTAAACAAGGAGAGCACTGATCTAGTAGGACTACCAGACTTAATGTGGACTACTTTAGCCACTATATGTAAAGTTAGATATGGTATAGAAGCAAGATCCATCATATTGGAAAGTTGAATCATGAGCCAAATTTTGAGAGGACTTAATTTGGTTATATGATGCCAGACTGAGACGATCTTTTTTCAAAAAAAATCAAGTAACATTTCAAAATCTACGACTTAGCGCCAACCCCCTAAGAGGTTAAAATGGGCTAAGATTCTCTTTTTTGGATGTCAAAATAGGTCAGTCAAATCTAAAATTTTTTGTTCAGAAAAAATTTCATCGGACATATCTTTCAATCCGTAAAGAATTAGGTAGAGAGATATAAGGCAAAGTTGATGTAGATGTTAAGATCTACCTCATATAGAATTTTAGTTTTTCTTCATGTTTATTATTTATAATAGTCACGTTTATTTTTGGAAAGCTAGTCTTATTCAAACTATTTAAATACATATTAATTTTCAATATATAAAATTCATATAGCTATTCCAACACCAAATGCACGTCAAATAAACATTCCAAATTAACAACTATTTATATTACAACAATTAAAGCCAAAATGTATTCAATGCCTTTGCATGAATAAAATACATAAACAAATTAAAAATATACACAAACTCACATCTTTAAGTAAAGTAGAAAAATAAGTTCTCGATCACATATGCCCAATTTGTAACAATAGTTTAGAAGAACCGATCAACTCATAGAACCTAAAAGGAAAATAAAAGTATGAAATAGATGAGTCATATATGATAATAAAAATATTATCTAAAAACATCAAATAGTAGTTGTTAATGTTACTATTAGGTCTAGTAGATGGAAGATCATCAACATATGCAAGTGAGTATAACCAGTGACCTATAAAGAGGGGATCATGATAGCAGCTAGCATCATGAGCTTAGCATATTAAAAAGATCAAGTAGAAATATTAGGTTCTACAGTTGTCAAAACAAATATAGGTTATGATGGAAAAAGAATTAGAGAAAATTTAATATACAAAATGGAAAGAAAAGAGTGCCTTTATGTTCCAAATCACATGCACATTGAATTATATAGTTAAAATCCATACCTTTGCTATATAGCTAGATTGTTTGCAGTAGCCTCAAATCTAGAGACCAACTCCTTTGGTTGGTCTATCTCAGTATTTATGCTTGAAACCTAATTGAAGAGTTGCTAAACATCATTCTCATAGGCTTGCTCCTTCTTGTTCATCTTTGCAATATTTACTTTCTAAAACTTCTTTAGAGTTGGTCTAAATCTATTGTATGTACACAGCCACATCTATTAGGTCCTATTATGTGAGAGAGTATATACCCTCCCAATGTGCAAACCCACCTTTGGCCTGAGAGTATGGATAAAAGTGGACCAAATAATATACATCTAGATCTATTTTTATATCCAAATCTATCTCAATATGAATAAAAATTTGAGCATCCAACTAATATCCATAAAAAAATTGGATAAGAACATGGATAGACAACTATCCAATCCATATCAGAATATTTGATTTTATTTATAATCCTATTTAATTTTATATAGTACTTATAAACTTTTAAGAAAAATATATGGCCATATTAATATGTTATTAACTTGATTTTCATCCATTTAGTAATATCTTTGATTTTATAGTCATAAAAATTAATTATCTACTTATATATGTATTTATATCCATACTTCCACCATCTAATTTGTATCCATAGTTTTTAAAAACAAATATAGATATAATTTTTTACATCTAACTAAAATATGTATCTGTATAGGTATACGTCAAACAAAATAAATATAGATATTGATATATTGATATCTAGTTTCAACACTATCTGAGAGCATTCATTGCTTGCATCCTGTGCACATGCTTCAAATATTTGACAACAAATACACACATTGGCTATTGACAATATTTTTTTGTGCAAGATTTATCACACATAATATCTCCTTTCTTATATACAATTAAAATTGTTTATTACTATTGAATCACATAAAGTGAATGACGCATGCTCACCAGACCTCCATCTCTTATGTAATCATATTTTTTTCTTACTCGGTCGGTAATTTATCAATTTACAAATTACCAATCATAGAAATGAGTCATTTATGCACCCTTGCCTCTTTCCTCTCTTGTTAGGATTCTCATCACCATACTTTCCTATATATTTATGAATGATCGTTAACTTTGAATTTTTCTTTTTTTAGGTTTTCTATCTACGAAATAAAAAGCACATTCCTTCTCAACCTTTCTCGGTTGCTGCCAGGTCAGCTGCATCCATTAATTTCTGATGTCCTGATGATATATCCTTTGGAAAGATATCCGGTTAATATCCTCATTTGGATATCTCCAGAAAGATATCCCAACGTCATGACTCCAATATCAACAGTTCGATCATGATCCACCATCCCGGTCCCCCATCCATGGAAGGAAGTTCTTGCGCGGACCGCTCGGAGATTTTACTCCCTTTCCGGAAATGTCCCCTTCTTGCCGTTGGACGTTTCTAGGAATCCCGCTTGGACAGCGATTGATGGATTCCTATAGGCCTAGTTTGGTAATTTCAACACCAACCCCATTGGCCCACAGACATGGCCGTTACTGCTAGGTCAACTAGGAGTGCAGATTTAAACAAAGTAAAAAAGACAAGAAAAAAGCCGGCCATGGCTTCGGAGATCTCGACCCCCTCTGTCTCTTTCACCTCTTTCTTAACGTTTAAATATAGCTGATCATCCCAAGATGAAAGATAGTATAGATAAAAATAATAAAATTATTATATTTAGTTATATTATGTTCCTATCTTTATAGGCATCTAAAATTCTTGGGAAGAGTTGAAGTTTGAGAACAAAAATATCTTTCTATTTAATCAAAAAATAATTTATTAATATAAGATAAATATATATTATATTATTTATATTCGTATTATATATATTTTATTTATAATTTATATTCTATTATAATATATTAAATATAATTTTTTTGTTTAAAATAATATTAATTATGGTACAAATATAATATTGTATTTTATATAATTATTTAATATAGTACTATTATTTTTCTTATTTTTCTAATCAAAATAAATCTTAGTATTGAAAATAATATATTTAAAGATAAATAAAATTATTAATTTTATGATAATAATTAATATATTTTGATAAAATTAATAATTCATAGAATTAATAAATATTTTTTATTTAATATATCAATAGATTTTGATATTACATGATAAGTAATTTTGGATACATATAAAATATCAAACAGATTATTCATAAATATTTTAAAATTTTAAAAATTAAAATTATTATACTAAATACGATGACCATGTTACCCTACCGGTGATCTAAGGTGACTTATTTGGGTCGCAAAACGCTACCGTTTGTGTAAATCCTTGTCTCCTTCCTCGTATATTTCCCTCTTCATCGCGTTTCCCCCCTCTTTCTGTTCGGCTTCGACGGTCTTTCCCCCAGATCTTCGCCCCAAAACCTCCTGGCGATCTGCAACCATTTCTCCGCCGATTTCGCTGCGGAAACGTGGATTTCTTTAGATTTTTGGTCTCAATTTGGTGGAAATCTGGATTTCTTGAGGCGACTCGGTGTTTCTTAGTGGTGGTGGTGGCGGAGGGTTTAGGGTTCCGGCGGGGATGGTGGCGAGGATGATGAGGTGGCGGCCGTGGCCGCCGCTGATGACGAAGAAGTTCCAGGTGAGGATGGTGGTGCAGCGGATGGAGAGGGTGGCGGGGGTGGAGGAGGAGGAGGCGGCGGCCGTGAGGGTGACGGCGGAGGTGCGATGGAAGGGGCCGAAGGGGAAGCTGAGCTCGCTGCGGCGGTCGGTGAAGAGGAACTGCACGAGGGAAGAGGAGGTGAGGGATGGGGCGGTGGAGTGGAACGAGGAGTTCGAGAGCGTGTGCACGCTCACAGCCCACAGGGAGAACTCCTTCCATCCATGGGAGATCACCTTTGCAGTCTTCAATGTGAGTTCTAATTTGAGCACTTTGACGTCTTCATTGATCTCTTTGTTAGATTTTACACATTTTCTGATCTCGTGTTTCGATTGTCTTTGCAATTGATCTTTCTGTCTTGAATGATCACTTCGTTAAATTTGACACATTTTCTGATCTTGTGCTTCGATTTTCTTTGTTATTGATCTTTCTGTTAGAGTGTAAGAGGTTTAGTTTCTCCGTCTATTTTGAGTATTATGATTAGTCTATTTGTTACCGCAACTATTTGATTTTGTTGAGAAGATGGTTGAATTTTCAATCCTACTCGCACTTTTGTTGGGGATAATTTTCTTTATGAATCTTTCTATTCGTCCAACCTTTTCTTGATTGAAAATTCTTGTTTTAAGATGTCTCTTCGTCTACATTAGCTATATTCTTTGTTTGGCTTTATCCATGTGAAACGGGTTTCTATCCTGATCTGTTTATAGGTGATATAATTCCATTATAATGCTCTGATTTATTTGATACAGGTATTTATGAATATATGTTCCTTGATATAGAGCTTCTGTTTTGGTGCTAATCATTGTAAGGCCTTATAAATTATTCTCGATTGGTATCTTTTTCAATAAATTTGAATCATCATCTGTATCTGGCTATGCATGTCCAAAGTTTTTTCCCTAAATTTTTGAGGTGTCCCAGTCCTAATTCCTATATGTTTAGATGTTTGGTTATTTAAAGAAGGGGGCTGAAAAATAGAAACTATATGTTTACAGTGAGGGAAAGAATCAAAGGGAAATTCGTAATTCTGTCTTTTCAAGGATTAATTAATCTTTATTGTTAAAAGACATATCCGGCTACAAAAAGCTTTTGCAATTGTAAAATAGAAATAATCACATAAGATCATAGTCTTGTAGTCAGCCCTCCAAAACCCATGCATGGCTGCTTATTTGCACGGACTTTTCTGCTGATTTAGCAGCAGCCGGCCTGTCTCCTGCAGGGTCTGTGAATGTGATTTTTGGGATGCATGGCCAATCGTGTGCAACCGTGTGGTCCCATAAGCTTGCAAATGTTGATAGCAAATACTTTTTACTATTATAGATTGCGCACTCATTTTTTGTTCACTATAATATTCCACCTGTTTTTTTTTTGTATTTCCTCATTATTATATATTGTTCATGTTGGAGCTTCGAAAGGTTAGATGCCTAGTTGTATACAATTTGGGTTTTTGATGGTAATCTTCATCTAAAAATCAAGATATATCTTCCTCAAAAGAAACATGTGATGAAATTCTTATGATCCTTCTTGTTGTTGTCATTATGCATAAAACAGGATTACTTGAAACTGCATTGCAAATGGTCATGACTAAATCATGAAGGAAATCAAGATATGCTGAAGAAAGTAGTAAAAGTTTTGTAGAACTAAAATGGTTAGCATTTAAATTTTATATTTCAAACCCTAGGTTATATGATTTAGGAATTTATTAGTCTAGTTAGAAGTCAAGACATGCAGGTTAAAATTGTTCTCTATAAAGCGAAGATCTTTCGAGGCTCGTTTGACATTGTTATGGGTGGTAGTGCTTTTGTTTGTAGCAAGGTTTGCCGTACCAGTATCGAACCCTGTACCGGTGCCACTCTAGCATAGTGTCGGTACAGTAGGGTATGTAGTCCCTCGATACACCATCCGTACCGGTACTGAACCGGTACGGTATGCCCGGTATCGTTCGGTTCAGTACGGTAAGGTATACTATGGTTTCGTAGAGCTTTCGGTAGTAGAGTTTTTGCTAGTAGAGCTTTTAATAAAAAGTTGTTTGCTATTTGGTAACTATATTTATGAAGAGCCGTAGAACTTTTAACGTGTGTTTAGTAATTAAACTAAGTAAGCACTTTTAGAATCAAGAAATTATAATAAAGGATATTTACATAATGCTTTCAATTGTCTAATTGTTTGTATTATAAAAAATTATTATTATTAGGTATTCTTAATTTATATTTTTTGATATTTAAACTAAATAATATATTAAATAATATTTTTTAAATTTATCATAAAAATATAGTTGTAATATTATTATATTACAATAATATTTTTATAATATAAGTAATATGATATATTTTTTTGTAGTTTATTATAAGCTTTGTTATTATATTTATTATACGATAGAAATACTATATTATTATAATTGTATATAATAATAATGATAATAATAATGAAATAGTATTATAAAATCATATAATATAATAAAATATAATTTTACATTATATTATATTATGTTTTATTATATTGTATTGTATTATTGTACTATCAAAAATTATTATTATAAAGTATATTCTAAATTAATTTAAAAATCGTCACTGGGACTCTAACATGGGTTTCTCGTCTAAAAAATATGCTTCTAAACATATCTCAATAGTGCTTTTTCCGAAAAGCTCCAAATTGCAGTTTTTGTCTAGCAGACCTTGTTCTGCTTTTAGAAGAGTCAGAAGGCTGTTTCAATATTTTCACCAAATACTTCAAAATCATCCAAGGGCGCTTTTGGCCCTCCAAGGAGCATTTTTTGGCCCTCTAAAAGCAATGCCAAATGGGGCCAAATGGGGCTTAAACAACATTGATTTTAATTTACTTGGGGCTTTTCCATCCATTTTACCAACTTGACGAGGGAAATGCTGGTGACTCATTTTTGTATTAGAAATATGCTTATTATTTTATTCTTAGGCCTGATTGTCTGTGGGTGTGTATGTGGTGCATGCACATCTTGTCGATATAGAACATTGACCTCGTTTTTCCTCTGATTTAGGGCTTGAACCAGGGATTGAAAAACAAGGCATCTGTTCTCGGAATGGCTTCCTTGAACCTGGCTGAGTTCACATCTTCAGCTAAACAAGAGATTGACTTGAACCTTCCATTGTTGCTGCCTGGTGTTGCTAATGAGTCTCCTCCATCACTTAATGTATGTCACTTTATTTATTGTGCTGTTTCGCCTGATTATGTTATATGATATATGATATTTCTTAAGCATTCTTCTTATGTATCTGACCGAGATTGCTCATTTGATCGGTTAAGTTTACTGAAAAAGGCTAATGCTGCTTAACATAGTTATGGTGATCATTCTTGTAGTTTGTAGCATTATTATATTTTCATTTTAACCCATTGGTCCTATTATGCTCATATTTAATTCCCATTTTTTACCAATCATAGATTTTGTGACATGGGAGCTATTTTTGTTGCAGCTGGTTCTTAGTGTTTTGGAATTGAGAGCATCCCAAGAATCGCCAGAGATGGTACAGAGGCCTATGGTGCCTGCTCCATTGTCACCTACTACCGGAGATGCTCTCTCTTCAGACAAAGATGAGCTTTCTGCTCTTAAAGCTGGATTGAGGAAGGTGAAAATTCTTACGGAGTTTGTGTCGACTCGGAAGTCTAGAAAGACAATCCAGGATGATGAAGGTAGTGAGGGCAAGTGCTCTGCTAGGAGTGATGATGCAGAATACACACACCCATTTGACACGGACTCTGTTGATGATGATCTTCATGAAGGAGAACTAGAAGATGACAAAGAGGACTCCAGTATTAGGAAGTCATTCAGTTATGGCACATTGGCATCTGCTAACCATGTTGGGAGTTCATTGTACCTTGACATGAGGACAGATGGAGAATATGAAGACTGGGTCTACTACAGTCATCGAAGATCTGATGTGGGTTATTCACATGCAGAGGAGCTGACATCATCTGTCCCTGAACAATCTATGTTGCAGGCTTCAAATTGGAGTATTCTCCCATGGAAAAAGAGGAAGCTAAATTTTAGATCTCCCAAGGCCAAAGGGGAACCCTTGTTAAAGAAAACATATGGAGAAGAAGGAGGGGATGACATTGACTATGACCGTCGGCTGCTGAGCTCCTCTGATGAATCTCTTTCTGAAGGGGTATGCTTTCCTTGCTGCCATATATATTTTTTTTATTGCCTTTCGTCATAATCTATCTACATGATGATGGAAGAAGGATGTGCTTATCTGAACTTCATATCATTCTTCGATCTCAGATTTGATGTGCTCTCTCTCTTTTTTTTTTTTTTGATATTAGTATGTTAAAACATGGCCTCTTAGATTGGATTTAGGTATTGAGAGGGTTGTTGAATATGCATTCATATTTATTGTTGTCTGGATTCTACCCGATTTATTTGTTGTCTCATTCATCTATATACAGGAAGTAGTGAGGAGGAATCTTAAATATCTTGGTTGATTTTGTTTGCAGAGGCAAAAAGTGGACGAATATGGTGTTATGAGCTCATCAGTTTCTGATTTTGGTGATGACAATTTTGTGGTTGGTAGCTGGGAGTCAAAGGACCTAGTGAGCCGTGATGGTCACATGAAGCTTTCCACCCAGGTCTTCTTTGCGTCTATTGACCAGAGGAGCGAGCGAGCTTCTGGTGAGAGTGCATGCACAGCTCTAGTTGCTGTAATTGCTGATTGGTTTCAAACCTACCAGGATACAATGCCTATCAGGTCTCAGTTTGACAGCCTCATTCGAGAAGGTTCTAGCGAGTGGAGGAACCTCTGTGAGAACCAGACGTACCGGGAGTGCTTCCCTGACAAGCATTTTGATCTTGAAACAGTTATTCAGGCAAAGATCCGCCCGCTCTCTGTTGTTCCAAGGAAGTCTTTCATCGGGTTCTTTCATCCTGAAGGCAATGATGATACCAGTGGCTTTGATTTCCTGCATGGGGCCATGTCTTTTGACAGCATCTGGGACGAGATCAGCCAAGCTGGGTCAAATTTTCCCACTGTCGGTGGCCCTCATCTCTACATAGTGAGCTGGAACGATCACTTTTTTGTTCTAAAAGTTGAACATGATGCCTATTACATAATAGACACACTTGGTGAGAGGCTTTATGAAGGGTGTGACCAGGCTTACATCCTAAAATTTGATGGAAGCACAACAATTCGCAAAATTCCTGGTGAGAAGAAGACTGCTAACAGTGAGGCCACAGGAGCTGGTAATGGTGGTGTGGATGGTTCAACAGGAGAGGAGCAGAGTGTAAATGGTGCTTCAGAGGGGGAGCTTGTCTGCAAAGGGAAGGAGTCCTGCAAGGAGTACATCAAGAGCTTCTTAGCTGCAATTCCAATTAGGGAACTGCAGGCTGATATTAAGAAGGGGCTGATGTCTTTGACACCTCTCCATCATCGACTCCAGATTGAGTTCCACTACACGGAGCCATCCAAGGAGGTGAGTACAGCAGCATTGCCACTAGCAGCAGCAGAGGCAGTTCCTGAGTTTTCATGGCCATTGGAGCCGGTAGCAGCATTTAACATAACACCTGAAGTTGTAATTGTATAGAGAATGGATAGTGAGTGCTTGGAGGAGGGCTGGCTGTCCTTTGTTTAACTTGGATTAAAGTCACATAGCAGGTAGCTGCTTGAGATGGATGGGTTAAAGCGAGAGAGCCCATCAAAGAGTGGTCCTATCTTTTTTATTTTTCTTTTTCTTGAATTGTTTTTAGCTGATTCTGTGCTCTTGTTAAATTGTCTAACCCTAGTGTCCGACAAACTGTAGTGGTGTGTTAGTATCCTTTGTTAATGGACGGACTCAATGTTTACGACTTGTACAAGCTGTTGTTTCTTAAAGTTTCTTTACTGATACTGTTTGGAACCTAGGGAGTCATTCAGATCTTGGAGTTATGAATAGGCCCATAACAACTGGAAGATATAGAGCTTCTAATGGTTTTGTTATCTTAATGCCCATCTAACCAAAAAGCTAAATGCTTGTCATGAGGCCCGGTTTATTTACTAGAGGTGCTCTCTGTTCTACGTATTTCAACAGGCAAATTCCCCCAACTATATGTCAAAGAAGCAGCTGTAGATTACACATTTATATGTGATTTTCTTTTTTGTTGATACAAGAGAAAACTAGGTTTTTCTTGGAGTAGAAGCACCAACGCAGTCAGCATGCATGGGACCCCTAATATCATCCTGTAGTTATCATCCCATCACAAAGTTCTGGTTCATAGCAGTGGCTGTTCAAACAATCCAGACAGCCGCTCTCTTGCCTTCTCTGTATATATGTGAAGCTTTGAGATCAGAGAGGAAATCTGTAATATGTCATGAAGAATAGGATGATAAGGAGTTCAAATCAGAAAGACGAAGAAAGCTGCCATATGTCATGAAGGATGGGATGATAAAGCAAAGGCCCCTACTACCTACTATTCTGTTCAGAAGCAATCCATGATATCCTTCAAGCCAAACATTTGGGCACTGAAACTCCATAATAGTAGCCTTGATATTAGCCGTGCACCCCTTAGTTCTGCCACAGGTACAGTAAAAAAATGATAAGGCTGGATGTGATGGCGGTTATTCGGCAGTTTTTCAGTTTGGCGGTGATGTCCTCAAATTGGAAGAGAATCTTTGTTGCTCTGATTCCGAAGCGGCAGAATACCTCGGAGCCGAGACACTTTTGGCCGATCAGCCTTTGCACCATATTGTATAAGGCTACGGCCAAGATCATTGTAGTCAGATTGAAACAAATCCTCCTGAGACTTATCAGCCCGGAGCAAGGAGCGTTTGTAGGTGGACAAAACATTTCTGACAATGTCCTCATTGCTTAGAAATTCATGTTTGATCTCAGGAGAGCTCCGAGCAGGAGGAGCTTGATAAGAATAAAGCTAGACATGGAGAGAGCCTACGACAGCATGAGCTAGGATTTTGTTTCTATGCTCTGCATGGCTTTGGTTTCTATGAGACATGGATCAAATGGGTGCTAGGTTGTGTCAGGTCTCCTTCTTTCGCCATTCTGGTGAACGGCTCTCCTTCGAGTTTCTTTAAGTCCACTAGTGGGCTTCGACAGGGGTGCCTATTGAGTCCATTGCTCTTTATTATATGTGCAGATATGCTGTCTAGAGCTCTCCGGCACACTGTAGACACAGGCCTTGGAGTTATACAGACTAGTATAGGAGTCTCCCCCGATCTCGCATCTCTTCTTTACTGACGATTGCCTATTGTTGGCCCGTGCAACGAGGCAGGTCATGCGGACTATCAGGAGGATCCTCTGGGATTATTGTGATGCCACTAGGTAGCGGGTCAACCTGGCAAAGTCAACTGTGTGCTTCAGTCCGAAGACCAAACCTCGAGAGAAGGCCTCCATCATGGAGATCTTGAGGGTTGGTAATGTTAGAAATATGTCCTAGAAGCCAATTTGGCTGACACATTATTTTGTTCTAGGACATAAAATTGTACTTGACCTAATTATGAATTTATTAGGTTGGGCATTCTTTTCATTCATATTATTATATGTCCATGAATCGTCCAAAAAATTAATAAGATGATGACGCATATTTTCAAGAGTTAAGAATTTGAGGCATGTATCATTGGTGATTAATTCCTGAATTGCTCCTGATCGATTGATCCATCATGAGGAACGGTGATCAATCCTCTGAGATTAGTGCACAGATCACTTAGTCAGATGGATGAGTCTTGAGTCCACAGTAAGGGGACACTGGAGTGATTGTGCAAGTGCTTGTTAAAGAACAAGGGTACTGAGCGTGACCAAAGCAAGTAATCACTTGGATGTCCATCCACTCGTCAGTGACTTGCTTGATGCTGCAGTTGTATGACTAGTCCTTTGACCTGCGATGCTTCGGCTATTCACAGTGAGGTTGCTGTAGTTTGACGAGCACATAAACATGGGCCCTATCCATTTGGGTCCTTATGGTGCAGATTGGCTGCAGTAGGTTCATTGTAGGAATAGGAGTGCATTTAGATTGAATCTATTGACTTTGATAGATTAGGAGAGATTCTATGTAATTTATAAAATTGAGTTCGTAAATTCTTGGCGAAGTAGTTTTTGGAAAAGAGTTTCCAATTTAGAACTAGAGTCGAATAAATTTTACATATGACAGATGATGGGGTTTGACGAGTTATCCATGACCTCCATCCCGTCGGAATCCACGATAGAGGGACTGAATCATACACTGACTGCACCTAGAGGTTCATCTATTCTATTCTGCTGAGTTGCCACTACATGTTGTTAGGTGTCACTGGTGGATTGTGAGACTCAGAGGCATTCACTTGATGATCAGTGAACCCGAATGAGAAGAGTTGGAAT
>JAOXJJ010000069.1:18786472-18888460 GCA_025769935.1 Phoenix roebelenii | reverse complement strand
CGACCAGGCCTCGCCCACCCCGGACTCCGACCTGGCCTCGCCATGGGTTCAGGGACCCTCAGTATAACCCACCTACTCCTCCAGCGCATCCACGTTGGCAGGCGGCAGGACTGACTCGGCCATCCAGGCCTCCGCCAACGTTGACTCGGCCCCTCAGGCCTCCGCCAACAAAGGGGGCAGCAAGTATGGTTCTCCTTCTTCCTCTTCATTAGCCGCATGAAAGAAAACATAGAGAGGAAGGTGTTTCTCTCTTCCCTCCTTCCATAAAAAGAAAAGGATGAAAGTGTTTCTTCCTTCTCCTTCTTTCTCCTCTTGAAAGCAATCAAGTGTTGATTGCTTGGAGGAGTTCCAACCATCAAAGAGGGATCTCTGCAAAGGAGCTAGCACCCTGGTGAGATCACGATCTTGATCGAGTAAGATCTTCGTATGAATATCCGTAGAGATCGGACGTGTATGCGGCTTCAAGTGAACCTTCCAACAAACCCACGATCATCAGTTTGCAGCGTTCATCTACCCGCACAAGGTGAAGATTTGATCTTTACAAGTTTTGTAGATTTGAAAAATAATCAAAAAATTAATTTTAATCCTTTCCTTCAGATTTCATGATCTTCTGAGTTAGAGAACTCAGAATTTTTTTGAAATCTACATTCCTCGGAATGTTCATGAGATGAACGACCCCGCATGCGTCTTTCCTCTACGATCGTCGCAACACGTGCAGAGATAACCCGACAGGTAAGAAGGGGGTGTTGAGGTACCTAAAGGTCCCGATCTTGGGTCACCGCATCCACAGCAGGGATTGTTCTTCCATTGAGCTCAATATCAGACAAAGGCTAGAGGGGTGGCAGATTCATGCACTTTCCATGATGGGTAGGGTCATCTTGATGCGGTCAATACTCTCCTCCATTCTAATTTACCTACTATCGAACTCCATACTTCCGATGGCACCACTAAGGACTCTGGAGCAGATATTCAGGACTTCATTTGGGGGAGGAGGGAGGGTAGAGGAGGTATGCACTTGATATCTTGGGAGGTTCTATGTCAGCCGACTAGGACTGGCAGATTGGGGGTGCCATCTCTACTTGCGATGAGGGAGGCCCTTGCGGCGAGACATGTTGCTAGATTTTTATTGGAGCCGGACAGCATATGGTCCTCACTTTTGAGGGCCAAGTATAGGGCCCTTTCGGCGTCGGTGAGCTCCCGCGCTCGACGTCACAGTTCACCTATTTGGAGGGAGATGTGTGCCAGAGCTTCACTTGTGCTACCGGCAACCAGATGGGCCATTGGTGACGGTCGGTCCGTCGATGTTCTTAAGGACAATTGGGTGATAGAGATGCTGATTTGCCGACTACCGACCATGGTGGATATGACCCATTTAGCTGGACTCAAGGTCAGTGATATGCTTGTTACTGATGAGGATAGATGGAGAGAGGGGCTAGTCCTAGAGGCCTTTGGAAAGTTCTTGGCAGAGCTGATCTTGGCCATCCCCGTTCCGCTCCGGGAGGAGTCTGACAGACTAGTATGGGTGCCGACGGGGCGATCTAGGGTGAGGACCAGAGATCTTCATGCACTGTTCAGTAGGAAGCCATCTCGACAGATGAAAGAAGGTTGGATTTGGAAAATGCGGATTCACCCAAAGGTGGCGCTGTTTATATGGAAGATGGCTTGGGGCTGCCTACCGACCAGAAGGATGCTTGCGGGACGAGGTGTACAGAACACTCCACACTGTGAGATGTGCCCGGACTCTGAGGAGACCAGCTCCCATGTCATCCTCAGATGTCCCAGGGCTGTAAAGATCTAAGAGTGCTCCTCTACTCCTCTCCCTCAGGCACTGGAGTCAATAGAGGACCACTACACTATTTGAGGGACTCCATGAAGAGACCGGGCTCTGTTGAGGAGGGGATCCGGAGGGCATACCTCGCCTATCATATTTGGCTGAACATGAATGCCTGAATCTTTGAGGGCAGTAGATCGGCGCCGAGGACGGTAGTGGATAGGGCGCTTCGTCATGCAATAGAGATCATCACGGCTACCACGTCGAGATCCTCTAAGATGGCCAAAGACATCTGGGATACCCGTCATGCTGGCATAGTGCCCAGGTTTGTTCTCTGTTCTTGGATACCCCCACCACTTGGTCATCTTAAAGTCAATTTCGATGGCGGCATGGAGGTGGACGGAGTGCATGAAGGAGTGTGATTTGTGATTAGAGACCATCATGGCAGGTTAGTTGCGGCGGAAGGTCGGCGCATCCTCGGCATGATTGCTATAGAGGCGGAGCTTCGGGCCGCCTGGGAGGGCATCTCCTATGTGAGGAGAGTTCTAGGAGCTGATAGGGTGTACCACGAAGGTGACTCCTCTATGGTGATTGGATGGATACAGGGAGTCGACCGTTATAGGGATGGACATCCGTTGATTGACGAGACTCGCAGACTAGTTAGAGAGATAGAGTCATTTCAGACAGCATATGTATTTCGGGAGGCAAAAAAAGCTGCAGATTGGGTTGCCTCGTTTGTTGCTCCGCACTTCGGAGAGTTCATCTGGACTAGAGCTGCCGATGTTCCTTTTTTCTTGCACTACTTTCTTTCTTCTGATTTGGCCGGCTGTACCCATTTGAGAGTTATATAAAATATCGTTTTTACCAAAAAAAAAAAAAAAAAAAGACAAGCATATCGCAGTGGCTGGATTTTGCCCGTGCGGTCCATAATTACAAACCCTGCCCCACCTTTGCCTTGCCTTGACCCCATCCAAGTCGACCTTCAAGAAACCATATTGGGACGGATACCGGAAAGCAAGAACGGTAAAAGGTGAGGAAACGCAGGCTCTCCAAAGATCCCCAGAGATAGGTGATGAAGGTACATTAGTGGAGGTAGACAAGTGTTTTGAGCCCACCAGATTCAACAGGAGACTAAAAGGATGGCTTCAAATTTTGACATGCTTAACCATACCATGCCTCTTGTTCCAATGGAAGGTGGTGGCAAGCGTGTTAGCAAATTCACCCCATACTGCGTAGCGGGGGCAATCAAGAAAGATGTGATATGGTTTCCACAGTAGGAAAACAGCTGATGCAATTCTCAGAGGTGTTAAGACCACGGCTATCAAGAAGCTCAAACTCAAGAGGAGATTTACTTGGAGGAGGAAGTAAGCCATGGATGTTGGAGCTGATACCGAGAGTCCATTACCAATAGACCAATGAAAGGAACCCACAAGCATGCGTGCTACTTCACATATAGCGTTCCAGCCCCGCGAGCAATGAGCTGGTCGTCTTTTAAGATATTTCCAGGTTCCTGGTGACAGCGGAACACTCAAACTTCTTGGTAGCAACCTCTCAAGCCACGCTAAGTAGGGAGAGAAGGTAACAGAGAACTAGGTAGCATCAACTGGCTGTGCTGAGAGAGTACAGTACATTTCCGCTGCCTCAATAAGACTGCCACACTGCTCTACGTTGCTCCAAGTCAGCTTTCCAGAGGAGGAGATTGTCATTAGAATGAAGTAAAAGAGGCGGTGCAGGGACATGGTGTTGTAGTTTTAAATTTATTAAAAGTTTTAAATTTAAAAATATAAATAAACCAACATTATTCTCTAAATTTTAGATGGTTTAAATATTTTAAAATATTTTTTTTTCGAGATAATTCTTTTAGAAGAGTTATGACTTTTCGGAAAAGAAAGTTGGTTTATGTAGGAATGTATTGTTTTCGAAACATCGCATATCTAAAAAATGCCGCACCATATCAGTCACCAGATAGAGTCTGACTCAGGATCCAACATATTGGTTAACTCAATCCACATTAATACTTTTGTGCTTTCCGAGATGAGATAGAGAATTTTTTTCTTTTTTTCTTCCCCCCAGCTTCTTTCAAGTTTTTTTCTTTTTTCAGTGCCTCAATTCATGCACTAGCCAGATATTATTTGAGATCGATCTCGGCACCAGAAAGCCAATTTGTTCAGGTGCAATAAATTTTGCTAGCAATGGCTTGAACCTATTCGCAAGAACCTTTGCAATTACCTTGTAAGGAATAGTACAGAGATTGATGGGTCTGAAATATGCAAACTTTGAAGGGTTGTACAGCGTAAGTATGAGAGGAATGAGAGTAGTTTTTTAGCCAAGAGGCATAAAATCTCCAGGATCAAAGAAATGAAAATATCCTATGCGAATATATATCGTACTCATTTATTTGCCAATAGGAGATGAAAAACTTGATAGAAAACCATCAAGGTGGCATTTGGGATGAGGGTGATGACTGCTGCATTAACAATGGTAAAGGTGGAGTTGACGAGATCACTGCATTTGGTTGCATCCTAGTGATCCTATATGGTAGTTGATCCCAAGTCACTTCCACTCCTAAAATTACTATCCAACCCAGTGATGCTAAACCCGTCCTTGAGAACAGGTTTCCAAGTTCATTCCAAGATAGTGATGTTAGGCTGAAATTTAGGGACAGGAAGTATAGTTTTGTGAAGGTGCTAAACAAAAAATAAACTAATAGATAGTAAAAGGAGAAGTGAAAAAGGCATACGTAGAGAACATAAGTTATTATAGAGGTTCAGAGCAACCCACGCTCCTACGTCTACTCTCCAAGCCACTACTTGATAATTTCACTATGTAATGCTCACGATTACCCATCTAGCGAACTTTTGGATATGGCCAAAATCGTTACACAGAGTTTCCTCCCGAAAACTCTCAAGCACACCAACTAACTTATAGCCGTTAGCCAAGCCTACCCTTGAGATCCTTCCCTAGATTTCAAAAAATACAACCCAGTAAAAGAAAAACATCTACCATATAGTGAAACCACTCTAGAGGCCAGTTACATCAATAAATATCTCAATAAATACTTCCTTTGTCAAAGAGGAGTTGAGATATGCAATAAATGTAGTTTTCTTCTTAGCATTTAGTGCTCTTGCGAGTATTTTTGTGCTCTTGAAATTTTCTTATTGTTCTCCCTTGTTTTTAAATTTCATTTCCTTGTTGGTTTAAGTTGAGAAATCTTGATATTTAAACCGGAGAGCCTGTGATAGCCATTTGTAACCATTGAAAGCCTCTAACTCCTCATTAATGCAACCAACGTGGAGTGCAGGTTGCCATTTCTAGTTGTTAACGATGCTTTATCTACAGGTGAGGAGGTGACTCTTTCCTAATCACTGGATCATAGCAAATCAAATGCAGCGGTCGTAGATCATTAGAGATTAGATTATTCCTGAATGAGGATCGCCGATGATTTAAGATCACTGTAGCGATTCCTTGTGGGTCACCAAATACCACCTACAATAGACTCTATCTCGAGCATACAAGGCCCGGCAAGCCGAGCATTTTCCTCATCAGCGACAGAATAATGAGCAGCTGCAAATTAGATGGAGAGAAGTATTCCAGCTAGCATTAAAATAGTTTTGAAACTGATTCCAAATGTCAGTATCAGAGCAGAGAATCTCACTAGAGTCTAATCCTAAAGACAAGATTGGGTTAGATCGCCTTTCGTAGAAGGATGCATGTTTGGCAAGAAGAGATTGGAGCAAGTCATACATAGATCAGAAGGTGCAAGCCCACCAGAGATAGCCTCAAGCTTTTGTAACTACTCAATTTCCTTCCGAACCTCCTCAATTTGAGTAAAAATTATGAAACAAGAAAATCCAATCCCCAATAGAATTGGCTTTGGAAATGGCTCGATCAAGCCATTCCTGCACACATGTAAGGCCCTCTGGGTTGTTGGCTTATTGCACCATGTGTAGATTGGGCCTTCCAAGCCCAGATCTACAAGTCCTGAATAAACTTCTCGAAGTCCAACACTTGTTTTCTGAATTTAATAGTACTAACATATAATTTACCTTCTAATTAATATCTCGACGTAAATTGTTCACACTGTTATCTCAATCAAGCTTTCAATACATTTATTACTGTTATCTCTTTATTGAATAAATTTCTTAGTGTGGGTCTCTTTGATGATTCAGCTTGCAAAACTTTTGATGTTATATTATTGCATGCCTACTCAACAGTTGAGGAAATTTTGGATGGGTTTAAGATTCTGATGTGACCCGCAAGACTGTTGGACGTTTAATACTCGGGATGGAACTTAAATAGTACGAAATGAGAGTTGAGGGCATTAAATATAAAGAGAACTCCCCCTGGTGGTTATGGATGCATGTAGATGCATGATTGAAAAGAAAAACAGATGCTTTAGATTCCCCAAGTCTCCAAAGTTGATTAGTAAAAGAATGGTAAAAATTTTATTGGAGCATTGCAGGGAATCAGGACAAAAAGTTAATTCGAAAAATCAGCGGTCAGATTCAATCCAAGAGTTAATATCTTATCAAGGCATCGAATTAAGAATTATTTGCACATTTGAGAATCTGATAACACAGAAATTATTTGGGGGTACTGATATCTAGTAAAAGATTTGAGTTCGGCGGACTACAATAGCCTGGAACAGAAACTTTTGAGGGGGTTAGAAAGGTGGAAGTGAAAAGCTCTCTCTATGATGGGTAGAATTACATTAATTAAATCTATTCTCTCTGCTCTTCTAATTATTTGATGTTTCATTGCATTATTTCTAAGAGTGTGCTTTTACAATCAGAAGGTTATAATCAGAAATTTCCTTTGGGGCTCCTAAGATTCATCTTGAAGAGTACATCTATCGTCTTAAGATTGTATTTACCAGCCAATTGGAACAGGAGGATTGGGTATTACTTCTCTAGTTCCTCAAAGTGAAGCTATGATAGCCAAACATGCGATGAGATTTATGTTGACCCAGGAGGGGTTGTAGGTTTCTCTCATATGAGCAAAATATGGAGTCCATGTACCAATTTACCAATATGGAGGAAGTTGTGTCCATTTGCACCATTGATATTATCTAATCTCGCATAGATTGTAAGTAATGGGACATCTATTAATGTAATTCGGGATCCATGGATTTCAAATATTCCTATTGCATTTTCGCATATGCTAGTGGATGCTAGCGCTTTACAGAATCTCAAAGTTAAGTTTCTTATGATGGCAGGTCAGAATAGTTGGAACTTATCAGTAATCTATCAGTATTTTCCATAGGCATTGTTTGGTAGAATTTGTTCTATTCCTATTAAGAATGTGGGTGGTGCAGCAGCAGTACTAGACATTAAATTCTATGATACTGCAGTTTTTAAGGCTGAATTATATGCTGTATGGGAAAGCATGGTATGTATAACTAAAGTCTTGAGGGCATCTCATATTATTTTGGAAGGAGACTTTTTGACTGTTATTAGGTAGCTTGCTGGCCCAATATCTGCAGAAACTAATAGTCATCCTCTGAGATAAGATTGTTGGAGAACGGAATCATCCTTTCAGTCTTTTGAAATTAAACACATTTATAAAAAAGTTAGTAGGACAGCAGATTGGATAGCGGCTAGGGGTGGCAATCGGGTCAGATCAGGTCATAAACGGGTTGGGTCACATGCAGATCGGGTCAAAAAATCATAAACCTGAACCCAACCTGTTTATTAAACAGGTTAGAAATTACAATATGAACCTGACCTGTTTATTAAACAGGTAACCCGGCCCGACCCGTTTAACCTGTTTAATAAACGGGTAACCTGTTTACCCAACCCGACCCGACCTGTTTAACCTATTTGCCCAACCTGATCCGTTTAACCTGTTTAGACCTATTTAACATGCCCAACCCAACCTGTTTAACCTACCCAACCCGATCTGTTTAGACCTGTTTAGACTCGTTTAACCTATTTAGACCTATTTAACTTGTTTAACCTGTTTAGACCTGTTTAACATGCCCAATAGTTAAACGGGTTAAACGGTTTAAACGGATCAACTTGTTTACGACCCGAACTTGTTTAGGCCAAACCCAAACCTGTTTATGGCGGGTCGAATACGGATCGGGTTGGCGGGTCGGGTCATATTTTGCCACCTCTAATAGCGGCATATGTTGTTGGTCATGCGAGACCTAGTCTGTGGACGACTATGAGAGACATTCCTTCTATATTGTTAGATATTTTATTTTCAAATGCTCATGGATGTATTTATTCTAGATTGATTTAGTGATTCCAATTTACCAAAAAAAAAAAAAAGTTGAAGTCTATGGCTAATTCCAATATGGTTCCAAACATGATGGGATTCAAAGATTGAATATATATATATATATATATATAGGTACATTCTTTAACTTGGACTTGGGAGTCGGAATACTCCAAATTAAATAAAAAAAAAGTTTAGTTTATCAAAAAACAAAATCTTAAAAAAAAATTGAATCTGAGTATTTTCAAATAAAAAGAAAAAAGTGGGGAGACCCTTTGTTCACGGGGGAGAGGAGATTATCCGGTGCGCTTCCGGATTTGTTATTCTTTGACTTTTTTGGTATATTCATACTCGCTATATATATATATATATATATATGATATATCCGACTTACAAAAAAAATAAAATAAAAATAAAATAAAATAATAGAGAAAAAGAAAGAGATAGTCTACTAGATACAATTAAAGATAAGGAAAGAGAAATGATAGAGACAAAAAAAAAAAAAATACGATTAGAGATTTTTTTTAAAATGAAAAAGCAATGTCGTCAACCTAACGAGATATATTTTTGTTGGGAGAAAAGACATATTTTCCGAAATGCAGTTTTTCCTCCAATGACACAATTGGAATATCTTTTTTTCTCAAGATGGATTTTTTCCGAGCTGGGATGCCCATTCTTTTCAAAGTAAGATTAAGTCCATCCATTTTTTATTTCACGTGCATAGTATACGTCAAGACCAAGTAAAATTTGATGTAGACTTACATATCATCTCGCAAAATAGTTCATATGGAAGCCTAACTGCCAAGCAATTCAAGCCCGAAAATGGCTCTAATTTTGCTGTTTAGAAGCCACCTTAGGATGCACTCAAGGTAGAATGTGGCATGCAACCATCTCGTTTCATCTTCCTCTGCTACATAATCGAGACATGCCATGCTCATGTCATTTTTTTGCTTCACCTTTAAAGTTGGCCTGCATTTGACTTACTATGACTTCGGCGAAGCTGGAGAATTTGAAAACTTTGGGCTTATTCACGCCCTCAGCGAGTCAGTTTCAGGAAGTTTAACAAGGAGTGGATGGCTTAGCTGGTGGCGGGTTTTGAATTTGCTATGGCATAATAATAGCCCGTTATAATTTATCATTTTCTTCATGTAAATAAGTCTGAAGGCTGAAGTGTCGAGAGAGCTTGGATTTTGCTTCGTTATTTTACATGTTCTAGAGAGGATTTGATTCAGGGGCCATACACCAAGTGTGGTCGCGAATGGCAAAAAAAAGACTAAAAATTATTTAACTTTTTCAACCTCAAGTTCTTTGTTGGTTTGTTGTTTTAACTTTGGTAAACGAATCTGAACTTTTGAAGATCTTGAGTTTGGTTCCATATTTATATTGTAGCTGAGATTTTTAGGTTTAAAAAAGAAAATGATCTAATGAACTTATATAGAGTACAACCACTAGTAGGATGACTTCTTTTGTTTCATATCAAGCTTGCTATGGGTCAGCCTTTTACCTTTGGTGAATGGATCTAAAGCTTTGAGAGAGCTTGGATTTGGCTGCACATTAAAGTTATGGATGCGATTTCTAGGTACATTAGAGTGGACTTTTAAATTAAAAAAAAAAAAAATGCTCGAGGATATAAAGAGATTGATGCTTTATACCATAAAGCAAACTTACCAGATATCAATGGGTCAAGTCAAATACCAGAGAAATTTTAAAGAATGGGAAAGGAGGAGACTTTCACCCTGTTCTTTGAAGCAACTAATGTTCAAAGCAATAGAATTCCTTGGAAAAAATTACACACAATGATTTTAATGAATACCATGAAGTCTAAGTATTATCCAGGGGACATACTTTCTGTAAGAAACTTCTATAATCTAAGCTAGTTAGCAAACTGGGAAGACTACAAACATGTTAAAGCAGGCCAAAATGTGCACTTAACGCACCGAAATCATTAATTGGGTGAACATAAGTAAGATACAAGCTCAACAACTCCCTTCATGGATGCGTCCTTCTGCATAAAGATGGAAAGGCATAAAAGGTGAAGGGAAATGAAGTGGAAGAATAAATTGCACTGTTGGTGATAAAAAATTGCATTATGCCTCGAAGTGGCTCACCAGATATATAACATCAAATGCTTCACGATGACTCTCAAGAGACTCTTCTATATTGTCATTCCTGAAAAGGAAAAGGTCCATATCTCTCATTAGATCACACAGAGGCTGCTACCATACTACCATAAACTACCAAGCTATCCAAATAATATAATAAAATAGATAGATTCCTTGCCATTCGTACAACTGGGAGTTTCCTTTCTCCTCTACAAATTCTTCTCCAAGAAAAACATAAAAACAGTTAGCTCTATAATTCTCCTACAAAGATGGCCAAAACTCAATGTATTGTGGTACAGAGAACCAGCAAATTACATAAAGGAAAGCTGGAAATGTGTTTTCAGAAGGCAAATGGTCATTTTTCATTCCACACCATCTACCTCCTTTCCTCCAACACTATGTCTAGCATTTGGCATTTCTATGAAAGCTTGGTATTCAGAAGTCAGAACAAATCATAGACGAGGCCACTCATATCCCTTAGCTACACGTTCCTCCTCCATATTCAAGTGAAATCAGCTTAGCTACACGTTCCTCCTCCATATTCAAGTGAAATCAGTCTTCTACCACCTGGCTCAAGGTTCACTTTTATCTTTTAATTATGGCTTCACTTACGATCAATATGATTTTCAGATATGCCACTACAAATGTTTCAATAAGAATAAGCAATAATAGAGAATAGACATGTCAAATGGACATGATTTCCAGCTATAGTAGATGAAACACAACTTCGAGAATATCAAATTGATGTCATATGACTTTGGAGTGATCCAATTAGAAATTGATGTATCATTTCAAATACCATAAGACTTAAAATTTCCCATGAGGATGCATTGAAATCTTAACAATACACTATAAGCCTTTGAAACTGCTATAAGAGCTGTTTATAGATTTCACAAAATTTAAAAAAAAAATTAGGGCTTGAAAAGTAACGAGTGTTTTCAAAGTTTCAATAAAATACCAGGCATGGAAAAAGGCTCAAGAATTAATTTCTTCTTCGAAATCCAAATGCAAGGAATAATTTATTTCAAGGATCCATATGAGTTTTTCAAAGTAGCTAAGTTTTAGGATTTTAAGAAATCATAGGCCTAATATTGACTAGCAGATTTGTAGGAATATAATTTAACTTAAATTCAAAATTATACAAGAGTTAGAACACGAGAATTCAAAAAATCTAATATACTTCAATATCCCTTTTCCACATTCTTCTCATCCTTCCTCTTCTTCCTCCTCTTCCTTCTCATCTTTTTCCTTTCCTCTCCTTAGTCCCTTGCCTTGAAATAGGCAAGGTAGGGCGGGTAAATAGGGCCCACTAGTTGACTCACCTACCTAGGGTAGTTCCCTAAGAAGGTCTGTTCCCAAGGTCACAAGATAGTTTGGTTGGGGTAAGGAAGTGAAGGAGGTGATGACATAGCAAGTGAAAATATCAATAATGGCTTCACAGGTAGCACTTTTTACTATTCATGTAAGTAAATGTCCTTGTTTCCATTTTATTTTCATTTCTATTTCCATTCACTTAAGACATCACTACATGTAAATAGGAAGTACACCTATCTGAGTTCAATAGAATTACTCAAAAAATCAAATTCCTTAAGAATTAAAAGTTGGTTTCTCAGTTTTAGTTCAAACTA
This sequence comes from Phoenix roebelenii, assembly GCA_025769935.1. Taxonomy (NCBI): domain Eukaryota; kingdom Viridiplantae; phylum Streptophyta; class Magnoliopsida; order Arecales; family Arecaceae; genus Phoenix; species Phoenix roebelenii. Next base: position 18,876,740 of record JAOXJJ010000069.1, on the reverse strand, counting down.
CAAATTTCTAGCATCAAGTTAAATTTTAACATTAAAAAGCTAGGCTATTTCTTAAATCTGAAGATTTCAAAAATTCTATTATGATAAAACATTTTTAAAATCCAAAAATACAGTAGAAAAGGTCTTGCGAATTAGTTCCTAAAGTACATCACCTATTTCAGTACTATTCAGCACTTAGCACATTGTTACGATGTTCATATTACAATTTTTGATATCCATACATATTTGTCTTAAGTAAAATGGGCTATTATAGAACTGGAAGTATTTTACCCAGTACCACATTCACTATATTTTATAGTTCTCTTAACCCTCTCTTCAACCCGGTCACCACTCCCCCCATGGCCCACCTTCTCTCCTCTAGTAGCTCCAACACCCACCACCTTTACTTCCAATGTCAAACTGCCGTCTTTGAGCCAACCACAACTTGCTTATCTCTCCTTTGATGTGGAGATGCTAGAGACATCAAGCCCCTCCCTATCCACACCTTCAAGTCTGATGTCAAGCACCCCATAATTCATCCCAATCCCAGATTGCTGCCTTCAACAACAAGATCCCGTGCACCTTCCCACCATTTGATGTCGCTTTCCCTTTGTCCAATATCCATCCTAGCTCACCAACATTCCATCCCTCCTCTCAATCTCAAGACGATCTGGCTTCTACCAGCAACCATGGAGATGGTGATGGTGACAACCCAAAGATTGAGAGAAAAGAGAAGGGCATGTGATTGAGAGAATAAGGATGGAATGGATCACTTTTATTCTGTTTTTCTCTCATGCAGTGTCTAACCAGCAAGTCAATTAGTCATTTAACCCAGGCAGTTAGAACGGTTGAACTGCCCGAGTCACCGGTTTGGGCAGGTTTTGGGGAACTTCGGGTTTCAGCATGACCCATCCCGCAATACTCAGCAGGTGGTGGGTTGATCAGGCCAACCCAGACAGGTCAACAGGGTCTCAGAACACTGAACTAAACAACTGATAACCAAACTTCAAAGTTGCAGGAGTTCTATTATTATGCAACCTATTCTTGCCACCAAGACAACAACATAAGAAAGTGTGATCTTTGATAGAATCACCAAAATATAAGTCAAATTATTCTTTGATGCAATAGAAAGAACCTTGACTTCTTTGCAAGTACATGTTTTATTTTCAAGATTGGACTAGATTGCACACCAACAAATTTTTGTGGAGATTCAAGAGCACAAATCAAGAAATCACAATCACCAATACAAGTTAAGCTTCTTGAGGTCATGAAGATTTTAAATACTGGTTGAACAGCAAGCATCCCACCATCCAGAGTGTCAGGACGAAATGAGTTGGAAAATGGGCAGGACAAGATGAGATATCCACCACCCCGAGTATTGGACATGAGGCATCCACATGGAGCATCCCATTCCACAGAAAAAATAGGGCAGTCCCATCCTACAGTATTTAAAACCTTGCTTATGAAATCAATGTATCCATTTTATAAACTTGCAATCATCCATGTTCTTTAACAATATTAGCCTCAAGAAGATTGAACAGAATTTTTGTAACTTTCACAAGATGAATCACAGAAAGCTGGTCTTGGAACTCATTGATATTTGATAAGACTTCACCAAGCTATCAGCTACATACTTAGAACACATTCATTAAAAAAAAATGAACTTTGATATGATCCTGGCTTCTCAACAAGTATGATGATGGATAGCTCAATAAAAAACAACCAAGTGAGTCTCCTAAATAGGGAATATGTATTGGTCGATATTTAATTATAGGGTATTTTGAGTGTATACCCTCCTAAATATACAAATTGCATAAATACCCTTATAAAATTGCTAATTGCATGTATACACTCGTAAAACACTTGTTTTGCATGTATACTCTACTTTTTCTTTTTTGCATATGTACCCATGTGATCTAACACTGTCCGGACACTAGTGGTTTAAAATTAAAATGATTGAAATACCCTCAATAGGTAGATGTGTAGAAAGAAAAATTTATAAGGGTATACATGCAAACAGCAACTTTGCAAGAATATTCATACAATTTTGCATATTTAGGAGGATACAATACTCAAAAAAATAATTTAAAAATGATCAAAACTCGGTTGAGACTTTTCAAGTATTTCATAACTCAGTTGAATCGACAAGTCAAAAAAAAGAAAAAATGGCCAAGTCACATTCTTAATTTTTCTTAGTTTAAGATATTAACTCGATTAAGTTGAAATATTTGATAACCATTTTGATAATACTATTCTCCTATTTGATTTTGATGTAGTTATTATTATTAACTCTCTGGCATCTATATATTCTTTATTATTTTTAAAATATTAAAATATAATAAATTTAAATTAATTATAGATGTTCAGATTAGTTAAATATTTTTTATCGATTTATAAATGGTAAATTGTTGTTCATTTGTTGAGATGAGAATTTCACAAAGGTATCGCAATTTATTCCATAAGATTTGATGTCAATATAGGATCATGCGGCATGATAATATTCATCTTTTTTTGTCACCCTCCTCAATTAAGAGTGACCGAATTATCTTCTCTGCCATTTGAGCATGTGCCCAAAAGCCTATTAGATTAACATTGTGACTTCTTTAATTGAAAAATGTATGCGGATCTGGTCCTTGTATTCCAATTTCAAATTAAATTAAATAAGTCACAGGAATAATCTAAAAGGCATTGAGACACATGTTCAAATGGTAGAAATCAATTCCAGTGAAGATAGTCCGGTTGCTCTTAATTGAGGAGGGTGACTAAAAAATAACAATATTAACATGTCGCATGATCCGAGGTTGACATCAATTTTTATAGAATAAATCTTGATGCCTTTATGGAATTATCACCTCCACAAACAAACAGTAGCTCACCATTTATAAATTACTAAAAAAATATTTTACTGAACTAAAGATCTATAATTAATTTAAATTGAATATGCTTTAATCTTCTTAAAATAATGATTCATAGACTCAATAATAATAATTACATTAAAATCAAATGCGAGAATAACATTACCAAAATGGAGATTCAATATTCCAACTTGAACAAAGAAATTTTTATAATGTGACCTAGCCATTTTTTCTTCTTTTAATTTGTTAATTCAACCGAGTCATGAAACACTTGGCAAATTTCGGCCGAGTTTTGATTATTTTTAATGGGTTTTTTTAGTGTACTGCATGAATACGCTCGCAAAATTGCTATTTGCATGTATACCCTTATAAAGTTTTCTTTTTACACATCTAACCATTAAGAATATTTTAGTCATTTTAATTTTAAACTGCTCATTTCTTAATGGCGTTAGATGGCATGGGCACATATGGAAAAGAAAAAGAAAAAGAAGGGTATACATGCAATAAGTATTTTATGAGGGTATACATGACCATTAAGGGTATTTCAGTCATTTTAATTTTAAACTGCTCATTTCTTAATGGTATTAGATAGCATGGGCGCATATGCAAAAAAAAGAAAGAAAAAGAAGGGTATACATGCAAAATAAGTATTTTATGATGGCATATATGCGAATAGCAACTTTGCAAGGGTATTTATGCAATTTTGTACATGTAGGAAGGTATACGTGCAAAAAACCCTCAATAATAAAACCATAGAAATGATATATATTTGGAATTCCCAGCAGTAAATGAGATATAAAAAAGAAAAATCTTTTGTTTTTGTCCAGTAGCAAGAGAAGATCAGCTTCAGTTTTCCACTTAAGGTGAGGGATCACAACTAATACTACTCCTTAGTTTTAGGGCCACAGATAAATTTGAAATGTGTCAAAACAAATTTTAGATACAGAAGGATCTAAAATACTCTTCTTTATAACTAGCAAAAACATCAAGAAGCAAGAGTTAAAAGAAGTAGACAGGGTTGGAGTAAAAAATAAAAAGAAGTAGAAAAAAAACAAGAAATGAGGAAAAAAGTCTCAAAATTAGCTAAAAAATCCAATATAACCCATAACCAAATATAATTCGCGACTCCTGACAGGCCCCTATTTATAGACATTTAAACTTAAACTAATGTTTTCTAACCTTGAAAGGACTCCCAACTTACAAGTAACCTAGAACTTTGGCTTTGTTACTTGACTCCAAATAGAAATCCTAAACAACCCGAAACTCCACCACAAACTACCCAGATTCCTAAGTGAAGATAACTAAAATCTTTTCAAAAATAGTAAAATTCTTACTCCTTTGGAATCCTCCATAGAAAGTGACACCACTATAAAACACAATAAAATGTCACGAAAACCTTCTTTAAAATTGATTGGAGAAAAAATTAATGAAGTACCTGTATGATTATGTTAGTTCTCAAAATAACAAAGGTGTAAGATGCAACATGAAATAATTCTTGCATACATTACATCAGCACCAATCAGTCATCAGTATAAATGCATTCCAAATATTGAATGCCTGCTATATGTAAAATCTTAAATCCACAATCACAAAGTCAAAATCAAAGCAATGTCATTAAGCTCGCCATGAGAATGAATGTATCATATTTAATCTTTAAGGGATAATAATATGTTGATATTTTTCAGTATATATCTGGTAGCAAAAACTGAAGTAATCTCTAATGCCATCTGTGCCAAACAAGAAAGAGCTGACCAGAGTGCCAACACAAAATGTCGCCGATCACATGGGAGGGTCCTAGCAGAAGATGTCATGGTAGTGAACCATGGTAGTAAGCTAAGAATATCTAGATGACATGAAGTGAAGGAAAGTATATTTGCCAGATTACAGGTTGTAAGCTGCATGCACCTTGACAAAGATTTTAGCACAGGTTGTCTCAAATCTATCCACCTTGAAAGCAAGATATCGTGTTTAGACAGATCTAGACTATATGGCTCCAGAATTTTCTTAAGCTGCAATTTATGCCCATATACCGAATGATGCAGTCTGTTTTACAGCACCACAAATATCGAGCAGAAATCTTTGTAAGTCATTGTCAAGACTCAAGACGATAACAAGGATTCTAGGTTTGCCAATGGTGTCATGCCTCAAGTCTTACTCGAGCAATTAGTAGTTTGACAGTCCATGTCTAACAGAAAACTCAATGATTATCTATCTAGTTTATCATTTTCAACTGATGCAAAATTGACAGTCCAACTAGTTATCAGGAAAATTACAGATCAGAGAACAGAGATCAAAATAATTGCGCTGAACTGTTAAGCATGGCATGCAAGCATCCTTGTTTCAATAACAATATATCCCATAATATTTTAAAGGGGGGAACACATAAAGGAAATTATTTACTCACAGGAATCCAACAGAAATCCGGTTTTCATAGTTCACACCCTCAGACATGCCAAGATCTCCAATGTGATCACCAAGCAACAGTACATTGGTCCTGTTCTTTAACAAGATGCTATCGCTATCCACTCCATTAGGATCTCCCAATTTGTCATGAATAGGGGCAGCCATATCCAAGGCATGCTCATTTTTGTTTAAAACATGAATCGTCTTCCCTGTGATCGGTATTTTAAAGAGTATAAAAAACAGATTAGAATATAAATCAATAAAAAGCACAGCATAGGTGCCACTCCTCAGTGTCGAAAAGAAGTTATGGTAGAAAATAAATAAGTTGCTACGCTTTGCGAACCCTACAGAAAGAACCAACATATGTTCAAAAAGGTCACAAAATTCTCCACTTAGTAGCAGGAATATTCCATTTAAGATGCCACACCTGCTTTCCGAATCTCCTTGGAAACTCCTCCCCACACCCACTTCCCGAGTGCTTTCTTACTAATTTTTTCCAAGAGACCCACTTGGGTGTACCTGACCTAGCACAAGAATCTTGAAATACTAATAAGTTATTGATTTTTCTGTTTTTTTTTTGTGTGTGAAATAGGTTTTCTTGATCATATCTCGTCTTAATTTAAAAAACAAAAATCAGTTTTTGGTAACTTTCAGAAGTAGTTTAAATTGTTTTTTTATACATCTCCAATAATCTAAAATTCTCCGCACTTAGTAATATTCTACCTATTCATCAAAGATTTATCATGATAGTTCTAATAACTGACACTTTCTCGAAATCCTTCCACAGTTGTCAGATTGCATTTTTTCCCCTTGCAAATAGTTTAACTATGTAACCTTTATTGAAACTGTAAAATTGAGTTGCCATAAGAAATCGATGAAGTAAACGCATTCAAGTATCTATAATTTGTCGAAACAAGTTCAAGAAATGCAAACCCAGACAGTAAATTTCTGCATGCCAAAAACCTGAGGATTGTAAAACTACTTGAATTAAAAAGAGATATCAGAGAGCTCAAGAACACCTCTAAAGGCCATAAGACAGCCATTTTCATCAAACACCATTCTGTTAGAAACGATCTTGATGTTTTTAAAAGATCTATGAAGTTTCTGTCTGAAGACCTGGTTAGATACAAGAAGAAATAACTGACAATCATTTTCGCTTTCAAAAATTTGAACCCAGTTTTATGTAAATATAATAAGATCAGAAGGTTATGAACTGACCTCTTCTATAATGTCTGCAAGACCTGCAGAAAAAATTAAGATAGGCACACCTTTCTCCTGCATTTTATTGATAAAAGCACATTAATTTTTTTTTTTAACAAAGAATTAGCATGAATTATTCTCCATTTTACAATTCAGAAATTCTCTTCTTATCTAAGCGAAAATTTATTGCAAGAATAGGCTTTAGCAGCAGAGCAGAGCATGGAAAATTGTTGAAGAAAAAACAACATAGCATTAGGCATTTAGGCATAAGATGGATGAGAATTGGTCAATTTATTAAATCAGCCTATGAAATTTTAATTAATGTGATACAAATTCAGGACTCTCTTTTACTTGAATCAAGAAAAGCTTAGTTTTTGAGGAAAGTCACAGGAATGAACAATTGTCTGCAGTCTATGCTGTAGGTTGAAAACATGTAATCCTAATCACATCATGATAGTGAAGGTGGATGCCACAGAAATAATTTAAGTTTTGTTAGAGCATAGATTACCTCAAAAATGGATCTGATCTTTGAAGTAGAATGTTTCATAGAAAAGTAGTAATAAAAACTCATTAAAAGATGAAGAAACTTAGTTGAATCATGATAGTAGCACGTGGACTCCAGGATTTTGGAGAACTACAAAGGCATGAGCGACAATGTGGTCTCCAACACTTGACAAAATTTGGGCTCATGAAGCAGTAGGCTCTGTCAAATCTGCACACATAATCTCCAAAAAATTGCCTTCCATTCAGCAAGGAAAGCAAATAAACACAGGGCTAGGTACCTTCAAGACCTCTGCGCAAGTGATGCACTCAACCTTATCATGGATTTCATGCAAGTTGTAACCAATTAGAACATTCTCTGGAGGGGTGTGACAGGGACACACTAGCTTAAATATTTAATTATTGGATGGTTAAGTCTGAAAGATTCCTAATTAGTAAGAATTTACTGGGAGAAACCCAAATAAACATGTGGATCACCATACATGTATCATACCAGAACTGGAAAAACAATGACTACCAAAATATTTTGAATCATTTTCTTCATAAGACAGATAACCATTTGGGAACCATAGTATTCTAGAATATGGTAGCAAGTATGAAGATCTTTGGAAAATAATTTAAATTCCATTGTTTTGGCGGTGCCATCTTCAGCTTCAACAGTCAAAACAAAAAAGATCAGTTAAAACTAGGAAAATATTCAAAAATAACAAAAAAGGTAAACTAATCAAAGAAAATAATATTTAAAAAGAATGTAATGTTGTTTCGGACATTTAGCTGTATCATTTTGTTCAGGCCGCATTAGACAGTCAAAAATTTAATTCTTCTAAAAGATTACTATTAGAAAATCATCCTCAAAGTATGAATATCATTTTTATAGTACAATGAAACATGCAACAACATAGATGCATATGAAATTTGAATTTTAGAATAGCCAAATCTATGTGGAAAATTATTCTCTTAATTTCTTTTGAGATGTAATGTTGCAGTCTTCTATATCTTCTCAAACCTGCAAAATCAATGCTTAATCCAGAGAAAATGCATCCAGGATTAAAAGAAATGAAGAGATGACAAAAAAATGGCCTACATAGTTCATATGTACAATGATGTTTCTATAGGTTATTTTTTGCTGAAATGCCAAAGTTAGCCTGGTTTGATATCGGTTTTGGCCAAAGCTGAAGCATTTGGGTTTCAGTTTGAGAGCTATGGATGACACTTCAAGGTGACAACCAGCTGCACCAAACCTGTTGACATAACTGTATACTTAAGCAAGGTTAAGTACCAGATTCCGTACAGGTACCAACCTATTATAGTGTTGGTACGCGGTATGCTATGAGATAGCGAAGCGTATCAAGTGTCAGTACGGAATGAGACTGTGTACTGGTTAGGTATCGGTACAGTACGGTACACTGCAAACCTTGGTTAAAAGTACTAATAAGCTGCTTAACAATTTAAAATTGATCTAGTGATATGAACTGAAATTTATTATGCATGCAATTTTTTTTTATAAATTAGCTATAAATATATTAGATACATCATGAAGTAGTTAGATTGTGTTTTTATAGTTCGAACATTCCATAACCATAATATAATATGCTAAAAACAATTGGAGTATTCTTTCTTCCTAGCATCAACCAAGCATATTTTCTCATGGTTAACAACCCATTCAATAGCCAGTTTGGTGAAGAAAGATCACCCCCACCAAAAAAAAGAAAAGAAAAGAAAAACAGCTCAGTTGCTTATTGGCGGACAGTCTTTTTCTCCCTTAGGCTCCTCAGTAATCAAATATAACATCTTCGTCCCATCCTAACTTTTAAAGTTAGAATCACTAATCATATACCATACAACAAGGCTTCAGTAATAAGGATGAAAGATTTAACAACGGAAAAGAATTTGATGACCATTTAACCCAGGGCTGTCAAACAAACTGAGCAAGCCAAGCTTGCCACGAGCTCAGCTTCAGAAAAACTCAAATCCAGCTCAGTGCAGAGCTAAAAAATGAAACTTGAACCAGCAAAACAGGCTTGAAATTAGCTTGAAATTAATTTCAAGCCAAGCCAAAAATCTACCCGCTCCAATCAGGCTAATTAAGGACCGAATATTTTTGTATTTTATATGTACACATACATAGATTCATACATACATATGTATTTGTATTAAAGCTTTAACTAGTGTACTTTTTTATTCTTTGAAACAAAAAAAAAATATTCAGGCTTGAACCAAGCATGCTTCAAGCTTGAATTGATTTCAGCTCTATTTAGGATTATCAAGCGGGCTAATTAGGCTCATATTCAGCTTGGTTGGAAATTAAGCCAAATTGAGGTTGAAATTAATTTCAAAGCAAGCTTGCTCAGACCTAAGATCGGCTCAGTTACTTCCTTAATTTAAACATTTTTGATAATCGTACTTGTTACATACTGACCCTTAAGGTATAAGAGGGGTTTAAAAGATCACATAAGAGAAGCTATGAATGTCAACAGGTCTTAAAGTTAACATGGTTACAAATTTATTACATTTAAGGCAAAGTTGACACGAGTATTCTTGCACGACTCTTTAGGATTACCTTGAAAAGTCATACTTATCATGATCAGAGCAAGGAAAATTCTTTATAATGGGAGGTTTATAATCAACCATGTGATTTAAGTAATTCTGATACAAGTGAATGTGATGCGATTTTCATATGGCCCCTAGTAATCCATGTCAGTGGCCTATAACCTTTTTTATGTTTTAAATAAATTAATTAAATTGAAAATTCACAACCAACTGTTATACAGAGAGGGAGAGCTAACAGTAAGTTTAGGGTAGCTAAGAGTTCTTAGCAGGTAGAGTTAAAGACATCCTCAGGTTAAAATATCTTTGATGAGAATAATGTGTCAGCAAATCAGTCAAAAGGAGGTGAAGGAAACCAAAATGGATAATATTATTATTGTATTAGACACCTGATGGAGCTAACTCACAAAAATCACCTTGATAGTTGGTATGATAAAAGAGATTTAAATAGCCCTCTGTCAGACAGACTACAAAATCCTGCTGATTGCTATGACAAATACGGAAGTCCAATACCATATGCTGTTATCTTCAGTTTTGAGAACAAGGGATGATGCCAAAGCCTTAAATGAACAAGTTCATACAAATGATAAGTTAAAGTTTTTAAAGCTAGTACTGGGGTGCATGCTGGTCACTCTGATGACAAGATACATCCATACCATATCATGCTATGAGAGCATATGTGCTGAGCCATTCCAAAAAGATAAAAAAAAATTCCAAAAATAATCAAAAAAATGTTAACAAAGGATTATATAGGTGCCATGCCAACTAGTGCTAAATGTCAGTACTAGACTGGCCCAGTACTGCCAAGCAGCAAGGACTAGCATGACTAAAATATAGATTCTAGTCACAAATGATGATGAAACATATAAGGTAATGCATATCAAAGGATTGAGGAAATAGAAGAAAGAAATCCACCCTATGGGGAGCGGAGCAGGTTTATCAATTCTACCACAAGAACAACTTCATAGCCAATATATTATAACTAGATGCCATATCTAGCTCGCATTCCACAAATTCACTGACTAATTATATGACTACTATTATGTACTTTTGCATGGTCATTGCATTGATTTGATATAATTGTTCTGTTGGCACTTGCCAGGCCATCAAGTTGGGCACATGAAAAACCTTAGAACCAACTTTTTTGTAGTTTGTTAGTTTCACCATAAGAGTCCTAAACTTCTAGGAGTAGTACAGAAGTTAGTCTAATTAGTTGTCTAATGAAAACACCCTGTTCATGTTAGATTTGAAGATGTTGCTAATTTATGGGTACATTTACATGGTTAAATGGTTAAAACTTAAAAGCGTACAGAAGCAGTTCACAAAGTGCAATCCAATTTGCTTTCTTGTTTCATAGACTGTTAAAAAAAAAAGGTTTTATAATGAAAAACTATTATTGTCCTAGCAAACAGAAAAATCCATTATGTATTATTTTGGTTTATGACTTAGTTCATTCTCTTTACTGTCTCTTCTTTATATCTTTTTTGCAACACTGTTGGCGAGAGTCTAGGTCCATCAAAATCAGTTATTAGGGATTATTTAGCTTCAAATTTATTTCAAATTTTTAACAAAGGCACTGCACAAGGACTTCCATCTACTTCATTTTTTTTGGCAACAGCTTCCACAAATTATGTTTAATATAAGATGCTTTGATTAACTAAAGCAGGAAATCAAGAACTGGATATGCTCTTTTTGACCTTGCTTATCAATATTTTGTTGAAGGAAACACTGAGTAAAGATTGCAGATGGGTGGAAAGGGCTCTTAGTCATTTAGTGTTATCACTGTATTTTTTTAGAATGTGGTTTCCAGGTTAAATCTACTAGATGAAGTTATAATATTCAGACCATAATAAATGCTTTGACTTCATTTCTACAATATTTATTAATAAGACCCTCAGTTATGACCATTTTGCAAAGTCAAAGATGGAGGTAGCATCTGCTTCTTATCAATTCAAGGAATTAATATCCCATAAATTCATTCATTACCATAATATCAAAAATTTCTCTAGTGTTTCCTCTCTCTATTAAACTAACCAAATTGATCATGCTTGATATTAATCCTAAACAATAGGGCCTGATTTTTTTTCTCTTAAGAAGTACAAGATCATGACTGATTACATGCTAAACTTTTGGCTGGTAGAGAGAGCGAAAATTTTCTGCAATGTAAAAAAAGGTTGCAGATACTTCCTAAGTGCACCGGAATAAATGTCCCTGGATGAAACCAAACTATGGCTCATAAGCATCTCGAAATATTCCTTAGGTCACACTAGGGAATAACTTCTGAATAGCTGTTGATTGTTCTGTAAAGGAATTAAATTTCTACCTGTTCCATGATTTCTATGTGATGCAAATTGTACCCATTTCATAAAGAGGGCCCCTCCATATTTAACCCTTCTCCTACCAAGACACCTACTAGCAAACTTAATTTTAGTTTCAAACACCAACTACAGAAACTAGCACCGCTAAAGTTTTACTGAACATGGCAGCAGATGTGTCCAAATATATAAGTAACCAGATTTCAAACAAAAAAAAACTACCTCCAAGAACTCAAACAGCTCAGTGACACCATCTCTAAAAGCAATTCTAGCTCCAGCTACAGATTTCTCTATTGCATCATAGGTAAGACCCCCCTCAATAAGAAGACCATGTGTCTTCTCCCACCTGCGGTGAAGAAAACAGCATACTCACTAAGGACAAGAAATTTAGGTGCTTAAGCATATATTTCACTTGGAAATAGCATTTAACTGAGAGTCAAAGGAGAAAATGACATGATTCGCTTACATACGTAGGATCTTAGGAAAAAAACCAAATACGCAATAATTTATAGAGAATATTGAGCAAACTTTCTAATGCCTTCAGAAGCTTAAAGAGTCAAGCTATGCACACAGGAAATAAGTTAATTGTTGTAATGGTACTACAAAAACATAACAACAATCAAATATCAAAAGAAATAATTGTTACTTATATTGGACTGAGATCACAATATCTGTAAGGTGGTAAAAGTAATCATGGCAACAAACTTCAGTAAATGTGATTTTTATAAGTACAAGACTGAGAAAAGAATGAGTCCTACATTTGTGTGACTAGGTTCCGACTCAGTCGGGACAGGTTGAAGCTTTAAGAAGAACCATTTCATGATGTTCAGTTCATAATTTGACTGGGACTGAATTATCAAATCAAAGGCATATCATGAACTCCTTTTTCATGAACAAGGAAAGAGGAAAAGGTATTCTGTAATTCGTTCATGAAGAGAAGATTAATGAAGATGGAAGTAGGAGAGTGGAAAAAACACAGTAATAGGAAAGAAAGTTTGTAGGTATCAAATAAGATTTCTGAGGAAGTGGGAAAGCAAAAAATGTCAATTATGGTAGAGATATGTTTTAAGAGAAAGAAAAGCAGGGGATTGTTAAATAGGATGGAGATATTATGGGTACAGACTACAGAGTATCTGTATACTGACCAAAATATGCTCTAAAGAAGATATCAATGATGTTACTTAGATAAGATTTAAACACAAGAATTTCTCAGAATTTAAATAAATAAGAACCTATTTGATTTATGTCACCTACCAGTTACAGCCAATCGAGTTTTTTAACCCCATCTAACCCATCCATCGACCTTCAGTGAAAATCATCCACCCAACTGCTTATTCTCCTACATTCTCCTGATCCAATGCTAGAACACATTAAACATAACTATCATATACATCCTACTGCTACATGGAATTACACCCACTCCAGCAATCAAATGGGCTCTCTCTCTCTCTCTCCGTGTGCATGTGTACATTCGTGCATACATATAGACATGCACACATGTATATGCATAAATGCATGCATAGATAACAGCATGTTATTTCTTATGGCTGTTACATAGAAGAGCTACCAATGCAGTTGAGGTTACTTGATCAGGTGTGGGAAGCCATGTGTTCACCAGACTTTTGTTGAAATTAAATCTAGTGCCTTGTGAAGCCACTATATCCAAAGCCAATTAAACTTAACATGCTCCCCTCTTCACCTCTCCTTCCTTTTGTCTCTTTTCTTCAACCAAAAAGAATCGTATCTGGTTTACTTTTTCCCCTAATTCTTCGGCATACACTATCTCCTATTCCTTCCACTTTCACACCTTTTTTTACATAGATAAGTTAGTGAGATTCAACTTTATTTGTGAAAATATACCAGGTTGTCAAGGTGTAATGGTTGAAGGGCTCAGTGCGAAACCAAAAGTACTAATCAGTTCAGGACAAAGGAGATAACAAAAAAAGGTTATGATTGCAACAAATCGTCTAAGTGCATCTTCTTTTTCAAAAAATACTGCTTCAGCCTTAAGCATATCAAGTGGTAAAAACTAGCATGACTTCTCATAGATGAATGGACATTCACGTTTTACCATGAAAAGTATCTCCTTATATGAATACAACTGACTAGCAAAGAACATGAGTCAAAAAAATTATGCATTACATACACTACTAAAATTTTTAAAAAAGAAACATGGAGAACACCAGTTGTTGTCATAATTTCCTTAGCTATCACAACAGGCAGCCAATCTAGTCACATAGCATTCTTCTACTTTCTCCAGTAACTGTATATATTAACTTTCTGCATTTTCAATTAAAGAAAAGGGAAGGAGCCTGGCAGCCAAACAGGAGAAAGAACAGAAAGAGATATCACAAAATATAGAGATAGTTTGATCTCTTTGGCTTGCGGCAAACAAAAAGAAAAGCTGATAGGAATCACCACCTTACTAAAGATTGAAATTGCTACTAATGAGTCTGCACAAGACCACAACCACCACAACTAAATCCAAGTCCATCTATACAACAATTAAACATCATACATTAAAAGATGAAATAACATTTTTACAACACTGTGTAACGACTATAGCTACAGCATCTAAAAACACAGTTTTATAACTGTCCCATTTCCCTCATAATCCAGCAACCAAACAAATCAAAAGGTAATTGAAGGGTCTATGAACTTTCAGGAAGAAATTCTTATAATAGATCAAACTAAATATTGCATTATTCTATATAAAAGTTTACAGCCTTTACACACTAATAATAAGCATGGAGAACTTGCTGAGAGGCCAACAGTTGATACTGTCCGAATACAAATTTACTTGTTGCTTCAAGCCCACAGTATCAAAGTCCTGCAAACCAATTGTTTTTGAATTATAAATTTGGTTAAATGGCAGGAGAGGATATTCTTTTGATAATATTATGTAAAGCTCAAAATATGGTGATCTTTACTGTGCAAGAAGCATCAGTCATGAGACCAAAAGAAAAAAATAAGGTGCATCAGTTATGTCGCCTCACATCAGAACTTTTTATATGCATAACAGTTATCTACATTTACCCTATAATATTGGTCTGAACATGAAACAAAACTGGGCCATTCTGGATTTAGCCAGAAGAAATAGGCATACTCCAGACTTGATTCTGGACCAATTCGAACATGACCACAAATCTGATAATGTACATGCATTCTCTCCACTTGACCTCAGTTTGTATGAGCCTTTTTGCACCTCACATTGCTCCTTCTCTCCATTTCAATCTAGTTTTTGTGAGAGAGTTTTGGGCCTTGATTATGAAAAGGCACACAACTAATCTTACGTTGGCCAATCAAAAGAGTGTGGAGGGGAAGGGTGGAGGCAGGGGTAGGAGAGGGGGGATGGAGGGGGGGCTTTGGAGGGGCGTGCCCATTTATCTTAATTGCTAATATTTTTTTATCCACAGTCTACATGGCCAGAATTTGCTGAAGTCTCAGTAATTTCCTGTTCCCTATCTTGCATGTAATTTATAACCAGCTGATGAGACAAGCCTAGGCCTTACTGGGATCACAATGAAGCTCTTGGATTAGAAGATTCTGCCCTTCACAAAAGTTGAAGATCACTCCTCATGATATTTGACTGAGAATTCAGATTCACTTCAAGTATCACTACAAGAAACATAAGAAGTGTGCAGTAAAAAATGAGTTTGGAAACTTGTAAGTTGCACAAACACAAGGCTTTTTAGGATATATCTGTAGTGAAGACTTCACATGGAAAGAATGACAAGATGGTTCTTGATCAACATCCAAGAATGAGGGAAGATGTACGTGATGACATGACATCATTCCATATACAATGAAACCAATTACTGGGCATTATGCTGAAAAACTGGGAAGCACCATCCTGAAATATGACAGCTATTCATCCTTGAGTTAATATGATCAACTTGAAAATCATATAGACAACTACTGTTTTTGAGGCCCTTGCATTGGAGTTCAATGTTTGATACTGTTGAGAAGCTTTGAGTGCTCCTGTGCTCATGTTGCTTTTCACCTCATATGGAAAGACAGACACTGATGTCTTTTGGCACTTTCAAGGCATATAGTGGACTCAAAGCATCCAAACAGATAGAAAATGCTAGCTTTACCAAATTTGATACTTCTAAGAATGAGACTTTCTTATCCAAACATAATATGAAAGAGCTGTCAAAGGTGATATATAATCACATTATTGGGAGCTTTTAACTTTTATAAAGCATACGTCTTCAAAAAAAAATATCATGCCTCTTCTATTAAGTGCAGGAATGGCAGCACAAATGCATGTGGCAAGAATAATAATGAAAAAACTTGATTAGAAGAGCAAGTGTCAAAAATTTGGCATTGAACAGTCACATATTCCTATCATTCTTTGAACACATTGGAAATCATGAATTCTGAAGGAAGATAACAAGTGAACAATGCGACGATGCAAGGATATGCATAGACACGGTGAATTAAATATTGCGAACACAAGTAAAATGCATATGGCAAAAATAATAACATTGAAAAAACTTGATTAAAAGAGCAAGTCACAAAAACTTGACATTGAACAGTCACATATTCCTATCATTCTATGAGCACATTGGAAATCATGAATTCTGAAAGAAGATAACAAGTGAACAATGTGATGATGCAAGGATATGCATAGACATGGTGAACTAAATATTGCAAACACAACTAAAATGCATGTGGCAAGAATAATAATATTGAAAAAACTTGATTAGAAGAACAAGTCACAAAAAATTGGCATTGAACAGTCAGATATTCCTATCATTCTATGAACACATTGAAAATCATGAATTCTGAAAGAAGATAACAAGTGAACAATGCGACGATGCAAGGATATGCATAGACATGGTGAACTAAATATTGCAAACACAACTATTTGCTCTTTTATAGAACTATGGTTACTTAAATTGGAGAAGAAAACTATTGTGGCAAACCAAGGATTAAGGTCAAGTTTTGTAAACTTAGACTTCGACTATGAAATATTCTGTTGGATGCATTTGATATCATGATTTGTGAAAGAACAAGTGAATGGTGTCAAAATTTAAAGATATGAAGATTTACATAGACATGGCGAACTGAATATTGCACCCAAGAATTTGCTTTTCTTTATATAGACCTATAGCCAGACCTTCTTTATATAGACCTATAGCCAGACCAACTATAGTTCTGAAGGTATGTAATTAAAATGATGATTATAGTTTCAATTATCCAAAAAATTAGTCACCAGACTCCAAATTAAGAGAAGCTAGAAAATGACTCAAACAAGTTCCTACAATCCTACATTGTGAGGTGTGGCTTCCTTCTTCAAAAAAATTGGAGACAGAGACATAAAGCATATGAGTAAATTATGTTCTTCAGGGAAGAAAAGTTAGCATGAAATTAGTTTAATATTATTCATATAAGAATAGGGGTTGTGCATGCTAGTTGAGAAAACGACAAAAATAGTCATAATCCTACATGGATGCTCCCTACATGTATGATATGGGGCATGATCCTAAATATTGGTAGATATTTTAGTACAAGCCAATGACACTTAGTTAACATATGCACACACGCATAAAAACCACAAGTCAACATGCACACAAATTTAAATAAGGGTTAGTCACCCGAGCTCTTTGAGGTACACTTGTAGCAGAAGTACCAACTACATTAATGCATGTGATGTCAAATCTATTTTATCCATAAAACAATTGATGGCCATCCATATTTAAGGAAATTGAAAACAGGCAAGAAGAACTTCAACCGTGCGAAAGTTAATCAAGCCGATCTAGTCCATAACCAATTGGCAGATTTCCTCTCATTGATAGAAAATCGAACTATTAATACGATAGGGAAGATAATCAATCTAAGGGTATGTGAAGCAAGTTTGCATCTACCACTCCTCCATTAGCTTTGTTTTCTCCTCAATGGGTATTGTGGGTGAGTACTCCAATGGGTGATAGTATTCATACAATGCTTGCCTCTTGGCATCATATTCCGGGTTCCCCTGCTGCAACAAGCCATGGCTGCCTACTCCAAAACACGAAAGAATAATCAAAACCAAACCCGTTAAACTCTAAACACATTTTTTCACTGAATGGAGAAGAGACATACTCTGGCCGCGGCAACCATCGATCCAATACCGTGTAAGCGTACCATCAAAATCAGCAATCACCTAAAACAAATCAAAAGGAAACCAAGGATCAGATAACTTGATACTGAAATGATTACAAAAAGGATTACCAGAACAAAACAAAACGGAAAAAAGCACCTGGAGCTTGCTCGTGCCGGCATTCCGGATCGCGGCCTTCTTCTTCTCCAATGATTCTGGATCTTGGATCACGACCTCCGAAGACATGACGGTGGGATCTCTGGATCCTTCTCTCGGTCTAAGACTTTTGGAACAGGAGCACCGGTGCCGACAAAAGCAAACCCTAGAGGAGGCAAGGGGGGAGGGAATGGGGGAAAGATGAGCGAAAGTTTGATGCGGAAATGCGTGAGAGAGGAGACGAGGGAACAAGGGCCGAGGGAAGGCTTTGGCACGAGAGTGGAGACTGGCTTGGAGGGGACGGTGGAGGAGAAGGCCGCCTTCGAGGAGGATGAAGCCTACCGTACCGTTAATGGAACGCAATCCTCCGGGCCGCCTCATGAGATGGGCCGGACGGATGGATAAGGCAAAATGGTATCATACCAGGAGTGTAGTTATTTGTATTTTTCAGTTTTTTGATTCACAAAATGGTATTGTTGTACAGTAGAAACAGTACGAAATAGAATCAGCCTGACAATAACAAACAAATTATACTGCCCACCGCAGAGCTCTCCCCCCGCTAAAAGCATTTCAAAAGAAAAATATTTTTTTTTGGGGGGACAGAATAAATTTTTGTTGGATGCAAGCACTATTTGTTTATCCTTGTGAATGTACAAGGAGAAATAATATGTTAATATAAAGCTTGTGAAAATATCATCATCGTATGGCTTCAGATTTCTTCCATTTAGTTTGGGTTTCTTCTTCTTGTCTAGTTACCGATTTATGTTCTTTTCTACGGGTACTGATATGAGTAGTTTAGTACTAGAGGTATGTGGTAAGAGATATGTATACGATGTCTCAAAATTGATGTGATGCAACTAAAAGAATATTACTGCTACATTTGGTTGACAGGAATGAAGAAGCATCGAAGTTAAGAACAAAATCAAAATCGAGACAAGACAGCTCTTAGCAGCCTCTTGATGTAATCGAGCCAATTCAACTCCGATCGATCTAAAAGTCTGGCCGAGCAGTCTAAAAGCAGTAGATCTCTAAGGTCACACATCGTCTGATATGCCAAATGACAACATCTCACAGCTTGACCAAATAACCATTCAACTCGGTAGCCATGTTGCGCCGACTTGAGCTTTTTTTACCTCAAGCAGTGATCAAAGCGCTTCATACGAAAATATGCTCCTTTCATTGAGCTGAAAGTTAGAGCTTATAATAACAAACCTAGACAGTTACAGCGCATCCTTAAATGGTTACAACACATCCTTAAGTGATTACAGCACAACTCTGGATGGTTACAACATGTCTCTCAATGGTTATTGCGCAATCTTGATCAGTTATAGTATGATCTCAGATGGTTAGAAAGCGACTCCAAGAGACTCCGAATTCCATGGCTACAAATAGATCTGGATCTTCTGCACAAACAGTACAAGATTCTATCCCCCTCCAATTCTGCTAGGAGATTTCTTCTTTGATCCCATATTACCAAATTCTCTCTAACTTAAGCATCGAAGACCTTAGCCAAAAGCCAACTTTAGCAAGTTCTTTGATCTGTTGCTATTTTGTATATCGATAGAGGCAATCTACACCAACAATCTGAATATCGGCAGCAACAATCTCCATTCCATCATTTGGGTACGGCAAGATAGAATGCAATAGAAAGGGATAATGATCCAATAATTACTAGTTTCAACTATTTTGCATACAGGAACATAAATATAGTCTAATTTTTTTTTCTAATCTGAATTAATTTGACAATATATTTATATTATGGTTGTCAATAAAAATTGTAACACTATATTGACTCAAACCTAACTTCCAACCATTTCAAACCCATATCCATCCTATTCGGCCCGAGCAAGTCCCAAGTTGAAATATACATACATACATACAAACGTTCATCCATGCATATGGCTGGATAGTTAGAGAGAGACAGACCAGCCTTAGGTCTTTGGTTGCCTCCCAACCACTGAATCAATCCACATTTCTAAGAAAGAAATGGGTGTTTCCTGCTCTTTGCTCCTTGCTTCCTCCAACATGGAGGGAAAAGAACTATGTCATCACCCTGTTCCCTTATATGTAGAAATCTATTTTTTTTCTTTCCTCTTTGGTCGTCCATCCCATTCTCTATTCTCCTTCTTTTTCTCTTCCTCTCTCTCTTCTTTTTTCTACTCACTCCTGTCTCCCATACTCTTTCCCTTTTCTCTGTCTCTTTCTCCTAGGCCCTTAGATAATCTCCCCCCTTTTCTCTTCCTCCCCAAAGTTCAATTAGCAAGGTACTGCTACAATTATACTTACATTTTTCTTTGAGGAGTATTATGCCTACATCACATGTAGATCTCTTCTACATGTACATGTTATAGGCCTAACAAACATTTGACTCTCTAAACAAATGAAGAGTTAAGAAGAAGAGAAGAAGAAGAAGAAAGAGCTACTAGTTGAAGACGTTCCTGTCTGATTGAGGTAGTTCAATTTTATTGCATTCTGATCATAACTTAAGACCTTATTTGGTAGTGGTAAGGGTGGGGATTCTCCAGTGACTACCTCCTTATGAACTACGAACACCAGTCGCCATGTTCCACATGATTTCTATCAGAAGTTGTTCCTTCTTTCATAATTTTTTCTCTTTTGTTTGCTTTTTGGTCTTTTGGGTAATTAATAACTCTTTATGCTCGTTGACCAAAGGTTAGGGGATGAAGAGTAAGCATAACATATTCCAAAAGTAATCTTTGCGTACAACTGATCCCAAGTGCTGTTTATGGTGGAGAACAAAATTCATGTGGATGTAGTTTTGGATATGCACAGCAAAGGGGATAGATGGAGGAATATTAGCACGCCATCAAAGAAGTACCATATATTGGAGTGTTGAATTGTCCCACTTATTGAGATGTTGATGGCTAATTATAATTGCTGCCTTGACCAAAGATAGCAACGATGTTGTTGATGAAGGCCATAGCGCCCAGAGAAAACAAGAGGAAAAAGATATGTAATATGAAGAAGATGTCGCGACCAATTACTCTTGACCAGTTTAGACGGTCAGATGGTTAATCGAACACATGTCCAGACTACAATGCATGTAGATGAGACAAGCCTACAAATGCATGTAGGTTTTAGCACTTCTCCTTGTCTTCTCTAATCTTTTGCCTATGGGACTATTTGTGTTTATCTTTGTTGGGTTTATTTAACCTCCCAATGGTACTTGTATTCACAGTGTTTAAGATAATACTATGTGATGCAAACTGAAGACAAACTAATAAGCAAAAGAAACAAATGCTAGCGATCAGCATCAAGAAGGAACTTAAAAGCATCCTATAGATGCTAGGTGTCATATCTAGCACAATCAAAGAGCTAGGCTCGGTCCACTTGACCAGCCCAAAAATAAGAATTTGGCCTGAAAAAAAAAAAGCACATGTGCGATGAGTGAAGACTTGGAGTCTTCTTCCTCCCGAGTTTGTTGGACAGAATCCGATTCTAGGGCAGATTCCAGCATCCTTTGAGCTCTATTTAGAGCCTTCCAGCCTCCTTTCAGTTTTCCCTAGTGACCCCAATCCTTGATCAGAGTTCGTCGCCACATTCTTCTTCAGTTTCTTCCCCAATCGTCGGCCGCCACGAGCATTGTAACCGTAGTCAAAACATTGCCGGAGGCCATGTGAGAGCCGAGATCCTTCGATTAATCCTCCTCTGCTTTTTTTGAGTTTATGGAGCCGTGATTCCGGTCGGTGATCCCTAGTTTTTGGTTAATAATGGCGGTGCCATGTTTCCTCTATTTTCAAAAATTCAGCCCATCTTCTTCTTTTTTCGGTTGTTTTTCTCCTTCATTTGGTTTCTCTCAACGACTTGTAGCTGTAGCTGGAGCCTCGATCACTGGATACCATTGTTTCATAGCTTAAAGAGTCAAAGTCTTATTTTGGTAACCATTTTCAGCTTCTTCCATCACCACCAATCACCGATTACAAGACCTTCGACTGCGCCATCATGGCCAACACCATTGTTGGCCACAACCACGACTAACTTTGAGGTTTTTTTTGTTTAGAAACGGGGGAGTGTGAGCTCCTCTATTTTTGCCAAGAAGCCAAAAAAAAAAAAAAAAGGAGATGAAAGGGTTTCATTTCTCTCCCTTCTCTTTTTCTCTCTTTTCTCTCTCTTCCCCCACTTTCTCTCTTATTTCTTTGTCTACATGAGCTTTCTATCTCTATTCTCTCTAGGTGTTGCCCAGCCCAAGAGGAGGATGCATTGGGCTCTTCAAAAACTTTAAGTAAAATGCAACAAAATAAAACTCGAAGAGTGAACATGAGTTACAACAAGTAATAACAAAAGTAAATATGCAAGTGATCCATGCAGACAATTCATGCAACACAAACATAATAAAATTTATAGTAGTTCAGTGCCAACCCTGCACATACGTCCACTTCTCAAGGCAGCCTTTTTAGAAATTTTTACTATAATCTTTCCGAGATTATAGTCTAATTATTTTATCTAGGTTCACAATTAACCTAGTTGATTTTTACTAGAAATCAATCAAAACCACCACCGAGCCTATTCCTAGGCTCAATACAATCCAATTCAAAATTTGGAATGACCTTTTCCTAAGTTTCAGTCTTTAAAACTTGTAATAGCAACGTGTAAAGAATAATATGTAAACAATAAAATATTGCTCCTTAAAGATAAATACAACGAATAAATAGAGCTTTGAATATGGTTGGCCTTGATTGAACTTGAATGCACTTCACCATCTCTTCCAATTGTAGAGGATGTAAAATTTCAGCTCTCAATGAATATACTTAATTTTTTTTTTTGAAGCTCTTCTTTTTTTTGGCTTTTCAATTCATTCTCTTTCTCATTTATATGCTTGCTTTTGGTGTTCTCATATATTGATACCACTTAAGAGTGGTTGGAAGATAATTCTAGCCATTAGACAGGTCGAAAGAGCCATTGTAAGATAAAAACAACCATTCTGATTTATAAAAAAACTAGTCATTACTATGGTTAAGCGCAGAAGAGTCGACTCGACATTTTTAAAGATCAACTCATATTCTTCAGGAGTCGACTCGTGATCTTCAGGGGTTGACTCAAATTTACTGTTATTTTTGCTGCATTATGTCTTTCTCTTGTGACCATTATAGAGTTGACTCTTTTAGTTTAGGAGTTGACTCGTATAGTGATAGGGGTCGACTTGTTATCTTTATGGGTCAACTCTTTAATAGACTGAGTTTTACTGCTCTCTATCTTTTTTCTGTGGTCGTTCGAGGATCGACTCACTTGCTTTTAAGGCTTTTGACAAGAGTCGGCTTGTGTTCTTCATGGGTCAACTTGCCAATATGGTAAAATTTACAGCTTTCTGTCTGCCTTCTGAGATTGTTTTGGGGTCAACTCGTGATCTGCTGGAGTCGACTCCTGAGGGTGTATCAGTCTGTATCAGTGTGCAGGGTCAACTCATTGCAATCTAAGGGTCGACTCTTGAGATAGCCCAAGTCAGAATTTTCTGTATTTGCATGTGAGCATTCAAGGGTTGCTTCATGGCTTTGTTGGAGTTGAGTTTCTTTGTGTAGAGCTTTGGATAATTAATCTTCATTTGAGAATTACTAAAGTCTTTCTTCTTGGCTTTCTATAAACATTCAAGCATACTAAAGCCTGGGGGTGGTGGCGGCCAGAGCTTTATTGCATGCGGAGGAGTTCATTAGCTCAGCGGAGGCTTCACCTACTGAGTTGACTAGGGACATCTGGGGTATCCATACTGCTATTGTAGGGCCTAGATATGTGTACGTATCCTGGGTGCCCCCGCTTCCTGATTTTCTGAAGGTGAACTTTGATGGCAGCATGATCGATGATGGGAGCGGCGAAGGCGCTGGTTTCATCATCAGAGATCATAATGCCAGACTAGTGGCGGCGGGGGGGTTAGCGGATCATGGATTCCTTGATGGTGTGTGCAGAGCTCAGAGCTGCCTAAAAGGGTATCTTGTATATTCGACGAACACTCGGTACGGACTGACTCATTCTCAAGGGCGACTCGGCCATAGTGATTGATTAGATTCGGGGTTAGGGCCGGGGAGGCAAGGGTAGACCGCTGCTACTTGGCATTAGAAGACTACTACAGGAGTGTGATGCCCATCAGGCCACACACGTGTACAGAAAAGCAAATTGCGCAGCTGATTGGGTTACCTCCTATGCGGCCCACCACTCTGGGGGGTTCATGTGGAGGAAGAGTGATACAGTGCCAGGCTCTTTTTCTGCTATGGTATTTTCAGATTTTGTTGGCTGCATCCACACCCGCAGGGTGTGAGTCGCCAAAAAAAAGGCAACTGATTAATGAACTTTTTACTTCAATATTTTGGATTATCAAAATCAAATCTTTAGGATTAACAATCTCTTCCTTTTTGATGATGACAAAATTTTTGAGTTCCAAAAGAGAATAGTATAAACAAAGATAACACCTTTTGAAACTGAGTTAATATTTGCAAAATTCACTTTTATTCTTGTTTGAATTTACTTCTACCACAAAGTTAGCTTTATAAGTAGTTCTCCCGGCAAAATTCACTTGCATTCTTGATTGAATTTACTTCTACCACAAAGTTGGCTTTATAAGTAGTTCTCCTCCTTTTTGATGTATATATAGAATCTTTCAAAATGGGTTTCAAATTATGATTTTTAGAGATTTTTTATTTACTTCACTTGCTTCCATATCTCCATAAGAAATTCTCTCATTTGATGAATGCTATTTTTTAATTCTATAATTTTACTCTTGTTTTCCATTTATTGTTCTTTTGGTTTAATTTTTCTCCTTCTTTTTGCCATGATAAAAAAGAAAACATAAGAGAAGAACATTTCACAAGATAAACATAAAGAAACACTTAAACATTCGTAGTGGTATAACCATATACTAAAGAAAATTGCAACATTGAAGCACATTACAAAATGGATGGATAAACACATGTCACTTAATGTGAACTAAAACTATAAATTTTTATTAAGTAACAGAGATTTAACACAAGTATGGTTCTTTCAAATTGTATTAGCATGAAGTACAAGAAGTAGATACAATTCAGGTAAACTTAGGAATCCATACAAAACAAGAACATAAGGATGATGAGGATGAGGGTGAGCTATAGCAAGGGTGATAACTGTTGGATCTTCTAGCTCTAAAATAAGCGATTCTGTGAGACACCTTGATTCATCTCGAACCTCCTTAAGCATATCTAGAATCTGCTCACAATCTTTTGTGCACTTGCAGTGAATTCATTGATTTCTTTCTTCATAGAAGCCCGCAAGTTTCTTGTCCCCCCCCTCAATATCTGCAGTCCTTCTGAACTGACTAGTCACCAAGAACTGAATGTCAGAGATGTCATGCATCAGTTCAGCAACCATTTAGGTAAACAAAGAAATATGAGGCTCTAATCTTTGATCCATAGAAAGTGTACCATGTGGTGATGCAAGGGCTTGCTGCTCCCCCTAACTAATAACCCTAGATGCCATTAGTCTGGCAATCGCCCTCTCAACAATGGACCTCATCTGCTCCTCATCCAATCTGACAGTGTGACTCAAGCTGCTCTCTGGATGTAGAGGCTAAAAGTCAAATAATTCCGCAAAGTCCTCATGTTTATGCTCCTCCACTGAATGCATCTCCACGAGGGCAGGTGGCTCGATATGCTCATCATTGGAGGCTACAGACTCACTAGGTCCAGCCTCTGTAGGCTCATCTCCTCTAGGCTTATCATGTCTCCCAGTACCACCATGTTGCACCCAATGATCGTCTATCTTGGAATATCCCATTTGATGCAGGAAGCGGTCATTGTAGGTGTCGGTGTGTAGTAGTGCTCTTAAATTATTTTTTTTAAACACAACACCATGTGGCGGAACATAAGTGAGAGCAGATTCAGGGGACTCACCTTGAGCACATAATACATCACCATAATATCTCTTTCAGAAATAAAATCAAATCTTCCCATCTTAGAAAAGAAGATCCTGCTGATCATATGATGAAGTCTCATCTCCATAGAAAGTTGGCTTGCTCTGACTTCTTCCATTTCATCAACTTTTTCTTTATCCAAAATAAGCTGCAGTCCTATTCGACACCCTTCAAGCTAGTCATCTGAAGGTCCAACAATCAACATATGTAGAATCTTTCCCAAACTCGGTATATCCAGAAGAATGTGAATCCTTTTGACTATGGACTCCAAGTTTTCTACCCCAAACTTTACATTTCTATAGAACTCTCTTACTAGGTTGGGGTATGTAGAAACATTTAGGGAGTATATCCACTCTTCCCGCTACGAGCATCAGAATCTCTAACCCTTTTTCTTTGCTTCCTTCCTTTTGTATATTGGGATTCCTTCCAAATTACCTCCATGTTCTTGGCTCTGTCTACCAAAGCATCAAATTTTGCTGAGAGTGCTGTAGCAAGATCCCTCCGAAAACCTCCTCATCCTAGACCCGGCATTCATAACTAGGGTGGAAGCAAACTGGGACAATCTGTCAAACTTAACCTCATATTCATCCACAATCATACTACCCTTAACCAAATCAAGGAATTCTCTCTCCAGCTCTCTTGGTCAATTAGAAGGAAAGTACTTGGAACAAAGGGCTATGTAAAACCTTTACTAGGTAAAGGGCTCAAGTTCCTTAGCTAGTGTGAGCTCCATAGACTTCCACCAATGATGTGCTTGATCTTGAAGCATACAGGTGGCAAATCTAACCTTCTCCACATCAATACACTCTATTGCTCTAAAAGGCTTTTCCCATTTCATCAATCTAAGCATCAGCCTCATGGAGTTTAGTGGTGCCCTTAGAGGCCTGGGGAGTTTTGAACTCTGCAATACCTTTCCTATACTTAGCATCCTATTGCACTACATGTGAGGGTTGTTGTGGTTGCTCTCTCTACTAGCATGACAATCCTACATATTCCTTAATCAACTTTAGCACCCAATCTTGATTTCCTGCTACATTATCCTGTGTAACTACTGACTGACTCTGAAATGGTTGATTACTCAAAATAGGTCAAATCATAGCCATATAGAGAATATATAGAAATGCAAATCGATAAACTACCCAATTAAGTTTCCAAATTCATTACTCAAAATAGGTTGTGTCCAAAATAACTAATATTCAAGAGTTTCAAAATACATACAACATTCTTGTATTTTTTTCAAGGACAAAATAACTAGAATAGTAAGGATAACATACTTGACTTATTTATCAAAATAGTAAGCAATGTTGTAAACAAACTAATTGGAATCTTCCTAAATTCACTTTTTTATGAAATTGTGAACAGAAAACACTAAGAAATATTGGGTTGCTTGATACACACAATCAATCCAATTCAATAGAAATACAAGAATACGCTCATCACCTATTATCAAAAATTATGCAAAAAAATCAAAATCACATGCAAAGCTTGAGTGTAGTTTATGCCATGCTTGCTAATGCATTGTCCTAGGGTCCTGAGGCAATAGGTAGGCTCTCACTCACCCCAAAACTTAATATTATTAACAAATTCCAATTTTTAATACATGAAAATATAATTAAAAAAATTCAAAAAGAATGTAGACATTAGCTATTAGTGTACATCACCCATAAAATAAAAATAATACAAAATATAATTATTTTCAAAACAAAAGGATCCCCAAAAGTCGTGCAGGTGCCCCCACATGCAACGCATGACTTTTTGTAGTAATTTTTTTGAGATTAATTAATAATAATTATTTTTTGAATAATAAATTCTTTAAAAAATTATACAAGAAAGTACATAAAATTATTCACAAAACCCCTCAAAAATCTCTAATATTGGTGGCTTGAGAAGGCCAAATCCACCCTCAAAATTTTCAAATTCCGTTCAGCTCGATAGTTTCGTGATTCTAAATTTCCAAGCTTATATCTCACAATCCAGACATCATATGAAGGTGATTTTTGTCCTAATAGAAATTTTGTGCGTCAAACTTTTCAAAGCATCCATTTGTTGATAGAAAACGTCGATGAGAAGGGGTTCTCGGCATCTTAAAGCTAGCAATTCATCACGGTTTACCAACAAACCCCCAAACTTCGAATCCCTATGTGTTTCAATCTACAAATCCAAAGGACACGATTCTTGAACGGTTGGAAAACTTGTGAAGAGAACATTTTATTGGTTCCAAACTCACCACTTGAAAGCCATTGAAATGGCAATGGAAATGATAGAAATTTCTAGAGTTTATAAACCTATATCCTATATGAATCTATTCTAATATGCATAAAGTCATGCCAACATCAACAAGATTATAAAGCAATTCCATGAAACTTACCTTGATTGAATGATGGAGCCTTAGAATCATCATCTTTTCTTCCGATGTCCTTCCTCTCTCTCTCTCTCTCTCTCCTCTCTCTCTCTTCCAGATATTGAGTCAAGAGGTTACACAACATGTTATTAACTTATTATGCCTCCAAAAATTAGGGCTTTTTACTTAAATCCCCAACATTAAATAAATTGCAAATAACTTCCCATTGAGGGGGGTCCCAATATAATATAAAATATCACAATACAATTATCGAAAGCGCATCACAAGAAAATAATTAAATAGCATAGCATATAATACAAACCATATACTATAATATTTGTAACTTAAGAAATATACAAATTTGGCTTGGGTATCACACAAGTAGAACTTGGTTGGGTTCCATCCTCAAAGAAAAAAGAACTTGCTTCACTTATTTGGGCGATCTTGTCCTATAATTAAGTAATTTATATTTTTTTTCTATGTCGAGCATTACAAGTACCTACAATAGATAAATAATATAAATAATATACATGCATACATACATACATACATACATTTATATATATATATGTATATAAAATACACAAAAAAATATAGTACAAATTATATCCATTAATAGTTAAATGCGTTGATAATGATAATTAAGCAGATTTGCTACTTGTCGAGCCTCTAAACGTAAATTCCATCCATTTAGTACACAGTAGTTATGCTAACTAATTTACAACTTAAATTAATATTTTAAAAACAAGACCAAAACTGAAATGATGAAAATTCATTGCCTTTGAAACCTTTCTATGTGAAAGCTGAAGTTTTTATTGTTCGAAATTAAACTCCACCATTTATCATATGAAATTATAATATTTCAAGGCTGAAACTGCCAAGGATTATTATCTAGTATCTGAAATCTAGATTTTATTTTGTGAAACATGAAGCTTAGTTTTGAAATATTGTCCTATAATTTTTGAGAGTTAAATTATTCGAGAGTAGGGCTGTTAATGAGCCGAGCTGCTCGGGCTCGGCTCGGGCTCGGCTCAGTAAAAGCCCGGCTCAGGCTTGGCTCGTTAGTCAAACGAGCCTGAGCCCGAGCCCAATATGAGGCTCGTTTACATCCGAGCCCGAGCTCGAGCCTAAACGAGCTCTATTCTTCCACTGAAAATCTTATTTCAGCACCATAATTCATAAAAATCTGACCACATAGAGAAAAATAGCCTGTTATTGAGTCCGAGCTTGGGCTCGTTCTGGAGCTCGTAATTGAAACGAGCTTTACGAGCTCAAGCCCAAGCCTTTTGCTTTGCCAAGCAAGCTCGACCTCAAGCCCAATACAGAGCTCGTAACTGAGCCCGAGCCCGAGCCCGAGCCCGAGCTTCTGTAAAACGAGCCGAGCCGAGCTCTCCTAGGCTTGGGCTCAGCTGGGCTCGTTAACAATCCTATTCGAGAGACAACGAAACTAAGAATGGCCGATAATGGCCAATAATAGCCAATAAACCTCATCCCACACTCTTTGTAACGGTTCCTGTCTCCTCCTTTCTAGGCCGTTAGTTTCCGTGTTCGCATGAGTGCACGTGTCATCTTTGAGATTAGCCTCGTCGCGGGTGTTTTTTCCAGTACCAAAGCTGAGCCTACCCCATATCCGATCATCATCGGCCACGTGCACCATAGCGCGCCCACCTGAGCCGAAACGGAAGCGATGATGACGGATGCGAACATGCCGGTTCCAATCGGGCTCTGGATTCCTTCACGACCGCCGTTTGCGGGGTCGGTGCGAGCGGGGGCACCAGGCGAGACGCTGCGGGCTTTTAAAACCGTCTTCCTCCTATAAATATTTATAAATAGTTTTACCCCTCGGCTTATGCCGATTCATTCGCGCATCCGAGAGCGGGAACTCGTCCGAGGAAAACTCGAAAACAGAGCAGATGGCAGCCAACTACGGAGAGAAGAAGGCAGTCGAGGAATCGCCAGCCGAGAAGGAGCGCGGCGCGGAGGAGGTCGTCTCCGTGGAGCTTCCGGCGCCACCGGGCTGGAGGAAAAAGGTTCGCTTTCGATTCTTTCCATCCTTTTTTGGGACCTCTGATTCGTGCTTCTCTTCTTCTGTCCTAATTTCTTGTTTTCCGTTGTTTTTATGCTTCTTATTTGAGATCTTAGTTCCGTTTTCCTTTTGCGGAGGTCTTTCTTTGCCTGCTAGGGTTTCTGAGCGTTTTTAGTGTCTGTTTCTGGCGGGTTCTTGATCAAGATTGGTTTGGGTTTGCGTGCTTCTCTTCTCCTGTCCTAATTTCTGGTTCTCTGGTTGTTTTTATGCTTTTGAGCTGAGATCTTGGTTCCGTTTGTCTTTTCTGGAGCACTTGCTTTTCCTACTAGGGTTTCCGAGCTTTTTTTCTTGTCTGTTTCCGGTGGTTTCTTGATCAAGATTGGTTTTGGTGCGGTTTTGGTTAGGATTAGGGTTTTGAAGCTGTGTTTTTTGTTGCGTTAGGGAGATTTTGAGTCTGTGCGTGCTTGATCGCGGCGAATTGTAGTGTTTTCTTCCTGAACCGGCTAGATGAGGTGCTTGGGTGTTGGGGAGATGTAGGGTTAGGTATGACTTGTTTGTTGATGGTAGGTAGTCCCAGTTGATGAGACTGTTCGGCCTGCGTTGATCTTTTTGATTCTATACTGGAAATATGACTGAAAGAGTAAAGACCTCTGATGTTTTGATGCCAGCGGTGTGGATGGAAATATGGCTAAACACGAATTTCTTACTAGGGTTGTGCTCTTTCTCCACTAATTACATTTTCGTGCCTGCTGAAAACGCTTTTCCCCCACTTTTCCATTTGTCTGATAGAAAGTTTTAAATCTGGTTACAGAACATAGGAGATTTAAGGTAGTTGAACCTTGATTTCTACTTCAATAGTACAATATATACCTTTTGAGTTATGCAGTAATTTGAATTTCACGTGTGAATTTTTTTGTTCTTTATATATCATGTCCCTAAACCAAGTTCAAGCATAGGAATGTGACAATCTGCCGCACACACACACATAGGGCTGGGCCTTACAAACATGCAAGGCAACAGCCTATCAATTAAACGAATATAAACAAACTAACAATAATCCACTAAACAGGCAGGATAATTATCAAATGTTCAAAATCTTATACAATTTCCAAAACTAACCAAACCAATTCCCAAAATATTCTCAGTTTACATTTTCAGGTAAAACTATAACTTAACAACATAACCACTTACAAAGTTTTAACAGATTCATATAATTTTACATATAACTGTATTCAGGAGGGTTCTAAAGAAAATAGTAAAGGATGGTTTGATACAGCTAAATTTGGTGCCTTACTCTAATCCTACAATCCAATCTCTACTCTTCTCGCCTACGGCTCAAAGTTTGTAAATCATGGAAATCAAAAGAGTGAGCTAATAGCCCAATAAGTAACCAAAGCCATAAATCAAAGGGATCAAGCAAATATAACAAATAAAACCATAATGAGTGTGTGATACAAATAATTTATTTAGCAAAATAGTATTTCCATAATCAAAGTCATTCATATAATTCCAAAATGTTGCAAATATGTCATTTCCAAATCAATAATTCAAATATGATTAAAAGAGCATTTTAGAAAACCAATATCAAATCCAAGATTACTTTTGCGAATATTTTCTGTATCATATGATTGTTATTTTCTAAAATATTTTATCACATCATCCGTCTATATAACTACGGCCACATATCAATCTCTTTATAGGGCCCAAAGTACGACATTTAACATCCGCAGGGTAAGTCTAAAGTACCATCTTAACTCCTGGTGAGTAGGTTAAAAGTACTGTACTTAACCTCGGGGGAATAGGTCTAGCGTACGATACATGACCCCTATGGAGTAGGTCCAAAGTAATCAAGTCCCGAATCAATCAAATGCCAACGTATAATCCTTATTGATAGGTTCCAAAGGTAGCTAGAATTAGAGTCTAATCAACACACATAAAATCCAATTATTTAATCCTTATTATTACGTTTTATGTTTTTAATGTACAAATATATCTCAATAATTTATAGATCCACAATTATACATAAATATTAAAAGTTTAAATAATTGATATATAGGCATGATTTCAAATAAATATTTCAAACACTTCAAAAATACACAATCTAGAAGTACATGCAGAAGTTTCCAATAATTCAATTATTTTTCATTAATATG
Source organism: Phoenix roebelenii (assembly GCA_025769935.1). NCBI lineage: Eukaryota > Viridiplantae > Streptophyta > Magnoliopsida > Arecales > Arecaceae > Phoenix > Phoenix roebelenii. The sequence goes on along the minus strand of JAOXJJ010000069.1, from coordinate 18,844,285 downwards.
GCAGTAACTCATGATTATGAAAGCACATGGATGTCATGGATATTTAAGAGTGCAATAACACGATAATTTGCTGTTTGATCTAATTTACAAATATACAAGGAAGATTATACAATTATCAATGCAATTAACAATAAATATTACAAAATATATTTTGAAAATAAATATACTATTTAAAATTATTTTGATTAGGTTGAGGTTACTTACCTTGTGAGTGCAGACTATAGTTAAATCCAACTATTCCAAAATAATCTCTTCCAGACCAATAACCCATGATACAACAATATAAATTTAAGAATAATTTCTAAAATCCTCCAAATTTTCAATTGATTTTTCTCAATTCATTTACCAAGAACTTAGAAGTTACTAACAGAATGCTAAGTCTAACAAGAGAGCCTTTCTATTCCAATACAATCTTCTCTAGAACTTGTGAGGATCTTATATTTTAGTTTTTAACTTCCAATAAAGCTCGCAATCATGGCTGTTCAAGTGATTAAATGCTTTGATGTCATTACATCAAAACCTACCTTTTGGAACCCACATGCTTGCTTACATATCGATTAGGCAACCCCCTAAATGGAAATCCAAGCCTAGATCCAAATCATTCCTCACAATAAACAATGGATCTCCCTCTCACAAGCTAGTCATGCAAAGATAAAATAGTGGAGACCAGAAACCATCTAGCTTCACTCCTTCCATTTGCATCTTTCTGCACTCCCTCCTTATCCAAGCCATCCTTGAACTCACCAACTTCGAAATTTTGTGCATTCCAAGAAGTGACACTCCTTATAGGCTCATCTAACACCTTTGAGACTCCCACATTGAAGTACAATAGTATTAGGGAATTGGCTACCATGGTGTTGGGATCCAAACTTGTGGAGGAGGAGGTGAGAGCAAAGGAAAGGATGGGGGTGGCGTTGGATGCTGAGGGAAGGCGCAGGCATAGACTCGTTGGGTGATGTGAAGGGAGCCTAAGAGGGACCAAACAGTGGTGGATGGCGATGATGACTAGGACAATGGTGGCAAGGGGCTTCATTCCGTCGAGAGATAGAGAAGGAAGGGAAACATTAGGGAGAGAGGAGACATAAGAGTGATAGAGATAATGGCTCGATTAAGAAGTGGAGAAGCAGAAGAGTGGAAGAAGGGATGCACAAGGCTAGGAGGGAGGGCTTGAGGTGGTGGGAGTGGGTCAATCGCATGTAAATAGGGATTTTTTTGTTTTTTTATTTCCAGTCTTGAGGTGGTGGACAGGAGGTGGTGAATAGGAGGTGGTGGAGGTAGGGCGAGGTGGGGTGTCTCGAGTAGAAAGAGGAACAAGGAATTCGTCCCCTATATTTCTCATTCAGCTGCAGAAGGGTACCACCTCACAGGTAGGCCCGATGAAGGCTTGGGCTGTGGGCCTAGGTATTCCATACTCTCCCCCTTAATTAACTTTCATACTCGAAATTAACATACCTGAATTTTCAAACAGTTGAGGATATTTTTGCCTCATCTTTTTCTCCAACTCCCAAGTAGACTCTTGTACATATGATTACTCCATTGCATTTTAACATATGGAATAAAACATCGCCATAATACCCGGTCTTTTCGATCAACAATTTGCATAGGGTACTTCTCTTATGTTAGATCCTCTTTGGGTTGCAAGGGTGCATATTCTACAATATGACTAGGGTCTGGCACATATTTGCTAAATATAGACACATAAAAAATATTTTGCACACTAATAAGTGTAGGTAGCCTAGTAATTAAATATGCCACTTCACCAACCCTTTCTAGTATGGGAGCTGGTGGTTGCGACTCGGAACCAGGCGGAGTGCTGCTTTACCCCGCCATTGCCGCCTTCTCTCCCCCCCTTCCCTCTCTCCTTTTGAAATCAGAGGGTTTTGGCTTTAAATCTACCGCTAAACCACCTCCCGCCCACGAAACCCCCACTCCTCTCAATCCTCGGGCCCAACAGGCCCAAACCCCACAAACCCCTCCTCTATTCTTCGGCCCACCGGCCCAGTTCATCCACCCTTTCATCAGGCCACCACAAAAGGCCTTCAACCTATTCATCCCAAACTCCCACAACCCCCCAAGCAGCCGAGCCGTTGTCCGGGCCCGCCCACTTCCGAGCCCAATCCAAAGGCCCAACGGTACCAACCATCCAGCCCTTTCCTCCCTCTGTAGTCTGCAGGCCCGATAGACTCTGTCACACCGACCCACATAGCTCCCAAAACAGTTCATCTGCAGGCCCACAACCTGTAGGGCTGTTTCTTCCCCTCTTTCTAGTTCGCAGGCTAGTCAGACTGGCCGAGTTGCTATGATCAGACCAGATCCGCGCCATTTGGCGAGACGGATTGCCGCACTTTGATCGTCGCTTTCCGCTAGGCCAGTTTTTATCAGTAATGGAGGTATCCAACGCTTTTTGGTTTGTTGGCGAGGACGACCAGCGTTCGATTCCACTTGGCTCACACGCTGGGAGCTTCAGCTGATTGATCTGAACTTGTTGGAGTACTACTAGGGCTACACCGAGCCGCTTTCGTCGAGGTCGATTTCTTTCTACCCGGGAAGAGTTGGTGCGGATACTAGTGCCAGGTCACCCATCACTCGGGTCTACAGTCGCTACAGGGTCCAACCAGTTCAGTTGGCTTGATTTTATTTTTGATTGATTTCATGTTATTTGGGCTTATTAGGGTAGTTTATTATTTGACAGCCTTTAGGGCTTATTTTGGTATTTCGTTATTTTGAAGGTCTTTTATGAAACTAGTTTCTTTTAGGGGATTGTTTGCATTTTCTGGGTCTATAAATATGTTGGACCTACATTGTTTAGGTTTATGCTATGATGAATAAAAATTGAGTCTCTTTCTTTCTACCATGGTGTGAAGCCATGAGCAAGAGCTAGGTGTGAAGCCTAGCTCCCTTCCGCCCCTTCCTCTCTTTTCCCTCTTCTCTCCTTCCTCTTCTCTCCTTTTCTCTCTCTCTTCTCGTCCCGTGCTGTCCTGCATCAGATGTAGAGGGGGAAAAACCCATTACTGACCCTAACTTTTTCCTGACATATTGATTCTCTTTCAGAATCTTATGTTTTTCTCCTCTTCCTCTCTTTTCATTTAACCCTCTCTTTTCAATAACAAGTAGTGGTAACATTTAAACCTAGTTCTAGATAGTCCCTACTCTAGCTGTCAATTCTCCACGTTAAATTTCTTTGGTACATTCTTTACCCCTCTACCCCTATTTTGACCTTGTCATCATGATACTCGAAACCATCCCACTCTGTCCACATCTCGGTTAACTATTCCGTCAATCTTAGCCACTACATTACCGCCTCGCCCCATCAACCCAGAACAAGCTAAGAGCTGGCTTGAGTTGAAACAAGTAGAGTTTGAGCTGGACCTATCTTGCTCAAGATTGGCTTGTTTATTCCGTTACATGCTGCCTATATTGTCAAAACTTAATCTAAATTATTCTTTTTTTCTTTCAGATAAGAGTGAGCTAAATTATTCTTAGGATGGAATTTTTGGTGAGTCAGCAAAATATAAGTGGGCATGCCTTGGTGCAATGGTAAGGTTGCTTCATGTGACTTGAGTATCATGGGTTCAAAATGAAAAAATAGCCTCTTTACACATGAGGGTAAGACTACGTAAATGGTATGCCATACCGGCCCGAATCGGGCGGTACGGGGCGTACTATACCTGTTCGGTACTGGTATCCGATATGGGTGGTGTACCGACACTCGGTAAGTCAAATTTTTTTTGTACTATATCATACCGACACTATGCTAGTGTGGCACAGGTACGGGATCCAGTACCGAGATGGCGAACTTTGCTACGTACATTTAACCTTTTCTAGACCATGGAGTGGTGGGAGTTTTGTGCACTACGATGCCCTTTTTCTTAGCATAATAGAGCATAAAACTCTTTGTCTATATAGGGAGTTTCATTTTATGGACAATATATAAATGATTATTGATATTTCTATTGTCACGAGTGTCAGGCAGATTGCATAGTCATTTAAGTTTACATTATGTTCAAAATGGGTTAATTAATTAATCATTTTTTGTAATGAAATGGGACAATTAATTTTTTTCCAGCTTGTAATGAAGTTTTATATAGGATGCATAGTAATGTCCTATTGCTTGTTGAATCGTTAACTTTTACCATGTTGGTGCTGCATGACTATTATAATTGCACCTGTTCTCTCATCTTCTGTTTCTGCCAATAATGTCCGCAACTTTGGATTTTTTTTTTTTTTGCATGTTTTATAGATTTTATGTTGCATCCATTTGGAATTATAATTAGCTGGTAAAACAATTGTTTAGCTAATACTTTCTTTCATGTTGGTAATTTTCTCTTAAAGTCTTGTATGAGTCAATAAACTCCATGTATTCCATTGAGCTTAATACACCACCAAATATCTAATGAAAATAGTCCTTCACTCAAGCAACATAACCATGTTCTAACTAAATTTGTATTGCGACATAAGTGGTGCCCATTGACCAAGCCTAAAGAAGTCTACTAAGGGGCACCCCAAGGTGGTCACAGGTTGTCGCTTAGGCGTTTGGACCACTCAATCACCTAGGTACCTAGCACTATCTAGGCCGTCAAGCAAGGTAGTTGCCTAAGTGCCTATTTTAGCACCTAAGTAGGTGCCTAGCGACCTAAGGACGACCTTTTTTCTGGGTTGGCATTTTGTTGGTTTCTTATTGAAGGCATTGCATTTTTTACCTTATTTCTCTTCAAGTAAAAAAAAATATTTATTTCAAGAGAGAAAGAAGTTGAGTCCATTTATAAAATGTTTCCTTAAATATTAGTTGATGCTTGAACATGTTATGTTCCTAAGAGGTTTTTAAATTCGTTAAATTACTTAACTGAAAACTTATTAAGTAAAACTAAAGTAATTGAACCAAAGAGTTTTATTATTGTATAACTTAAATAGTTGACAACCTTACTGCTGGTGTTTATGTATACATGCATGTATACTGCTGGTGTTTATGTATACTGCTGGTGTTTTTAACTTATTTCTCTTCAAGTAAAAAAATATATTTATTTCAAGAGAGAAAGAAGTTGAGTCCATTTATAAAATGTTTCCTTAAATATTAGTTGATGCTTGAACATGTTATGTTCCTAAGAAGTTTTTAAATTCGTTAAATCACTTAACTGAAAACTTATTAAGTAAAACTAAAGTAATTGAACCAAAGAATTTTATTATTGTATAACTTAAATAGTTGACAACCTTACTGCTGGTGTTTATGTATACATGCATGTATGTAGGACTCTGTATATGAAAACATATGATTTTATTAATTTTTAGGAATATGTTTTATCAAGAACCCACTTTGCTGCTGGTGGGGCGATAAATGACTAGCGTGATGTGGCGTGCAAGGATTCGTCCAGCTCATGACTCGTGGCAGATCCAACGCACCTGAAAATTCTCCGAGGCATTCTGGTTGGGATTCTTCAGGCCGACTCGAAGGCTAGGCCGAGTCAACCAGAAGTGGTTGACCTCCGAGGCCAGCACCTCTCAGCCCAACTCAGTGATCTCGGCAACTGATGTGGGCCGAGTAGAGCCTTCTCTGCGAAAGAAGCAGTTCGGTCCTTCCACCTCAAAGCTTGCAATTTCACCTGTGCTAGGTTGTTATAGCACGTCTTTAAAGCTATTACGCCACGTCAGTAGGTTGTTATAGCACAACCCTAAGTTTGTTGGGATTCGATTCCAGAAGATTTGGGGTTCTAGCTACAAATAGGTCCAAAGGCTCTCCAAAAAAGGTAATGACAAAATCACCTTAACCAGGGGAGACGTTGTCTCTCTCTTTGGCTCCTTGATTCTCACTGCAAACCCTCTCTAACTTAAGCATCAGAGGGCCCGGTCGGAGCCAAACCCACGAGCTGTTATCCTTGTTTGTTGTCTCGTAGGTTTATAGAGGTGGTCCATCTTGATGTCCCGAGATCGGCGGCCATAGCTGTGTATTTATTGCCCTGGATTTTAAAAGGGTTGACGTGTAGGATAGCATAGGTCATTTGACAACCTTGGGAAGCCCAAAGCAGCTAAAGTAGGAACAATTAGTTGGTTGTTGAAGCCCAAAGCCCTAGCAATGAAACCCATGTCATGAAGCACCTTTCATAAGTCCTTATTTTTGATGTTGAATATTTTGGTTGGTTCATATTAAGGGTATGGCTCGTTGTTGCAACTAATTTCTGATACTTAAAAACCATGTTTATGATTGCTTGTTTTGTTGCCCTTGGAAACTCGGAGAGACTATATTGGGAACTTGTTTCGAATTAATGCATAGAGATGGATACTTGTTCCTTCCTAGGGTATACAATCTTTATACTTGTTTTGTCCTATGCTATACAATCTTTGTACTATGTAGGTTGAAGGTAAAAGTTTTCTTTAGGGAGTTCTTGTTCTTGCTTCTCCCTTTGTGTATTCTATAAGGGGCTGATGCTTATCTGACATCTCACATGTGTTGCCTCTCCTTTTTGTTCCCATGCCAAGTTGGTACCAGATATTGGTTGATCGCAATGGCCCATCATTGTAGGCATGGACTGGACATGGATGAACCAATGAAACTTCGGTTCATAAACCCATTTGGTGGGACAACGAAATGAATGACTTCAGGAGACAAGTGCAGCATCAACAAGACCTTGTACATGTTAAGATGTCTTATATCATGAGGATGCTTTTCATGTTTCAAAGGAATGCAATGATGAAAATCATCTTTTTACTATAGGGAGATTCATGATCTACAACTTATTGCGTGGGTTTGCTCCTAATTTTGACATTTATTTAGATGAAGTTTCCTATGATTCACTGAACTTATTTTTGCTAGTGATTCTGATCTTAGCAAAGGTAACATATCTTTGTTGATGAAGTTGAGAAATTGTGATGGGGGTGATGTCCAATTCTTCATCAATGTTTTTGTTCATTTTGAAGAACGTAGGTCTTAACTATGATTGTCAATCATGTGGAAGAGTTGAAGGCATCCATAGTGAAGAAAAATATCTCGAATTATTCATGAAAACTAATGGTTTGATCCCTCGAAGATTTTGGTTGGAAAAGAAGAACCACCATTGCCAAGGAGTCGAAGAAGAATGCTTAATCACTTTTTTTCTTTTTCTCTCACTTATTCAAATGATACAAGGATCCTACCTGGAAGAGGATCATTCATAATTATTAAACTATTGGATACAAGAGAAGTGCTATGGAAGAGAAGTTTATTAATAAAACAATCCAAGTAGCACAACAAAAAATATTCATGAATTTACATCACCAAGTGCTTGTTGAAGAGTTGAAATCAAGAGCAGCAACTTATTGATTAGAGGAGCATGACACTGGAGGTTCATGAACCTAAAGTAGCCTACCAAGGGGCAAACCAAAGTTTGTTTGCAGTAGGTGCACTTAGTTAGCTTATGCCCAAGGAAAGCCCATGTCATGATGCATGCTCCATGAATTTTTTGATTTTTAAATATATTGGTTAATGGTTGTATTTTAAGTCATTATTAGTTGTCATTAATTTTCAAGTTCAAAGTTGTCTATGGTTACCTATATTGTGTCCCTTAGAAATTTGGGATGAGCATTTTGGAAACTCATTTTTGATTAAATGCACTGAGTTAGAGACTTGTTCCTCCTATGCTTTATAATCTCTAGGCCATGCATGATGAAGGTCGCTTACCATTTTAAATTTGAAGAAAGTTATCTATCTTGAGAAGTTCTTGTACTCTTTCTCCTCATGGTGGATTTTGTGCTAGTGCTTATCTAGTAATTCACTTGGCTACCAGCTCTCCTCTCCATTTTATGGTATCATAATGGGTTCCAAGGTTTCTTGAAGTTGTAAGAATGATTAGTTGTGAATCCATGTGAAGGGCATGGAAAATCTGCGAGGCACATCTGCTCTTGGTTGTTATTGACTATTTGAAATTCACAATAAGGGAAATCATGAATGCCATATTAAGGGGTAACTATCATGAATGACTAGACTATCCTAGGTAGTCTATTGCGCACACTTGGTGTTCACTATATCTGGATGTGGCATGTGGAGACTAGTGTCTATCTGAGGATTAGCAGGCAGAAGTAGAAAAATCTTATGATTTGTAGCTTTATCATTTTTGTAAACATACCTAGAGTATATACTATATTCTGCAAGTCAACTAGATGATACATACTCTAAAAAACAATGTGATGATGATATTGTCATTATATTTTTGTTTCCATTAACATTTCCTTTTTTCACCATTCCTTTGTCATGGCATCCGGTTTTTGTTGAGTACATATATTTGTCATTACTTGTAGCAAGCAAGCTCATTGGGATCACAAGATGCTTGATATTTGAATATAGTTTTTTTCTTTTTAAATATCCAACGATGCTGATCCCATATTTGGACTTCATTTTAATGGGGTTTTCAACTTGAGAGAGAAAGATAGAGTTTGTCTATGACCTTTTTAGTGACTTTTTTTTTTTTTGAAGAGTTCTTTATGGAAACAAGAAACGAATGCATTGAAATAATTCTTGGCAATGGTGGCATCCTTATGAGGCTAAAAAAAGATGGTATACAGATTGAGTAGCAGTGTACCATATTCTTATCATTCTTATTTGGCAAATACAGATATGGATATGGATATTAATTGGATGCTAAATTTTATGTCCACATTTGTGTTAAACAGATAAGGCATATTGACAATACAATTATAAATAAGGACATAACTTAGTTAAACTTTATGGGTAAGATATTCTTCTACTTTACATTTTATTAACTCAGGATAAATATATAGGCCTCCTGACTTTCTCTTAATATTTTTCTAAAACAAATAAATGATCGAACTAACTAAGATATCTTTCTAAATCCCTTTAATCACCTGACTCTTTAGTCGATCTTGATACTTCTACTAAGTTATATTCTTTGGATTAGAAAATGACTATTAAGGATGCAATATACCAAGTCAAAGATGCAGCAGTATGAAAAGAAAATTAATTAAAGACATATTGATGACTTTTAAGGATGAAAACCATCAAATCAAGGATATAGCTGTATGAAAAGAAAAAGTAAATTAGAGACATTGATGTTCAACCTGTACTCCCTTTAAAGTTTATGAGAGCTATATAAAATTAAATGGACGTGCAAAAGGAATCACCAATCGGATATTTCTGTATGCATATGTTTATCTGCTTTTCTTTGACGCATAAAACTACGGATATAAATATTGGTTGGAAGCTAAATTTATATTCTTTATGGATATGGAAACATGGATACTACTTGGTCGATTTTCACCTCTAGTTAGATGTTACTTAGTGTAACCATGAGGCATGAGGGATGATAGCATGTGCAAATGGATGAAACAAGTGGATTTTTTTTTTTTTAATCATATTTAATCCCAATGCTATTTGGAATATGAAGAGTTTCAAGGATATGTGCTTTGCCTTCACCATGCTAAGGCATTGGACTACATAGTTTTTTCTCTAGGATTCTCTCTTGGGCAAAAACTAAACTAGAACATAAATAAAACTAAGTTTCTTCAAAAACTCCCAGAAATCTTGATGGAGGAAGTAAAGGATGACAGCGATGTGCAAAAGAATCAAACTAGATGATAATTATTGTTATTGGGAGATGTGATTCTTTTTCATGACCATATTGAAGTCCATAGGGCACTCTATGTGTTCGTATGTGTAAGAAAGCACGGAAAGTATTGCATGGTTGGTATTGGCATGATCCATATAGTGATAAGTTTCATGCTAGTATTTGGCATGCATGGCATGCATTGGCACCGTGGCATTCCGGGCGTTGGCATGTGAATGGCACTGTGCCATTGTCACTTGTCAATTAGGTGCTAGCGCAGTCCATCATGTGTCATGTTGAGTGGCATGAGTGACACTTAAATTTATATGCATGGACATCTATACAATAATTCAGTGGACTTCTAGGTGTGAGTGACTATTTGGATTGATATTCTAAATCTTTTATTTGTCAGTCATTCTTATGAAGTGTAACCTTTGATGCTGATTTGAACCTTCTTAAATTTACTCATCGTTCCCCTCCATGTTAACCTAGTTCCCTATCCTCTTTCTAGATTGTCCGTCATGGATTTCTAAGGTAAGTGCTGTTGTATATGTGGGTCTTTTGCGTGCTCACATGTAGAAATGAGGTAATTATATGCTATTTGTGTTTATTAGCACAGAAGGAAATGGAGGTGTAGTTTGGTCATTTAACCAATGTATAAATCAGCATGGCTTTCGTTTTTCTATTTTCTTTAAATAAGTGAAACTAAAGGTGTTTTGATCCTTCTATCAGTTGCTCTTATACATCCTATGAGTATTGTAGCTCTCCACATGTGATAATAATGATATTAATAAGATAATTTTAGGTTGCGTTAAGAATTCTTACTTTCCCAATCAACTCTACAATGAACTTTCCCGAATATTTCCCTCAAGCTTCACTCGTTATGTTAGATCTTCTTATCCTCCTTGACCCTTGACAAAAATTCAATCACTTCTCCTTGTTGATGCCTTGCCAAATCTCATGCAAGTATAAAATTTAGTGTTCGTCGCACCTATCCGAATCGAACGGTTTAGCCCATACCAAACTGAACCGACACCAAATTTGGACGGTTCAGTTGATAAAAACCCTCACCCTCCCCCATGTTTCGATGGTTCAAGTCTTTGAGAGCCTTCCAGAGGGCTCTCCACAACCTCGCCTACTTGCTCTCTCCCCCCTCTCTTTGATGACGCGATGCGGACTAATGCCGTTGCCCTTGAGGTAAGCCTCCCCCCTCTCTCCCCCTCCCTCCATCCCTCTTTCTCTCTCTTCCTCCCTCTTCTCCCCTCTCCGTAAGCACCCTCTCTCTCTCCTCCATCTCTCTCCTCTCTTCCTCCATCTCCTCCCTCTCTCCCCTTTCCATGCTCTCTCCTTTGTCTCCCTTCTCCTCTCTCTCTCTTCCTTCCTCCTTCCTCTCCTCCCCATGGTTCGTTATGCTCGGGCTTGGTAAGGCATGTATCAATACTATTTTGCCGGTCGGTACGAGCCCCAATATCGATCCAATAGATGTAGGTAAAATCTGTGCATAGCATATTCGTGTTGGAACTTGGTGCCCAGATTTGTTACATATTGTGTTAGACAATTTATCTTTAGTATTTTTTTTTCTTTTTGGTGGAGAAAATGACACTGCCATAGTCGTTTAGCTTGTGTTCGCTTAACTATTCTTATACAATCTCTATTCAACTATAATTAATATGTCCTTTTGTTGACTTTAGTCCCATTCGCGCAAATTGTATATTATTTTCTAATTTGTAGATTATTTAGTTTTGCTTACCAAACCTTTTGTTATTTCTTAATATTAGATAGCCATGCAAGAAATGTATCATAAATTGAAATTTTCTCTGCACCATATGTGCGTGATATGATATAGTCATGTGGCTTATGGTGATCTTAGATCCCATACTTTTTGGATATTAATTGGACTAAAATAATGGCCCAAAAGAAAGGCCTGCTGGTTGCTATTTAAGCAATTCATACAATTGCAATATTGAAGAAATTTCCCAAATATATGAGATATATGGGGAGCTCCAATTGATTGTTGTAGATCTGTTTATATATTTTTTTATCTTTAGAAAGGATCTTGAATTTTTAGCTTAGTGTTTAGTTTTTTGTTTTGTTAATGGTCAAGATTCGTCATATCGGTGTTGGGTAGGCATGGTACAGTACGTCCACTATGGCACGCTATTCTTCCCATATTGACACAGGATCGAGATCCCTTTTTTTTATGCCTAGCCATGGTACCACCTAAAATTGGCTGGACGAAGTTGGGTGGAACTAGTTGGTTCCACCTTATACAAGCTAACTTGGCTCTTATACTTTATCGAACCTCGTTAATGTACTAGTACCTTACTAGTGTAGTACGGTATGCTTAGTATCGGATGATATGGGTCGATATGTTGAAATATGTTAAGAGCCTTACAGAAATAATCTTTGAATTAGATGGATGGGCTTGTTTTAGTAAATTAGCAATAGATGATTGGTTATTTGTAAGGCCAGTCAGTAAATAAGTTATTTTGAAATAAAAAAGGAGATTACCTCATTTCTTTTGCTTAGCCTTTCTTATTTCTTCTTTGTACATTTCTAATCCTGTTATGTTTCATTAACTTTTGTTCCTGCTTAAGTCAAAAATTTGCTATACGCTTCATATCCGTTAAATTTTAAAATTAATGGCCTTTGATTGGATTGTTCAAATGCAGCTTTTCTCCCCTCTTGTTTCTTCTCCTCTATATTTTTCTATTCTTTTTTTATATTTTTTTTGAATTTTTAATTCTGTTTAGAGCTGAATTAAAATCTACTGCACAGCCTATACCTAAGGTCAAATCTGATTAATGATTTTCTCAATCTAAAATCTGACATGAATGTTGCATTACTCTTATGTCAATGAACTTTCTTATGTTATTATTGAGGGACATAGTGGGCCCTTTGGGGGGGATATTATGTGGTAGAAACAATAGAAATCAAGGAACAGGATCACTCTTTTTGATAAATTAGCTTGATAGGATAGATGGCATGCATAATATGAGAAATATACCTGCTAGGAGACACTAAGGCTGCGAAAGCACACTACCTTCTGAGAATTACTATCCTAGCCGTTTGAGCCCACATGCCTATTTAGAGCTTTGTCTAGCTCTGAGTCTTAGTATTGTAAGCCAAGGGGATGCTTTGCAAGATAAGCTTGTTTATCAAGCTCTCTCTTTCTCTCATCTTTTGTATAATGGAGAAGGAAGAACTCCTACTTGTGTGTGTGTGTGTCTCTCTCTCCTTTTGGCATGTGAGTGTGGGGAAAGAACTTGGATGCCATAGCCTAGGAGCGCACTCCCTTTTATAAAAGAGAGGATGCCTCTTTCTAGGAGTCCCGATGGGACTTGGCTTTCAAGGGGGTTAGGATTGGGAGGCATCCTTACTTGGATGCCCCTCTTTGGAGTCCCATCTAGACTCTAATTGAGAGAGAAAAATAGGGGACATCGGCCTCTAGGGAGACTGCCCTCTTTCATTTCTAGAAGGGCAAATGATGTATGCTCCTTGGGGACACCCCAGAAGGTAGGGACAGTGGCCATGTGCCCTAGTTGACAGCCTCCACTTGGATCTAGTCCAACTGCCCCTAGGATTGATTCAGGTCTAGTCTTACTTGACTCAGTTTAGCTCAGTCACTTTATTCGAACTATTTCTCTAGCTCAGTATCTTGTCCAATCAAATCTGAATCTTCTTTGATCCAATCTGTGATAGAACGATCAATTGAAATGTTATTTCAATTGGCCTAGAGTCAAAATGACACATGCTAGATGTGCTATTGGGATTGGTCAACTTAGGTTCTCACTCTACAAAGACTTGCCCCTTAGGTCCGCTTAGTCACACATCAGTTATATGGTCCAGCATGGGGATATGGAGCCCAAGGTTGGCGGAACTGTCCCGAACCACTTGGTTCGGGGCGTCTTGAGCCGCACCGGCAGCTTACTGAGACGATATGGCAAAGAAACCGAAACGCCATTGCCGGAGGAGAAGAAGAAAAGAGAAAAAAAAGAGAACGGGGGAGGGAGGGAGGCCGGTCGAGGGCTAGCGGACTCGGCAATTTTTAAGTGAAGTCAGCAAGCGATTTGCCGACTTCACTTAAAAATTGCAAAGTTTTTTTCGATCGGACCCTGTTTCAAACAAAATAGGGGTTCGACCGCAGCCTCCGCCACCCACACCAGTGCCGTCCTCCGATGGGCCTCCACCGGCCCTTCGCTGACCTCCCTCCCTCCCCTGCTCACTCTCTCTTTTTTCTCTCCCATGGTCTTTCATGTCGGTACAGGCCCGACACGGCACGACGCGGGCCCATATAGACTCATGCCGCCGGACAACTGGTACGGTGGCCGATACCGGCACAGTAGACCCTGATGGAGCCTATATCGCATTACCGAACCTCTTGGTGAGTAGGATAAAACTAGTTGGTCTCCTTGTTCCTGCACAAGCTGTGTGCTGCAATTTAGGATGTTATCATGTCCGTGCTCGTATGATCATTGAGCATAGCACTGTTAGATTTAGTCATATGACTTATGGCCCATTAGAACCGTGAATCATGTCAGACATCTTTTTATAAAATCTACTCGCATGAATCCCTTTTGAAAATAGTCAATTCTTAACTATAATTATTTTGCAGAATAGTTAATTTCAAAGTCTTTCAAGTTGTTGCACGGCTGAGTTTGATATGTCTGACCATGCCTCCATTCTAATATGGCATTATGCTATTATAATAATTTTTATATTGGATAACCTGATCCTCACCTATATTTGAATCTAGTGAACTACTATTCCCTATCAAGGACATAGTTCAAGATGTCGTGGTCAACATCTAAATTTGGCTGAAAATTTTATATCCTTTGAATACAGTAAGATGTCCTGTTTTTAGATTAAGGGACTACTTGCAAGCTTGTGCACCTAGTTTACACCAAAGGTGGATTGCCAGTTTTGATTGCTCAACATGATAACACACCCATGCAAGAAAGGCAATACTGTCCCTGGTTCAAGGCATATCAAATCATACCAGGGCAGACCGGCATAGTTCCGCCCTTGGTTCGAGAAATCCGGTGAGGGAGGGGGAGGGAGGTGAGAGGAAAAGAGAGAGGGAGGTAGGGCGAAGGAGAGACAGGAAGGGAGGGAGAAAGGGAGGGGGAGAGAGAGTGGCTGAGAGAGGGAGAGAGAGGGCTTTCGAGAGAGGGAAGGAAAGAGGGCTTGCAAGCCCTCATCCCCCCCTCCCTCTCCCTCTCCCCCCCTCCCTCTCCCTCTCCCCTTTCTTTTTCTTTCTCTCCCCCTCCCTCCCTCCTCTCTTTTTCTCTCTTTCCTTCTCCCTCTCCCCCTCCCTCGACGGCTCTAGCTTTGTTGGTATGGTTCGGAATGGAATGGCATGGTACTATACCATATTGTACCATATCGTTGGAAAATCAGTATGAGTTCTGGTACCAACACAACATACCTTGCACTCAAGTGTCAGAGCGAGGTCTGACCTTGGTGGAGGAACTCCATGCTGTCACTCTGTGCGATGCCCAACCTCTCCCGCATAGCTATGAGCAAGTTTCAAATACATAGGACTATCTAATCCTTCTTATAGATAATGCCCTGTCTACCTGGATAAACCCTGGAGTACTCGTGAACTTTTTTCTAGCTCTATGGCTGATATGTGACACAACCCTATACTGTATATGATTGTGTGGATAGGAGATTGATATGATTTCTCAGTTATTCTTAGTATTAAGACGCAAATAGCTTTTAGGACATCACCCCACTTTAAACAACTATTAGATTTTATTTCAAGTATTTATACCAAATCAGCATATCTCCGCCCTCATATTGTTAATAACCTTCCATCTAGCTTTTAAACCAAAAAGGAACTTTAGCTTGTCAAATCCCCGTTAGACTATATTTTTTCTCTTTCCTATTGCAATATGTTCTACAAAAAACCTGAAAATATTTTCGAAATAATTGGTTGTGACCTTACACTCATTTATGGCAAAAACTGAAGACCTAAACAACCTATCAGCCTTTCTTACATCCTCTTATTTGGTTTTATTCTTTTTTACATATTATCCAAAAGGGGTTTTGAATGGAAAATGTATGTTTTATTTTACAATCCCAACCATGCTCTTTCATTAGCTTTTGGTTTCCTAGCAGTTCTGTACAAAGAGAATTTTATCCTAGCTTCATTACTAGGTAAACATCAAAGATTCTGCTGGCCCTAATTGTGAACCCCTATTCTTCACTAATCAAGCCATGTCTTAAGCATTTTGGGGCCATTCTTATGACTGAAATTGGAAAAATTTTTTGATTTAATTTGTTTTGGTCCAGGAAATAGTTAATCCAACAACATCCTCAAAAGGAAACTGCAATGATGGTAGTGTCTAATGAATTTAGTTGTATACCCGATTCCATATAAAACAAACCCTTCTAAACAAGCTTTATTGTAACCTCACAAGCAACATTTCTTTCTTTTTGATAGTTTGAGTGTTTTGGGCTAAGATGTCCAATTTAATTTTTAAAATTTTGGTCGTTCACTGCAATCTTGTTATCGACACTTTGTACTTGACTGAAGATTATGGTAGTCAATCTTAAGACTCTGGTACACAAGGTATCTGAATTGGCATATGGTATGCAAAGCGTTTATGCAGTTAAATTCATTAATCTTAAGATTGCATAAATCAATGCATCTGAATTGGCATATGGGATGGAAAGCTTTTAAATAATCAAATTTATTACTTCTTCTGTTGATTGAGCAGGTTATCTTCTCCATTCTCTTCTTTTTGGTGTTTTCCACATTTTGACTTGTTATTCTGACATTTTATGGTTCTTTTATACTATCATGGGAATGTGCTTATCTGACCAATCTTAAACGTACTAGGAACATCTGTGCATTGCGTCGTAGTCATGTCATTAAATAGTAACACTTGTTGTTGGCTCCTTGAACTGGCAAATTTACTTATTTCCTATTCTTTACCAGAAGCACATACCCCTTGCAATAAGAGAGGTAGATGTATAATTATAATTTTTTTTTTCATGTGGGGCTAATACGAAATCATTTCTGTTCATTCTTCTACCGTGGAAGTCCATGAAACTGAAAATAGGGAAGGGTTTTCCTTAGTTTTATTAGAAGTTTAGGCTGCATGAACTAGAATAGTTGATTTGTAACTTTTAATAATGCTTTATCATGGATCTCTGTACAACACTCCATGGCATATCCATCATACAGTAGACTCAATGCCATTTCTCTCCTTAAGGGCATGTTTGGGAACGGTCCGCTGGATCCAACTGGATCGGAAGGGGAAGAGATTGCTAGAGGGGAGAGGAGGCGGTGGGAGCATAGAGGGAGGGCAAGGGGTCAAGGGCCTTAATCCCTATTGAATTAAAAAATAGACCTGTAAAGGTTTTCAATTTAGTATTTTAAAATTCCACCGGGATCAGGCCCCTTACTCTGGCAATCTCTTCCCTTTTTTTGTGGTATAGCGGGAACTCACACACTGCGGGAGTGGGTGTAGCCCATGAAATCAGAAAAAAGTACAGCATGCAAGGGAGAAAGGACAGACATGTGGTTCTCTCAAATAAAACCTCTGGAATGATGGGCCGCATAAAATGCCACTCAGTCCGCAACACTGTTCGCTTCCCTATAGACATGTGTAGCCCGATAGGATGCGCACTTGCCCAAAATGTTGCAGATGTCGTGGAGCAGCCACATCTCACTAGCCATGAGCCCCCCATCCTGAATCCACTCGATCACAGTGGCAGAGTTTCCCTCCAGAAGAATGTGGTCCGCACCCAGCACATGCCTCGCATAGATGATGCCCTCCCATGCTGCTCTGAGTTCAGCACCCACTACGGACTGATCAAAGATCCGCCAGCCCCCAGCCGCTATGAATCTCCTTCTCCCTTCTCATGCTACCTCCCTCTCTCCTCGTCCTATGCTCTCTTCCCCTCCCGATCCTGTAGGAACCAGTGGATCATTCCCAAACAAGTTCTGAAGTGGAAAATTGTTTTATTTTTTTATAAATTACAAAGTCTTCAATATGATTCACTATTATGATAGTTAAAGGCAGAAGTTACATATATGTTTTTGCTTCTATATTAGCAAGTTTTGTTTCTTCAGAAGATATCTACACTAGCGCTCAGGTGATCAAGTGTACATACTTCTTAGACCTCAAATACTAGAGGGCTTCCTAAGTTGAAAATTGGGATCATAATAGTTAAAACCCCCAAAAAGGAACTTACATAGGTACTGCATTTGTCATCATTTATATGTATATCTGTAGATACACACACATGCGTATATTGGAGATGTACAAATTGGGATGTGTTCAGAACCTCCACCCTATCTTCCTTAAATGTATAAGGGAAAAGGGTTAAGTTTCTTCTCTGCAGCATTTCGTCATTGGAATTGTTCATGGAAATGTGATGTTCATTTTTTCCATTTCCGGTAATGTTTTGGGAAGTTCTATTTTATGGTAATTAAAATTCCCGATTATATTCTTTCCAACAAAGAACTGTTTCAGTTGGAAACTGTGTCAATCTCTTTTTACTGGATTTTCTAGTGGAGTAAAATCTAACATTTTGATGTCATATTTGTAAAAATTTTCGTAACTTGTTACACATAGAGAGCACGTGTAGAGCACTTTACATTTTTGTTTTCTTGGCTTAGTATCATAATGTCTTTTCCTGTTTTGCAGTTCATGCTCAAGAAGGGTGGAACACCGCATAGGAATGAGATAGTTTTTATATCTCCAACAGGCGAAGAGGTTAAAAACAAGAGACAGTTGGATATTTATCTGCGTTCCCACGCAGGAAATCCATCATCCTCTGAATTTGACTGGGGAACTGGTCTCTCTCTCTCTCTCTCTCTCTCTCTCCCTCATGCTTGCGTGCTAACCTACCCTCCACCTCTTCCATGCTTATGCACAAGCTTTGCATACATGTTTGCAAATGTGATTCCTTTTTTCACTTCTTTTCTGACATGGATTAAACAGGCGATACCCCCAGGCGCTCTGCGAGAATTAGTGAGAAGGCAAAGGCAACAGCGACCCCTGAAGGCGAAAAGCCGAAAAAGAGAGAGAGAAAATCAAGCTCAAAGAAAGGAGGAAATAAAAATAAAGATAGTGATGTTGTGGATGCAAAAGTTGAAGATACACGTGCATTTGATGGAAAAATGAAAGAAGCTGAAGATGGTGAGGACAAGTCCAAAGAAGAGGTTAATTCTGTAGAAACTGCAGTGAAAGAGGGAGCTGTCGGACAAGCTCCACTGGATGAAGTCAAAGAAAAAGCTGAAGGGAAATCCGAGGAGTTGGAAGAAAGCAGTAAGGTTGATCCTGCTGCAGCAGTGCCAGAGGAAGGTGATAAGGAAGAGAAGCCTGAAACGGAAAAACTAGTTGATGCTGAGAAACTGCCTCCGGCAACTGATAAGAAGGAAGAGGCCTCAGCTGAGACAGAGATGGACCGCAAGGTGCCAGAGAATGGAACCCACAAGGATAATGAAGCTTCAGTTCCCAAAGATGCACCTTCTGTGACCTGCGATGATGGGCAACATCAGCCCCAGGCCTCCCGGGTTAATTGCTGAAACTCATAAAAGCTAGGTTCTTTGTCTGTTACTCTCTGTTTAATTAGACTTAATCTGTACATATAGTTGGTGATGGGATTTGGCTCAGAGCTAATGTTGTATCCTGTTTGAATCTCCTGTATGTGCTACTGGTGCTACCTTCTTTGTCACCACTGGGATGTAATTTTGGGAATATGTTCTGATACTATTTACCCTAACAAGTTAACTTAATATTCTAGACCTACGTATTTTGTTTTTCACAGTAGGGTGCTACAGGTTTCGTGCATGACATGAAACTGGACTTAAAATCACTGTGATCACTTTCCTGGCTGGCACGTTTTTTCATTTAGCAGGTTTGCTCCTCGTGCTTTATAGGTTATTACTTATAGCGGTCATATATTAAATAGCGATCAGCATTTGTTCTCCTTTTTAGGAAGATGTGTTTCCAGTTTGAAGTAGTATGTTTTGTCTTGAATTAAACGGGCTGCTGCCTGCTTGATGATTCCTGCCTTATTTAAAACCAAATGGGATGTAGTTCATTCCCAAATCCCAATAAATAAGCTGTTAAGATTGTTGGAGCGGCTGCGACATAAGAAGTGGAAATGACATGTTTATGTTCCTTTATCATCCGGGTCTAAGTGAAATTTAAGTTTCTTCGAGAAGAACTCTTAAGAGAAATTGAAGAATGCAGAAGGAAGAAAGAAAAATTGACTTAAGGCTATTTTTTCAAGTCTTCTGATGTGCACACTCAAGAGAATCTGCATTATTCGAGTAAATGATGGATTGCTCTTTTTATTTATTTATCCAATATTGTCTAGATTTTCTGGTGTCTAATTTGAGGTAAAATAGATGAATCAGGGTAACTGACGTGCATATTCAATCCAAGAAAATTTCATCATAAATTTCAAGGTCTAATGCCAATCAGCATGTACCTCCTTCCTAGGGTGGCAATCCTCACCATTATCAATCGACTCTGTTTTGTGAATCAATTTTGCTTTCTTTCTTTCTTTGCCCTGTGATCTGGCCCTTTCCAGATCCAACTGATCGTAGGGAGAGGGTGGCAACCACTGATTGAGAGAGTACATGATGAACCCTTGTGGCTTTCTGCTCTCTGTCTGGTGGGGTCAAGAATTTCAGAGAATATGAGGAGCCACCAATCGATATAAGCAATGACTGTTGGGTATAATTTATCAAAAAATGACCTGATTATTGGAGTACCAAACCTTTTACAAGAGTCGATGAGAAATTTGCCTCCACATGTATGTTCCTGCCAAACATTCTTTGAAATTAGGAAAGTTTCAGATTTTTTTGCATGAATACCCTTCTAAATATTAAATTTTGCATAAATACCCTTCCAAAATTGATATTTGCATGTATACCCTCGTAAAACACTTGTTTTGTGATTCTACCATTTTTTTATTTTTATTTTTGCATATGTACCCATGTTATCTAACGACATTAAAAAATTAATGGTTACAAATTAAAATGACTAAAATATTCTTAATGGGTAGACATGCAAATAGATCGCAATCCTGATAGCAGAAAAAGAAGACAGGGACAATAGCATAATTTTAAAATTTTATTTATTTTTAATTAATATAAATATGATTTTTCTTAATACCGTTGGAATAACCGTCATATTATGGGCATTTGTACAATAACAGAGTTTTACGAAGGTATACATATAAATATAAATTTTAGAAGGATATTCATCCAAAATCCGATATTTAAAAGAATATCCATGCCAAAAAATCCAAAAGTTTTTAGCCAAAATTAGTTAGCCAATGAACAAAACATATAAAGTTGCAGTTGATGCTCATAGCATTCCCTTCTTTTTTTTATTTCTTTTATGAAGACTGATGTTCCATGGGTGTCCAATGATAAGAAAAAACAATAAAGCAAAGGAACAAACAGAAAAGGGTCCAAAAGGGCAACGCGGTTTTCTTTTTTCATGGCAGATTAGGCAAGGCTTGTTGATTTGATTGGCCATCTCGCTGATGAATGCTAGATACTAGATAGCTATAGAAAGGAACCAATCAAAAGTACAAAAAGACTAGAGAAAGTATAGTGCCAGGATGCTTCCTGCTTCCATGCCTGTGTGACAGTTGTACATGAAAACTAGACATTTTCCTTCTAAAAAAACCAGCATTTGTTGTCAGAGAAGCTCGTAACTAATAAGGTCTCGACAGCTTTAATAATCTGCTTGGCATGTAAAATATAAAATGGTGTCAAATGTTCTATTAGAGTTACGTGGGGTACTTTCAATTATCCTGGCTTTCCGGTCTGAGAAAAGCACCTGCAAGTTTCTGATTTTCACTTCATGTTGGATAGAATTAACAGTAAACTGGATAGGTGGAAATGGATATTTCTATCTCAACCAGGAAGGCTTACTTATCTTCAATAAGTGTCGGTATCGACACCATTATACCTTATTGCTAACTGTGTCGTTCCTTCCTCTTTTTGGACGTCATACAAAAACTCTTTAGATCCTTTCTTTGGGCCACAAGATTGGTCGTCGGGGATCACATTTGCTTCCTTGGGATGCTATTTGTAAATCTAAAAGCCACGGAAGTTTGGATATGCTGGACTTGAAACTGAGACACAGGACTTTCTTAGCTGGGGCTGCAGCCAATTTGCTTTTAAATAGCAACTTCTTGTGGGCCAAAATGGTCGCTGCCAAACATGGATGGATTCATAGCTTCTAGGGAGACTTTCTGTCATGGAGGGAGAACTTCAGTAATTTGGAGAGCCATCTCCGGGGCAGCCTCGACTGTTCACCATGCATTTCAATGGCAGATTGGAGGTGGCAATAGAATTGATATTCTTAATGATGCTTGGATTCCTAATGTTCCATTAAATAGAAGACCCTTTCCAATCTAAGTACAGCTACTTTCTTTGGATGGTAAGCGTGTCTCCAATCTAATGAATCGGGGCTCATGGAATGTCGCTATGCTACAGGAAATATTTCATCCTGATATGCTTGCCGAGATAACCTCGCTATCCCAGATGCGAGGATTGCCTGACCTGATACAAGAAAGGACCAAACAGGTTGAAGGTCCAGGATGTGTACATAGAGTTGATTTCTGATCCTTCTGCAGAGTCGATGGATATGAATGTCTTTTCCTTTATGTGGAAGTTGCATGCAGCCCCAAGGGTCAAGAGGATGGTTGCTTGATGGAGATTTCCATGTAAAGCAGTCTTGGCGTGCAGAGGTTTCATTCAGTTTAACGTAGTTTCCTGTGATTCTTGTGATGCTGCAGAAAACAATGATCATGCCTTCTCTAGCTGCCCAATAGCCCTGACTGACCTAGGAGTATATCTCTGCCTTAACCTTTGTCTCATTCTCTTTTGATGATTCTTATTCAATGTTGAGTCTCATCTTGGCCAGAAATTCAGTTTTTCAGGAAGCTATTGTGGAACTTGGTGGATGGATGCCTTGAAGACATAGGAATGACAGAATTTTTCAGCCAGCTATTTCTAATTCTAGGTTTGTCACAAACTAGTTTGTCATATTGACATCTGAATTTGTAGAAGCCTCAGCAGATCACTGTTTCAGTTTGTCATGGCACCGGGTTACCTGCATCTCTACTAGCCCCCTCTTTTTATCACCACTACAGATTCATTGGGTGCCCCCTCCCCATGAGTTACTGAAAGACAATTTTGATGGCTCACTTAGGTAATAATGGTGCTGCTGGTTTTTTTATCAGAGGCCATTATGGTCGACTCTTGTATGCTGGAGCTGGAAAATTTTGGTCCCACTTTAGCCCCTACGGCCGAATTGAGAGCAGCTTGGGAAGGTTTTCTGGTGGCCATGTTCACTTTAAAATGCAGAAGAATATAACTTGAAGGCGATTCTGGCCTAGTTATAAGCTGGACACAAGGAAAAGCTTGTTCCAATCTTAATCCTTTACAGATGGATATTCTGCACTTCTCATCTTCGTTGGAGTAGTTCAATGCCAAGATGCTTTCAATGAAGCAAATTTTCCTGCTGACTAGCTAGCAGGATGAGGCCTGAATTTGGACTTCATGGATGGGGATGCTGTTTCTTCCAAACTGGCGCTTTTCCTACAAATGGATTCTATGGATTTCAGATTCTTTCAGGCTTCCCGACTTGAATTTTGTCCCTTAATTTTGTTTTATTTTCTCTCTGTGGCACACGTTGGAGATAGTAATAGAGAGAAAATGCCACAAGAACATAAGCAGAGGCAATACATATTCCAGGACCAAACACGAAGTTCTGAAAGCTAAACAACTTACAAGGAGCCAATTGTTAATAACTTTTTTAAAAAAAAAATGTTCTTGTTTGATGAGCAAATTTTGGTGGCAATTACTTTAAAGAATGTTGACGAAATAATTATCTTCATTTTGGAACAAAATCAGAATCACCCTACGGATAGATGCAGTGACACAAGACCGTCCATAACATGCTAACATAAATCATGGTTTCATCAAAGAAGAAATTTAATTGTGAAAACTGTGGATCTGAAAGGCAATAAGCTGGAATCTTCACCAAGTCACTCCCCAAAGAAAGATTTCACTAACTTAGATAATGGACGAGTTAACTTAAAAAATGTCTTTGAGCAATCCTAGTGCATCTTTCTGTAATATCCAGATGTATATAAATGCCCCAAACTAAATGCTCTTGAATGCCAGCAATAAATATTCCAAGCCTCAATGGCAGGTCCCTGTGGAATGGTAGAATTGTTCCCTAGAATTTCCGGCGTACAGCGACAAAAACATATCAGGCTACTTGTTTTCTGACTGTTGGGATGGTAAAAAAACAAAAAAAGCCCGAGAGAAAGAGGTCCAAAGTTCCTTGCAACAACTTCACGCCATCTAAACTCTAGAATGAGATATGTTGATGCACTGATCTCTACACTTTAGCTTGATCTTAGCTAGTTACCTTAGATGGTATTGGTGAGTACAATGGTCTGCTATACTATCTGATATCGGACGTACCATACTATACTGAAAGAAAATAAGTACAAAATTTAACTTCGAGTCGATACAAATCTTGTACCGCTTATACCGGGATGTACCACCCCGTACCGTAGTGTACCATTTGTACTGAGACATACCGAGGTGCATATCGATTTGCACTGAGATAAATATTGAGAAAAATAATTAGAAAGCTATTTCGATACAAATGTGTATCGTACCATACCATATCTATTTGGTAAGTACCAATACGGTATTCAGTACCGAAATTGCGGACTTAGATGGATAGTTCCACTAATATAAAATGGCATTTACTAGGATAGTCTTCTAGACTGTTGCACCCAACCCTGATTCATTTGTATTTGTCCTTATATTTGGTTGACAAAATTCACCTTTAAATTGATTCTTGATTAGATAAAACGCTAGCATAATGCTGGACTTTGACTCACTTGCATTGACCAATTTATCATTGACAATTACCTCCATGACCAGCTCCTTGCTAAGTGACTTTTTCGTGGGTCAAGCTCATGCTATTTAGTGTTGACGGTTGAGTTGGACTCAACCCAAGTTCACCCATTGCCACCTAGTACTTATTTATCCCCAAAGGCTTCAGGGACGGTATAATGCTGGTCAAATAGACTCGTACTGAAACACAACCACCTTCAATCTCAACGCGGGCCTGCAAGCTGTTATATATAACTTAAGATCAGTCGGAAATAATCCAAGATTGGTGAGTCTTCCTGGCTTCACTACCGTGTTGGTGAGATTTTTGATCAGAAGAATGTCAATTTTAATTGATCCATTAAAAGTATTGTTGCTAGAAATTGGACTCGGAAGCGACCACTGGCTAAGAATGAGGAGCTCCGGCAAGAGTGGCGGGTGGCAGTCCGTCAGCGGGTTGCGTCCTTCGGGGAACTTGCAAGAAGCCGGTGGCCGAAATTTCCGGCGCCGGCCCTCCGATGCTTAAGTCAGAGGGAGCTATTGTGAAGATGGAGATAGATTATCTCCTGAAGTTTTCAAAGTTCGTCCCCCTTCTAAGAGGGAGATGTTTTCTTTTTATAGGAGGTACAGAGTTACCTGTGATGTGACGGCACAAATGAGTTACCGTCATGATTGAGCACGATCGTATGAATTAATGCATTGTCGTGGGAGATCAGGGCGGAGCCAATGAGTCATTGTGGGTGATCAGACGTAATCGAGTGAGTCAGCTGGTTGCCATGGAGGGCCTGAGATCCGTGGATAGCATGCACATAATTGTAAAGTGAGCCGAAGATCTGCGGAGGCCATGCGCATTAATTTGTTGATAGCGGTAACAGGGCATGGTCCCCGGTTGAGCTGCAGAAGGATGTGACCGTAACGGGTGGATGGTAGGGTCAGGCTTCCAAGATGAAGAATGCCGAGATCGGGTGCCCAGATCGGATGCCTCGAAGTCGAGCGCTTGGTCGGGCGCCTCTAGGTTGGGCACCTCGAGGTCGGGCGCCTCGGGGTCAGGCACCTCCAGGTCGGGTGCCTCGGGGTCGGGCGCCTTGGGGTCAGGCACCTCCAGTCACGTACTGGTGATGCGTTCACGTATTTTGGGGCGATCCATTTTTCCTCCAACACTATCCCCGACTTTCGAGTTCGACCCGCTTACGAGCTCGGACGAGGGAAGTAGTTGCCTTTATTGTACTAGTGGGGGCCAGGTAGCTTTAAATTATTCCGGCATTTCGTGCGCTTCGGGGCATTTTTAATGAGGGAAGACGGGGCGACGCCCTTTCGCCTTTCGAGGTTGCTTCATGTCATGGGCTCATGATGAGGTTGCGGGATCTGACGGGACGCCGCCTCGATTTTGCTTCTGAGGTGTCGATCCAGGTTGGTATGTCGCTTCGATTTTCGGAGCAAACACGTGGCGCAATCTGGACAGAAGGTGGGATCCAGTCTTGCCAATCTGGGCCGTTGGGAAGGTCTATATAAACCCCCTGACTTAGCCCTAGAAGGCTCTTATTTGGCCACTGCAGCTGCTGCTCTCTTCTCCTTCCTTTGTCTCATTTGTTCCTTTCCCAGTCACGATTGAGTCTTCCCGGTGGTGCCCTGAGGTGGTTTCTGGCGACTCCACAGTAGGTCACTTTCCCACATTGGCTCGGGGGATTTTTCTTCTTCTTCTTCTTCTTTTCCTCCTCATCCTTTGTTTTCATCCTCGTCTTTCTTTCTGGAATGGGTCGCGGTCCAAGTGAGGTCGGGTCTAGCCCGACCGAGGAGGAATAGGAGTTGGTCCGTTTCCGATTTTTCTTTCGACCCAGGTTTCATCTCGAGCTTGCGGTATCGGAGGACCGGGTAATGAGACCACCTTCAGGTCGGATCGGGGTGTACATTAAGACGCTCTGGGCCGGCGTTAGGTTCCCCCTACACGAGTTTGTGAAAGAGTTGCTGGTGGCGTACCAGCTCGTTCCAGCACAACTTGCTCCGAACTCGTGGAGGACCATCATCGGGTTTCTATCCCTTTGCCTTACACACGGGATACCGACCTCGGTGAACGTCTT
Source organism: Phoenix roebelenii (assembly GCA_025769935.1). Classification (NCBI taxonomy): domain Eukaryota; kingdom Viridiplantae; phylum Streptophyta; class Magnoliopsida; order Arecales; family Arecaceae; genus Phoenix; species Phoenix roebelenii. The sequence continues at coordinate 18,817,775 of JAOXJJ010000069.1, read as the reverse complement.
CTGCCGGTGCTTCATGTTGAAGTCTAACTCGGCGGACGGAGAGTGGCTCTGTCTTGCCTTTCACGGCGGTATGCCACTCTTCCGAGGTGCCCCTTCCTCCATTCATGAGTGGAAGGAAATTTTTTTTCTTTCCTCCAAGCTCTCGTGGAGATTTGACTCGAGGTGGGGGCACCCCCGGCTGAAGGCCCTCAATAGGCTTCCCCAGCTTTCGGCGGACGAGCAACATGGTACTCTTCGCATGGCTCAAAAAGAGGGTGGTCGAGGTCGGCGGGGCTCATCCCGAGCCCAGGAAGAAGGCCAAGTCGGCCTCTACTTCTGCTTCCGTCGAGGCGGCGGTTTTCGGGGCTGGGACCTCCGGGGTCACTCAGAGGGAAGCCCCTCCTACCGAACGTACGAGCTCGGGTTCCAGGGGGCGAGGGACTCGGTGGCCCCGCCTTGCTCGGCCCCTATTTTCCAGCAGTCGAGCCGCCCGATCATCCACCTGCGGCGTTCGGGTCCCGAACCGAGCAGTGGTCTCGGGATCCCAAGCTCTTCTCGTCCTGCAGCTCCGAGCTCGGGCAGGCCGAGCTCGTCAAGGGCCAATGTCCCAAGCTCGTCTGCGGTCGGAGGCCATTCCGAGAGGGGGCCTGGGGGTCCGGAGTCCCCAGAAGATGAGGGCGGTTCGGCCCTTTATAATAGCGATGTCGCATGCGGGGTATTTTGCCGCGCGTTGCTTCCAGCTGATCGGGCCGAGTTTGAAGCCATCGATCCCGGAAGCCTTGTCGACCAGACTTACTGCACTGCTGTTCGAGTAAGCCACACTTGTTGCTTTTGCTCTCTGGTCTTGATCATTGACATCTCGTTGACCTTTACTGACTTTCGTTTTCTCCTTGCTCTCCCTCTCTTCTTTTTTTACAGCACCTTCATCAGCTCGACATGTTGGTGCTCATCGTGTCGGAGTGCCAGAATAAGGCTCGAAGGAGCCAAAGGCAAAAGAAGAAGACGAGAAAAGGCTTGCCGACTCTGAGGCTGCGTGGATGGAGACCATCGCGCGGATGGAGGCTGCCGAAGTCGAGCGGCGATCGGCGGTCGACCAGCTCAAAGAGGAGAAAGCCTCGCACACTCTGGCGAGGTCGGAGTTGTGCGCCTCCGAGGCGCATCTTTCCGAGGCCCGCTCCGAGGCCGCTTGCTACAAATATGAGGGCAGGGTTCTTCGTTTGAAGGTCGAGCAGCTCGAAGCTCGAGAAAAAAGGGGTGCTAGAGCAGGCCCGAGATGCGGTGGTACTCTTCAAGAAGTTGGAAGAGTTCCACGATCTGATGGAGGAGGAGGCCGTGGACAGGTTCCTCTATGGCTTTGAGAACTTCCGGAGGCAAATGCAATGGTTTTTCCCCCAGCTCGACCTCAAGGGTATTCGGCCAAGAATGGCAGTCGGCGTAGAGAGCGAGCTCGGAAGCTCCGACAACGGGACCTTCAACGTTCTCGCAATTCTCGAGGCTGAGCAGGAGGTTGTTGAGGCCGAGGCTGATGCGGCCGAGCAAGCGGTGCAGGAGATTCCCTCTAGGGAAGCCACCGGGGGTGCTCCTGAGGCCACGGGCAAAGCTCCGTCCGAGGCCGCCGTGGTTGGTCCTGGGATAGTTTTTGCCGAGGACCCCTAAGTGATCATTGTGGACGACCCCGAGGTCGATGCTGAAGCAGCCGCTGCCCCTTAGGACTTGGCCTCTTTTTTTTCTTTTTTTTTCTTTGTTCTTTTGTAAACGAGGTCGACCTCTGCGGCCACTGTTCAGCCAGGTGAGTCGACCTCAAGGTCAAGTTTTGTATTCAGCCCTCGGACTTTTATTAATGAAAATATCCTCTTTTCAGACTCTGCGAGTGTTTATGCCTGCTTCTGTTTGCATATCTGATAAACTTTTATTTTGGCTGCTTGAGTTGGATTCCCATCTGGCGCATTTCACCAAGTCTTCGAGCTTGACTAAATCTTTAGATCTAGACTCTAGTAGAATTCGGTAGAATTCGCTAAGTCTTCAAACTCCGCTTCTGGAGGAATTATGCTAAGGCTCTAGGCCTAGATTTTAGGAGGACTCGCTAAGTCCTTGTGCTCAAACTTCGAAGAAGTCCTGCTGAGCCTTTAGGCCTATCCTCTGGAAAGATTTTGCCAAGTCCTTGGGCTCGGCTTCCAGAAGAAGCTTGTTGAAGCTTCGAGCTCGAGCTCGATGACAACACAGGCTGAGGTTGGGCTATCGTTGGAGCTTCATGCTCTTTGGTTTTGAACTCGGTCGAAGTGTCATCAGGCAGAACTTGAGCTCATGGCCAATGACTTAGCATTTCCGAGCTCGAACAGGGCATCACTGGGCAGAGCTCGAGGTTGTCGTTGCAGGCCGTCTCGGCTTAAGTCGATGTTCGGACTTAGCCGGGCCTTCGTCCGGAGGAGTCTGGATATTGGTGGTATGGAGCTCCTCGAGCTTGGTCGGAAGATTATGCGCGAGGCCGAGGGAGGCTTGGTCCGCTGTCGACTTGGCGTTGCTCGGCGGTGTTTTCGGGGTCGAGGGAGCTTGGGCTCGCTGTCGACCCGACGATGCTTTCCGAGGTCGAGGGAGCTTGGGCTCACTGTCGACTCAACGGGACATCCCAACCTTAGTCAGGGGATCAAGCACGAGGTCGAGAGAGCTTGGGCTCGCTGTCGATCATGCGATGCTTCCCAAGGTCGAGGAAGCTTGGGCTCGCTGTCGACTCAGTGGGGCATTCCAACTTTAGTTAGAGGATCGAACACGAGGTTGAGGGAGTTTGGGCTCGCTGTCGACCCTGCGATGTTTTCTGAGGTCGAGGGAGCTTGGGCTCGCTATCGAACAACGGGGTATCCCGACCTTAGTCGGAGGATCGAGCACGAGGTCGAGGGAGCATGGGCTCGTTGTCGACCCCGCGATGCTTCTCGAGGTTGAGGAAGCTTGGGCTCGCTGTCGACTCAGCGGGGCATCCCGACCTGTCAAACAGTGGAGCATCCCGATCTTGGTCGGGGTCTTTGAGGGAGATCGAGATTGAGCTCAACGTCAGCGTAGCGAGGCATCTCAAACTTGGCTGGGGCATCCGAGCTTGGCCGAGCTTACCGCGATCGGGAAGACGACCAGGTACAAATAGAGGAAGGAGCTCATCCTGCTGGGGTTTTGTGAGTAATGGAGGGGAAGCAAGAAGGTACCTAAGCTCTTCAAAAGCTTGCTGATATTCCTCCGACCATAGAAAGTTCTTTGGTCGCTCGAGGATTTTGAAGAATGGGAGGCACCGCTCGGTCAATCTGAAAACAAATCTTTCCAGAGCTGCGACCCGCCCAGTATGCTGCTGTACCTCCTTGACTGTCTTTGGTGGCACCATCTTTTGTAGCATTTGGATCTTCTCAGGGTTGCTTCGATTCCACGCTGGGTTACTACGAAGCCGAGAAATTTGCCCGAGGTGACTCCGAATGCGCACTTGGCAGGGTTGAGCTTCATTTTATACTTCCTGAGTGTGGAGAATGTCTCATTGAGGTCAGCTGCATGGTGCTTTGCTGTTCGGTTCTTCACCAGCATGTCGTCCACATAAACCTCCATGTTTCGGCCTATTTGATTTTTAAAGATCTGGCTGATCAGCCTTTGATATGTTGCTCCGGCATTCTTCAACCCAAATGGCATTACTTTGTAGCAATAAAGACCGTTGTCGGTGATGAAGGCCGTCTTCTCCTCATCTTCTAGCATCATTCGGATTTGATTATATCTTGAGAAGGCGTCCATGAAGGTTAGCAACCGATGTCCCGAGGTGGAGTCAACGAGCTGGTCGATGTTGGAGAGAGAAAAGCTGTCCTTTGGGCAGGCTTTGTTTAAGTCGGTGTGGTCCATGCACATGCACCACTTTCCGTTAGCTTCACGAGGACCACGTTGGCGAGCCAATCTGGATAGGAGAACTCCTGGATGAAGCCGGCCTCGAAAAGTTTGTCCACTTCCTCGGCCGCTGCTCGTTGTCGTTCCTGCGTGGAGCCTCGTTTCTTCTGCTTCATAGGTTCGCAGATCGGTTTCATCTGGAGTCCGTGAACCATGACCTTGGTGTCTATCCCTGTTATGTCCGCTGGCGACCAGATGAAGACGTCTATATTAGATCGGAGGAACTCGATCGAGTGGTCTCTTTCGTGAGAGCTCAGGCCAGTGCCCTGCATGGTTAGCTCTGGGTAGTTTTCTTTTAAGAAAATCTGGGTAAGAAGCACACCAGGTTCTACCCATTTTTTTCGGAGGGGCATCCTGCACTTCTAGGGTTTCGATGGGCAACGTCTGATCTAATGTTTGGGTTGGCACCTTGGCCGGTTGCTCCTCTTGGCTTGGTGCTTCAGCCGGTTGCTTTGCTTTGTGAGTTACCATATAGCATTGCTTAGCTATTGACTGGTCTCCACGAACCTCGCCTACTCCTTGATCGGTGGGGAACTGCATGAGCAGGTGGTAGGTCGAGATCATAGCTCGGAGGGTGTTAAGCCCTGGCCGTCCAAGAATGGCGTTTTAGGCCAAGGACAAGCGGACCACAAAAAAATCCATCATCACAATGCTTTCTCGAGGGGCGAGCTCGACCGTGACAAGAAGGCTGATCTCGCCCTCAACCAGGATCAAATCTCTGGTGAATCCGACCAGCGGAGCATTCATTCTCCGAAGCTGGCTTTCTGTCATCCCCATTTTTTGGAAGACATTATAATTCAAAATATTCGCTGAGCTTCCATTATCAACCAAGACATGCTTTACATCAAATTTGTTCAAGATCATGGAGATGACCGTCATCATAGGGAGTCTCAATCCCTTCTAAGTCCTCGTTCGAGAACGAGATAGCTTCGGAAGTACGAGGGCGCTTCAGAGGGATTTCTCCCCTTGTTGGCTCTTCAACAGAGCCTCCTTCGGCCAGGCCTCCACAATGGTGTTGATGGTGTCGGTGATGGGCCTGTTGTCATTTGGATTTTCGGACTGTGCGGCATTTTCTAGCGGCCTCCTTTTCTTGCGCCGATTTTGCACAAATCGATTGAGTACTCTACGGCGAATGAGCGCCTCGATCTCATCTCGGAGCTGGAAGCACTCCTCTGTGTCGTGGCCGTGGTCCCGGTGGAAGCAGCAATATTTTCTAGGGTTGCGCCGAGCTCCCATCTCCCGCATCGAGGGTGGAGGTAGTCTTATCCTTCTATCTGCATGAGGATCTCTGTCCGGGGTGTACTGAGGGGTGTGTAATTCTCGTACTTCCTCATGGGCGCCCGCGGCCGAGGTGGGGACCTCGGTCGGGGTTGCGGCCGTTGTCGAGGTGAACTCCTCAACCGAGGGAAGTTCTTGACTCGACGAGGAGACTGGCTTCTCGGACGGCCGCGTTCCTTGCGGTGCTTTTTCTGCTTCTTTGGGGACTGTTCGGCCGCACCCCGCCTGGAGGCGTCCTCGGCCTTCGCATACTTTCGAGCCTGGGCCAGCATCTCAGTGAAGTCGGTGGGAAAGTTCTTGTCAATAAAGAAGAGGAACCTGTAGGACTGAGCTCCAGTCTTTAGCGTTGACATGACTATTGACTGGTCGAGCTTGCGAATCTCCTAGGTTGCGGCGGTGAAGCGGTCGAGATAGTCTTTGAGGGACTCTCCCTTCTTTTGCTTGATATCAAGGAGGGAGTCTGACGTTCGCCGCTGACGTCGGCTGGCAGCAAAGTTGGTGGCGAACTACCTGCCGAGCTGTTCAAAGGAGGATACGGTGCTCGACTTCAGCTCGAAGAACCAAAACCGAGTCGTTCCTCGAAGTGTTGCGGAAAAAGCCTTGCATAGCACGGCCTCTGAGGACCTTTGGAGTGCCATGAAGGCCCGATAGTTCTCCAGGTGGTTGAGAGGGTCGGCAGTCCCACTGTAGGGCTCTACTTGGGGCATTTTGAACCATGATGGGACCGGTTCCTTCTCAATCTGGCGGGAGAAAGGTGATATGGTGGAAAACTTGAAGTCAGCCTCGCGCCTTGCCTTCTGGCTGTGGAGCGCCTCGATCTGCCGCTCGAGCCTCTCGACCTTCTTGTCGAGTTCTTTACTTTGGGGGACTGCCACGGTGGTCTACTTCGGCGCTGGTTCGCCTGGAGCTAATTTCGCCTCCAAGGGCTGTGGCATTTTGTCTAGGCTTCTCCCTAGCGGTTCTCTCCGGAAAGACGCTCGGGTTGAGCCTTAATAGCAGCGCTGTTCTTCATTGTTGGCCGCCGATCTGTCTGGAGGGAGAACCGGCTGGGCTTGGACCTGTGGAGAAGACATAGGGAGAGCCTCCATACGTTGCAGGCCTTGGACTACTGTAGCCAAAGTCTGAACTTGTTGTACCAGAACATTGAATTGCTCCGGTTGGACTTGGGGGACTAGGTCCGCCGGAGGTCTTGGTGGCAAATTCTGGACTGAGTGTCTGAGACTTAATGAAGGACACCGGGAGGCGTTGGAAGCTCCTTTGCTCCTAAGCTTCATGGCCGCGACTCGGGCTCTTCCTCTAGTGCCAACTGTTGCTGGAAATTGGACCTGGGGGCGACCATTGGCTGAGAAGGAGGAGCTCCGGCAAGAGTGGTGGGTGGCGGTCCGTCGGCGGGCTGCGTCCTCCCGGAAACCTGCAAGAAGCTGGTGGTCGGGATTTCCGGCACCGGCCCTCCGATGCTTAAGTCAGAGGGGGCTATTGTGAAGAGGAAGAGAGATTATCTTTTGAAGTTTTCAGAGTTCGGACGCCTTCTAAGAGGGAGAGATTTTCTTTTTATAGGGAGGTATAGGGTTATCTATGATGTGACGGGGCAAATGAGTTACCATCATGATTGAGCATGATTGTATGAATTAATGCATTATCGTGGGAGATCAGGGCGGAGCCAATGAGTCATCGTGGGTGATCAGATGTAGTCGAGTGAGTCAACTGGTTGCCGTGGAGGGCTTGAGATCCGTGGATAGCATGCGCATTAATTGTTGAGTGAGTCAGAGATCTGCAGAGGCCATGCACATTAACTGTTGAGTGAGCTGGAGGTCTGTGGAGGCCATGCGCATTAATTGTTGACAGCGGTAGCAGGGCATGATCTTCGGTTGAGCTGCAGAAGGATGTGATCGCAGCGGGTGGATGGTAAGGTTGGTTTTCCGAGGTCAAGAATGCCAAGGTCGGATGCCCAAGTTGGACGCCTCGAAGTCGAGCGCCTGGTCGGGCGCCTCGAGGTCGGGCACCTCGAGGTCGGGCATCTCGAGGTCGGGCGCCTCGAGGTCAGGCACCTCCAGGTCGGGTGCCTCTAGGTCGGGCGCCTCCAGTCACGTGCTGGCGATGCATTCACATGTTTCGGAGCGATCAATTTTTCCCCCCAACAAGTATTATGCCCGATTCTCCTTTCAAATGAAGCTCACTAGCTATGCTTATTGCAGGGATTAAAATGAATGACAAGCAAAGCGAGATTACAATGGATGTGCAAAGAGAAGATGAGGAGTGAATGAATAAACAAGCTATATAAGAAGAATATGCTTTTACCAGTGTATGCTGAGATAGTGAATGTAGCTGGTTCGCTCCACTCAATTGGATATGGAGATGTCTCAATGCCACTGACCTTAACTGCATAGTCGATCAGCTCCTTTTTCCGAAAATGTGCACATCAAAGGAAAAGAATTCATTGCTCAAGATACAATTGAACACTTAAAACAATCCAAGAATCCAACAATGATCAAACACGTATATAAGAAAACATGAAATGGCCATGAGATTTGGAAAGAATTGATAACCGAGCAAGCCAAACTATTACATCGAACTATTACATTTAGCAAAAAGTAAACTAACAAAAATATGTTGTAAAATATGAGAATCAAGAAATCAGAACTATTACTCGTTTATATGAATAAATGGCCATGTTGCCACCGAATTTAGGCTGAGGTCGGAGAGCAGCTCGGATGACCCTAATGTTGGCTGGAGACAAGCTGAGTAGGTTAGCCGAGGTACGGTGGGTGGATTTCCTCTAGAGATGGTCTGCAAAAAGTCCATTTACCGAATAAAGATGCAACAGTGTGGAAGAGAGAGAATTTCATCAGAGTGCAGTCTCTGTGAGTAATATAGCGTGTGTACCTAAGGTTCCTCAGGCTATCCTTTATATAGGAGAGCCCATTTTGTCGTTACCTGAACTGATGTGGCATGTAATGATGGTCAGACAATGGCTGGTAGTATGACCAAAGCATGGGTGCCAATCCACGTGGGTGGCAGACAGTGCCAGTGGGGCACAGGCTGTGGTGTTGCCACGACTACCGACCGTTAGGGCAGTCGGTTGTTAGAAATGTCAGTTCTTGTTGACATGTGTTAATTGTTCTTCTTGACTGATGGCTCTTAGGTTGATCGGCTTCTCGATCTGGCCTGAAGTCATTCACCTAGGTTAGTTGGCTACTCAATTACGGCCGGAGTTGTTAACCTTGGTTTATGTCCAAGGTCAAGGAGGAAGGTTTGGCCCGAGGTCGAGCTATCCACTATTTATCCCAACATTCGCCCCCCACTTCCAAAGCCGAGCCGCATCTCAGTTCGAATGATGAAAGTCAAGTTGTTACTTCGATCGGGGGTGAGACTTTTGTCATGGGCAATAAATGAGCTGATATGTCTTCCCAAAGCATCAACAGATTTGGGCCATCCCAAGACAACATCATTGTGGGGCGACTCCGGATGGTATTAATGCAACGATCCGGTGGATTGCCCCCTATCATGCCATGTGTTGACACGTGGCCTAATCTGCTCGAGTACCTGAATCAATGCCTTGATTAGGGCCATCTGCACCTCTATATAAGGGTGACCCTCTCTACAGGAGGTCAAGTGGCATGCCAAGCCTTTAGCATAGGAGCCGATCTTTTGTTTGGACCATTTACAACCTAAGGAGGTCAAGTGGCATGCCAAGCCTTTGGCATGGGGGCCGATTTTCTGCTTGGGCTATTTATGATCTAAGGAGGTCGAGTGGCATGCCAAGCCTTCAACACAAGGGCCAATCTTCAACTTGGGCCAATTATGACTTAAGGACGTCGAGTAGCATGCCAAAGCCTTTGGAGTGAGGGCCGGTCTTCTGCTTGGGCTATTCACGACCTAAGGAGATCGAGTGGCATGCCAAGCCTTTGGTGCAGGGGATGACCTTCTACTTGGGCCATTTACAATCTGAAGAGGTCGAGTAGCATGCCAAGCCTTCGGCACGGGGGCCAGTCTTCTACTTGGGCCATTTACGACATGAGGAGGTCGAATGGCATGCCAAGACTTTGGTACGAGAGCCGATCTTCTCATCTCTAGACTAGGTCCCAGATAAATTCTGAGTAGGCTCAATCTTGAGGAGGCCCGGTGTCTTTTTTGTTGGGGTCTAGGTGTCCCCGAGGTGATCCAAGTTGAATACGTTTGTCATCGTCATCCAATTTGAAAGAGAAATACGAGATGAAGTTTTTTTATTAAAGATAAATTCGGCTACAATGGACCTCACTAATGATGGGTGTGAGGGTTGCCAGAGTTTCAAGTTCGTGGGATTGGGGTGCCGTTAAAGTGCCCCAACTTGCATGCTGAAGACCTCTAGTTATTGGATCTTGAGCTTCTTTTAATACTTAAGTCTAATGATGAGCACCTCATACTCCATTCCAATATTCGAGGTAGAGAATTTGGACCAGCGAGCATGCTCCATGATTACTCCGTTAGGACTAGTGAGCATGGGACCAGCTCCGCCTCCCCCTAGGCTCGACAATCCATCCACGTACAGGGTTTATGGCCACTTGGTGGTCATCCTTTTGAGAAGCTCGGTTATCTGAGGCACTTGGGGACTCGACAGGCCCGCCAGCGATGGTGTTGATGATGCCTGCTATCGAGCGATTGTCGTTAGGCTCTAGGGGCGACAAATCAGAGGCCAAAGCGGGCACTTCTCAGTCCTATAGAGGGCGCACGTATCGGTCCAGTCACCTATGTCGAATGAGTGCTTCAAATTTATCCTTGAGCTGAACGTATTCCTCAGTGTTGTGACCACAGTCTCAATAGAAGTGACACTACTTCTTCTGGCCTCTCTTGGTCGCCGGGCCCTTCATCGAATGCGGAGGATGTAGATAGCTTCAGCCTTCGATTTTCATGAGGATCTATGTCCCTAGGGCAGTGGGAGAAGTGTACTTCTCAAACTTTCGAGGAGGGCTCTTGGGCTATCGCGAGCCCCTCTTGGGTCGAGGTGAGACACTCTACGACTCTTTTCGCTCCTCACATCCCACCTTTTCTCCTCAAGTGGCTCTTCCATCAGCAAACTCGCGATAGGAGGCCATGGCTTCCTTCGTGTTAGCATACTTATCGGCTCGCGCTAGCATTTCGGCGAAGTCGATGAGAAAGTGCTTTTTCAGGAATAAGAGGAAGCTCAACGGCCGCAAGCTGCTCTTCATTGCTAATATCGCAACTGACTGATCTAGGTTGCCGCATTGAAGCTGTTGATATAGTATTCGAGAAACTCTTTCTCTTGCTGCTTGGTGCCGAGCACCGCATCCGAATTGTGGTGTCATCTCTGGCTGGAGGTGAAGTGTGCCACGAAGAGGCGGGCGAGTTGCTGGAAGGATTGGACAAATTTGGACTGAAGCCCGGAGAACTAGAATCGAGTTGCCTTGCAAAGGGTTGTAGGAAACACCTTACACAACATGGCATCGATGGCTCTGTGCAATATCACGAGAGCCTTAAAGCTCTCCAAGTAATCTAGGGGATCTGTGGTTCCATTGTACGGCTGCACTAAGGGCATTTTGACTGAAGTGGGATCGATTCCTTTATGATATGCCGGGAGAAAGGGGGTTTCGAGTAAAAGTTGAGGTCATTGTTTGCCATCGGGGACTATTCTCTAAGAGCTAGAATCTGCCAACCTATTTTTTTGATTCTCTTATCGAGGTCGGCATCCCGCTAGGGCAGGGGCTCCAAGAGACAAATAGACGAGAGGCTTTGGATGGAGTCCTCACAAAAATGGAGGCTGGGAGTGTGTCATTTTCTATGTCAGCTAGGATTGCTCTGCAAAGTACATCGGCTTTGGTGAGACCACTCCGAATCTTGGCATTAGGAGTGGTGGATGACTAGGTGCATGCCGTGCGCCGACGACTGAGAGTGGTGGCTAGATTGGCTAGATTTCGACTGGACCAGCTCCATCACGCCACTACCTGCTACAAGTCCTGGACTACTGCGGCCAGCGTCTACACTTGTTGAACGAGCCGGTTGAACTGCTCATTGCCCATGAGCGCAACGGGCATTCTAGTGGAGCAGGCTTTAGGCTTTGCAACTACCTTTGGGAAGTCAGAGTGCAACATTGCAAGGCGCGTGATGCACTATGTGCTCCTCGTGACTTCATGCTGATTATCTCTCCCTTTATTAGATATCGATGTTGCTGGGGTTAAGGCTCTTCCTCTAGAGCTAATCTATTGCCATCGAATTCCGACTGATGAAGGAGAGCAGCTCGGATGACCCTGAGGTCAGTTGGAGATGAGCTGAATAGGCCAGCCGAGGTGCGAAGGTTGGATCTTCTTCGGAGATAGCCTGTAAAAAGTCTGCTTGCTGGAAAGTTTCCAGTGGAGGATCCTTCGATGCCTAAGTTAGAATAAAAAGGCAACAATATGGAAAAAATAGAATTTCAGCAGAGTGTGGTCTCTGTGAGTAATATAGCGTGCGTACCTGAGGCCTCCATGCTGTCTCTTTATATAAGGTGTCTCATTTTATCATACCTCGGCTAACGTGGTGTGCAATGATGGCCAGTAGTATGGCCGAGGCGTGGGTGCCAGGGCTGCGGTGCTGCCGTAACTGCGGGCCGTCAGGGTAGTCGATTGTTAGGATTATCAATCCTTATCGACACATATTGATTGTTTTCCTCGGCTAATAGCTCATCAGCTGATACGCTCCTCGGTCAGGGCTGACGTCCTCCACCTCGGTTGATTGAGGGCAGAGTTGTTGGCCTTGGTTCATGTCCAAGGTCAAGGAGGAAGGTTTGGTTGGAGGTTGAGGCATCCACTATTTACCCCAACAGACCCCTGAATCAATTAAATGAACAATTAACATCATCTCAAGCTCAACCCCTGCCTAGTATAAGGGAGAAGAGTGCAAGCCTTTAGACATGGTTGAATTTGTGAACAAGATGGAGGGAGTTGTTGAACTTATTTGACCTGGGCATGAGTTTTTTTTTTTTTTTTTTTGACAGCAAATTCAGTACAGCAATATGGTTTTGGGCATTCAAAACCATATTCATGTGCCCATAATAAGAAATCAAATTTCTTAATAACAACAGAAATCTCCTTCTCTTCACCTATAAATATGTCGGCAATTACAACATAATTTGATATAGTTGAGTTTTTGCTAAGTTCTCCACAAGATTACATAAATTCTTTTCTTAGTTTTAAATATGCAAGGACATGCTGGCTCAATCTCCCCAAAGGTAGGGATTTCTAAATTGATCAAGAAAGAATGCCGAGTTCAAGAAGCGATATGTCAAACATGCACAATTACGATTCTGCATTCTCATATCAAAGCCTCATGCTATATAGCCTATACGAGGGCCATGCTACAAGTAGAAGGATGCAGGGGTAGATTTTCATTCTCTCCGGCATCATAAAATCAGTAGTTTGGCCTAAACACCTTTCACCTTGTTTTGTATTTAGATGAACAAGGTGATGAAATTGGTAGTGCTATCCAACAAGTATAGGCACATGACTTTGACCAACAACAACCCCAGGAACTCCTAACCAAGGGAGACCATGAGAACCTGAATGCAACATTTCATGAAAACTATTTCTGTATCAGAAGAGCTTTGCAGTAGAAAAAAAACAAACTTCTGTTTACCTACATGGACAGGATGATCCTATGCATCACCACATCATTGCTTTCTTATCATCAACATGCAAATAAGCAAAAGCAGCCCATTACAGAATCCCTTCAACCACCTACTACGCATTCATTTCAGGCAAAAACAATAAATGATGATGATGATGATAATATCATTATATTTTTGTTTCTATTATGCTTCCTTTTTTTTTTTTTTTTTTGGTAGAACGCCGTTCCTTTTTCATGGCATCCTGTTTTTAATAGATATATAGATTTCTCATTACTTATAGCAAGCAAGCATTTTGGGATCACTAGATGCTTATTATTTGAATATAGTTTTTTTCTTAAACATTCAGCTATTTTGATCCCATATTTGCACTTCATTTTAATGGGGTTTTCAACTTGAGAGAGGAAGATAGAGATTGTCCAACACAACCCCAGAAACGCCTCCTAACTAAGGGAGACCATGAAGACTTGAATGCAACTTTTCACAAAAACAAAGTTCCAAATACCTACATGGACAGCATGATCCTTTGCATCGCTACATCATTACTTTCTTGATCCCATATTTGGACTTCATTTTAATAGGGTTTTCAACTCGAGAGAGGAACATAGAGTTGGTCCATGACCTTAGCAGCAACATATATCATTGTATTGTAGTATGCCATTAAATTGGTATATTTTTTATACCACTTGTTGCATAATTGCAAGATATCAAGAATTTCTGGTTTTGGTCTCATAGCATTTTCAGATATTGTAGACCTTGCTTAACATTCTGAATTTTGTATTTAGATTTTCCATGCTGACTTTAAATCAGTACAAACTTCAGTTCTATTGGAAGGATGCACTCTAACCATCGTAAAAAGCCTAGGTGACCCCAAGCAATGGACCTAGTTTATTACCCACATGATTGACTAGGCATCGAGGAGGTAACCCATCCAACAGTGTTATTTCTGATGAGCTTCTTTTATTGTCCATCTTGCTGGAGGTGAGAACTAAGGTCTAGGGTTTGGAATGAAACATTTAAAGTTTGTTTGTTTTATTTTACCTTGGAGTCCAATTTGATGCATCTCCCTCTCTCTTTCGCATTTATGCATCACTCATAAAATGAATTTACAATATTATAAATAGTATTCATATGAACATTATTTTTTATATAATACTAAATACAAGCATAAACATGTGCATGTTGACACTTCCCAAGCACACATAATCGACTTGTGTGTGACTATTTTATACAAAAATATATATCTATATGTATGTAAAATATTATGCCTATTCCATGCATTTAGATATATGTGCATGTGATGGTTTAGTCAAAGGTCACCTACATATCCTGAGACCGTTCATTTTGACAGCAATTGTCTCAGAACTCTCCCTCCATCATATGTATATATTAAAGCTAGAACGCTATTGATACTATTTCTGCCCAAGTATTATCAAAGAAAATTCAGTGGTTGTTGTCAAAATGAGGTCCATACATTTAATCATAATTTGTAATGTCTAAATTCTCTAGAAACAAAATCATGTGGTTGCTTATGCATCAAGTGAACAAAAAATGGATGGCTCAATATAGTTGGTAAAATAAGGTACTTTATAGGTCATGTAACTTGAGAATCCAAACCGCTTATCTTGATATACACATTTTAAAATATATGTTATCAAAATTTTATTGATTTAGATAATTTTGAACCATGGATGAAATTAAATTATGCTGTCATATCGTTAAAATTGTCCATTTTGCATCCACATCATGCATACACGCAAAAGACCTCTAGAACATGATGTATGGTTTCTAAGCAATTTAGACATTGTAGCTTATGATCAATGATGTGGATTTTTATTTAATAAGAGATATTATATTTTTTTTGTCAATAGCATTGGGCGCCAAATATCGTTGATCATACCCTAGCTTCACTATAGAAAATCATATGTGTCGGCATAAAAGGGAAACCCCCAATTTACAAGGCTCCCACCACTGCAATGTTTAGAGAGGGTTAAGTGTATGCAACCTTAGCCTATGGAGAGACTATTTTAATTTTGAACCTATAATACTCATATCACAATTAAACAACCTTACCATTGCACCAAGACTACCCTCTATATGTTAGCATGATTTCAAAAAACTATACTATATCTCTAGGTTCTTATAATCACACCAACTCTCTCCACCCACCTTCAGCCCCTCCCCTCTTGGCACCAGAATTTTAGTTTGTCCTCAAAATTATGATGGCCATGTCATACCCCTATTATGAAAATTTACAATGGTTTAGTGATGTTAACCCTAGGTACTCCTAACCAAGGGAAACCAGGTGTGAATGCAACATTTCACAAAAACCATATCTGTATCAGGAAAGCTTTACAATAGAAATAAAATAAAGTTCCGTTTACCTACATGGATAGCATGATCCTATGCATCACCATATCATTGCTTTCTTATCAATAATATGCAAGAAGGCAAAAACAACAGCTTAATCAAAGAACTAGAGGCCCACCTAGGGGGCACATTACGGAACCCCCAACCACTTTCTACATTCATTTCAAACAAAAACAATAAATGAGGAAGATATTGTCATTATATTTTTGTTTCCATATATATTTTCTTTTTAACCGTTCCTTTTTCAATGGAATCCTGTTTTTATTCATTATATTTTTGTTTACATTTATACTTACTTTTTCACCGTTCCTTCTTCAATGGCATCCTATTTTTATTAGGCACAAAGATTTGTCATTGCTTGTAACAATCGAGCTCTTTGGTACCGCAAGATGCCGATAATTTCAATTTTATTTTTTTTAAATATTCAACCATATTTATCCCATATTTGGACTTTATTTTAATGGGGTTTTCAAATTTGAAAGAGGAAGATAGGGTTTGTCCATAACCTCACTGGTAACATTTTCTTTCAAAGAGTGCCTTTAAGGGGAACAAGAAATAAATCCATTATAAAAAGATATTTCTTGGTAGCGGTGGCATCAGCATTTGCTAAATCAATTCGAACTGAATGGTTCGACCCATACCGAACCGAATGGTTCAACCCATATTGAATCGAACTAACATCAATTCAGGATAATTCGGTTTATAAAATATCCCCC
Source organism: Phoenix roebelenii (assembly GCA_025769935.1). NCBI lineage: Eukaryota > Viridiplantae > Streptophyta > Magnoliopsida > Arecales > Arecaceae > Phoenix > Phoenix roebelenii. The sequence goes on along the minus strand of JAOXJJ010000069.1, from coordinate 18,801,932 downwards.
TCCCTTCCCCCCGATGGTTCAAATCTTTGAGAACCTTCGAGAGGACTCTCTCACTTTCTCATTCTCTCTCTCCTCCCTCTTTAACCCTGCAACACCAATCGACATCATCGCCCTCGAGGTAAGCCTCCCCCACTCTCTCCCCCCTCCCTCCAAATCGGCTAGATCGAGAGCGGAAAAGAGTGCCGGAGTGGGAAATGAGGCAGCGAGCGCATAGAGGGAGAGGATTAAGTGGTCAAATGCCCATATCTCCATTGAGTTAAACAGTGGTCTTTTTTTCTTCAACCTGCCAAGATCGGGTCCACGACTCTGGTGATCTCCTTCTCCCTTCCCTCTCTCCCCCTCAGATGTTCTCTTCCCCTCCCAATCTTGCTTGGTCTAGTGGTTCATTCCCAAACAAGCCCTAAATTGGGAAATTATTTTATTTTTATAAATTACAAATGCTCTAATATAATTAAATATTATGATCGTTAAAAGCAGAAATTGTGCACATGTTTGCTTCTATATTAACAAGTTTTGTTTCTTCAGAAGATATCTGTACCAGTCCTCATGTGTACAAAGTGTATATTCTGGCTTGGATCACAAATACAAGATTGCTCCCTAAGTTGAAACTTGGGATCATAATATTCTAAACCAAAGAAAAGTTACTGACACAAACATGCGTATCTGTGCATATGTGTGTGCCCAAAGATGTATATTGGAGATGTACAAATTGGGATGTGTTCAAAACCTCCACCCTATCTTTCCTTAAATGTACAAGGGAAAAGGGTTAAAGTCTCTTCTGTGCAGCATGTTGTCATTGGAATTGTTTATGGAAATGCTTTTCATTTCCAGTAATGCTTTGGAAAGTCCTATTTTGTGGTAATTACACTTCCTGAATGTATTCTTTCGAACAAGAGAGCTATTTCAGTTGGAAACCTTCTCAACTTCTTTTTCTGGATTTGCTTGTGGAGTAAAATCTGGTACTTCGACGTCATATTCGTAGAAAATTTTGTTACTTGCTGACACTTAGAGAACAGATGTAGAGCATCTTACATTTTCATTTTCTTGGCTTGGTTACACAATTTGTCCCTTCCTGTGTTTGCAGTTCATGCCCAATAAGGGTCGAGCAATGCGTTGGAATGAGAAAGTTTTCATATATCCAATAGGCGACGAGGTTAAGAACAAAGACAGTAGGACATTATTAATGTTCGCACACAAGAAATCCGTCATCCTCTGAATTTCCCAGGGGAACCGGTCTCTCTCTCTCTCTCTCTCTCTCTCTCTCTCGTGCTTGCTTGCTAACTTACTCTCCACCTCTTCCATGCAAATGCAGAGGGTTTACGTGCATGTTCTGGCAAATGTGATTCCTTTTTTCACTTCTTTTCTAACATGGATTTCAAACAGGCGATACCCCCAAGAGACTGATCTTAGAAAGATGGGGCCTCAAAAGTGCACAGCGAGGTGCTATAGAATGGAACTCCCAAAGATAATGGAGCTTCAATTCCCAAAGATGCACCTTCTGTGAACTGTGATGATGGGCAACATCAGCCCCAGGCCTTCCCTGGTTAGTTTCTGAAACTCATACAAGCTGTGCCCTTAGGCTATCCTAGCTTCGCCGTAACCTCAAAAAAAAAGCAATGTTTCTTTCTTTTTGATATTTTGAATGTTTCGGGCTAAGACATACCATTTAATTTTTAAAAGTTTGGTCATTTACTGCAATCTTGCTATCGACATTTGTACTTGACTGAAAATTGTGTTAGTCATTCTTAAGATTGTGTAGCGCAATGTTTCTGAATCGGCATATTGTTAAAGCTTTTATATAGTCAAATTTATTAATCTTAAGATTATGTAAAACAACTTATTTGAATTGGCATATGGTGTGCAAAGCTTCTACATAATCAAATTTAGTGCTTCCATTGTTGATTGAGTAGATTATCTTCTCCATACTCCTGGTGCTTCCCATATTTTACTGTCTATTCTGTCATTCATAAGGCTCTACTATGCTATCCTGGGAGTGTGCTTATCTAAACCAATCTTAAATGTACTAGGAACATCAGTGCATTGCTCGAATTTATCTCATTAAATACTAACATTTGTTGTTTCCTCTCCTTAAACAAGCAAATTGACTTATGTCCTATACTTTACTAGAAGCAAAATAACCCTTTCATAGACAGAGACAGATGCATGATTATATTTTTTTTCATTTTTTATTATTAAGGAATATTGTGTTCATTCTTCTATGACTGGAAATCCATGAGGCCTAAAATATGCAAGAATTTTAGTTTTATTGGAAGTTTAGGCTGCATTAAGCTAGAATAGTTAATTGGTAACTTTTAGTACGGTTTTATCATAGATCTCTATACAACACTCCATGATGTATCCATTATACAATAGACTCCTTGTCATTTCCCTCCTCAAGGGCCTGTTTGGGAACAATCCGCTGGTTGGGAAATTGTTTTATTTTTATAAATTACAAAGCGTTTAATATAATTTACTATTATTGTCGTTAAAAGCAGAAACTGTGTACATATTTGCTTCTATATTGTCAAGTCTTGTTTCTTCAGAAGGTATATGTTCAAAGTGTACGTACTGATTAAACCTCAAAAACAATGAGTTGTTTCTTAAATTGGAAATTGGGATCATAATAGTTTGAACAGATAAAAAGGAACCTACAAAATTCAAATACCACATTTGTCATCATTTATATGTATATCTGATGAAATTTTCAACAAAAAGGAGCTTACAATTCCTGAATATATTCTTTCCTGAATATATTCTTTCCAACAGAGAACTGTTTCAGTTCGAAATTTTCACACTTTTTGCTGGATTTTGCTTGTGGAGTAAAATCTGGCACTTCAGTGTCATATTTGTAGAATTTTTTGTTACTTTTTGACGCATAGAGAATGCACGTGGAGCAGTTTATATTTTTATTTTCTTGACTTCGTAACAATTTTTCTTTTCCTGCATTCACAGTTCATGCCCAAGAAAGTTGGAACACCGCGTAGAGATGAGATGATTTTTATGTCACCAACTGGTGAAGAGATTAAAAACAAGAACCGGTCTCTCTCTCTCTCTCTCTCTCTCTCTCTGCTTGCTAACTTATCCTTCATCTCTTCCGTGCATATGCACAAGCTTTGCATGCATGTTCTTGCAAATGTGGTTCCTTTCTTCACATCTTTTCTGACATGGGTTTTAAACAGGTGATACCCCCAGGCGCTCAGCAAGAATTAGTAGGGAAAAGGCAAAGGCAACAGAGACCCCTCAAGGCGAAAAGCCGACAAAAAAGAGAAGGAAAATCAAGCTCAAAGAAAGGAGGAAAGAAAAACAAGGATAATAATGCTGTGGATGAAGCTCCGGCAACAGAGGATGCAACCGTTGATGCTACATGTGCATATGATGAAAAAAAATGAAAGAAGCCAATTAATAGAAAAGCAGTGTTCGAGGAAGGTGAGAAGGAAGTGAAATCTGAAATAGAAAAATCAGTTGATGCTGAAATACTTATCAATATTCTTTCTAGCCAATTAACTGCCTGTTTGTCAGTCATTGATAGTAGGGTAATATGCCTGTTAAGAAGACATCTGGATTAAAATCTTGTTGGTGCACACAGTATGGATACGAGATTTTCAGTTGCCGTTTTATTATTGCTAGAGATTGAATGGAGGTCGTATATCAAATAGTGATCAGCATTTTTCTGAAGTAATATGTTCTGTCTAGAATTAAACATGCCACTGCCTGCTTGATGATGCCTGCCTTATTTAAACCCAAATGGAATATAGTTCATTCCTAATAAATAAGCTGTTTGGACTGATGGAGCAGCTGTGACATAAGAAAAAGAAACGACATGTTTACTTTCCTCTAGCAACCAGGTCTAAGAGAAATTCTGGATTTATTTGAAAAGAGCAATCTGTAAGGAAAGGAATGATCTCTTCTTAGAGAAATGGAAGAATGCAGGAGGAAGAAGAAAAATTTACTTAAAGAGGCTATTTTTTTCAGGTCTTTTGATGTGCACACTTAAAAAGAGAGTCTGCATTATTCTACTAAACGATGGATTGCTCTCTTTATTTATTTATCCATACTGAGTTTCAGGTATCTAATTTGAGGTTCTTTCTGTTTGTGTGAACCAACTGCAATGCAGTCATATTTCTGCCCACTAGATTTGTTAAACATGCTCCCTTCAGTGGAAGAATGAAGACTTAAAGAGTACACAAGGCGTCGATCTTTCCTGTAAGACATTTATTAGAAAGGCCACCATGTAAAAATATTATACATTCTCCAATTATACTCAACAAGATAACTGGATGTAGGCACATATAACAGCATGCTTTGCGGTATGGATGAACGAGTGCAAGTATTTACCACAAATTCTTCAACACCTTTGAGTGCCTTCATTGAACAGAAGAACTACTGATGGAAGAATTATTCACATCTAAACTGTTTGATTCATATTCCCTTTGTAATGTGCAACATTCATACTATTGTCGATTGCATTCATACAACATGGATATCATATGGTTCTTAAAATCTATCCAGTTCTGTGATGTCAGAACCACAGGCTAAGCATGACATATTATACTATTAAAAACTATATTTAGACCCCATTCAGCTATCTGCGACAGATGACATGAATCCGATGCTGAAATCAAAGTTGATGCATGTCAGTGGCTTCCCATCTTCTCCCATCATCGTCATTGTAAGTGTGTACCAACCCTGCAATGAGAACACATTGTCAGAAAGTTTAAAATAGCATTTCTAACATGATTCCCACAATCTTATTCTCTGGGGGCAAAAATGATCCTCCAGTTATTGCACTTCCATTTCCAATTTTTTTATCTGTGCTTAGGATATCGTAGAACCACATGGATATAAAGGACGACGGAAGAAAAACATAAAGCAAAATAAGAGAAGACAGGACTTGAACCTCACCCCAGTGATGTGCTATTAAAATAATTTAGATAATTATCACATGCCACTTTAAGATAAAAGCAGTGTGAAAAGAAAATTTATGCTGAAGACTTGAAATTCATGGTCTGCCGTACCGGTCCGGCCTGAGACAGGTACCGGATCAGCGTAGAATCCGATACCGGTAGTTTATTGTTGGAGTACCGGTACGGGACCGGTTCGTACCGGTACGGGGACCGGTTCGTACCGGTACGGGGACCGGTTCGTACCGGTACGGGACCGGTTCGTACCGGTACGGGACCGGTTCGTACCGGTACGGGACCGGTTCGTACCGGTACGAGACGCCACCGGTACGCCGACCGGTATCGATACGGCGGACCTTGCTTGAAAATCATTTAAAAGATGCTGGTTTTAACCGAGAGTCAAACAGAGAGCATGCACAAACATTTAGAAGCATCTTTAGTACATCAAGCAAGAAATACGACTCATGAGAGCCTTGAAACCAAACTGCCGCTTTTGAACAATGGCCACAGAAGATACAAGTTAGAAATTCTGGTTATACATTTTCTAGTTCACGTAATTTATTAGAAGATAATCCACTGATATGATAAATATGAAAGGTCGAATATGCTTTCAGGTTTTTGGAAAAAACGGACAGCAACACAGGAATAGTTTATCCTCCAATGTTTTGCTTTCCTCTATGTTACGTAGTATCAGATTTTAGTAGTCCTGACAAACTAAACATTATATGACTTAGTTTCATGATTCTATCTGCTATGTTGTCAAAAGTGCGCATAGGCACTTCAGTGGTCCGCCTAGACACTTAGAGAGCCTAAAGTGCCTAGATGACCGACTAGGCACTCTTACACTAAAGAATACGTATACTTTATTTTTTTTTTGTTATGTATTGTAATGCTTTATTTTCTTTTTACTATTGTGATTGCAATAAATTTATTTTAGTTATACTAGAAGTTCAACTAAGACAATTTAGTATTCGTTTTGACACAATTTTCCCAAGCACCATGGACCGGAAGCTTTCATGGAGCTTAGCAACCCTCCAGGAGGCAGTCTATAACTGTTGTATTCGAGGACCCAAATTTTTTTTTTCAATTATTTTCATACTTATTCTTTTCCTTTCCTTTTCCTCTTTGCTTCTCATATTACTCTTCCTCTCTCTTCTCGTCCAGGGAGATCTTTTTCTCACCTCCTTTTCCTCTTTTCTACTATTTCATCAATATTTTTTATATTTTCTATTTTTTCCCCATTTTTCTCCTAGTTGCAATTTTTATTGCAAATACGCGATTCAATTATGACTTATAAGCTTTAGATTTTTCTCAAAGACTAGTCAAATTTTTACTTTGCAGATTTAACTTTAACAATGTGATAACCACGGATTTAAGTGCCTCAAAATGGAATAGTACCACCACTAGTGCACATTTCCATCTCCAGAACGACACTAGGATGGGTGTTTGGTTGCCAAAACAAGCAAAATCGGGATGTATTGGCCATCTAATTTATACCAACCAGTACCAAAGCCAATATAGCCCACCAATATGAAACCATTCTGATTGGGACAGCAATTTTTTATTTTTTCAAAGCTTGGGAACCGGTTGAACCAACCGTCCTAATCAGTTCTGACAAGTACAAGCCAATGCCAAGGTTGGTTCAGTTGGTATCAAGCCCGCTCCATTTAAGATGGCTTTTTTTTTTAATCAAAAAAAAGATGGGTCATATTGGCCAACATATAGTAAAGTACAAAAGATAAATCAATCGGGCATTAAAGTCGGCACATGGATGTCCGCATGAATCCAGACCAATATGAGCTAGTATAAAGACTGGTTAGGACGACACCAAGCGCATCCGAATCAAGATGGCAATTTTTTTTTTAACAAAAAGGTAGAAGGCCATGTTGGCCAACCCAAAGTGAAGTCTAAGAGAGAAATGAAACGCATTAAACCCAATACAAAATTATACTAGAAATAATATTATCCAACTCAATAATCAAAGAAGCATGCTGAAATTATTCAACCACAAAAATATGGAAATATAGTGAAAACTTATTTCATCTCAACACAACTAAGCCTTAACCCCAAACTAGTTAAAGTTGGCTACATGAATCCTTGTCTTCCATTCTGCACCATTTAGGACCGTACTTTCTAGAAGATGTAGATATATTAAATTCTTCCTTACTACTTTATCCCATGTGATTTTTAGTCTATCGCTTCCCCTCTTTTCTTCTACATGTATTGAGTTACTCATGCATACTGGTAGATTCTTTGACCTGGCATTGTGCATGTCTAAACCATCTAAATCGTCCTTTCCATCAACTTGACAGGCATCCTACAATCATAAAATATCCTAGTTGCACTTTTCCATTTTGTCCAACTTGCTTTAATCTTATACATAACATCATCTTCATTTTCTCTTCCCTATGAATAACCGATCCTAAATACCGAAAAAAAATCATTCTTACGAACTTCATGATCCTCAATTTACACTCCATCTTATCTCTATGTCTAATTTTCCTAAACTATATTCCATGTGTTCATCTTCATCCTACTTACCTAAAATTCTGAGCTACGAACTCACTCATCCATAATTCCAACTTACAATTAACCCCGCCTTAATTTCATCAACTACCATCCACAAGTAGCACGCGCTAAGAAATATCATCTTGAATATACCTGCTAACCTTATCCATAACTAGCACAAAAAGGTAAGGACTTAGAGCATATCCATAACATGTTTTTCCTCTTATCCACTTAGTAAAAACACATGTCGACTCTAATAGAAAATCCATAGATCTTTTGACCAAAAACCAAATATTTAGTTGCCAAAGTTGCCGACCGCAAATCCTCTAAGTTTTACATCCATCTGTCTAAAAACTTTAAATAGTATAAATTTTGACCATGAATGATAGGGACTAGGGAAAAAATTTATTCCTTATGCTAGAGGTATTTCACTGCATAGTTGATTGTGCTACAAAACAAAAAACGTCAATCAAATAAATACAATAGGCAATTAGATGAACTTCAATTCAATCAATATCCATATCACACATCAAAAAAATTGACTGAATAATAATAATACATGTGAAAACCCCAGAAAAATGGAAAAATCAAAAATAACACAAAATAGGAAACCTCAAGTTTGCATACCGGCAAAGTACTGGTACGCACCACCATCCCAAGAGTCAGTACAGTATCTCAATCCTTGGTAATATCTTTAACACTACTCCTATATTTGACTGCTGATTAATGTGTGAATTGTTTTGATTAATCTCAACTCCTACCATGCTATAATAGTGTATTTGACTTTTTGTTTGTATGAGTTGAAAGAAAAATGAAGTTGATTCTATCAACTAGGGACTGCCTAGTCGCCTTGATAACCTTGTCTATCTGATATCAGGGACTTCAGTCAGCATTCAGCAAGCAAGAAGCCATAATGTTGTTTAAAAAAACAGTGTTTGTGGCTGCATATGTGGCTATGCAACCACTATGCAGATAAAGTCCCCTGACTGCACCACATTCCCTATATACTGTTAAAATATGTGATCGGGCTGCATATGAACCAACAAAGAGGTCTCAATTAGCATTATACAACAATACGCAAAAGCTGTGGCATCGTTATGATAAGAGATCGTTTCCTATATTTTTCTTCAAACAGATCAATATGCGTAAATATTTCAAAAAATATAGAAGGTTCAAAAATACTTACAGCCAAACCACATTTCTCTCAAGGATCTTTTGAATCGTAGAAATTTTAATAATTTAAGCAAATTTCAGTGGTTTTAATTGAATGTGAATATATGTGCGAAAATGCTACAGCATCTTACTGGTGGTGTAACCATAGGTAGTGTCTGTTTATGGGATAGCTCGAATGCACCGGCCGAGACTGGGCATGATGTCTCACTGCAAAGGTCATGAGTTTCCTGGTAAACATGAAACCATATATACTTGACATCAATCACCAATTTTCCTTCAGAAATGGCATCCCCTGCATCAAACCATCAACAATGATTACTCATCCTGTGCATGGAAAATTATTCAAGTAGTGAGCCTACACAAGTCCATAGCTATGCAATAAATTGAGACACTATAAGATTTCATGGGTCCATTTAAGTAGTCACTGCATTATTGCCACAGATAGCTAGGTCAAGGACTTCTAATATTTCAATCACTTCCCTTAACTTTTTACTGCACGTGATAGCTAAACAGCTAGTTTACAATGAATGTATCATAGAAGAAATACAACAAAGCAAAACACAAGCAACCCATTGCCATAAGTCTGATCAACAACATCATTAAACCCATAAATCAAAAATTGGGGTTTCAAATCAACCAGCGAGGCAAAGAGCTGAACAGTTTATTGTCATATACATGTGCACGCACACACAGGGGATGTAACAGAAAGCAAAATATAGTGCCTTTTATATAAGGCAATAGAGAATTATCTCATTTTCAAAAATATATTCCTAAATGGATGTGAGATATATTTTCAAAAAACAGATAAATTCCTGATATAAAAAGCGCTATAATTTGCATTTTTGTCACATATCCTCTGTGTGTGTGTGCATTCATGTGTGTGTGAGAGAGAAGCGAGAAAGAAGAGAGATTGGAAAAGGTAACCTTTCTAAACCATTGAAACCTGAATATCATTGATGCAATAGGAAGTTTTCAAAATTGAAGATCCAGAAATATTGATCATCATCAAGGATATCAAAATACATAAAGCAAAAAAATACATGTGCTCTGGACTTTGGAGGTCTCATGAAATGGACATAAAATGGACAACGTTAGCAGATTTCAAGAGCTAAAATATCAAAATCATTGAGCTTAACATAGACTATTTAAAACACACATAAAACAAACCTAGACTGATTTGAATGCTTCTAAATCAAAATATATCATTGTATTGTAGTAAGCCATTAAATTGATGTATTTCTGATACCACTTAATGCATAATTGCAAGATATCAAGAATTTCTGGTTTTGCTCTCGGGGCATTTTTAGATATTGTAGACCTTGTTTAACAGTCTGAATTTCATATTTAGATTTTCCATACTGACTTTAAATCGGTACAAACTTCAGTTCTATTTGATGGATACACCCTAACCATAGTAAAAAGCCTAGGTGACCCCAAGCAATGGACCTAGTTTATTACCTACGCGATTGCCTAGGCATCAAGGAGGTAACCCGTCCAACAGAGTGTGATTTCTGAGCTGCTTCCATTGTCCATCTTGCTGGAGGCTAGAACTAAGGTCTAGGGTTTTAAATGAAACATTTAAAGTAAGTTTGTTTTTTTTTTCCCTTGGAGTCCAATTTGATGTATATCACTCCCTCATTCATATTTATGCATCATTCATAAGATGAATTTACAAAATTATAAATAGTATTTCATATAAACATTATTGTTTATATAATACTAAATACAAGCATAAACATGTGCATGTTGACACTTCACAAGCACACATAATCGACATGTGTGTGATTATTTCATACAAAAATATATATCTAGACGCATGTAAAATATTATGCCTATTCCATGCATTTACATATATGTGCATGTGATGGTTTAATCAAAGGTCACCTACATATCCTGAGGCTTACTCACTGCCAAGTTGGTCACCCACGACAGCAATTGTCTCAGAACTCTCCCTCTATCATATGTATATATTAAAGCTAGAACGCTATTGATACTATTTCTGCCCAAGTATTATCAAAGAAAATTCAGTGGTTGTTGTCAAAATGAGGTCCATACATTTAATCATAATTTGTAATGTCTAAATTCTCTAGAAACCAAAAATCATGTGGTTGCTTATGCATCAAGTGAACAAAAAATGGATGGCTCAATATAGTTGGTAAGATGAGGTACATTATAGATCATACAACTTGAGAATCCAAATCATTTATCCTGATATACACATTTTGAAAAACATGTTAACAAAATTTTATTGATTTAGATAATTCTAAACCACAGATGAAATTAAATAATGCTATCATATCACTAAAACTGTCCATTTTGCATCCACAACATGCATACACGCAAACGACCTCTAGAACATGGTTTATGGTTTTTAAGAAATTTAGATATTGTAGATTATGATCAATGGTGTGGATTTTCATTGATTTTTTTATCAATGCCATTGAGCACCAAATATCATTGATTGTACTCTAACTTCACTGCAGGAAAGCATATATGTCAGCATAAAAGGGCGACCTCCAATGCACGAGGCTCCCACAACTATAAGGTATGGCAAGGGTCAAATTTATGCAACATTACCCCCACGTGCCGAGAGGCTATTTTTGTGTTTCGAACCCGTAATAACCATGTCACAATTAAGCAAACCTTACCACTGCATAAGGCTGTCCTCTATATGTCAGCATGATTTGAAAAACCTATACTACATCTCTAGGTTCTTATAATCACAACACCTTCCTCCACCCACCCTCACTCCCTCCCCTCTTGACTACCCCACATTTAGTTTGTCCTCAAAATTATCATGACCATGTCATACCCCTATTATGATAATTTACAATGGTTACGTGATGACAAATAGATAGACATGCAAGCATAAAGAGTGAGAAACAGATTAATTATCATAAACCAGCCTGTCAAAACATACCCGTAGGTGAAGGTTTTCATCTATTAGGGTCATTTTCGCTGACTAGCACCATGGTATTTTAAATTAAAGTTCATACCTTTTAGCACAAATCACATTGATGTCCATTGTGCCATCATTTCTACTAAAAGGTTTTGGCTATGTGTTTACCATCAAAGTAGCTCTCTTTAGGTTGCTTATAAGTTGGGTGCTTTTTAAAGGCATTGACAGGTATTTATAGGGGATCTAGCCAATTCGTAATAATCTTTAGAATGGTCAACTAGCCCTCTTCGATCAGTATCTGATCATTAAGGAGGAAACCTGGGGCTAGCCACAGAAGTTTTGAGGCTATTCTTATGAAAGTCAAGATTTCTTTTTGGACTCAAACTACCTGGAGAAACACATTAAGAAGGGTGTCCAAGAATACCAAGGATTTCTTTTTAAGAACAATTTGCATATCTTGCAAAAGAAAAAAAAAAAGTAATTTCAAAAACCATTTTTAACAGTACTTTAACTTTACTTCTTTCTCAAGTTACCTGCACCAGCAACAGTCTTTCAGTAAAAAAATCATCATTGCCACACCTATGTGAGGCTTGATCAACTATTAGTTTTAATACTCACATTGAGAAGGGAAGGCTACATGAGAAATAAAGAAGGAGGCTGCAAGTTAGATAGAAAGGAGCAGGATAGTAGGGAATAATATGACAAGCTCTAGTCAATCTCGGCCCGTAATATCTAAGGCCCAACTAGGCTTGTGATGGATGATATTTGCTAACCCCAGCCTAGACAAATGTCCATATCAAGGTCAACAGCAAGACTAAGCCTTGCTATTTAAGAATGTTTTGAAACTTTCTCGTTATGCTCATTGAAAGCTTTAATCCAAATAATTCCTTGTCCTCCATCCAACCATCAAGTTCTGTCTTTCCTACTATGTTTGATCCTAATTACAAAGCTGGCAATTTTAGACCTAACTCTTCCTAGCCTGCTTTCAATCCACTGAACCCAACCTAGCTTGTTCATGGGCTAGCTCAATCAAGTTGAACTTTAAGTTTTTGACTCGTTAAATCATGATACCTGTAAGCATATAATACTCTTCCACCTGGCTCCTTCTCTATTCTGAATACTCCACAACTTCTCCTCTCCCTTGCTTGCCATCTCCTTACCATCCTCTCATCTCCACCAGCTTGAGATCACCACACCCCACTAACTTTCAGTCACTTCCTCACGTATCTTCCTCTTCTCCCTCCTTTACTCCCTTCCCTCTCCTGCTCTTCCCTATCAAACTCGGTTGGTCATGGTCAGGCTCTCTTGTTTCACTAGCAAGATTGAATTGAGCATGACTGACCTGTTAGTGGGTCAAGTTGGAAATAGGTCATGCTATTTAGTCTTGATGGTTGAGTTGGATTCAACCCAACATGACGCGCTGCCACCATAGGTACATATTTACTCCCAAATGCTTCAGGGTCAATCTAATGGTCAAATAAACTCTAAGTACTGAAAGCGCTGTTATATATAACTCAAGATCAGCCTGAAATAGTCCAAGACTGATTAGTCAGCCTGACTTCACTAACCTGTTGGGTGGAGGGAAGTAAATGTAAAACTCATCAATCACATAAGAATTCCTTCACAAGACATGATTGGAGATCTTTGATCAAAATGATGTCAATTTTTATTCATGCATTAAAAGCATTATGCCTGATTCTTATGAATAAATTTTCCTTTCAAATTAAGCTTGTAAAATGTGTTTATTGCAGGGATGAAGATGAATTACAAGCAAAGCAAGATTACAATGGGCATGCCAAGAGAAAATGAGGAATGAATGAACAAACAAACTAAAGAAGAAGACTGTGCTTGTACCAGTATATGCTGAGATAGTGAATGTAGTTAGCTCGCCCCGTTCAATTGGATATGGAGATATGTCAACACCACTGACATTAACTGCATAGTCAGCTCCCTTGTCTACACATAAAAGGAACAGAATTCACTCCTCAACATACAACTGAACATTTAAAATCCCAAAATCCATCAATGATCAAACAAATAAATAAGAAAACATGAAATGGGCATGAGATTTGGAAAGAATTGACAACAAAACAAGCCAAACTATTACATTTATCAAAAATTAAACCAACAAAAATATGCTGTAAAATATGAAAATCAAGAAATCAAAAGAATTACTCGATCATATGAACAGATGACCCTGTGAATCAACTAAATTGACAATTAACATCATTTCAAGCTCAACCCCAGGCTAGCACAAGGGAGAAGAATGCAAGCATTTAGAAGTGGTTGAAGTTGTGAAGAAGAAGGAGGGACTAGGTGAAATTATTTGCCCTGCGCATGAGCGTTTTTTTTGGACAATAAAATCAAGTACAGAAATGTGGTTTTGGGCCTTCAGAACCATATTCATCTGCTGATAATAAGGTAAGAGATGGAGGTAACAAAATGAAGATTTGATTTAGTTGAAATTAATCAAATTTCTAACAAGAACAGAAATCTCCTTCCCTTGATCTGTAAATACGTCAGCAATTACAGGCACAATTTGATACAGTTCAGTTTTGCTAAATTCTCCACAAAATTAGCTAAATTCTTTTCTGAGTTTCAAATACGCTAGGAACTGTTGCCTCAATCTCCCAAAAGGTAGGGTTTCTCACCAAGAGAGAATGTCAAGTTCAAGAAGTGATATGTGAAATTCGCACAACTACAATTCCACAATCTCTTATGAGAATGATCAAATCCATGTGCTACACAGTCTGTCCGGGGACCATCCTACAAGTAGTAGGATGCAACCATTGGTCTCTCAAGCATCATAAAATCAGTAGTTCGGCCTAAAATGCCTTTCACCTTGCTTTGTATTAAGGTGAGCGAGGTGATGAGGACACGGCAAATTTCCAGTGCTATCCAACACACATGATATTCACCAACAACAACCCAAGGAACTCCTCCTAAGCAAGGGAGACCATGAATTCTTGAATACAACTTTTCACAAAAACAATGTTTTTATCAGAAAAACTTTTAATAGAAAGAAAATCAAAGTTTCGTTTACCAACATGAACAGCACAACACTAGGCATCACCGCATCATAACTTTCTCATCATCAGTATGCAAAAAGGCAAAAACAGCAGCATAATCAACGAACCAGAGTCCCACCTAAGGTGGCACGTTATAGATCCCCTTCAACCAAATTCAAGTTAAAATATTTTTTCCCAAAACATATATCTCAAAATAACCACCGAACTGACCATCTCGTACCATCTTGCAAAGCAATAATAACTCGGTAACTAAATTATAAAAGCGGAGAGTCCAATAAACAATTCTTCATATGATTAATTTTTTTTAAAAAAAAAAAATCCAAATTTCCAATCCATCCAACAAAAACCAGTGTTAACAGCGCCAAAGCACGCAGGAGGAGTTCTTGGAATCCCACCCCATGCACCCCTTTAGAACAAATCAAAGGCAACAAATACCAAGAACCCCCAAAAAGACAGAATCGCAGAGCGATAGAAAGAGATCCGAAAAACTCACTGCAGTACTCGAAGGAGGAGGCCAGGGTGGCGGAAGGGAAGAGGAGGCAGAAGGCCAGAAGGAGAGCGGGGAGGAGCCCGAAACGAGCGGCCATCGCCTCTATGCTTTCTTTTTTCGCAGATCTGCCGCAGAAGAGCGAAGAAATTTTAACTCTACACTCAGAATCGGAGATAAGAAAGAAGTTTATTTATTGCAAGAGGATATGTTTACCTAATTTTCCGCCCAGTTTCGGCAGTTGGGGGAGCCCTTTCGCCGAGACAAGGCTGTTAGCTGGCGGAAAACGACAACCGAGGAAGCTTCGATCTGCTTTCCTCTCTTGCTATCCAGTAACATTTTCTTCGTTATTTTCCTACTTTACGCAAGATAGAATGTCACGGTCTCCGGCTACCGCAGTTGCCGGTAGGCGCGAAAAATACAAAAGTAAAAAAAGCCAATATATTAAATTTTGCATAAATAT
>JAOXJJ010000069.1:18734235-18779529 GCA_025769935.1 Phoenix roebelenii | reverse complement strand
TCTTAGTCTTGGCCCTAGTCATAGGACCTTCAATTCCATGCAAAGGATCTTTAGATGGGCTGGTTGCGTCTCTATCAGGTGACAACACCAGATTAGGGAGTTTCGGCCTCCTTCATGGTTCAACGAATTCTGTTTGCCCCGCGAAATGAAGAGGAATCACAATGCCATGACATCTTCAAAACTTGCTGCACTGTCAACAAAATTGTGTGTAATGTGATTATTGATAGCGGCAACAGTGAAAATATTGTTTCTTCTGCGTTGGTTCTTGCGATGGGATTGAAGACAGAAAGGCATCCGTCTCCTTATAAGATTAGATGGATTAATAAAGGGGCTGAAACAAGAGTGGAAAGGATATGCAGGGTGCCATATCTATCGGGCGAGACTACAAGGATGAAGTGGTGTGCAATGTGGTGGATATGGATGCATGTCATATTCTACTCGGGCGTCCATGGTAGTATGACACAGATGTTATATTTAGGGGCCGAGACAACACATACTTGTTCCGATGGCAAGATAGAAAAATTCTGTTGGTGCCTATGAAAGAAAAGCCAACCCCTAAAACTTCTCAAGTGGAGGGGAGGTCCTTCCTTGCAATTTTTGGTGTGCAGTTCATGATAGAACTCAAGGGGGCTGAAGAGGTTATAGTGTTGGTTGTTAAGGGGTTAGAGACGCCTATCATGCAGCAGGTGCCCGAGGAGTTTCAAGAGTTGTTGGAGTTCAAAGACATCACCCATGCAAAATTACCAGATGGACTGCCTCCCATGCGAGACATTCAGCACCATATTAATTTGCTGCCTGGTGCAAGTCTCCCCAATCTGCCTCATTACAGCATGAGTCCTAAGGAGAGCAAATTCTACAGTAACAAGTTGAAGATTTGATCAAGAAGGGGCTGATTTGGGAGAGCATGAGTCCGTGCGCAGTGCCTGCACTATTGACGTCGAAGAAGGATGGGAGTTGGCGCATGTGTGTAGACAATCGTACGATCAACAAGATAACGGTAAAGTATCATTTTTCCATGCCCCATTTGAATGATATGCTCGACATGCTAGAAGGAGCCAAGGTCTTCTCCAAAATTGACCTACGGAGCGGCTACCATCAGATCCGAATTCGTCTTGGTGATGAGTGGAAGACAACATTCAAGACGAAGGATGGGCTATACGAGTAGAAGGTCATACCTTTTGGCCTATCCAATGCACCGAGCACCTTCATGACAATAATGAACCAAGTACTAAAATCATTTATTGGAAAGTTCGTCATCGTCTACTTTGATGATATTTTGACCTATAGTCGCAATGAAATTGAGCATAAGGAGCACTTGAGGGTGGTTTTGCTTGCTTTACAGGAGAATCATTTGTTTGTTAATATTAAAAAATATCATTTTGCTACAACACGCTTGGTGTTCCTGGGATTTTTGGTTGGGGCTGATGGCAGACATGTTGATGAAGAGAAAGTAAAGGCAATACGGCAGTGGCCGACTCCTACAAATGTTAGCCAAGTCTGCAACTTTCATGGGTTAGCGACGTTCTATCGGCGTTTCATCCGAAACTTTAGCACCGTCATCGCTCCCATCACCGAATGCATGAAGAACGGCCGATTTCAATAGGAGGAGCAACAACAAGCAAGTTATGAGTTGACAAAAGAGAAGCTAATCTCTGCACCAGTACTAGCATTACCGAGTTTTGAGAAGTTATTTGAAGTGGAATGTGATGCTTCTGTGGTCGGCATAGGGGCTGTTTTGACCCAAGAAGGACGTCTCGTGGAGAACTTTAGTGAAAAACTTAGTGAAGCAAGGCAAAAGTGGATGACCTACGAGCTAGAGTTATATGCTATCATCCATGCGTTGAAGCATTGGGAGTATTACTTTATTCAGAAGGAGTTTGTTCTATACAACGACCATTAAGCTTTGAAATACATCAATAACCAGAACAATTTGAACCGAGTGCATATTCAATGGGTGAGCTTCTTGCAGAAATTTTTCTTTGTGTTGAAACATCGATCCGGACAACATAATTAGGTGGTAGATGCTCTGAGCCGACCCAATGCTTTACTGACTACCATGCGGACAGAGGTTGTGGGGTTTGAATATTTGAAAGAGTTATATGCTGAGGATGAGGATTTCAAGGATGCATGGGCGAAGTGTACAAGTCATCAAGCAACGGGAGATTTCCATATTCAGGATGGCTACTTATTTCAGGGCAATTCCTTATGTATTCCCAAATCATCATTGCGGAAGAAGCTGATTAGAGACCTTCATGATGGCAGTCTTAGTGGGCATATGGGTTGGAACAAGACCATTGCCAATCTTATGGAAAGGTACCATTGGCCGCAGCTGAGAAGAGATGTTGGAAAATTTATTCAGAGGTGCTATACTCGCCAAACAGCGAAGGGGCAGTCGCAAAACACTGGACTCTATATGCCTCTACCTGTGCCAAATGCTATTTGGGAGGATCTGTCAAAGGATTTTGTGTTGGGTCTTCCCCGAACACAAAGAAGTCTAGACTCAGTCTTCGTGGTGGTGGACAGGTTCTCCAAGATGGCGCATTTCATCCCTTGCAAGAAGACATCAGATGCATCCCACATTGCAAGGTTATTCTTTCGAGAGATTGTTCGTTTGCATGGAGTACCCCAATCTATAACATCAGATCAAGATTCTAAATTTTTGAGTCATTTTTGGATTATCTTATGGAGGATGTTTGACACTTCATTAAATTTCAGCGGCACCGCGCATCCACAGACTAACGGACAGACGGAAGTGGTTAACAGGACACTTGGTAATTTGATCTGTTGTATTTGTGGGAGCACCCCGAAACATTGGGATTATACCTTGGCCCAAGTAGAGTTTGCTTACAACAATGTTATTCATAGCGGAACCGAAAGATCGCCTTTCTCCATTGTTTATTCAAAGGCACCAAAGCATGCATTGGATCTGACACGCCTACCAAAAATTTTTGGGAAGAGTGTGGCAGCAGAACATTTGGCAAAGAAAGTTCAAGCTATATAGTTGGAGGTGAAGAAGCGCCTAGAGGACACAAATGCTAAGTACAAAACTAAGACGGATAAACATCGAAGGCACAAAGAATTTTGAGAAAGCGACATGGTGATGGTTGTCCTGCGCAAAGAAAGATTTTTCGTGAGAACTTACAACAAAGGCAAGGAAGTATGGTCCATGCAAAATTTTGAAAAGAATCAATAACAATGCTTACATAGCAGACCTACCAGATGATATGGGAATTGCAAAGACTTTTAATGTCGCTGATATCTATGAATACCATAGCCCTAAGGAACAGTTATATCCAGATGAGAACTCGAGGACGAGTTGTGTTCAAGTGGAGGGAACTGATGCAGAATCGGAATAAAATCCAGCATGAAGCCTTGATTAAGAGTCTTTGTTTTAGATTTTTGTTGAGTCCAGTTGATTTCCAAATCAAGCTTGATTTAGATCTGAATTAAGTTGGAAAATAGGAGTCCATGTTAAATTAGGGTTTGGTTTGTTTCTATTGGTCCGATTATGAGGTCTTAGGGTTAGTTGTGATCCTATATAAGGATCGTTTGGGGGGGCTACGCCCTTCTTTTTCATGTTATTGTTTCTTTTAGCCACCATTGTTGAAGGAGAAAAAAAACTGCCAAAGCTCTATTAGAGCCCAAGAACTCCCCCCCTGTTTCCTTGTTCGGTCGTTTGAAACCAGCCGCAGGACAATTGGGAAGTGTTTCTTTCCCACGCTCCCGCATCATTTGGTATCAGAGCGAGGTCTTCTGGCTTCGATGGTGAATGATAGTGCTGCGAGTGTCCATCCCAGTGATGGCGAACAGGGGATACCATCCTTGTAGGAGCCGTTCGCAGCTTGGAAGGAGCCGTCCGTGACATCCAACAGGTGCTCCAAGGCATACGGATCGACCTCAACCGGAAATGTGGGCCGGCCCATGAGGATCTCCCTCATAGTCCACCGGTACCGGCATAGGATCCACCCCACCGGCATCGACAATGAGTTCTTCCAGAGTCGTCCGACGAGGAAGAAGATGAAGCGGTCTACGGGACGTTTGGTGGACCGCATTCAAACCTAGGTAAGCATGGCTTCGATGGGGGCGAACGGACCAGGAGAGCCTTTGAGCGATGCTTTCCAGATGGGGGAACGGCTGATGAAGGAATCAGTGGGCAACGTCCACAAAGGAATAGGCCTGAGGCGTTCGACCGCAGGCTTCATGTTGGAGGTGCGGTCTTTGACCGCCGAGTCCTTGTTGAAGATGGTGTGTACAAGGAAGCCATCGAATTATGCCCATTGGAGAGGAGACCCTGCGGGCTATGGGCATGAAGGGGGTCGATTTCTGGATGAAGGAGTGCCCGACGAAGTTCTCAGTGGGTGGTGGCCACAACGGAACAGGGATCCAAAATACCCTTGAATTGGTCTCCAAAATTTAAATTTTAAATTTGAAAATTCTTTGTTTCAACTTATTGATTTGATATGATAGATTGGAGCTTCCGTTTTGCCCTTCAAATGATTGTTTTTGCATAAGCCACAAAAGGATAAAAAGTAGATCTATGAGTTGTCTACTTGCTATAATTTGTTTAGAATTTTTCTCAATGTAGTTAGGGAGATGTAGTCAAAATACCAAAGCTAGTTCTGAAAAGTTGTCTGTTGCAATTACTCCATTTGCAGCTCTTATTTCACCTACTAGAACTTAGACCTAAAAGATTTGCAAAACATAAACTTGTAGATATATAAGTCTAGTATAATATCATGAACTTGTAGTTCGGGCGAGAAATTTTTTTCTTCATCATTTTATATTTCAATTGAGATTTCTTCCTCGGCAAATAGTCCCTTCATTTTAACTCCTAAGTGCCTATCTAGCTGCTTGAGAGAGGTTCAAAAAAAAAAGAAATAACATTAAATTTAGATGGTATGCCAAGAAATAAACTATAAAGCAGTTTTACTCATAAAAAAAGAAAAGAAATGAATTTTAAATAACCAAACTGCATATTAGAAATAATCCAATGCCACAGCCATCATAAACGTGAACTTAGACCATCCTGGCAAGGCAATAAGTGGAAATTAATTTATAGTCTCTGAAAACAAACACACAGCAATAGATGCCAAAAAATTTAGGCCAGCTCCTTCCTATTCCCCTCACATTAGATAGGCATCTCATAACGGCAGAGTGGGCAAATATGACTTCTCTCTAGCCACCGAGTGAGGCAGCCACCATGGAAGACGTGCTTGCAAGGCATTCGAGTCATTTCCATCTCAAACTCAAACTCCTCCAAGCATATCGAGCACTCGTTCTCTTGAAACTCAGCTCCAACACCATTGTACTTCACCACCTCCAGTGCCTTGACGAAAGCCTCTAATGCCGGCACGCCACCAAAGTCCCCTCCAATTCCTTCATCGGCAATATATCCCATCAGCTTTGTAGTCTCATCCTCCACCTCGTGCAACCTCGGAAACATGTCGTGGATATGTATCTTGACGTTTATCTCCAGTTCTTCAACTCCAGCATGTAAGGCATCCAGGCCAACATCGAAAATGTATACGTTGAGCTTCTCCTGCCAGAAGCGCTGGGCGTCAAGATCGTTGTAGAGCGTATTGGAAAGGATTTCAGGAACCACATTGTTGCGATATCGCGGATCTACCAGGTCGCGGAGATACACGAAAAAATCGGTGGACTCAGGGGGGTGGGCCAAGCTTAGACCTCCATCACAGAACTCGTAGACGCTAAGGTGGACGCTCATGGGAGCCACAAGCCTTGCTGATGCTTCCAAACCTCTTCCCTTCAGCAAAGCACTGACATACATGGTAGTGTCGCCGAAATTGAAAGCTCTGTTCATGACGTTGTTTGGGAAAGCCGATCGCTGCTGCTTTTTGTAAAATTCTCGTCGTCTCTTCCCGTGATGCAGCCGAGCAACAAAGCTTCCTGTGGGAGAGGCGAGGAGTGCGATCGGGATTATAAGTAGAGGTGTCAGGGTTCTTATTTTAGCAAATCCTAGCCTGATAGTGAATCCTGATCTAAATCGGAGCGGGATACATCTCCTAGGAGGACTTCTCTCGTGGTTTAAATTCTAAAAAAGTCTGAAACCCTTTGGAAGTTAATGAGATGCTAAGAATATATTCTAGTATCTGGTCTCCTAAGACTATGATTGTTCCAACTAATTATCTTCACCGTAATTTATTATAGAAGAATGTGCTAATTTTCCTTCTTAGGAAATAAGGTTTCTGTCATCATATTGACATTGATATATTCGGAGGTTGTCCCGAATTTGTTTCAGCGCAGAGAATTTTACAATATCTTAAATAGGGTTTATAATTTGAATATGAGATAGATGCACTACAAAAAAATAGTTTTTTTCGGCGTTTTTAAAGCTACACATAAAATATCATAAAATTAACAAACTTTAGCTATAATGAAATAACGGGGGTGCTCACACATATCGAAAATAGTATAACAATACTATTGCTATTTTATTAAAATAGTTTATTTTTCTAGATCTACAAGGTGAATATTAGAAGAATTTAATATTAATGTTGGAAGATTTTGATGGTAAGATATGGAGGACATAAATTGCAAGCATACACAAAATATGTGACCTTATTGTGAAGCTTAAATGAAACAAACTAATAAGGCTTCATAATTTTATTTTCAATTTTACCATGAAGAAAAGCTACTCATAAAGTATCTAACTTTTTCTCCATCTGATTAGAATGCAACTACTAGAAGAAGACTCGAATATATAAAAAGGTTGTAATTTGACCTAATAATAAGCAATAAAAATTTAGGGACAAAACATGATGATATTTTGGTTTTAAGGATGGATGGCAGCGATGGTCGGGTGAACAAAAGAAGTAAAGAAAAGGAGGAATGGGGCAGTGCCCCCTAGCTACCTCGTGTGATATCTACTTGGCCAAAATCGGCAACTGGAGGGTGAGCACTCACCGGTGAGCTGCGGTGGCAATGGATCTTGTGGTGATGATGGCTTCCGGTGGAAAGAGAGGTGATGGATCTCGAAACATGAAGAAATAGGGTAGTTTGGTTTAAAGAGAGAGAAGGAGTTTTGGTGGGGGCAAAGCTCGGTTATGGCGACACGACGGTCGCCGTAAGTGAAGAAGAAAGGAAGAAAGACTCAATGGTGTTCAAACAAAATAGTTGAAGAAAGATTTAAAGAAAATTTTCGGAAAGAGATAAGGTTGATTCAACGAAAATAAACTCAGCCATTCATTCATTGGTGGCGGCCCTAACGGTCGGATGTCATTTATGCCAACTCTAAAGAGTCCTCTCGATCGAGTCATGGTGGTGCGTTCGTGGTCATCCACAACCACCATCTCTTTGGCAGTGGATCATTATCACATCCTTTGTTTCCAGAATAGTTAGTAATTTTTAGAATAGTAAATATTATAGATTTGGTCTTTTATGTTTGAATCTAGATGCATTGAACCAATATTGGTTTTATTTAATAGATGATAAAATTAGATTTCTATTGATTCTATTATTTTTTTGAGATGGATCTGAAAGTTAAATGTAATATTGGCTTCATGTTACCATGGGTTGTATCCTTCAGTAGCACGGCCATAGGTGCGACAAATCATGTTCCGGATCTGGGGCGTGACAACACGAATAAATGGGAAGAGTATGTGAGGACTTATGCGGATGTGTGTTTAGTCCCATATCGGTTATTTACTTGGTAGATCTTGGATACTTATACAGGATCAAGGAACCTAAATGATACCTTATGGCTAGCCTTCTTGGATTAGGTCCTGAGTTGCTATAATGTTAGAGACTTTGAGGCTTTCAATATCTCAGTCTTGAATTCATGTTAATTGCAAGGTTGTGAACCCTTGTTAAATATCAGATATATGCTGCCGGACCAACAAGCCATAGAAAATTACATTTCAGACGAGAATTTTTTTTCTTCATTATTTTATATTTTATATGAGATTTCTTCCTCAGCAAATAGTTCCCTCATTATAATCCCTAAGTGCTTGTCTGACTCCTAGAGAAGGGTTCGAAAACAAGATTTTTTTAACATTGAATTTACATGGTATGCAAAGAAATAAACTATAAGCCAGTTTTTACTCATAAAAAAAATATAATAAATGAATTTTAAAATAACCTAACTGCATATCAGAAATAATCCAATGTCACAACC
Source organism: Phoenix roebelenii (assembly GCA_025769935.1). Taxonomy (NCBI): domain Eukaryota; kingdom Viridiplantae; phylum Streptophyta; class Magnoliopsida; order Arecales; family Arecaceae; genus Phoenix; species Phoenix roebelenii. The sequence goes on along the minus strand of JAOXJJ010000069.1, from coordinate 18,771,395 downwards.
ATCATAAACATGAACTTAGGCCATCTTGGCAAGGCAATAAGTGGAAAAGAATTTATAGCCCCTGAAAACAAACATACAGCAATAGATGCCAAAAAATTTAGGTCTGCTCCTTCCTATTCCCCTCGCACTAGATGGGCATCTCATAACGGCAGAGTAGGAAAAGATGACTTCTCTCCAGCCATCGAGTGAGGAAACCACCATGGAAGACGTGCTTGTAAGGCATTCGAGTCACGTCCATCTCAAACTCCTCCAAGCATATCGAGCACCCATTCTCTTAAAACTTAGTTCCAACACCATTGTACTTCACCACCCCGACGCCTTGATGAAAGCCTCGTGGATATGAATCTCGACGTTTATCTTCGACTCCAACAAGTAGGGCATCCGGGCTAACACCGAAAACGTATATGTTGATCTTCTCCAGCCAGAAACGTTGGGCGTCAAGATCGTTGTAGCGCGTATTGGAAAGGATTTTAGGAACCATATTATTGAGATATCGCGGATCCACCAGGTCGCGGAGATACGCGAAAAAATCGGTGGACTCGGAAGGGCGGGCCAAGCTTAGACCTCCATCATAGAACTCATAGACGTGAAGGTGGATGCTCACGGGAGCCACAAACCTTGTCGATGCTTCCAAACCTCTCCCCTTGAGCAAAGCACTAACATACATGGTAGTGTCACCAAAATTGAAAGCTGTATTCATGACGTCATTTGGGAGAGCCGATCGCTGTTGTTTTCTGTAAAATTCTCATTATCTCTTCCCATGATGCAGCCGAGCAACGAAGCTTCATGTGAGAGAGGCGAGGAGTGCAGCCGGGATTATAAGTAGAGGTGTCAGGGTTCTTATTTTAGCGAATCCTAGCATGATAGTGAATCCTGATCTGAATCGGAGTGGGACACATCTCCTAGGTGGACTCCTCTGGTAGTTTAAATTCTAAAACAGTCCGAAACCCTTTGGAAGTTAATGAGATGCTAAAAATATATTCTAAATCTGGTCTCCTAAGACTATGATTGTTCCAACTAATTATCTTCACCATAATTTATTATAGAAGAATGTGCTAATTTTCTTTCTTAGGAACTAAGGTGTCCGTCATATTGACATTAATATATTTGAAGGTTGTTCTCGAATTCATTTCAGCACATCAAACTTTACAATATCTTGCGTCGGGTTTATAATTTGAATATGAGATTGATGGTCTATCAAATCCTCCAAAACTTGCATGGGTGCATGGGACTATAGTTCTCATGCTGCTTCCATAGCCATATTAGCCTCGGTTAAGTGTTTAGTGGAAAGTAAAGCTAGTGCAATGTCCGACACTTCTTATATCCGGTTCTTCTAAAGATAGCATAAGTATTTATCCATGTGCATGTTCCCATTTATCCATATACAGTATTAACACATTTATCCATGTAATAAATCATGCCCAAGTATTTCATATCATACTTAATTCAATATTAAATTTCATGCAGCATATATACAACACTTAATTTAAACATAATAGAAATAGATTAATTTCCTAATAATATATATCAGATCATGTTGTGATTAAATATACCAAGAGTAAAGGTAACTTACTAATTTTGCTCTAACTCTCTCAAAATTCACCAATTTGGAAAATCATCCAAAATTCTAAAATAATTAAATACCTTATTAAATTTATATAAGGCATTGTTAACAACTTGAAATATCCTTGGGTAGAGTCTCGTCTAGGTCCAAACCACCGAAACTAATCTTTCATTCAGAGATCCCGATCATCCCTTGGATCAAAATATGAATTTCACCCGGAGGTGAGGTTCGCAATTACTTGAATGCAACGGATCCGGTCTCGATTAGTATTACCGTATCCTCAAGGGTTGGGACCACTTTTTACAGGTCAGTGAAATATTTATGCTCAAAACTCTGATTCGAGTAGTCATTTATTTGGTACTTCCCAAGGAGCCGAAATTGCCATTCTAACCCTTCTTCTGGACCTAGATTTCGACCTGCAATGTTTTTATGTGCTAAAATATTTTTTATGAAAAACTCCTAAATCTGCAAGAACAAATATCATAAAATTAGCAAACTTCAGCTACAAAGAAATAACAAGGGTGCTCACACATATTGGAAATACTATAATAAAACTATTGCTATTTTATTAAAATAGTTTATTTTTCTAGATCTACAAGGTGAATATTAGAAGAATTTAATAGTAATGTTGGAAGATTTTGATGATAAGATATGGAGGACATAAATTGCAAGCATGCACAAAATATATGACCTTATTGTGAAGCTAAAAAAAACAAACTAAATTATATTTTCAATTTTACCATGAAGAAAAGCTAATCATAAAATATCTAACTTTTTCTCCCTTCACCTTACTTTAGATGTGTCTGATTAGCCTACAACTACTAGAAGAATACTTGATTAAAAGAGGCTCTGATACATTTTATAAGCTATGATCTATTTATAAATTAAAATGCTCTGATGCATAATCCACTCTGTGATAATAATCTTCTGAAACTTTGGCCACACTGCTTAAGATTCATCAATTACTTGCCCTAATTACTGCCCTGATAGCATTACCATCAAATCTGAACCTTCTATTTAATTATTCTCTTTAACTCTTAATGCTTCATTAATGAACTAAAAGTAAAAAGATTTCTAACATCTCACCCTTTTGTTGATAACAAAAAGGGGAGAAGCAAAAGAATTTCAAAAAAGGGAAAGAAAAAAGAATTAGAAGTAAGAGTAAAAGAATTTCAAAAGAGGAAGAAGTAAAAGAGTAAAAGAATTTCAAAAAAGGGGGAAGGAAAAAATAATTCGTCTTGAGAAATAGGGGTATCAATAATTTTAAAAACCCCTGCTCAACTTAAACTCTTATAATAAAAAGGGGGAGAAGCATAATTACCTGATCATATTAGAAAGGAGGAGATTTTCTCATAAACATATAAAATTCATATATTGAAAGTTTTAAGATTCAAAAATGCACATCCTGAAATGTCTAAATATTTTTTTTTATGTGCTCTAAACCTTATTACAAAAGTGTTCTCATACTAAATTTTGTTGTATACTCTGAACGCTCTTTGTGTTTTGCTCTGAACCTAATTGCAAAATTGCTCTGAATATTATTGCAAAATTCTTTTAGACTCAATAGTTTTGTCATCATCAAAAAGAAAGAGATTGTTAATCCTAAAAGATGAATTTTGATGATCACAAAAATAATTGAGTTAAATATGTACTCTAATGAAGTTGGCTTAAATGTGAAGGTTTAAATTTCAAGATGAAAATTGCACCTACAAACTCTAAAGAATCAAGAAAAACAAAATCAAAAATTCTGAAAATTCTGTCTGAAAACTGAGTGAGCCTGACTCTTTTGTTTAAGAAGTCGACCCGCATGTAGTTCAAGAGAAATAGAGAAGAATCACCGCTTGAGACTAACTAGATGAGCCGACCCTTGTGTTTAAGGAGTTGACCCAATATTTACATGAGTCGACGCCCGACATTGAAGAGTCGACCCTTGAGGCAAGCGCAGGAACTTTATATGAACTGAAGGAATGAGCCGACCCTTTTTCTTAAGGAGATGACCCATTATCTACATAAGTCGACTCCGGACATTGACGAGTCGACCCTTTGAGGCTAGCATAGAAAATTTGTATGATCCAAATGAAGGAGCCGACTCCCATGCTTAGTGAGCTGTCCCCTTAAGCACATGAGATGATCCTTGAACTTGGAGGGACGACAATATCCTGACAACTCCAACGGCTACTTTCAACAGTATTTTTACTAGACGCCAATAGATAGTTTCTTGATGTAACAACTATTTAGTACTTCCTGTTCAATATGTAGCCTATAAATTCAAAGGAACGCCAAGAGAAAAAGCAGAAGACGAGGGAAAGGAACAAGAGGAAAATCCAAAATCCAATATTCAAGCTTCCAAAGATCAAATCCTCACAAGAGAGCCGTAAAAGAAAAAATCCATTCTGTGAGGAAATTAGCTGGGATATTCAACAAACTCCTGTTGTACAATCAAGACATTCAACTATAACCAACGACCATCTTCATAGCTTCAGATTTACATTTATTGTTTCATTTATTTTGAAGCTTTACTTACATTGTTACAGCATTTATTACTTAGCTTTAATTCTGCTGTAACAGTTTCAATTGTTCTGAAACTGCTAAAGAATCTTCCAAATCTGAATTGGAAGTTGTTGAATCGGAGGATTCAGCAAGGGTTAAGGTTTTAGTTGGTGAGCTTGTGAAAATTAGTTAGGTTGTTTGTGATCCCGGAAAACAAATGGGTTAAGGTTTTCGTTGGTGAGCCTGTGAAAACCAGTTGGGTTCGTTGTGATCCCAGAAAAACAACGAGTTGAATTATGAGCTCGCAAAATGACTGCACTGTAATCAAGAAGATTATAATGTAAATTTTCAAGAATCTTAGGGAGTGGATGTAGGTGTGGATTGTACCAAACTACTATAATTTTTTTGTGTTTGTATGTGTGCTTATTTCTTTATGTTTCTGCTTCTGCCATCATTCATTCTTTGCTTCATCATCTTTAGCTTTCAAATTAAAACTATAGTTTATCCACTGCATTTAGTTAAAAAGTTTTAAAACCTAATTCACCCCCCTCTTGGGCTGCATATATGGGCAACGACACAAATAAATGGAAAAAGTATGTGAGGACTCATTCGGATGTGTGTTTAATCCCATATCGATTATTTACTTTGTAGATCTTGGATATTTATACAGGATCAACAAACCCAAATGATACTTTCTAGCTAGCCTTCTTGGATGAGGTCCTGAGTTGCTACAATGTTAGAGGCTTTAAGGCTTTCAAAATCTGAGTCTTGGATTCATGCTGATTGCATGGTTGTGAACTCTTGTTAAATATCAGATATATGTTGTTGGACTAACAAGCCACGAAAAATTATATTTAGGGCGAGAATTTTTTTCTTCATCATCTTATATTTCATATGAGATTTCTTCCTCAGCAAAGAGTTCCCTCATTTTAACGCCTAAGTGCTTGTCTAGCTGCTAGAGAAGGATTTGGACTACAATGTCTAGGTATGCGATGATACCGATGGTATCCTGGGAGCGCCCACCCCTGATTTCTTTAAGGTAAATTTTGACGGTAGCATCTCAGAGGGCGGTAGCAGATGTGGTATGGATTTTGTGATAAGAGACTATGATTCCAGGCTGATTGCAGTTGGAGGACGACGTACTTTTGATGAGTCTGTCCTAGTGGCGGAGTTGCGAGCGGCATGGAAGGGCCCCGTGCAGGCCAGAGTGCACTTGGGTACTCGGTGGGTCCTACTTGATAGAGACTCGACTATAGTGGTCGACTAGATTCGGAGCGGGCATGTCAAGTTAGATCTACACCCTCTTGTCTATGATATCTACAACTTGTAGGGGAGCTGGACTCCTTCTGAGCCATGCATGTCTTTCAAAAGACGAATAGTGCGGCGGACTGGGTCGCCTCATTCGCAGCACACCACTCAGGGGCCGTCCTATGGAAAGGTTTGGAGCGAGTGTTGGTGGCACTAGAGTGTGTTTTGCTTTGTGATTATTCTGAATTTACTCACGGCTGATGTAGTGAGACGTCGGTACACCAAAAAGAAGGGTTCGAAAAAAAAAATTTTAACATTGAATTTAGATGGCATGCAAAGAAATAAACTATAAGCCAGTTTTTACTCAAAAAAAGAAAAAAATAATAAAAAAATTTAAATAGCCAAACTACATATCAGAAATAGTCCAATGCAACAGCCACCATAAACGTGAACTTAGGCCATCCTGGCAAGTCAATAAGTGGAAAAGAATTTGTAGAATAGGTTTATATGTTGAACCGGGACGATGTTCGAAATCCAGTCTGAATCAGAGACTGTTCTGATTCAGTTTGCATCAAATTTCAAACACACAGCAATAGATACCAAAAAATTTAGGCTAGCTCCTTCCTATTCCCCTCGCACTAGATGGGCATCTCATAACGGCAGAGTGGGCAAAGATGACTTCTCTCCAGCCACCGAGTGAGGCGGACACCATGGAAGACGTGCTTGCAAGGCATTCGAGTCACTTCCATCTCAAACTCAAACTCCTCCAAGCATATCGAGAACCCGTTCTCTTGAAACTTAGTTCCAACACCATTGTACTTCACCACCTCCAGCGCCTTGACGGAAGCTTCATGGATACGTATCTTGACGTTTATCTCTAGCTCTTCAACTCCAGCAAGTAAGGCGTTCAAGCTAACACCGAAAACGTATACGTTGAGCTTCTCCTGCCAGAAGCGCTGGGCGTCAAGATCATTGTAGCGCGTATTGGAAAGGATTTCAGGAACCATATTATTGAGATATCGTAGATCCACCAGGTCGTGAGATATGCGGAAAAATTGGTGGACTCGGAGGGGGGGAGGAGGGGGCGAGCCAAGCTTAGACCTCCATCACAGAACTCGTAGACGTGAAGGTGGATGCTCACGGGAGTCACAAATCTTACCGATGCTTCCAAACCTCTCCCTTTGAGCAAAGCACTAACATACATAGTAGTGTCGCCGAAATTGAAAGCTCTGTTCATGACGTCGTTTGGGAGAGCCGATCACTGTTGTTTTCTATAAAATTCTTGTCGTCTCTTCCCGTGATGTAGCCGAGCAACGAAGCTTCCTGTGGGAGAGGCGAGGAGTGCGGTCGGGATTATAAGTAGAGGTTTTGGGGTTCTTATTTTAGCAAATCCTAGCCTGATAGTGAATCCTGATCTGAATCGGAGTGGGACACGTCTCCTAGGCAGCTCCTCTCGTGGTTTGAGTTCTAAAACAGTTCGAAACCCTTTGGAAGTTAATGAGATGCTAAGAACATATTATAGTATTTGGTCTCCTAAGACTATGATTGTTCCAACTAATTATCTTCACAGTAATTTATTATAGAAGAATGTGCTAATTTTTCTTCTTAGGAAATAAGGTTTCTGTCATATTGACATTAATATATTTGGAGGTTGTTCCCGAATTCGTTTCAGCGCAGCGAACTTTACAATATCTTCCACAAGGTTTATAATTTGAATATGAGATAGATGGGTCTATCAAATCCTCCATAACTTGCATGGGTGCAAGGGATTGTAGCTCTCAAGCTGCTTCCATAAGCATATTAGCATGCTTCAGTTGAGTGTTTAGTGGAAAGTAAAGCTAAAGCAACATACGACACTTTTTTATATCTGGTTCTTCCAATAATAGCATAAGTATTTATCCATGTGCATGTTCCCATTTATCCATATATGGTATCAACACATTTATCCATGTAATAAATTATGCCCAAGTATTTTATATCATACTTAATCTAATATTAAATTTCATGCAGCATATATACAAGACTTAATTTAAACATAATAGAAATAGATTAATTTTCAAATAATTTTCAAATAATATATATCAGATCATGTTGTGATTAAATATACCAAGAGTAAAGGTAACATACTAATTTTGCTCTAACTCTCTCAAAATCCACCAATTTGGAAAATCATCCAAAATTTTAAAATAATTAAATACCTTATTAAATACCAAAACTAATCTAACATTTAGAGATCTCGATCATCGCTTGGATCAAAATATGAATTCCACCCGGAGGTGAGGTTCGCGGTTACTTGAATGCAACAGATCCAGTCTCGATCATGCCTCCATGCTATCCGGACCTGGATTTCCACCTGATCAAATTAAGGCTTTTGAGTTAGATCGAATTTATTAATTAAAAGAAATTTTGACTAATTAAAAGAATTTTGACTTGACTTGGGTCAACCATATGTTAATATGAAAAAGCTATTATTGAAAAAGATTTATACATTGCTATAAGGAGAATGACACATGAAAAATTAATATATGCTTCTAGATCTGATTAGAATATCCGCACATTTGCGGACCAAATAGAACTCCTAATGTTTACATGATATTTAATATTATACTCAGATATGATCAGGATTTCTTTCAATACTGGAAGGTCAATATGGGGAATTTTTAATGTGCTTTAGAGACATCATTAGGTAAACTTTGCCTTTGATTAAATTGTTTCACCTTATTGCTTTGTGAGATAATTAAATGATAGATGTTTATCTTATTATTATCATTTTTTTTACTTTCATAATAAGAAAGATTAAATTATCTTCACTCAAAGGAATATTCATATCATGATGTATGTGCTGAAATGTTTTTACGAAAAACTCCTAAATCTGCAAGAACAAATATCATAAAATTAGCAAACTTCAGCTACAAAGAAATAATAGGGGTTCTCACACATATTGGAAATATTATAATAAAACTATTGCTAGTTTATTTAAAATAGTTTATTTTTCTATATCTATAGGGTGAATATTAGAAGAATTTGATATTAATGTTGGAAGATTTTGATGATAAGATATGGAGGACATAAATTGCAAGCATACACAAAATATGTGACCTTATTGTGAAGCTTAAATGAAACAAACTAATAAGGCTTCATAATTTTATTTTCAATTTTACCATGAAGAAAAGCTACTCATAAAGTATCTAACTTTTTCTCCCTTCACATTACTTTAGATGTGTCTGATTAGCTTGCAATTACTAGAAGAAGCCTTGAATATATAAGAAGGTTGTAATTTAACCTAATAATAAGCAATAAAAATTTACCAACAAAACATGATGATATTTTTGGTTTAAGGTTGGATGGAGGCAACGGCTGGGTGATCAAAAAAAGTAGAGAAAAAGAGGAATGGGGCAGTGCCTCTTAGCTACCTCATGTCATATCTACTCAACCAAAATGGGCAATGGGAGGGTGAGCACTCACTAGTGAGCTACGGTGGCAATGGATCTTACGGTGCTGATGTTTTCCGACAAAAAGAGAGGTGATGGATCTCAGAATATGAGAAAAACAGGGCAGTCAGGTTTAGAGAGAGAGAGAGAAGGAGTTTTGGGGATAGCAAAGCTTGATTATGGCAACACGACGGTCGCCGGAAGTGAAGAAGAAAGGAGGAAAGACTCAGTGGTGTTCAAACACAACAATTGAAAGGAGATTTAAAGAAAATTTTTGGAAAGAGATAAAGTTGGTTCAATGAAAGATAAACTCAGCCATTCATTCATTGGTGGCGGCCCTAATAGTCGGCCGTCATTTGTGCCAACTCCAAAGAGTCCTCTCGAGTCATGGTGGTGTGTTCGTGGTCATCCACAACCACCATCTCTTTAGCAGTGGATCAAGATCACATCCTCTATTTCCAAAGCTTTATCTCTTTTTTTTTGAATTTACGAATCAAATGGCTTGCCCTGCCGACTTTGATCCAAACGAGTTACAGTTCGGCCCGATTCTCACACTTAGTATCTCCTCCCACCCTTTTCCCTCTCTCAAGTCACCACTTTTTTCTTTCTTCACAGAGGCTGAAAGACTTCATCAGAACTGCCATTTTGAAGAAATTAATAGCCAATCCATTAGTGGACCACGCCTTAATATTTAAGTCATGTGGACTATTTTTATAGCACCCGGTACATAAGTTAAATTCTTTTTAATTTTTGATCACTCGAAGACAAAAATTCCCTCCATATTTTTGTAACCCTTCTTGCCTAACCCTCCTGACTTCTCCACTCTTCCGACTGCTCAAAATCCATGAATACCCAATCTCGCCTTGACACGCTAAATTCCATCCTGCGACAACTCCCTCACCTCTCCCCTCCATTCACCCTCTTACCCTCTCTTTAGTGTGCGTGAATGTACTCTATTGTGTCTCCGATGTGCAAGGACGTTTGTCGTCTCTCCTGCCTTCCTTGACTCTCTCATCTCTCCAGCTTGGTGAATCAATCATTCCAGCCTCATCTTTGATTCTATGTTAGTTGCATATTTTTCAAACCCAATTTTTACTCACATTATTGTTATTATCTACTAGCTTACAAATGTATGTTCAGAATAATTGAATCTATCCAGTAGAGAGGGTCTTGATTTGAATGCTTATAATACTTAGAATGGAACAAATATGTGCATATCTACAAGTCATGAAATCTTTGATTTGTAAAGGCCTTCTTTATAACAATGAGTAGTGTTCCTTACATGTTTCAAGTCTTAGAGTATGATTTTATAGGAAGCTGTGGAGGATTTTCAGTCTCTAAAAATAATGGACACTTTTGGATGAGTGAAGCTTATCATCACCTTGCCAGTAAAGTTGGTGGAGTTCACGAAATAATTTTGGGATGTCTCCTATATTTTGGTATTTGTCCTTACTTTGATGTAGGACAATAAATACGTTCCAAGGTTTTGCCTATCAGGTTCAAGGATTTCAAAAAATTAAAACAACTGGATAGGATGTCAATCTGGAATTAGCTAGCATGCAAAAATACCAAAATTATTTATCAACAGTAAAGTATAGTCTCTTTTACATAATATGTTGATGGTACTTACAAGAGCCAAAAATATATCAAATTACAGCATGAAATCTCTTCCAAACTTATTGTCCATGCATAACAAAACTCTTTGTCATGATTGAATCTATGTTATTATCTACAAGTCATGAAATGGTTTTACAGCCAGTTATAATTCATAACAAAACTCTTCTCATTATAATTCATAACCCTTTTTGTTTGATTGTTCTTATACAGTGCTAGTTAATATTACCTATTAGAGTTATGAAGATCAATGATTAATGCATAATGATTTAGCCAAAAACAAACAAAACTACTCCCCAATCATCATCAATCTCTGTATCCACCACACCATAAGCTACAAGAACATATCATCATTTGTATCTTTGCAAGTGGCGCCAAGTAGTATACCTCTGTCTTTATGTTTTATAAATATTCTATCCATGAAAATCAAAAGTCTACGTCCTTCGATGAAACCCGTGATTAAAGTATGAAATAAAATGAAAAGGAGTGTGAATCGACCTCCATTTGTTTCATACTCTGCTATACTGTCGGGGTTGGCCTAAAGAATGGCATCGTAACACCAACATACCTGGTCATAAGATAGTGACCTGACTATAAAGCTCCTTTATAGCCACCTTCTTCCCATGCCAAGCTTGATGATACATCAATTCTACACCATATTCTCAATGTGTATATTTTACTATATCAATTGATCTATGTAATGTGGGGAAGAAAAATTTTGGAAAGGAGAGATTTTTGCAAATGGGGAAGAAAAAATTTGGGGCAGGCATGCGTGAAGAAAGATGAGATTTGGGGTAGACGTGCGCGTGGGGATGATTCTTCTTTAGGGACCTCTTCTATGCATTAGTGGACTAAAAAGAAGGATTGCTTTCAGTTGAACATTTGAAGAAAGGAAGTAACCAAATAGAGAAGAAGAGATTTGGCAAATGAGGAATAAAAGATTTGGGATAGGCGTGTGTGAAGAAAGATGAGTTTTGGGGTGGACATGCGTGTGGAGATGATCCTTCTTTACGAACATCTTTTATGCATTAATGGAATAAGAAGAGGGATTTTTTGGAGTTGACTGTTTGAAGCAAGGAAGTAGCTAAACAGGGAACAAGAGATTGAGGACATGCATACGTGAAGAAAGAAAAAATTTTGGGTGGACATGTGTGAAGAATTTTCTTAACAGAATGCATTCATGTGGGGAACCCTATGGAATCAAGAATTATCAACGCACTGTAACCAAACTGGTGGGGGTCGTGGAGGTATCTTTGAGATTTTTAAATAATAAAATAATTATTAGGGACCAAAAATTATAAGACGTATATACTATTGATCAGAAATAACAGCTTTGGTCAATAGGACTAGTAATTAATTACCACCTTTTTTTTACAACAATTAATGTCTTCCTCCTATCAAACACCACCACCAAATTCTGGTATTGCCCTAATTGACTTGATCAACCTTATCAATGATAGAACAGTGACAATTTTTTTTTAAGATATTTTTAATTTTTCAAAGCTTTTAATAATGTATTTTTAATTTATTTTAGATGGCAGCCAACTCATCTTGTCATACATTTTTCCCTAAAATCCTATCTCAAATTTGAATTAAAATGGCGTTTTCCTTACAAAAGAAGAAATTATAAACATCAATGCTTTTATGCTTTCTATTTGGCATGGATCAAAATAGACGGTACATCCATTATAAGTGGTCATTATTTCAAACCTCACATACACAAGCACGGACCTTTAACCGTGCACGCTCGGCACCGTAGAGTATTGTCCGATCGTGGATGGTTGCCATTAAAAGATGAACGGTTATCAAATAAAATAATATGTAAGCACATCCTATGCCATGCATAATGCATTTTATTTGATGGCCGTTCATCTTTCAATGGAGGTTATCGTGGTTGTATGTGCACAACCTTTCCCATATACTCTCGGCGCATTATAGACACGACCAGACCGCCGCTCTGTGGACATTCCGAGCTTTATTAGCCAAACCACGTATGCTACTCAATAACTCAACTAACAGCCGGAGATAAGGTCGCCTCCTCCGGATCGGAAGCAAACTAAACTACCTCCAAAGGGGACGCGTGGCAGGCGATCACCGACCCCACACCCTAAAGCCGTCGACAGTCTTCAACTCGAACCAATGAAATTTCGCCACGCGTCCAACAACTCGAGTTTAAGCGAGAGGATTAATGAGTCGAGGATTAGGAGGGGCAGCAGAGCCGCAGGGAAAAAAGTTGGGCTCCTTTCGGGGATCCTTCCATGTCCCCGACAGCAGGAGAAAGAGAGGATCGAGTGAGGATTTCTTTTTCTCGGAATCCGACAACGAGAGAAACTGTTTAGAGAGAGTGAGAAGCTGATTGCCAGCCAAAGAAAAGGGGAAAAAATAAAAAAAAAAAGTCAAAGGAAAAGGGAGCAATGTAACATCACTTGCTCTCCCAGGTAAATCCGGATTCAGATTTGTTTTCCCGCATTCTCCCTCTCTTTCCTGATGTAATTTGACCTCCATTTTGCGCAGATCCGTGCTTTCTCTTCACCTTCCGTCCTGTTGGCGTCCTCCGTTTCTCCGTTTCGTTGAATTCTTCTAGCCAGTGGAGTTTGTTTGGATCGTGTGGGATCTTTTGGTAATGTGAGCTTTTCTTGTTTGTTGATCTGGTCTTCTATGAGGTCTACCTGGGATTTGGGTCTGGGTGTTTCGGGTAATAAGGTTTGGAGTTGTGATTTCTCGATGCATTTCCTGCGGAATCCTTAGATTCGTCGTCGATTCATCGTTCTCAACATTTAGATGCAAGTTTGGTGAGGTCTGATTGCTGTTTAGGGCTCAAAATTGAATCATTTGAGTTTAGGGCCGAAATTTGGTCATGGGACATGCGCCATTCTTCTGACTTTCATCTAGAGTAAGAAGCCTCTTCGGAACTCTTGTATCTGTTTTATGCTTGCCAAGTTGCAAATTGTTCTATGCCTCTGTAGAGTTTTGTACGGGAACTTTAGCATGTGGCTCTAGAATCTAGATATGCACCAATGTGACTTGGATAATTTTTTATTTTGGTGTTTATTTAGGGGGACATGATGTATAGTATGTGTTAAAAATGCAGTTGGATGCATTTGTTGTCCATTTGCTTGATGCTTTATCAATATGATCTGCTCATGTCGTAATACTTGAATCAAATAATTACTTGGCAGTTTTGACCATGGACTAACTGCCTCACCTATTCCTGTTTAATCACCTCCTGGTTGTTTTGCTCTCGGTTGCTGAGAAGTCTTTGCAGGACCCATGCGAAATGGGGCTTTCTGAAACATTGTGGTGTCAATTTGTAATTTCAGGTTGCTTCCGAGCAACCTGTGTAGTTATTTCATCTCTCGCTTTCTTAAACACACTTTAAGTATCATATATATGAATTAGTAGATCTTGTTCTTAGCTATTGCTTTATTATTTGGTGTGCTTGAGCATCCTACTCTGAATAACACCTACTTTGGTTGTTGGAAATGCTTCATAACAATAATAAATCAGTCACATGAAAGGACAATAGATTCATAATGCTTCTGATAAAACATGTTAAAGAACTACTTTATAAACAAAGTCCTGGAGATAATAAAAGAAAAGGAATAGATTTGTTAGTGCAAGTTTCCTCCCAACTTGCATTATCCTTTTCTAGCTTAACTACAATAAATTTGCATCTCTTTTGATGAGAGAAACCCTTTGATAATTTAAAAGCAATCTCATGATATAATCTTTTCCATGTGCCGATGTTAGCTCAGGTGTGATAGAACTAGTAACTTTTTCTCCTCCAAGTGATAGATGTGCAAAAACATGCAGGAGAGAGGGGATTTCAGCTTGTTACATGTATGAATCCCTGTTAGACTCGTCATTTTGGCCAAAAACTTAAAAGATGAAGCATGTAAAGATTAAACATTTTTGGCACAAAGCTCATTATATATTATCATCTAGAAATGATCTACAGCTTTGATAGGTGCAATGTAGAAAAAATAAGGACTGCATCAATTTTTCAGTCTATTTCTTATTGAGGTCATGCATATTATAAGTTTGGAAATAAGGTCAGATCAGCAACTATCCTAGAATTACAATTAATAAGAGCAAAGCCTTATGAACAGTTATGTTGGTCAGAATTTTGCACATGTAGATAAATATATGAGTACTCTGCATGTACCTATAAGATTATTTACAAATATGACTGTGTTATCTACTGACATAATATGAGTACTTATTAACAGTATCAAGTACCATAAATGCAATAAATTGACTACAATTGATGAATTGAGATAACTTTAAACCATTTTCATGAATATTATATACTACAAAACTATCATGAATTAAGAACCTTAGAAACATGGCAAGAATTACAAACGAATTTTAGGCAAAAACACCTTAATATCATTTTTAATGGGTATATCCCTCTCGTGCAGTACATAAGTTTGGTCATAATATGCAAGTATCATGGGTACAACAATTGGTTACAGATTTATACAATCTTAACTTTATCCTATTTAAAAAAAGTGCAATGCAACTTGAAACTTGAGGAACATGGTGGATGGAAAAGGAAATGCAATGAGTGCCATTGACTAGGCTGTTATTGCTATATTTACAATTTCAATGGGCTATAGTCTCTCATGCAATAAAATATGCAAATTACTTATTATATAAAGATAGCTTACAAAAGGTTCCTTACAACCTACTTATGCTAGATTTTCCATCGAGAACATGTCCATAAGTACTAAAAGTATGCAGTTGCATGAGTCCAAAATGTCTGGGTAGAAAATGCATATTTACTAATAATAAGATTAGAGGCAAGACATCAAGTAGAAAGACAATACAACAGATGCAATAGCTAGGAATTGAGGAAAGTTAAGGAAAATATGTAAGAAAAAAAAAAAACAAACTTAAACTTGAGTCTCCCTCATAATTTTGGTTCACTTGTTGGTGAGAGTTCTTGCTTTTATTCTAATTTGAATGATCTAAGCATGAAGATGGAGACCATCCTATATGAGCAGCACTTTCCCAATCTCTAGACCAGGTTTCCACAGGAGGCCTCTTCGTTGAAGAGAAGAGTCATGAGAAAGCCTTTGAGCGCTTGATAGTTGGTGTTTTCTAAACTAGGGTGATGTACGTGCTTCAAAATGTCCTTGGAATCTTGAACCCGCGCCCGCTTCTTAGGCATGTTTTTATTGCAAAACATCCACCTCCCTGCACCTTAATCTACACTTGCTCCCTGATTCTGGCATCTGAGTAAGGGTGTCATTATCCTAGGAGTCTGCTTAACCTAGAAGACGTACATGACAGCCCCTCTTCTCACACAAAACATAATCTTGGAACTGAATTTGACATTCTAGGTTGGGGGTTGGGCGGGAGGATGAGTGTGCTACACAGGTCAAGGGTGAATATAAGCCTACACCATGCCTACTCCTAAGATCTTTCATAAATGATTTCCATCATTGCTATGGTCCTGACCTTTAGACAAAGCTTCAATGAAAGATTTCCTAGTGGAAGCATGGACAAACAAGAGATGACCATATCATTTGCATTGCAACCTTGGAGTTTTCCACTGGTGCATGGTTCTATATCAATCCTGGAAAAGGACTATGTCTAAAAGCTTCTCTTTGCTGGTATGATCTGAAATACAATTTGATTGGTCTTCGAATAATGTACTGTTGTGATTAGAGGATTTTGTTTCTTTTTAACTTTTTTTAATTTAAAATTCTGCAGAGGTTAGGCAGCTTACCATAATATGTCGAATGATGTGAGTGATTGGCTGTTTATATTTGTGGGCTCTCTCACCCAAGAACAAATATAAGAAGTGAGAAAAGTGGGGGGTGCAGCAAGCTGTATTGAGGAAAAGATGCAGCACCCATTTTAGGGGCTAGAACTAGAATTAGGGGTAAGATAGGAGATGACAAGGAGGTTGAGAGGAAAAAAAAGAGAGGAGTAAAACAGGGAAAAAAATAAAGGAAAATAAGAGAAAGGGAGGATAAAGGAAGGAAGATACGAGGAAATGCTGAAATGGGAGGGAAAATTGGGTGGGAGAAAGAGAAGAACCAGGAAAACATTAAGTAGTGGGTCAACTGGCAACTTGGCACCCATTTCAGATTATTTTTCTTTAAACAATAAGTAATGTGCTCCACTTCATTGTTATTAACCAATAGAGGGATTTCTAGGAGATTTTTGTAAAACCCTATTTCCTCAAGGAAAGGCCAACAATTTATAAATAAGCCCATATGCTGTAATATTTTTGGTGAACTTTGATAAATTAGTCAAGCAGATATAGTTTTTTGTTAGTTTCCCCTTACCCTCTTTTCTACTTACCCTTCTGTGCATGGCATGAATATTCAGTGTCAGCATGATAGAAATTTGACAAATTATATTAGTTCTAAATCAAATCTTGAATTTCATCACCATAATTTATGGCACTTCTATGCTTCTCTCTATAGGCAGCATATGACATTATTGGTCCTCATTATGTAGCTTTTTTTTGTGTGTGCGCGTCTATATGTGCATGCATTTCAGTGTGCTTGTGTGAATGTTCATACTAGTATGGCTGAAGAGTGCACATGATAGTGGAGAAACTAATTACATTTTGCCTAAATCTGTTTCGCAAAACTTAATGATTTATTGATACATCAATGCTATATATTGAGTGGCAAGTTTTTTTGTCTAGGAAATGCTTTTAGGTTATCATTGTAGAATTTATTGGTGAACTTTGAAATTTGTCTTGAGGCAGCATGTGGCAACCCATTCTTTAAAAGATTGATTTCTTATTTATCAAGCATAATACAAGATTAGATGACAGTTTGCTTAAAATGTTTCAAATCCTGTGGATAGTCTGCAATCAACAAGTTACAATTTTCCTACAAGTTTAATCATCTTTGTTTTTTTTTAATATATTTATTTTACCTTGGATTGTAACGCCGCCCTTGCTTTTCAATTTTGTCTTGACATTTTCATGTATCCCCAAGTAACTCAGATTCCAGCCATATTCTTACTGATGTCAATATTATTATTCCATATATATGACTATATTTAGTCATCCTTGTTTCTATATGTTGTCTGCCCTAGAAGGGAGGAAATGATTACTGAAAGTTAATACTGATCATTGCTGTATTTGCATTAACAGGTCCTAGTTATCTGAGAACTGAAGTGTCAGAATAATGGGTATTTCTGCAAAGTGGCTTAAATCATGGGTTGGGCTAAGAAATCCAGAGAAGTCACAACATTCAGATAAGGATGAAAATGTTAGACTGTCTTTTCCTGGCTTGTTTTGATATTGAATCTAATCGGATTTTATATGCACATCTTGATTGGCATTGTGATATTGCAATGTGATTCTGCTTAATCAATACTCTGCATGAGCGGTGGCACTGGGAAACCAATTCAGTCAATTTGCTTAATTTGCAGAACTCTGGTCCTTTGGGAGTTGTTTTTCAGAACTTATCAAATCTTTAAAGAAAAAAGGAAATGTCAATTGTTTTTTACCCACAAAAATATGAAGCTTGCCATTGACTTGACTAATTCTTAATATGTAACATACTTTTAAGCAGCTAGCTGATTACTCATATAAAATCAGTTGAGGTTACCAACAACAAAAGAATCTACCACAATCTTGGGAAAATTACCATTTGTCTTTATCTCTAAAAATATCTTTTAGAATTACAATCATCTATCACATGTTTACATAAGTCCATTTCATTTGCAACTCTGACAAAATATTGAAGTATGAAAAAGGAGGTTAGTTCTTAAAGCTCCATTCTCTTCCTTAGGTTTCTTCATGGACAAGTAGTCCAATTACAGGCCAACTTCTAAAGTGGAATCCTCTACTTCAAATTCGATTGAAGGAAGAGCCTGGGCTCCTCAAACTAAGTTTCTTAAGGTTGTAAACGTGCATCGGAAGCTCTCCTTTAGTCCCTTTTTCCTGTTTGGTGGTCCTTTTTTCATCTGATATTTGGTTGCTGTTAGAACTTCAGCAATAGCCAGTACTGGAATAGCACTATATGAATTCGTAAGTCCATCTATCTCTTTCATTATATAGTGGCCCATTATCATGAGACACCAACACAAAATGAAAATAAAGTCATAATCCTTATAGGACTCTTTATCAGCTCATGATAGGTCCAAGACTTCATATAAGTTTCCTTAAATCATCAATCTTCTAGGCCTTATGCAATCTGATTGAACACCTAGTGAAGTTTTGAAGCTGACCTAGTAGCATGTATGAAGATTTCACTTAAGGTTTGTCGTATCGGTCAGTACTGTACCATACTGGACGTACAACTATGCAGTCTCGTACCATATCGACACTCGGTATGTCTTATCATCTTATACCACACTGTATACTGACACTATAATAAAATGATACTGGTACAGCGTCTGGTATTAAAACGGCGAACCTTGATTTCACCAAATCCTAAAAGCTGTTTTCCTGGTAGATAACAACTTAAATGAAATACTACTTATTTGGAATGGCAGTTATAACTAGAAATCTGAACAATGGGAAGAAGACGGAAAATGAGCTATAATTTTAGGAATGTATCCCAATTTTAATAATACATAAGTGATTTTTGAGCTAACATTATATATGTTCCTATTCAAATTCTATTATAACAACAGCATGTTTCTACATTTTTTTCTGGATACATACAAAATCCATGTGCTCCACTTGTAATATGAGATGCAGAAGTATATAGAGTAAGCTTCGTTCCATAGATTGGGGTGAATATGTTCTCATTCTTACCTGCTTTCTAACTCATGAGCATTGCAGAAAAGGGTCGCTGCTAATAGGTTTTGGCACCGGCGGAAACATTCTATTGATCTTGATGGTGCTATTATGGATAATGAATTTCCTGTTGGAACTGCTCCATTGACAGCAGATGTTAATATCCAATCAAGCCCACATTCCACATCTTCTTCAGCCAACACCTCACTTCAAGTACAGGCATCTTGTCAACCAGAACTGAACGCAAGAGAGGACTGGGCTGCCACAGTTATTCAAACTTCTTTTCGAGCTTTCCTGGTACTGGATCCTGTCTCTTTCATTATGTGCATGTTGGTTCCTATATTTTGTGTTGCTGATAAACATCACATTATTAACAAATTAGAAAATACCACATGGGAGTTTTGTATTTGTGTTAAGTAATCTGCTGAAACAATATTATAACATATAATACACTACTAGAAATAATTTTATGATAAACATGAACAAGACTATGAACTGCAAACAATATTTTAACTGTCCTCATTGTAGAATTCAGTTTTTGTTGCCTTTTTTTAGCTTGCTAGGTAAGAGTGAAGGTGTTATAGAGGGCACCCATGAGGACCTTAGTTCCTGCATTAATCAGTTGATCAAGGAGTACGTACCATTCCGTAGGACATAGTTATACTCATTTATCCATCAATACTCCATAGCTTGTGGCAGGTAGGAGATTTCCACATGAACCATTTATATGAAGCCTTAGAACTTCTAAAAAAGGCGGCCCAGGTGCACGAGGCTCCCGGCACTAGGACGTCTAGGATGGGTAAGCTATGTGCAGTCTTGCCCCTGCAAGTGGAGAGGTTGTTTCTGTGTTTTGAACTGATGACATCCATGTCACAATGGAGCAACCTTAGGTTATGTGAGGCCTTAGAACTTCCTGTTTTCATTTATTTCTTATCCTCCATAACTGAGGTTTTATTATTTAGGAGAGTACGCATGGACTTGATATGTATAACCCCAATTTGCCTCCTGTCTCCATCATTTTGTTTTTCCTGATGAATATCAGTGGTGAGGGCATGAAGTCATGAGTTTCCAGACATTTGATCTCTCAATTCTCTGTGGGTATCACAGCATCTCGTCATACTACCATGAATACTCTCTTACTCTTTATGTTTTTGTTTTTTGCACCTGCATTTATTTATTATAGACACAATTGTTATCAGAAAATTTTAGTTGTGGGATTCTAAAAATGAATGCAAGGCCATCTTTCAGTTTCATATCCTCATGGTCATGTCATGTCTGGGTATGGATACGGTAGGAAATCAGAGAGTTTCTGTGTGCGGGTAAAACCGATCCTTTATTTATGATACTTTGTACATTTTATTAGCATAGCAACAACATTATGCTTATGAAATTGTTAACCATAGAAGGTTGTTTACTATGAGGCATGGATTGAGGTATGAGATGCCAGTTAAGGCATTGGCATCATGTGTACCTTGGTGTATCATGCATGCTGATCAACACTTTAATCTATTCTAGGAAGTCCTATTAAATTATTTCTGTTCAATTAAAGTTAGTTCTAGCAATTAGATTGTGAAAATATTTGTGTACATTTTGACTGGATGCCAACCAAATTTTACCTGACCTAACATGGGCGGTGAATATATAATCATTCATGCTATAGAATATGACATTTTTGTAGTAAAGTTCTGTCACAAGTATTTCTAAGAAAAGTAACTAGCATGAGCTCCTCACAGTTGTTCCAGGATGTGAGCCATACTTTAGAGAAACACCTTTCTTTATTATGATTTTGAAAATGGAGTATCAGCACTGAGAAGAACAAACATCATTGGTGCCCCTTTCATGTCAGCATTTGGAGTTGGTGCTCCCAGTCAAAAACATTCTGATCAGACTAACAAAACCACCACTTAAGAACTTTAACCTCATGCACTCTGTTTGGAATATGATATGTATGTGGTTGCTGTGTTTTGAGTTATTTCTGATGATTGGCTGCTTTATATCATCGTTTCAGGCTAGACGAGCATTACGAGCTCTAAAAGGACTGGTTAGACTTCAGGCCCTTGTTAGGGGTCATGCTGTCAGAAAACAAGCTGCAATAACGCTTCGCTGCATGCAAGCTTTGGTAAGAGTTCAGGCTCGTGTCAGAGCCAGGCGTGTTCGCATAGCATTAGAGAATCAGTTGGGGCAGCAAAAGGTTCAGCAACAACAAGTACATGAGGCTTGTGTTCGAGAAACAGAGGTAAAGCTACCTAATACCTGCTGACTGATTTGCTACCATCACAATGTATTTGCTATTGACTTACATATCACATTTTGTTGGATATTGACTAACCTTTTATCTTCTAAAATACCATGACATTAGAAAGCTTTTTTTTTTTTTTGGTTTCAGTTTTTCTCCTACATGGTTAATGCAAACAAATAGGAGAAACCTGATAAGAGCTTTATTTTTTATTGCTTGACTTACACTTGATGTCCTTGTATTATCAGCCATATATTATACTGATAAAAATTCGGGTAAAATCTTTTGCCATAAAGTCACTCAAGTACCTGGTTTAAGCTCTTTAATGGCTACAAAAAATCCCAACTTGCATGTTAAAGATGCAGATGTTGGTAGAGCTTAAATCTTCCTTTTGTTAGCTATTTAACTCATCCCTTTCAACAAACGATTGCCCGTGTCAAACCTCTATGATTCTCATATGGATAAGGAATTGTGTTTGGTACTATTGGCAAAATGTTAAACAATAATTTTCTTGCCTAATATAGTGTATATACAGTACACATGCAAGTGTTTAGGGCTTGGTTGCACTGAAGTGGCCAAAGTGGGAAGTGGCCACTTCTAGAGGAGTGAGTTCTGAAAAGTCATATTCTCTGAAGTGAGACTTCAGACATTTGGTTTGTTTGGAAAGTGAATGCTGGAGAACTGGAGTTGTGAGAATGTGATTTGAGTATAATTCTCGTCTTCAGTGTATTTGACTGGTCAAAAGAGGCGAAGTTTCCTTTTTTGAAATTTGAGAGATGATATGAATCTGACTTTCTGAAATATAGTGTGCTGGGATATAGCTGTCTTCATGATGGCTCTCGCTCCAATGGAGGAATTATAATTGTGGAGAGTCATTTCAAATGCAATTGTGTGCTTATAGACAAGGGGAAGTACTTGAGTTTGTGGGAATATCTTTTATGCTCTCTTTGAAATTAACAATTAATTGGCGACAGCCTTGAATTTGAGCATAAGAGCCTGAGCTTTAAAATGATGGATTATTTTCTTTCTAAATAGTACGTGACAGGGCAAAGATTTTTTTGTTTCACATTCCTCATTTATCTTTATCTCCTTCTATTTCTATCAACAGGTCACATTATGGTTCTTTCTAGATATGCATCAACAATATATTGACCTTTTAACAAATAAATTATTACTAGCAGCTGAGTTGTGAAATTTCATTGTTGAAACAAAATGGTTGTTCTTTATTTCACTCTTTTTCTTCTGTTTGTCTATAGGCTTTTTCCAATGCTTGCTCCTTGGTGTTGTCAATCCCTTGTTTTCTACCACTTGTTCTCCCACCATTTAGTAGACTACTTGAACGCGTAAAGCATAAATTCAAACTACCTTTTGTATCAGTTTTCAGTAGATCAGATGTATTACTTAACGTAGTTAAATCCCATTGATCTTTTTTGTTGTATAACTGACTAAAAATGATAAAAAGAAGCTCAGTCATATGATTTGAATGCAGGAAGGCTGGTGTGACAGTGTTGGCTCTGTGGAAGAAATTCAAGCCAAGTTGTTAAAGAGACAAGAAGCAGCAGCCAAGCGTGAGAGGGCCATGGCATATGCTCTCACTCATCAGGTGACCCTTAATAAAAACATAACACCATGTAATGCATCTAATTTGTAGTATGATGAATTTCAAATGCTTGACATCATGCAGAGCCATGTTGCAGTGGATTATGAGAATCTTCGTGACAAAATAGCTGTTGAGTGTTTGGTTGACATGGAACTTCATAGTGTGATGGTTTCTTCTTGTGTTATATGCTTAGATTATTTGATAATGCTGAATTGCAACTCTCTCTTCCTGTTAAAAGGAAAAAGAATATTGAGGCAAATATAGTCTATGCCAATTGAGCAAAGTGACCTTACAAATGTAACAGCGTTTTAGTTTTTCTTCCACATTCATAGTCAAAACCCTCATCCATCAGTTTCGTGTTCATGGCCACCTTGGTATCATCTATGTTCGTTTTCTATCCGGGCTTGGGACAGAGGTGGATGCATGTTATATATGACTTCCTTTAGGTAGACTTGTGTCTCAACATGAAGAATGCTATACCCTGCTTTTTCCTATCTTTTTGGGCATTTTCCTATTAGTGGAGGATAGTTTCTTGGAGCAGGTAGTTGCCAGCTGCAGATCTGTTGCCAGTGAGCAGATCTGTTGCCAGAGAATATATCTGGTTTTGAAAATTTATTTGGAGCAGAGTGAAACATATGGGTCAAAGGATGTGTGGTTATCTTTCAAATAAGGATTTAAATCCAGCGGTGTCCTGATTTTTCTATGAAACTGCATCCGGACACTCGGGTGGTGGATGTCCCGTCCTATCCCAGTCTTGTCCAGACACTTGGGATGGTGGGATGCCCCACCATCCCACAGGGACTTAAATCCTTGCTTTCAAATACCCCAGTTCGAGGCTGCTGCGAGGATTTAACCCTAACTCCTTTCTGTAAATATACACTGTCATGTATTTGTGAAGTATAGCATTTAAAGTCTGGCTTTTTTCTTAAGTATGGCTTGCCTCAGTGGTGACCCACCCCTCTGTTTAGCAACTAGAGGTTCTGGGTTTGATTCTTAGGTGCATCTCCAAAATTTTGGACTTGTATAATTATAATGCGAGTGGGTCTCCCACCCTTTCTCTCAAAAACAAAAAATGTTTGGGCCTTTCTCTCATTGAAATACTGAGTGTTCTCGAAGTAATTGTCTTCACTGCTAAATTTACATACTCAGTAGGAGTTTGGGTTTTGTATTACCTTTGAGTTGCCAGACCTTTCAAGATGTCTAATTATCTGCATCAAGCCCCCTCCCCTCAACCCCCCATCCACCCACACCCCTGCCCGCACCCCGCAGGTAAAAGAAAAAGAAGAAATGCACAGCTTACCCACTAAGCCTTTATCTTGTAGATTGGTTAAAACATTTTTAATTTTATCTTTTGTTGTGGTATAGCCTTGATGCATTATTTTCTACCTTTCAGAGGAAGTAGCAACTGAAATTTAATATGTATATCTTTATATTTTTCAGATATTTTAGTATCGTTACAGTACAAATGAAAAATTCTTTTACTTTTACAAATTCTCCGAAAACAAATGTACAGTTTTTATTCTATCTTATGGGTTAGCAAATGGGGGATATGACTTTTTCTGTTAGATTTTATTAATGTGTAATATTTGCCAAAAATTGTATAATTCTGTCGGTTTTGTCCCATATCTACCTGAAAACAGGCACATTTGAGGAGGCACTCTGACACGTTATTCGAAAGTGCTGAGTAGTCATTAGCAATCAACTACATATTTGGCATTAGAAATAGGAGTTCCTTTTTACTATTTTTTCAACCCGCACTATCTTCTCTAATATATCTTAACCATATATTCCTTTCTCATTGTCCTCAACAAAGGGAAATCGGGCATGACCAGGCAGGCATTTAGTATGCACTTTATTTTTTGGCTTAAACTTCTTTATTCTCTCTTCACTTGTAATTTATTTGATGTATGACATAAGAGTGCGATCAATTAGTAGATGAAAGGCAGCATCTAGAGCTGCATTATTATATCAACCCTTAAGGCTAATTAGTTTTTTGGGTTTTAAGGCCTACTTTTTTTTCCTTTTCTTTTTCTTTTTGTGCAGTAGCAAGGTCTTTCTGAAGTATTTGTTAATTCAAGCAAGTGATCATTTTTGAGAAGATGTTATTTGGTTCTGTATTATTGATTGTATGACACTTTATTTCTCATTCAGTCTATTAACCAAAGCATATCTTTCAAATTTGGTTATATTGTAGTGGCAGGCCGGTTCCAGGCAGACTATAGCTCCTTCAGGATTTGAGCCAGATAAAAACAACTGGGGGTGGAACTGGTTAGAGCGATGGATGGCTGTTCGCCCATGGGAGAACCGGTTCCTTGACATTAATCTCAAGGATGGGGTGATGGTTGATGAAAATGGACCACCTGACGGAAAATATGGAACCAGAGCTCAAAACAAACCTCCTGGGAAGAAGCCTATTTCAAATCTTCATTCCAATGTCCTAAACCAGAAAACAGGCCCATCACATTCTGAGGGAAGTGGCTCTTCATCAAACCGATCTGTGAGCCAGCTAACCTCTTCTGCTGTGCCATCAGTTAAGGGAAAATCAAAGCCATCATCTGAGGAGGTTTCTGGAGAAGCCATCTCCCGGCCTTCTGGACTTGGTGCTCGGTCATATAGCAATCCAAAGGAGAGGCCGTCACAACTGGATTCTCAAGCTAAGAAGCGGCTGTCCCTTCCAAGCAGTGGTGAGTCCACTTTATACTCTCAGAATATGGCTTTTTATCTTCTTAAAGTTATGGCAATTTTTGTTGCAAAATTATTTGCAGCAAGTTATACTGTGCCGGTATTGAGACCCATACTAGTTGCCTGGTGGTATGGTACTATGCCATTCCATTTCGGGCCTCTACCGACACACCCAGTGTCCGCGAGGGAGAAAGAGGGAGAGAGGGGGAGGGGAGAAAGAGGGAGGGAGGGAAGCCCCCTCTCCTCTGGCTGCACGAAAGCCCTCTCTCTCCTCTCTCTATCTCCTCCCTCTCTCTCCCTCCCTCCCTCTCTCTCTCCTCCTTCATCTTGTTTTGCTGGATTTTTCAAACCAAATGGTAGAATCATACCGGTCCGCCCCTCGTACAGCTCGGGACACCTCGAACTAGGCAGTTCAGGGTGGTACATCATTCCTTGACTTGCATGATATAATCTAATGCTAATAATATACTATCTTGTAACAAATGCATTTTGGCTTGTTCCATATGCTTAAGGATCTGCTTTCCTCTTCTTTCGCTACTGCAAGTCATATTGCATAACATAAATTTGTATAGAATTGATAATGTAGTAGACATAATTACACTATCTTTTGACCATGCATACATGTAAGTCTAGATATTTAGATAGCTATAGTCTTGGTTTTCTTGTGTACATGTGATATTTTTGTATTAGTAGTGTTTCATTAGTAGTGTTTTTCCTCAAACATGTAAATATGGTGTGAGTAGGGTGGCAAAAACCAAGACTGCTTAATTCGTCATTGTTCATCATCACTTGGTCATCCTCGCCCATTCCATTTGCTTTGAACATTTCGATACCTGGTTGAAACTTGCATATACAAAAACATTTTTCCACTGCTGCGAAAGTTGCTGACAGCCATGTTATCAATAACAAGCAGGTGTGTCAGCAGGAAAGCACCCTGCCACCAAAATTGCAGCTTACCAGTCTGCCACTGCTAAGAAAGCCATCAGAGATACACCAAAGTCTGAAATAAAACACCGTTTGAATCCTACAGATCCAGCTCAGAGAGTTGAGGTGCAGACATGAAAAGCCATTTTCAGTTGATTACAAATTTACAGTAGTAGCTGGTCCGAGCATGTTCCAGTGCTGTATCAAACTCTCTCTGTATATAAAACCTCTGTTCTTTTCCAGTGGGGTGGTTGTCCCAGTGCTTCTCTACATCTCTACGGCTTAAGGTGACAGGTATGAAGATGCCAATGCTGATTGCTGCCTTCAATAAGTTAGGGAGACTTCATTTCTGTTACTGCATTATTAGTTGTACGACCATGTGGTATCTGTTTGTTCGTGTTGAGTTTTTAAGTTATACCTAGTCATTTTAATCTGTTGTTGGATGGCTGTTGACACTCTGAATCCCCAACCATGAGCAAAAATAGAAAAGTTATGCTTGCATTAGTGAAGTGGTGATGCCCTAGCTCTGTGATTTTTAACACATCCAAAGAGAACCAGGCTCATACATTTTGACAAGGAAACCGTTTTGGTATTGCTAAATTCTCACATTAGGCATTACACTCTTAAGTTGCAAATACAATGTGAGAAATTTCATATCCCACTGTATTATATTAGGTTTTTCTTTTAACTGTTGTTTCAACTAGTCTGTAAGTGAAAACCATACCCCACTACGTTGATGAGTTTGAAGTGGCTGCTCTTGTGGTCTCCCCGACAGCTTTGGGCTTTGGTTTAACCATTTGGTGATTATTGTACCCTTTGATTTATTAATTTCCTTTTGTCTCCTGGGGCCCTAACCTGGATTAAGGATGGTAAGTGCCTAATATTTAGTATTTGGTTTACTATCATTCCTTGGGAGAAACTTTCGAGGATCCTTGCAGCGGGCCGTTGGGGTAAAAGCTCTTCGGTGTGGTTGCTGGAGTAATCATTTGGGAAGGGCCTTTTAGGGCTTGTTTGGGATTGATTTTGGAAGGGTGAAAAGCATTTTTTCTTTTTTGGAGCTGACTAATGATATATATATTTACATGTATACTCTTCTAAATATATAAAATTATATAAACATTTTTATGAAATTATTATTTGCATGTATATGTTTTTTTTTCTTATTTGTATATGTACCTGTACCATCAACGTCATAAAAAATAAACAATATAAAACTAAAATGACTGAAATATTCTTATAGATAGATATATAAAAAAAAGTTATAAAGGTATACATGCAAATAGCAATTTTATAAGGGTATTTATACATTTTTTCATATTTAGTTTTTCATATTTAGAAGGGTATATATTCAAAAAAATTTATTAAAAAATATCAAATTTTAGTTGGAACTTGCTAAGACTTTTATGATTTAGTTGGATCGACAAGTCAAAAGATTATGATTCGGTCAAGTTGGAATATTAGATGATCATTTTGGTAATGATATTCTCTAATTGGTTCTAATATAATTATTATTGTTGAATCTATGGTATCTATATATTCTTTATTATTTTTAAAAAATTAAAGCATTTCAAATTTAAATCAAATATAGGTGCTTAGATTAGTAAAAACATAACTGATTTATTTTATAAGAGTTGATATTAACATAAGATCATGTGACATGATAATATTAATTTTTGTGCCTTTTTTATTGAGAATAATTGAATTATTTTTATTGAATTTGGTTATTTTTTATGAGATTCTTTTAAGTGCATATATCTTAAATATGTGTAATTGAATTAATATCCTTGCAAAGTTGCTATTTGCATGTGAATTCTTATATTTTTTTTTGCATGTCCATCTGTAAGAGTATTTCAGTCATTCTAAATTTAAATTATTTATATTATAACAATGTTAGATGGTATGGATGTATATATATATAAAGATATACATGCAAAATAAGTATTTATGAGGGTATACATGCAAATAGCAATTTTACAAAGGTATTCATACAATTTTGTATATTTTAGAGAGTATACATGAAAAAAACAAAAAATTAAGCATTTTTTAAAGTCTATCGGAAAACTGTTTGTGTGACTAAAGTATTGTTAAATTTTGTAGTTATTACATTTACTATTGTAGTATTTAGATTAAAATAAATTGTATAAATTATAGATTATACATCACATTATATCAATATGAAAATAATGGTATATAATACTAATATAATATCATACTAAAACAATAATATCACATTCATATGTAATAATAATTTATTATATAATAATATATTAATATATAATAATAACTATAGTACTTTATATTAAAATATTGTATTGTAATATAAAAAAATTGTATTTTTATGCCATAGGGTACTAGCAATCAAGTTATTGAAGTTTAGCAGTAATTTGGTAAAAAAGGTTAAGCAAAATCAAGAAGTTGGACCATGGAGCTCAACATGTCTTCTCTTTGGTGTTATGCGATTTCACGCAATTTTTATGTTTGCTTATGTGGCAAATTAAGAATTAAAATAATATTTTATACCTAGTAAAACAAATAAAAATTTTAAAAAAATAGTTTTGGATCTACCACTTTTTCAACTCTTAATTATATCTTACATATGGTGTACCACATGGTACACTAGGTCAATGATATTGAACCACATCCAGCAATCTCAGCAACCATAGCATCTTCGACTATCGGACTCGGACATTGTCTCAATCTCTCTCGCCCTCTATTGTATCTCGCTCTCCATCTCTCCTCTCCCTCAACCTTCCTCTCAAATGCCCCATCGCCACATGCCTTAAAATTTTGATTTGCGGAACCTGATCCTTGACCACCAATCCGACTCCCTCTCCCACAACCTCCTTCGGTGCCTAGTTCGCTACTGACGCCACATAAAAGGATGGCCGCCCTTTTCCCTCCCGCATCGCCGCTAGCTCCATCGCCTTTTGGTCGGTAGCCGATTTTGCAATTTGGACACGCACCACCGACCTCGATGAGGGCCGGTCCAACCCACTCGGCAATCAGCTATCGCACTGATGGTGCCTTCATCCTTTACATCGTGAGTAGCAAGAGGCTTCAGGGTGGCAACAAAGTGGGGGCCATCATGAAGATTGGCGGACTAAGGGTCTAGCACATGCATCGAGGAAGAGCTTCTCGAGGGCATCAGCGGTGTTTTAGAGGGTGGTATCAAAGCGGCAACAGAGGCTTGGTGGTGGACGAAAACAGCGAAAGGGTGGTCGGGAGAGGCGGTGGAGAGCATGTTACAGAAGAGCTAGGAGCAAGCTTCTCCGACTCCACGACCCCTTCGCATTCTCCTGCTTTGAGACCTCCTCTGCCTTTTCTCCAACTCCGCGACCCTATGTGAAAACTCGTGTAGGCACATATTTAGTCCCACATCAGTTATTTGCTAGTATAATACATTCTAGCTAGCCATTTTGGATGAGGTCCTGGATTATGACAAATACTATCAGAGCGGATCCAGCTTATAACATATGTGGACTAGGAAACACTGCAGCACAGACTATTGGGGTCGACCACAGACCGATCGTGGTGCTTGTGATTGGATTTAAGCCCTTAGCCTGACGAGGACATCAGGACTTAAACGAGACCGAGGAACCCAAATAATACCACAGGCCGATTGTGATGTTTGTAATTGAATTTAGACCTTTAACCTAACAAGGACGTCAGGGCTTAAATGTGACCAAGAAAACCAAATAATACCTTCTAGCTAGCCATTTTGGGTGAAGTTCTGGGTAATTACAAATTCTCCGACTCTAAGACCTTTGTAAGATCTAGGACCTCACCCAAAAAGACTAACCGGAAGCTATTTTGTGGGTTTTTTAGTCCTGTATAAGTACCCAAGATCTACTTGGCGAATAACCGATGTGGGACTAAACACACGCCCGTATGAATCCTTACATACTCCCTCCATTCATGCCTCAACGTCCTCGGCAGATTAGGGATTCAAATCTAATAATCATAAGCACCACGATCGATTCATGGTTAGCCTTCATGAATCTGTGCTGCAGTGTTCTCTAGTTCACTATAGGCCGAGTTCGCTCTGATACCATTTATAATAACTTAGGATCTTATCCAAAAAGGCTTGCTGAAAGGTATTTTTTGGGTTTCTTAATCCAGCATAACTATCCAAAATCTTCTCTGTGAATAATCGATGTGGGACTAAATATACGCCCGTACGGATCCTCACACCTCCACCCTTTTCCCTTGGCTCCGCAACCCTTCCGCCTTCTACTCTCGGCTCCATGACCCTTCCGCCTTCTCTTTCGGCTCTGCGACCCTTCGCCTTCTCCTTTAAATCTAAGATTTTTTGTTTGTTTGTTTGATTTATAAGGTAGGAAATATTATTTTAATCTTTAGTTTGTCTTGCAAGCAAATATAAAATCATGCGTCTCATATGATACTAAAAGGCAAACGAAATTGAGCTCCTTCTATCCTTTTTTCTGGTTTCTCAACCTTCTGGGCCAAATTGCTGCAGGCTAAACTTCACCTAACACCCCAAAACTTCTTGTTACAAAAATACATTTTTTTCCTAATTATAACTAATAAGAGATACATTATATTGTATTCTATTATATTATTTTAACAATATAATAATATATTAACTACTATAGTATAATAATATATTGTATTAATATAATAAATTATTGTATTATATTATATTTAAGGGTGGTCGTGCTTAATCTATTTAATTTGATTCAACTCATTATAGATTAGGTTGGGTTGCCTGTTTAATAAAATAGTTTGGTTTGGATATGAAATTTGACTTGTTAAATAAATAGGGTAGGTTTAGGTTAATAGATTTTGATCTTATCTATATCCAACCCGACCCTTATCTATGCTAACCCAACTCAATTGCCACTATTAGTTATTTTATTTTATTTTATTATACTATACTATACAATATTATATTATACTTATATTATGACAATACTATGTTACTGTTATTATTATATCATAATAATGATATTTTAATAGTATAATATTATTTTATTTCTATAATATTATACTATTATATTACAATATTATATTTTTTAAATATTATACTATTCAACATAAATACTTTGTAAAAAGAATACTTTATAATAACAATTTTTGATTATGCAAAGAGTTAAAAAATTGAAAGAGCTATGAAATATCCTTTATTATTATTTTTTTATACTAAAGGCATTTTATCCGTTTGGCAATCAAACAAAAGTTGAAGATTCATAGCACATTAGAAATATGGTTACCAAACAGCTACAGATTTTTGTTAAAAGCTTTATTAGAAAAACTTTACTTCTAAAAGCTCTACTACCAGCAACAATCCTAAATAGGGTCTTAATGTGCTATATGCTCGATCTCATGACTTTTAGAGCACCATCTCTTTAATCTAAGAAATCTACTTAAATAGATAATTTATAAAGAAATGAGGTTATTAGTTCCTCCACTTCTTTCTCTCTCTATAATTTTCTCTTCAATATACAGGCGTACATTCGATGACATTGAGAACCACATCGACTAGTCATAACCCGTCACCCTTCTTTTCCTATCAAAATTCAAAATTTTAAATTTACTCGAACTTAGGTCTTTGTTCTCCATTGGCTGCCTTTGCATGCCAGCATCACTATCACTATCCTCATCCGTCGAGAATGATATCATGAGCAATGGATTGAACTTGTTGTTGGAGACCTTGAGAAGGTATACAAAATCAAACTAGTATGGATGAGATATTAAAGAGGCTTTGATGTGTATTGCTTGGGCATATGCTATGTATGGTGTTGCTGGAAATTGGACCCGGGGATGATCGGTCCGCTGAGAAGGGGGAGCTCCGGCGAGAACTGGCGGACAGCGATCCGTCGGCGGGCGGCGTCCTCCATGGGGCCTACAAAAAGCCGGTGGCCGGAGTTTCCGGCGCTGGCCCTCCGATGCCTAAGTCAGAGGGGGCAGGTGTATAGGAGGAGAGAAAATGTATATCCAGGGTTTTCAGCGTTTAGCCTCCTCTAAGATAGAGGGGTTCCCCTTTTATAGAGGGGTACTGGGTTACTTGTGATGTGACGGGACGAAGTTGACGTACGATTGAGCATGTCGCATGAATTAATGCATGATCATGTGAATTAATGCCTTACCGTAGGAGATCAGGCCGGAGCCAGGGAGTTGTCACGGCTGATCGGACGCAGCCGAGCTGATTTGCCGTGGAGGACTCGAGATCCGTAGATAACAGGAGCCATGCACATTAATTGTTGAGTAAGCCGGAGGTCTGCAGGAGCCATGCGCATTAATTGTTGAGTAAGCCGGAGGTCTGTAGAAGCCATGCACATTAATTGTTAACGACGGTGGCAGGGCATGGTCCCAGGTCGAACTGTAGATGGATGTGACCGCAGTAGACAGGTCAGGCGCCTTCAGGTCGGACGCCGGGCCGGACGCCTCTAGGTCGGACACCGGGCCGAGCGCCTTCAGGCACGTGCTGGCCACGCGATCAAATGTTTCGAAGCGACTCATTTTTCCGAATGTTGTCCCCGAGGCTGCAAAGAGCGTCGAGGATTCCCTGCTCGCTCTTGGACAATTGGGGGAGCTTGTTGGCGGTCTTGAGCCGAGCCTGCCCCCACCTGGGATCGAACCCTCACATCCGCTCGGAGGACAAAAAGAAGAATTTCTCCTTCCATCTGTAAATGGGTGTCAGAGCGCTTCGGAAGAGTGGCCGACCACCCCGAAGGGCAAAGTAGAGCCACTCTCCATCTCCTGGATTAGATTTCAGTAAGAAATACCACCGGAAAACGTTGACAGAAGTCGGTATCCCGTGCGCCAGGCACAGGGATAAAAAGCTGACAATTATCCTCCACGCGTTCGGAGCGAGCTACGCCGGGACGACTTGATACGCCGCCAGGAGCTCGTTCACGAACCCATGGAGGAGGAACCGGAGGCCGGCCGAGAGTATTTCGAAATACACTCCGATCCGGCCCGAAGGAGGTCTCGTTACCCGATCCTCCGACCTCGCGTGTTTTAGACAGAACCTGCGCTGAGGAAAGAATCATTCCTCAGCCATCTCCACCTCCTCACCACTCATGGTGGACCCGACTTCGTCCGGACCATGATCCATCCTAAAAGAAAATAGGAGAAAAACAAGAAAAGGAAAAAAGCGAAAGCAAGAGCCCTCCGAGCAGACAAAGGAGAGGAACACCTACTAAGGTCTTCGCCGGAAACGTTGAAGGGTTGGAGAGGGAAAACCGAAGTAATCGCTTCGGGAGGCCGCTGGAAGAAATGAGAGAATGGAGGAAAGGGATACTAGAGAGCAACAGCGATGACGGCCAAACAGAAACCCTTAGGACTGGGGAGGGGGTCTATATAGACCCCCTCAACGGCTCGGATCGGCGAGATAGAGTCCCGCCTCCCGTCCAGATCATGCCACGCGTCGGACCCGAAAATCGAAGCGGCATATTCAATTTGGATCGGCACTTTAAATACAAAATTAGGGAAGCGTTCCGTCGGATCGTGGAGCCCCATCATGAGCCCAAGACGCGAGGATGCTTCGAAAAGCGAAAGGGTGTCGCGAGCCCACGACACGAGGACGCTTCGGGAAGCGAAAGGGTGTCGCCCCGTCTCCTCCCATTAATAACGCCTTGAAGCGCGCGGAGCGCCGAAACAGTTTGAGATTCCCTGGTCTACATCAACACGGCAGGAACAGCTACTTCTCGCGCCCGAGCTCGCAAGCGACTCGAACTCGGAAGTCGGGGGATAATGTTGGGGAAAAAATGAGTCGCTCCGGAATATATGACCGCGTGACCAATACGTGCCTGAATGCGCTTGGCTCGGCGTCCGACCTGAAGGCGCCCGGCCCGGCGTCCGACCTGGAGGTGCCCGGCCCGACGTCTGACCTGAAGGCGCCCGACCCGGTATCCGACTTGAAGGCGCCTGACCTGTCTACTGCGGTCACATCCATCTACAGTACAACCAGGGACCATGCCCTGCCACCGTCGTCAACAATTAATGCGCATGGCTTCTGCAGACCTCCGGCTTACTCAACAATTAATGCGCATGGCTCCTGCAGACCTCCGACTTACTCAATAATTAATGCGCATGGTTCATGTTATCTACGGATCTCGAGTCCTCCACGGCAAATCAGCTTGGCTGCGTCCGATCAGCCGTGACAACTCCCTGGCTCCGGCCTGATTTTCTACGACAAGGCATTAATTCACATGATCGTGCACTAATTCATGCAACATGCTCAATCGTACGGCAACTTCGCCCCGTCACATCATAGGTAACCTAGTACCCCTCCATAAAAGGGGAACCCCTCCATCTTAGAGGGGGTTGAACGCTGAAAATCCTGGACATACATTTTCTCTCCTCCTATACACCTGCCCCCTCTGACTTAGGCATCGAAGGGCCGGCACCGGAAACCTCGGCCACCGGCTTTTTGCAGGCACCACGGAGGACGCCGCCCGCCGACGGATCACTGCCCGCCAGTTCTCGCCGGAGCTTCCCCTTCTCAGCGGACCGGTCGCCTCGGGTCCAATTTCCAGCAACATATGGTTAGCAAAATAACGTTATTGACTTTGCATTACCTTAATTTGATGTATGTATATAAAGTGTAATGTATCAACAAAATAATATATATATATATATATAAACATATCAAGAAAGCTTAAATATATATTTACTGGATATGTACTATGTATTAGAAAAATAATAATTTAACTATATATGATCTCAATTAGAGATTTGTATCAATAAAACATAAGATATATATCAACAATATAGTAGGCATGTATTAATCAATTATTAGATCATGTAGTATTTATCACCGATGAGGACACTAATGCCAGGATCTCTTTTTGGCAAAGCATCAAGCTCTCTATAATCCATCTCTCCGCAAGTTGATACAAAGGAGATGAGAGAGATCTTGTTCTATCTCCTTTGACGGGTTAGATCAAAGGTGGATACAATCGGATATGTTCATTTGAGTCTGATCTTACTATGATCACTGCCCTCGAATGATGCGGTGGATTGGAAGAAAAAAGGCATTAGATTTCACCATGATCTAGATAAGGGCTGTGGAGATAATGTGTAAAAGAAGACGAAGGTGGAGCATCGAGGCAATTAGGAAGGGAGATGGGTAAAGATCGGTCAGTAAGCATCTGTGTTGGCCAAGAAGAGAGGAGGTTGGTAACCATTGAAGCTCTCTTTCACAATTGTCTTTTTTTTTTAATAAAAAAAATCTTTATTTGGTCCCCACTAGCAAAAATTTGTTAGCTAATTTTTTTTATTTATGCTATGCATGCTTGCAGTATTATGCGATTGAATATTAGGCACTCCAAAAGGTCCTTCCTATATAATACACGCTGGTGAGGGGACTTTTGTCAAATTTGGAATAAAAAAAGTTAATTAAATAGTGTCGGTGGCTGTGACAGCGTAACCTGTGATTCGTGCTTCACTTCTTATTTATTCTTGTTGTTTACTCTTGTTCTTCTGAACGGTCGTACTCAGAAATCGAGAACACAGATGTAGAGGTCCAGGTCTCTGTCTTCTTTGTTTCTTTTCAGTCCTTTTCTCATACCCGGCACAGGCTGTGACTCTGTCACCAACCATTGAGGCATTGAGGGTGCGAGGTCTTCTTTGTTTTTTCCTTGTTTGTTTCTTTATGGCTATGTAAATTTATGCAGATGCTTTATACTACTCCTTTTATAAATACATTCAATTTTATCTTTTAGCGGCATTATACGTACGCCTAGGAGTGAGCCAGACCGGGCTGGTCCATGGCCCTAACCAAACCCAATCTATTTTTTTTTTTTTTTGGACTTCGAGTCGAACTCAGGTCCGAAAATTTTGGATAATTCAGGCTCGAGTTTATGCTTGGGGCCGGCACGAACCCAATTGGGACGTTCCGATTTATCCGTTTAGGCCAAAAATAGGTTTAGCCCGTACTCGATTGAAGTTTAATATTTCAGAATACTGTTTCACAAGTAAATAAGCTAGTTAAAAATTAGGCTCTCTCCTATAACACTGGTAAATAATATATGATACATTGTTCGCAACTAAATTCATTTTAATTTGTCATTTACTTCCGCATTATTCTTTCTAAATAATAACATACAAAAACAAATTTATTCAGACTCCGTTTCGGACATTGCTCGGGATCAGGCTCGAGCCGGGTATAAGCCGGGCCAATGACATACGCGAGCCAAGTCTGAAAAATAAATGAGCTCTACATTTAAGCCTAAACCAGCCTGAACTCTTTCGAACCTAGCCCAAAGCTTGGCCTGAAGTCAAACTAGCTCGATGGATTTTGGATTGGCCCAAGCCCATTTACAGTCCTAATTTACGGAGAGAAAAATACATGCAACTAAAGTGTATACAGCAAAAGAAGTGTCAGTATAGCATGACCGGAAGTGTTGAATTGTTGATCATTCTGGCGAAATGCTATGGATAGAGGATACAACCTTGCCATCTCTTTTCAGGATATTTTGTTTTCTGACTTCTATAGATGTAGTCATACTAGATTTATGTAATTTGTTTGTTCTATCGAAGAAAAAAAAAGTGTTAAGAGCCTTAAGGATGGCAAACGATTGGATATTAGTTGGGTAGCCTATTATCCATATACAATATGTACTCATCTTGGGCTGAGATGGGAATGAATGGAGACAGAGTGGATTAAAAACAATAAAACTATATAT
>JAOXJJ010000069.1:18697909-18732875 GCA_025769935.1 Phoenix roebelenii | reverse complement strand
CATGGCCTCTGCTGATCTCCGGCTCACTCAACAATTAATGTGCATGGCCTCTGCTGATCTCCGGCTCACTCAACAATAAATGCTACCTACTGACCTCAAGTTCTCCATGGCAGATGGTCGAGCCATTCTGCCATGACTAGTCAGTCACGACGACTCGCTGACTCCGATCTGTTCTCCCACGGTAGTGCAATGATTCGCACGATCGTGCTCAACCATGATGGTAACCCATTCGCCCCGTCGCATCACAGGTACACATGTACCCCTCTATAAAAGAAAAACTCATCACCCTTAGAAGGGGCTGGAACTCAGAAATTCTAGAGGATACATTCTCTCCTTCTATATACTAGCCCCCCTCTGACTTAAGCATCGAAGGGTCGGCGCCGGGAACCCTGGCCACCAGCTTTTTGCAGGTCCCCCGGAGGACGCCGCTCGCCGACGGACCGCCAC
The DNA here is from genome assembly GCA_025769935.1 of Phoenix roebelenii. Lineage (NCBI taxonomy): Eukaryota > Viridiplantae > Streptophyta > Magnoliopsida > Arecales > Arecaceae > Phoenix > Phoenix roebelenii. The sequence continues at coordinate 18,732,428 of JAOXJJ010000069.1, read as the reverse complement.
TCGCCAACTCTTACCGGAGCTCCTCCCTCTCAGCTGAGTAGTCACCCTCGGGTCCAATTTCCAGCAACAGTTGGCGCTAGAGGAAGGATCCGAGTTGTGGCCATGAAGTTGAGAAGCAAAGGAGTCTCCAACGCCTCTCCGCGTCCCCCGCCAAGTCATGGACACTCTGTCCAGAACTCACCGCCAAGATCTCCGGCGGACCCGGTCCCCCAGGTCCAGCTGGAACAGTTTAGCATCATGGTGCAATAAGTTCAAGCCTTGGCCGCGGCGGTCCAAGACCTGCAACGTGTGGAGCCCTTGCCGCCTCCGCAGGCCCAGGTCCAGCCAAGGCTTCCTCCAGACGGACTGGCGCCCTAAGGCCAAAACCTCGATGGCTCCTCGAGGGCCAACAACGAGGAGCGGTGCTGCTGCCAAGGTTCAGCCCGAGCGTCTCCCTGGAGAGAGCCGCTAGAGAGGGGCCTAGGTAATGGGCCGCAGCTGTCAGAAGCTGAATCAGTCCCGGGACAGCCTGCACTAGAGCAGACTACCATGGCGATTTTCCAGGGTGGAGAGCTCGACAGAAAAGTCGAGAAGCTTGAGCGCCAGATTGAGGCGCTCCACAGCAAGAAGGCAAGGTGCGAGGGTGACTTCGAGTTTACCACCAAGTCCCCTTTCTCCCATCAGATCGAGGACGAGCCGGTCCCACCGAGGTTTAAAATGTTCCAAGTGGATCCCTACAATGGGACGACCGACCCCCTCGACCACTTGGAAAGTTACCGAGCCCTCATGGCATTGCAAGGGTCCTCGGAGGCTGTGCTCTGCAAGGCTTTCCCAGGAACTCTCCGGGAAGTAGTCCAGCTCTGGTTCTCTGGGCTGAAGCCGAGCACGGTATCCTCTTTCGAGCAGCTCGGTAGGCAGTTCGCCACCAACTTCGCTGCCAGCTGACATCAGCGGCGGACGTCGGACTCCCTTCTTGACATCAAATAGAGGGAGGGGGAGTCTCTCAAAGACTACCTTGACCGTTTTACCGCTGCAACCTGGGAGGTCCGCGAGCTCGACCAGTTGATAGCCATGTCGGTACTTAAGACTGGGGCTCGATCCTACAGGTTCCTCTTCTCTATTGAGAAGAGCTTCCCCGCCGACTTCACCGAGATGCTGATCCGAGCCCGAAAGTACGCGAAGGCCGAAGAGGCCATTGCCTCCATGCGGAGCGCGACTGAGCAGACGTCCAAGAAGCAGAAGAGACGCCGCAAGGAGCGCGGTCGTTCTAAAAGCCCGCCTCCCCGCCAGAACAAGAATCTGCCTCGGCTCCACCTCGACAGCGAGGACACCTCGACAGCGAGGACACCTCCGACCAAGGTCTCCACCCCGATCGAGATCTCCGCCGCGTCCATGAATACCCTCGGGGAGGTACGAGAATTATACTTCCCTCAATGCTCCTTGAACGAAAACCCTAATGGAGATTGAAGGTCGGGATTATTTTCGACCTCCATCCCTGATGCGGGATCCCGGAGCTCGGCGCAATCCTAGGAAGTACTGTCGCTTCCACCGAGACCACGGCTACGACACGGAGGATTGCTTCCAGCTCCAGGACGAGATTGAGGCACTCATCCGCTGCGGAGTACTCAACCGGTTTGTGCGGAACCGACGTGAGAAAAGGAGGCCAGTGGAAAATGCCACGCAGTCCGAAGATCCAAACGCCAACAGGCCTATCGCCGGCACCATCAACACCATTGGCAGAAGAAGCCCGGTTGAAGAGCCATCCAAGGGAAGGATTCCTCCGAAGCGCCCACGCACCTTTGAAGCCATCTCGTTCTCAGACGAGGACTTGGAAGGGGTTGAGACCCCTCACGATGATGCTGTGGTCATCCCTATGATTGTAAATAAGTTTGATGTAAAGCGCGTCTTAGAAGATAACGAAAGCTCGGCAAAAAATAGGGATGACAGAAAGCCAACTCCGGAGAATGAATGCTCCACTGGTCGGATTTACCGGGGATTCGGTCCCGGTTGAGGGTGAGGTTAGCCTTCTAGTTACGGTCGGGCTCGCCCCCCGAGAAAGTACTGTAAGGATGGACTTTCTTGTGGTCCGTCTGCCTTTAGCCTACAACGCCATCCTTGGACGACCAGGGTTGAATACCCTCCGAGCTGTGGTCTCGACTTGTCACCTGCTTATGCGTTTCCCCACGAACCAAGGAGTAGGCGAAGTCCGTCAGGACCAATTAGTAGCAAAGTGGTGCTATATGGCGACTCACAAAGTGAAGCAATCGGCCAAAGCACTGAGCCAAGGAGAGTGACCGGCCGAGGCGTCAACTCCAACACCAGATCGGACGCTCTCTATCGAAACTTTGAAAGCACGGGATGGCCTTCGAAAGAAACGGGTAGAGCCTGGTGAGCTTCTTACCCAAATTCCCTTATAAGAGAATTGCCCAGAGCTAACCGTGCAGTTTGGCTTCGGCCTGGGCACCTGCGAAAGAGACCACCTGATCGAGTTCCTGCGGGCCAACATGGATGTCTTCGCCTGGTCGCCCGCCGATATGCCGAAATAGATCCCGAGGTCGTGGTTCACCGACTCCAGGTTAAACCGACCTGCAAGCCTGTGCAGCAGAAGAAACGGGGCTCCACCCTGGAACGACAGCGAGCAGCGGCCGAGAAAGTGGACAAACTTTCGAGGCCGGCTTCCTCCAAAAGGTCTTCTATCCGGATTGGATCGCCAACGTGGTCCTCGTAAAGAAAGCCAACGAAAAATGACTTATGTGTGTGGACTACACCGACTTGAACAGAGCCTACCCAAAGGACAGCTTTTCGCTCCCCAGCATCAACCAGCTCGTGGAATCCACCTCGGGATACCAGTTGCTGACATTCATGACGACCTTCATCACCGACGGGGGCACCTACATTTACAAAGTGATACCCTTCGGATTGAAAAATGCTGGAGCAACATATCAAAGGCTGGTCAGCCAAATTTTTAAAAACCAAATAGGCCGAAATATAGAGGTCTATGTGGACGACATGCTGGTAAAAAGTCGAATCACGAAGGACCAAGTGGCTGACCTCAACAAAATATTCTCCATACTCAAAAAGTATCGGATGAAGCTCAACCCCGCTAAGTGTGCATTCGGAGTCACCTCGGGCAAATTTCTTGGCTTCGTAATCATCCAGCGCGGAATCAAAGCAAATTCTGAGAAGATCCGAGCACTGCAGGAGATGGTGCCACCAAAGATGGTTAAGGAAGTACAGCAGCTCACAGGACAGGTCGCGACTCTGAAAAGATTTGTTTCCAGATCGGTCGAGCGGTGCCTCCCATTCTTTGCAATCCTCAAGCGACCAAAGAACTTCTTGTGGTCAGAAGAATGTCAGCAAGCTTTTAAAGAGCTTAGGCACCTCCTTACTTCCCCTCCATTACTCACAAAACTCTGGCAGGGTGAGCTCCTCTACCTGTACCTGACTGTCTCCCCGATCGCAGTGAGCTCAGTCCTGGTCCAAGAAGAGGACAAGCTTCAAAGATCAGTATATTATACCAATCGGGTCTTGAGGGATGCCGAGACTCGATATTCCAAATTGGAGAAGATGATTTTTGCTCTGGTCATCTCAGCTCGGAGGCTCCGATCCTATTTTCAGGCCCACACTGTGGCCATACTGACCGACCAGCCCATGAAGCAAATTCTGCAACGGTCGGATCGTGCTGGAAGGATCACGAAGTGGGCAGTCGAGCTCAGAGAGTTCGACCTCGAGTATCGTCCGAGGCCAGCAATCTAAGCCCAGGTGCTCGCCGACTTCATCGTGAAATGCACTTTGTCGGACAATCCCAAGCCCACACCCGCACCAGCGGAAGAGACCCCAGGGCAACCGTGGACTTTACATGTCGATGGCTCCTCGACCTCGGGGGTAGCAGAGCAGGCCTCATCCTCACCAGCCTGGATGGAGGGTCGCAGAGCAAGCTCTGCACTTCGAATTTTTCGCCTCGAACAACATGGAGGAATACGAGGCACTTGTCGTCAAGCTCAAACTGGCCAAGGAGCTGAAGGTCTTCAGTGACTCCCAACTAGTCGTGAGCCAGATTTTGGGGAACTTCGAAGTCAGGGAGCCATCAATGCAGAAATATCTTTAAAAAGTGCGGGCCCTTACATCTACCCTGAGCTCCTTCAACATCCAACATATTCCTAGGACAGAGAACCTGAGGGCAGACCAACTGTCAAAGCTGGCGACCTCCCGCATGAGCGAGCTCCTTAAGGCTATAATGCTCGAATATCTTCAAATGCCCAACACGAAGGAACCTGAGCCGACCCTCTGCATTGAAACCGAGCCGAGCTGGATGGACGGGCTCGTCAGTTATCTACAAAATGAAGCCCTTTCCAATGATGAGCTCGAGGCTCGCCGAATCAGGCGTCTAGCCTCCCGATACATGTTGTATGAAGGCAGGCTCTACCGGAGATCCTTCACCTCTCCTCTTCTCAGATGTCTCCGCCCATCAGAGGCGGACTATGCTATGCGAGAAGTTCACAAAGAAATCTACGGACACCATTTGGGAGGCCGAGCACTGGCCCACAAGATCCTACGCCAGGGATACTACTAGCCCACACTTCAGAAGGATGCAACGGACTTCGTCTGGAGATGCGATCAGTGCCAGCAGAATGCCAACATCCAACGCCGACCTTTGGCTCCGCTGATCTCGATCGTTGCCCCCTGGCCATTCGCCCAATAGGGAATCGACATCCTGGGGCCGTTCCCTCTGACAATCGAGCAGAGGAAAATTTTGGTCATCTCCATTGACTACTTCACCAAATGGGTCGAAGCCGAACCAGTGGCCTGGATCACCGAGCAGAAGATGCGGAACTTTGTTTGGAAGTCAATAATCTATAGATTTGGATTCCTCCGCATTCTTATATCTGACAACGGCCATCAATTTGACAACATCCATTTCAGAGAATTCTGCTCTGAACTCGGCATCGATCACCGTTTCACCTCGGTCGCCCATCCACAGACAAATGGAGAAACCGAGGTAACGAATCGCTCCATTTTGCAGGGGCTCAAGGCCAGGCTCGACCGATACAAGGGACAATGGGTCGAGGACCTATACAACGTTCTCTGGGCTTATCGGACTACGTTCTGGCTACCCACCGACAAGACCCCCTTCAACCTGGCGTATGGAACAGAGGCCGTCATCCCCTTGAAAATCGGACTCCCCTCACCAAGGGTAGAGTGCTACGACGTCGACTCCAACTCCTCTCAGCTCAAGAGCAATTTGGACCTTGTTGAATAGGCGAGGGAAGCCGCCCGAGTCCGCATGGCGAGGTACCAATAGAAGACGACGCAATATTACAACGCCAAAGTCAAGGTCAAGTCTTTTAAAGTGGGGGATCTTGTCCTCAAAAGAGCTGAAACTTCTCAGCCAACCGAGCAGGGGAAGCTAGCCCCAAATTGGGAAGGACCCTACCGGATCGCGCGAGTCCAACGGCCCGGAGCATACAAGCTGGAGTCTCTCGAAGGGACCCTCATCCCATGAAGCTGGAATTCCAAAAATCTTCGAATGTATTACCAGTAGAGCCCTAAGTGGTCCTTGACGATCAGGAACATGAGTCCCATCTTCTCCTCATGTTAATTCATTTACAGTTCTCCTTTAATCATGCTATGCTCCTCCTGACATTAGGACATTTGTAATCTTCAGACTACCCGACCAAGCTCGGATGCCCGACCCAGCTCGGATGCCCGACCAAGCTTGGACGCCCCAGCCAAGTTTGCAACGCCTCGCCACGTCGATGTCGAGCCCGATCTCGATCTCCCTCAAAGACCTCGACCAAGTTTGGGATGCCCCGTTGAGTCGACAGCGAGCCCAAGCTTCCTCGACCTCGTGCTCGATCCCTCGTCTAAGGTCCAGATGCCCCGTTGAGTCGACAGCGAGCCCAAGCTCTCTCGACCTTAGAAAATGACACCAGGTCAACTGTGAGCCCAAGTTCCCTCAACCTCGTGCTCGATCCCTCGACTAAGGTTGAGATGCCCCGTTGAGTCAACAGCGAGCCCAAGCTCCCTCGACCTCGGGAAGCGACACCAGGTCGACAGCAAGCCCAAGCTCCCTCGACCTCATGCTCGATCTCTTGACTAAGGTCGAGATGCCCCGTTGAGTCGACAGCGAGCCCAAGCTCCCTCGGCCTCGGGATGCGACACCAAGTCGACAGCGAGCCCAAGCTTCCTCGATCTCGTGCTTGATCCCTCGACTAAGGTCGAGATGTCCCGTTGAGTCAACAGCGAGCCCAAGCTCCCTCAGCCTCGGGAAGATATATGGGGTAGAACCTTCGCGCCCCCCTACGGCGCTCAACAACGACAACGGGTAGCACCTATGCGGACCCCCGACGATGACAACACCCTCTGGTGAGCCAACGTGCCTGAAGCGGACTACAGGCCAAAGAACACTCCTAAGAGCTGATTGCAGAGCGAAGCACCTGGCTCCGATGGTGCAAGAGGTACATTCCACCCAGCACCTACATCATTGCATTTATTTGTTTATATTGCTGGACGTTTGACAAAATTCCGACTAAGCTCGGGACCTCCCCCGACCAAGGTTGGGATGCCCTTCTAAGCCAACCATAAGCCGAGGTCTCCTCGACCCCGGGCATACTCTTCTCACCGCTAATCTACAGTTCAGTCTATACAAACCCCTCTGAATGAGGGCTTGGCCGAGTCTAAACGTTGATTTAAGTCGACGCCAGACTGTAGCGACGACCTCAAGCCCAGATACTCTAGCCGAGCTCAGACGTGCCGAGTCACTCACCGTAAGTTTCGATTCTACTTGTTGATACTCCGATCAAATTCGAGACCAACAGCCACGAAAGCCCCAACGATAGCTTGACTTTGGTCTACGATCTCCTCGGGGACCGACCCTAAAGTTTTTGTAAGCCTATATCCGGAAAGCCGAGCTTGAAGACCTGGCCAATTCTTCCGGAAGATAGACCTAAAGACTTGACGAAACCCCTTCGGGGTCCAAGGTCCGAGCTCAGCGCTCCTGCAATTTGGGAACCAAGCTCAAGGGCTTGGCAAGATTCGAATCCGAGCTCAAAGACTTAGTGAATTTTCCTAAAGTCTGGGCTCGGAATCTTCCCTATCGGACCTAAGCTTAACAATTTAGCAAAGTGATCGAAACCTAAGTCTACGGATCCTAAGTCTATGAACTTAGCTGAGCCCGAAGACTTAGAGGAATTTGCTGGAGGGAATTTAGCTTAAACAATCAAAAATTTATCTACTATGCAAAAGGAGAAAAAGACAAACGTAAATTTAGAAAAAGAAAATTCTTTATTGATAAAAGCCTGAAGGCTAAGTACAAAACCAAGGTTCGGCCATACAATTTTGGGGGCCGACCATGCTTGCAAAAAAGAACAAAAAGAAAAGACTAAAAGAAGAAACAAAACCCTAAGGGGCGGGCGCAGCTCCGAGGTCATCCATAACGGCCACCTTGGCACTCTCTGTCGATGCCTCCCTAGGTCCTTCCGCCAGCCTGGCCACAGTCATGGAGGCCTCGGCCGAGACGTCGCCGGCAGCTTCAGAGGCGGCATCAAAAGCTCCTTCGGGAGCTCCCTCGGCGGAGCTCGTCTTCGCCGGCTTGTACCCTCGCAAGGAGCTCCCTCCTCGAGACCTCGACCTTGCCGAGCTTCCTCTTAGCCTCCTCCTGCCCCCGCAACACCTTCGGGCCCGATCTCGATAGTCTGTCGCTATGGAGATCAGCATATCGATCTTATGGAGATGCTGTAAACAGAGCAAATGGGAGAGTAAGCTAAGGCCAAAAACTGAATACAAAAGTTAAAGGCAAACTTACCCGGATGGCGGAGCGATAAGTTCCGTCCAGAAAACTGTTGTAGCTCATGGACCGCAACTTGGCCTGGTCGGCCGGGAGCAGCACGACATAGAAAATCTGGCGCGCTATTTCGGCGTCGTTGAGGGCCAAGTCGCCCTCGAAAACCACCCACTCGGGGCAGTAGGGCCTCCTCTCCTGTCGGACCTCACTCTCCAAGGGACTCGGGAGACTAGGCCTCGTTGGGCCTGGCGAGGATGACCTCGGAGCCCCCTGGCTACTCCCCGGCTCGGAGACCGAGCGTCGTGGTTGGATGGGCTGCCGACCAGGGCGCTGCAAAATGGGAGCCGGACAGGCAGGCATCGCGGAAGCCCCCATAGAACTTGAGCCCCCGCGGTCTGTGCTTTTTTCCCTCCTTCCGAGCAGGCATGGAGGACCCGGCCAAAGATCTGGCCCTCTTTCTGGCCTCGGGTGGGGCCCCACCAGTCTCGACTGCCCTCTTTCGGAATCGAGCATAGAGAGTCGCGCTCTTAGTCACCATCTTCGGGACGTCTGAAAGGACAAAAAAGAAAAAAAGTTTGAATGTCAGGAAAAAAGAGACAAAGAAAGAGCAAAACAAACAAGACAAAAAACCACAACCAGCCTTACCCTGAGGGCACGCCGAGCTCAAGTCGACGTTGACTAAAGCGTCCTTGCTTACGAGGTCGTTCAAAAGGATGTTTTCCTCGAGGCCGCAAAGAGCGTTGAGGATCCCTTGCTCGTTCTCAGACAGTTTGGGGAGTTTGTTGGCGGTCTTGAGCCGGGCCTGCCCCCACCTGGGGTCGAACCCCCACGACCGCTCGGAGGATAAAAAGAAAAATTTCTCCTTCCACCCATGAATGGATGTCGGAGCGCCCCGGAAGAGTGACCAACCACCCCGAAGGGCAAGATAAAGCCACTCTCCATCTTCCGGGTTGGACTTCAGCAAGAAGCACCACCGGAAGACATTGACCGAAGTCGGTATCCCGTGCGCTAGGCACAGGGACAGAAAACCGACGATCGTCCTCCACGCGTTTGGAGCGAGCTGCGCTGGGACGAGCTGATAAGTCGCCATGAGCTCATTCACAAACCCGTGCAGGGGGAACCGCAAGCCGGCCCAGAGTGTTTCTAGATACACTCCGATCCGATCCGAAGGAGGTCTCGTTATCCGATCCTCCAACCCCGCGGGTTCCAGACGGAACCCACGCTGAGGGAAAAACCACTCAGCGGTCATCTCCAGTTCCTCACTACTCATGGCGGACCCGACTTCGTCCGAACCACGACCCATCCTAGAAAGAAAATGATAGGAGGAGAAAGAAGAAGAAAAAGGAAACAAAAATAAAAACCCTCCAAGCAGACAAGGGGGGAGGGCACCAACTGAAGTCTTCGCCGGAAATATCGACGAGTCGGGGAGCAAGAACTACGATGATCGCCTCGGGATACCGCCGGAAGGAACAGAAGGACGGAAAAAGAGGATAACGGGGAGCAACTGCAGTGGCGGCCAAATAAGAGCCCTTAAGGCCAGAATGAGAGTTTATATAGACCTCTCCGATGGTCCGGATCGGCGAGACAGGATCCCACCTCCTGTCCATATCGTGTCACGCGTTGGCCCCGAAGACCGAAGCGGCATATTCAATTTAGATCGACACCTTGAATGCAGAACCAGGGAAGCACCCCATTGGATCACGGAGCCCTATCATGAGCCCACGATGCGAGGACACTTTGAAAAGTGAAAAGGTGTCGCCCCGACTCCTCCCATTAAGGATGCCTTGAAGCACGCGGAGCGCCAAAATAATTCAAAATCTTCTGGCCCACACCAACACGATAAAGACAGCTACTTCCCACGCCCGAGCTCACGAGTGGCTCGAACTCGAAAGTCGGGGGTAGTGTTGGGGGAAAAATGGGTCGCTCCAAAATATATGGGCGCGTGGCCAGCACGTTCCTGGAGGCGCCCAACCTGAAGGCGCCCGACCAGACGTCCGACCTGAAGGCGCCCGACCTGGAGGCGCCCGCCCGACTTTAAAGCACGCAACTGGGCCCGACGTCCGACCCGGCGCTCGACTCTGAGACGCCCCGTCCGAGCACTGGACCTCAGCATCCCCGACTTCGGGAGCCCGACCTCCCAACCGCACCACCCACCTGCTGCGGTCACATCCTTCTGCAGGTCGACCAAGGACCATATCCTGCCACCATTGTCAACAATTAATGTGCATGGCCTCTGCTGATCTCAAGCTCACTCAACAATTAATGTGTATGGCCTCTGCTGATCTCCGGCTTACTCAACAATTAATGCTACCTACGAACCTCAAGCTCTCCGACAGATGGTAGAGCCATTCTACCATGACTAGTCAGTCACGACGACTCACTGACTCCGACCTGCTCTCCCACGGAAGTGCAATGATTCGCACGATCGTGCTCAACTATAATAGTAACCCATTCGCTCTGTCGCATCATAGGTACACCTGTACCCCTCTATAAAAGAAAAATTTCTCACCTTTAGAAGGGGCTGGAACTCAGAAATTTTAGAGGATGCATTCTCTTCTTCTGTATATTAGCCCCCCTCTGACTTAAGCATCGGAGGGCCAGAGCCGAGAACCCCGGCCACCGACTTTTTACAGGTCCCCCGGAGGACACCGCTCGCCGACGGACCGCCACCTACCAACTCTCACCGGAGCTCCTCCCTTTCAGCCAAGTGGTCACCCCGGGTCCAATTTTCAGCAACAGTAATGTAGGAAGATTTTTTTTTACTGAAATATTCTTTCCAAAAAGATGATTTTTGAAAATATGATGCATGAAAAAAAAGTTTTGGCATATTTGGCTGATTATGACAAAATGGCACATTATATAATACTTATGTTTGGTTGAGCATCTACTTTTCTGTAAAGATTGTATGAAATACCTATTATACTCTTAATAAAGAGATGTATGAAATACCTATTATACTCTTAATAAAGAGAAATATTTTATTCATGGATTTTGATAGCTTAAGAGTATTTTTGAAAAAAAGAGCTCAATTTCTTAACCTATAGAAAAATAGCTTTCTCATATCCTTCATTTTTTTATAAAATATGAGAATATTATTTTTATAAAAATATTACTTTTTCATCTCTCTTTTTTGAAAACTCCAATCAAATAAAAGTTATTATTTTACCTTTTTGTTGACCATACTTTTCTTTTTTCTCCAAATTGAGTCCTCATAGATATCTTCTTATTACCTAAAATGGTCAAGTCATTCAAAAAAAGAAGATGGAATGCAACAAGGAAGACCTAAGGAAGCTTTATTGAGAAAAATATGATTGTTCTTCTCTTTACAGATGATCCAAAAGAACATGGCCGCTCGAGAGTAGTCAAATGAGGCTTGAGGGTCTTGGAAATAGAAGAGCTCCTCCGATCCGTGGCTCAAGATTATCTCAATAATATCTTAAATCAAATTGTGAATCAATTAATATATTTCATTTAGTGATTTTATTTGATTTCCAGTTTTTAATTTCATCGTGATATATATGGTAAACAAAATACTTTATAGCAATAAGAGGTTTTCTAACCTACCATTCTAATCGAATGTTGTTATAAGTGTATCAGAAGAGTACAATATTCATTATTGGTAGAAGTAGTTTTAGTAGGAGTGGCAATCAGATTGGGTCGGACAAGATATAGGTCAGTTTGGATGCATGATAAATTAAAAAGTTATTAATCCGAATCCGACTTATTTATTAAAGAGGTCAAAAATATTGATCTGAGCACGGGTTGCAACAAGTTAAACTATTGAGCATGGTCATCCCTAAGTTTTGGGCTATATAAATAGTCCCTTTATATTGATAAAAGTATAATTTGATTAACCCTTCGGTAAAACACTTTATTACTAAGTTAGCAAGCAAAATTCTTGGATAAGATATTCTTTGAATATTTTGAGTTGAAATCAAATTCTTGAGCTACACAACCATCATTTAAATGGTGGAATATGGACATATCTTAGAGTGCATTTAGTTCACGACCGAGTCGGAATTAGAATGAAGTGGAATATAAATTGGAATGGACACATTCTCCGATGCATTTAGTTCGTGATTGAAACCATAGTAGAATACTGAAAAAAAAGTTGGAATTAGATTTTGAGGATTGAAAAATTTTTATTACCTTTGAGAATCAAAATAAAAACGAGATTCTTCCCAACCAAATGGTTGAAATAGAAGTCACGCTACCTAATCAAATATATTTTTAATATAATTGAATTGATGGTTTGTCTAATCTCTCTCTTCTTCAAATCAATAAAATATATTTTCTTTTAAACTACATTCATGTACGGTATCATTGCAATGATTTTATAAGGTGGACATCCAAAATATTCCATGATTTTCTTTATACCAAAACAATATACTTATAACACTACTTTCCATAAAAGAATTATAACAATACTTTTTTGTACCCACAGATTCATTTTCCTTTCGAGGAAGACACGGTCTGCGGAAGCCTGCCTCGTTCAGCATTGAGATAAAGACAACAATGTAATATATAATTATCAACATTGAATGCAAGTTCATAACTTCCTATGTTTATAATGAAAGTCCAATCAATAAGCCAGACCTGCTACCTACGTGCCACCTCTCCAATATTTTTTTTTTTAATTTCAATTTTTTTTAATTTTTTTAAAAATAATTATTATTTTAAAATTTACATAAGTAAATGGATGAAAAAATATTAAACGCTCTAAAATTTATGTAGATTGCTATGTAACGGCCGATATTGCGTAAAAAAAATAAAGATACAACTCGAACACTACGAGGATGTATAACTTCACATCAAACGGCCCGATGCACTTTATTTTCTTTAGATTGAGTTCTCAAGATCACAAACCGTCCCAAAATATATAATCCCTATCTTTCCCACTAATAAGTGACATTATGATTCAATAAATCGTTGGAGGGTTGGGAGTTCCCATTTAATGGTCCAAAATGAAAGAAAAACCGTAATACACGACGACCTCACCCGTACGCCATAACTGCACTTTAAACCATTAAGCGAGACTTTCACTCGTGTCATTTAAAGACAATAAAAAAACAGGAAATAAAGGAAAGGGACAGCCAAATCTAACTCCCTCCTACCGCTCTCATCTCCTCTCCCGCTTCGCCTTGCTCCCCCTTCTCACCCATCTCCAACCCCAAAAAAAGATCCAATTTTGATCCCAAAATCGGGATATTTTAGGCTGCAACAAAGAGATCCGCGTCTCTCTCCTTCGATCTCCACTGCCCTCCTCTCCCCGTAAAACCCTAATCGCCAAAGTTTGTACCGGTTTTTCGATTTTTCGATTTTTTGGGGGGGATGGGGAAATTGTGAGCGAGATCGAGAGATTTGGCACAAAAATGCTTTCGAAGTCGCCGTTTATTCTCTCATTTCTTCTTCTGTTAACGCTTCCCCTTCTCTTCGTTCTTGTTCCCCGGATTCTGCCCCCGAAGACGCTCCCGAGCATCCCGGATCCCGACGAGATCGACGATCTCGCCCTCTTCCGCCGCGCCACCCTCGCCTCCGCCGGCGGCGGAAGCGGCGGCCCGGACGCCGGGCTCCGCCGCCGCCCGGCGTCGCCTCCCAAGATCGCGTTTCTCTTCCTCACCAACTCCGACTTCTCCTTCGCCCCCTTGTGGGAGAAGTTCTTCGAGGGGCACGGCCGGCTGATGAACGTCTACGTCCACGCCGACCCCGCCGCCCGCCTCCACCTCCCGGCGACGCCATCGTTCCGCGGGCGGTTCATCCCGGCCAAGGCCACCCAGCGCGCCTCCGCGACCCTCATCTCCGCCGCCCGCCGCCTCCTCGCGGCGGCGCTCCTCGACGACCCGGCCAACGCCTTCTTCGCCGTCGTCTCCCAGCACTGCATCCCCCTCCACTCCTTCCGCTTCGTCTACCACGCCCTCCTCGCCGACGCCGGCGCGCCCCATTCCTCCACCTCCGGCGGCCGTCTTCGCCGCCGCCACCGCAGCTTCATCGAGATCCTCTCCGGCGATCCCATGCTCCGGGACCGATACAACGCCCGCGGCGAGAACGTCATGCTGCCGGAGGTGCCCTTCGAGCGCTTCCGCGTTGGCTCCCAGTTCTTCATTCTGGCGAGGCGCCACGCCGTGCTCGTCGTCCGGGACCGCCGCCTCTGGAAGAAGTTCCGGATGCCCTGCCTCAAATCCATGGAGGATTCTTGCTACCCGGAGGAGCATTACTTCCCCACCCTTCTTGATATGCAAGACCCCGATGGCTGCACTCACTACACCCTCACCCGTGTCAATTGGACCGGCAGCGTCGGCGGCCACCCGCACACCTATCACCCGCCGGAGATCTCCGGCGATCTCATCAGGGGGCTGAGGAAGTCCAATTCCACCTATTCTTACCTCTTTGCCCGCAAGTTCTCGTCCGACTGCCTCGATCCCCTGCTCGAGATCGCCGACACCGTCATCTTCCGAGATTAGTATCCATTACCCCCTTTGGTTTCCAGTTTTGCCGGGTGATTGATGCTGACACGAATGAATGAGGTATGGAACCGACCCATTGTCGCAAGATCGTTTCTTTGGGCTGCTTTCCTCTTGTGAATTTGCTTTTCTGGTGGTTTGTGGAAAAGGAGGGATTTTTGTTGTGGGTTCCTGAAGCCCGTAGGTGTAGTAAGGCACTGGCATTGGTGGGTTTTCATGGGAACTAGTTCATATTTAGAGAAAGGATTGTGTACAATATATGCTCTTAGTAATGCATTGCAGAAATATGAGAATTAGAGTAAGTCTTCATTTCTTACTTTTTTTTGTTCCTTTTCGCATGTAGAAGTATATATAGTAAGCTCCATTCCATAAGTTGGGATATTTTGCTGCTGCATTGTGAACTACTGAGAGAAAATTTTTTCTTTGAAGTTTCTACATGGATGGATGGGTGGAATGAATTGTGTTATATGGTAGGTTTATAGGTTTGATGCTTTTAGGTCCACCTTTCCCTGGGTTGTTGCTCTTAATCTCTTGGTGTTCTAATTGCTCTGGACAGAAAAGTCTATCCTTCTGGACTAAGTTTTCTTCTGGGTGCAAGGAAGAAAGCTGACCAGGGTTTGAGTTAGGTGATTGTGAGATTCTAAGTAGTCCCACAGACTTTTCTGTTCTCCGAGTAACCAGTTTTAAGATCTCTTTTCAATGATTGTGGATGCTTTTTTTGATTTGCTACTGCTTCTACTACCATAGAATGGATTAATCTTGATGTGGTGAACAAAGATTTTGCTTAGCTCTTTTTGTTGTGTTTTTTTCTTGGACTGGCTAAAGTGGTAATGGATGATGACTAGTTCCTTTCTGTTCATTTCCTGCAGGTTTTGTTGAGAAATTGAGGCACTGGCTAAAGCTGCCCCATCTCTTCTTGAGTCTCAGCTTTTTTTCTTCTTGTTCTCCCCATCCAGACCTGGCCAGATGGTGCTCACTGGAGAGTTAGTGAGAATTAAGTGAGGTTAGTGAGAAAAGGACAGAAACCATGCTTAGGCATTAGCATCCCCATCCCCATGTAATATACAAATGCAATCTATCAATGCATATAGTGACTTTTATAGTTATGACTGAAGTTCTTTTCAATGCTCCCCCCACACCTTCTGTGACCTAAGTTAATGTATATATAATGTTTGAAATCATGCAGTTAAGTGCAGGCAAAGTTTCTCTTGCCTCTTTATATTTTTCTTTTCTTTTTGTTGCTTCTGAACAGTGGTTAAAGTGAAAGCGACACCTCCTCTTTTCCTGTCCTTTGTTTTTGGTGAGGCCAATCTAATCTATTACCCTTATCTATCTATCTATAGATAAATTAGATTGGATTCTGGCCAGGCCCCAACAAGCCTTGACATCTCCATTAGTGGGGTGGGGCCTTTTGTGTGAAAAGAAAGCGCAGAGAGGGGTGCTCTTTTTCCTCCCCAACTCTTCCCTTTCGCTTTCCTGGAGTGAAGGGTCGCCGGTTTTTGACCGGCCGGGCCCCTGTACCCTGATTTAAGATGATGGGTTGGTGAGTCTTGCTTTCCGGCCTGGGCCCCGCCAGGCTTTTCCTTTCTTTTTTTTTTTAAAAAATTAACAACCAACCTTGTTTTTTATTTTAGTTTATTTTCGTATGCTTGCATAATGTTGAATTGGTTGGTGGGTCCGCCTCCTTCATAAGATATAGGTTTTTTCCATTAGGCAGGATCGAAGTGAGAGGATTTCTACTCGGCAAGCTTGGGCCCTCCTAGGTTAAAGAGCCAGGTCCGCCGTGGAAAAATAAATTTTATATAAAATTATCATATTTGGTGTAAAAAAATAGATAAGAGAAATGGTAAAATAAATCATAATTTTTATATTTATTTTACTAAAAGAAAAAATATCCTTACTAATATTATATTAATAATATTGTAATTATATTAATAAATTATAAATATCTTAATATATTAGTTAATAATATTTATAAATAATAATATATTTCATGTGTTAATATATTTATTAAATAAATATTAATTATGAATAAATAATTAATAATATTTATTAATTATTAATAAATCTAACGTAGGATTTATTAATGATTAATATATTTATTTATATAGCAAAATATAGTGAAATTTATTTATAACAAGAAATATATTTTCTAATATATGAATAATAAATCTAAAATATTTATTAGTTTATATAAATAAATTTAATATTCAAAATAGCCAATATTAACATCTTCATGAAAAATATTATTGCCTGAATTATTTATTCAAAAGCATTGTCGGAGATTTCATAATATTCTGTATAAATTTATCTTCAATCAAACATAGTAATTTTTTTTCTGATGCTATTTTGTAGAATAATTTTTCCACCAATTAAATATAATAAAATTTATTTTTTTATTATTATCTATTAATAAATAATTCTCAGCTTGTAAGTTCGCCCATCTCAACCAAATGAATCCTTACTGTTTGAGAGCGACGCCCATTTTAGGATGTGCCGAGTTTCCATTTGGATGACAGGGTTATGAAGCTTGGATCAAAGTTCCAAAGATTTTTTATAAATAAATAAAATGGAATTTTTACATAAAAGGTTCATTTTGTTTTTGATGTGCAAATTCAGTCTATTTTTGGTAATGACTTTTTAATAATGATCTAGTTTTAAAACTTTTAAATGCTTTCCGCGCCCACGAAACATTTTAGCCTTCCGATGTAAGAAACATCCATCTAGCAGTAAACAACTACGTGCATCTTGTACTAAAATATTACATTTGTATAAGAAATATGTTATAAAATATGTGTATTTAACTCGCTTAAAGATTTAAGATTGGGTGTATTAGTTGTTGAGGTCAAGGATAGAAGTGTCTGATGGATTAAAATTTAAAGTCAAAAGGAATCCCTATTTGCAGAAGTGGACTGCTTTTTGTGGAATTTCTTTTTGATACCTAAGATATTAGTCATCGGGTCTGTTTGGGTAATCTAGAAAGATTGGACTAGATTTGTTACTAGATTTATGGATTAGGCGGTCTATTTGAACATGATCCATCTTCATCCAACACCATCCCAGCTCGAATCCTATAGAATGAAAAAAATGGATCTCCATAGATCTAGATTATTTTTTTTTTGGTTCCAACAGACCAATAGACCCACAGGTTAGGAGGTCTTAAGAAGAGACTAAAAGTTAGGCGGCCCAACAAGCCTGATTTCTGAAAAAAATACCCAAATAGGGTCTAAGCGGGTTTTTTTTGACCAAATATGATCCATTTAGTTAAGATTTTTCCATTGACAAAGATATTGTGAGATATCATTCAGTTTATCTCACTCAAAATTTCAAAATTAACAACCAAGATTGGAAATTGACCTCAATGCTGCAAAAGGAATAACAAGTAGAAGTCAAATTATTAAAAATCCACTAAAGGTGACAATTCCATATGCAATTTAAAGGCACATGTAGGATTTTATAATTATCTATATAATAAATTAAAATATTATAAAAGCAACTAATCATTCCCTCAAAAATGAATTTAAACTATGAACAATCAATATCATATAATCATTTAATATTGATAATTTTAATAATATATTAATTTGACTGAGAAAATAACATTAAGTATGCAGTAAGGGTAGTGAAAATGGAGATTAACAATTTTCATATGCAATTTTTTATATAAAGAATTTGTTTTTATTGTTTTAATGCAATTCCTCTTTACCCTACAAGAGGATCAAAGTCATGAACCATGAAAACTAGATGTTGTACATTGATTTCTTCTTCAATTGTCATGTTAATTTTTTTTTCCTTGTACATAGAAAGATACGTGTAGTATGCCTTATCTTATGCTTTACATAATACAAGTTTACACTTTATAAGTACCTGAAGAATTTTAAATAACTCGTTTTTCGGATGGGATACTATCACCATGTTATATTTATGTTTTGTTTGATATAAAATGGTTATTCTTTTAACTCGTGCCTGGGACGTGTTTGATAAAAACTTGATAGAGATAGGCCCTATCGGTAAATATAGTGTTGGCAATATGGTTCGGACGGATTCGGATACGGATTGGATCAAATATTTATCAATCTGAATCCGATTTATTTTTTAAATAGGTCAAAAATTTAAAATTTAACCTAACCTATTTGTTAAACGGATTATCCAACCGAGCTTGCATGACCCGTTTACTAAGCAAGTGAAATTAGGTTAAACAAGTTAGGTGGGCTTTTAATGAGTTAAATGGGTTGAGCAGATGAAGTTAAATGGAACAAAAACAAGTTAAGTAGATTTTAAATAGATTATATATATATATATATATATATTAAATAGGCTAAATAGGTCCAGTCATGATCCGACCCACGTATTTAATAGATCAAAATAGGTTAAAAAGATCAAAGGTCTAAACTTAAATCTGATTATTTAATAGATAGGTCTAAATGGGTGGACCTATTTATGATCCAAATTCATTTATATCAAATCCGAATATGTTTAAAGCAAGTTGTTTATGGATTAAATTAACATATCGGGTCATAAATTGCTACTCCTATGTAAATGGAGTCATCTGTAATGTTATTGGGCCTTTGGATTAACACTCTTCTTCGGAAAAATTGGAAACATTAAAAAAGAGAGAAAAAAAAATCTAAGAAGGATTGTAGCCCATATCATTGTTTTGATTTTAATATGTATCATCTTCAAGGTTCAGATGATAGCAAGGGCAGAAATTTGAACTTGAAGAATATGAGCCCTCGTTTCAACCCTATATACATATATCATGTGTATATTATTATTAAGAAACAATAAAATTGTTTTATATTATTGTATATTATTTTCTATTATAGTGACATTTAACCTTTTTTATAATTATCATTTTATTCGTAAATATTTTGACTCTACAAATTATACAAAAGTTGGCTTTTCCTACGTTGTAACAATAAATAATTTTATTTTATATAAAATTGGTATATCTAAATAAAATTTTATTGTGACAATAAATAACAATACCGAAGTCACCCGAGAGAGGCATTAAGAATACCAGCCTAAGCCATCATAAATAATCTATGGGCTCAACCTCATAATAAGATACTTTTATTAAATTCATATAACTATGATTAAAAATTAGCACTGGACTTAAATTCATATCATTATAATTAAAAATAGAGATCCAACTGCTCCATTAACCTTGTTAGCTGATCATTGCTTAGAACTCATAGATGGGACAACTCCATGATCTAAAGTTATATAGATGGGGGAGAGAGAGATAGAGAGAGAGTGTGTGTGTGAGATACCTGGGTGGTTTGGGGAGGTGCAAAGAGAGAGGAGATTGGATGCTTCGTATTTTTCTTTGAGAAAAGTATAGTATTTCATTCTTTCTAATTTGAAAATAAGAATAGTATTCACACTACATCCTAATAACAGACGAGGGTCAATATATGTATAGCCACATGACAGTACTGAAATAAAGCAATGATTAAAGGTTCTCAGACCGAGTATCTAGAGTTGACGAACCGGATGATCTAAAAGGTCAAAAAATGAGATGGTGAAACTTTGAATATGGATTTATTATACAACGAGGATAGGCTGAATAAACTCAAAAGGGTGATTTAAAGGGATTTGCACTATTACATGACATTCGACAGGCCGAGAGGAAAGAATGCCAGCCAAGACAGGTGGAATGATCATTAGAAATGCAAATCAAGAGAATAGACCAAGCGAAGAGGACTTGCTCAAATATTAAGTATCAAACTTGAGGTCGATTAGGTATGGTAATTTATGGAGATTAAGCTCTCAGCCTAGTGGAAGAAATGTGGCATGGTAAAAGGTTAAGGTAAAAGGATGTGGCCAATTACCAGAACGTGTAGTAGAAAATGACTAGAAGTGACCAGGCTAAAATCACCATAGAAGAGTGTAGATCATATATGGATAGACGTCAGCAATAGAAGTAGATGGTTGTTTGATCATTAAAAAGGATAAATAATAAAATATAACTTTAAGAAAAAGGATCCTTAGCCAATCAAATACTTATCAGTATACATACTTTACCTTTGTCTTCAATTACTTTATCTAATCTTAGTTTCTCCTTAGAACATAGTTAGTAGTGAAGATCTGGTGCCCTGCCTACCCCTTCTCCGTGAAAGCGACGCCTAAGTAGTGATTATTGAAACACAAGATAGTAAGATTCACTACCACACTTACCTCTTTCTAGTTTCAAATATTGGTGGCATGCCTACATAATTGTTTGACACAACCATGCTCCAATCAATCAAAAATGGAGCCAACATATAGCTAATTTTATTGGCATGTCAATGAAGGCGTGGAATGCTAGGCCTCGATTTCTAGCATTCCTCAAAAGTTAATCAAGACTATATTATTAAATGAGAGAAATGTTCTATAATCGATTCTATCTATCTTTTTTTCTAACTAGAATACACATAGTTCCTCTCTTCATGAATTTCAGGAAAAAAAATGACTAAATTATAGATATATTAGCCATGTGAAAAGATTACATATTTATCTCTTTCTCTTTCATCCGCTCTTCATCTTTGCCTGTAATAGCTGGCCCAACTAGGCCCATATTGGATTGAAGTTGGCAGGCCCAACTAACTTCAGCCTAAAATTCGAACAAAAACAAAAAGGAGGGGGGGCGACTGGAACGGGGATCACGATCCCCCGCTTAAACAGCCACCGTTAGGGAGGCATGGCCAACGTGAACTACCTGAGGGGGGCAATATCAACGACCGGCGGCTATTGGGGGCTGTTGCAATCGACGAACTGCTGGCCGAATCACCAATAAGCTGAGCTTCTCTTCTTCCCATAAAACCTTGTATAAATACCCTGATTCCCTTTCACTTAATGAACCACTGTGCTCTCTCCTCCCTCCTTCTCCAATGTCCAGCATGCGACCTCAACCGAGCACCATCGCCTGAAGCCCCTCCTCTCTCTAATTTTTTCATTCCTTTGTTTCTCTGTTCTAAAACCAATCTTCTTTTTTTGTTGGAGTCCACTGCCAATGGCCGAGGACCGCCACTCGCCGGTGAGTTCCCCACCCTCTCTTATTGCTCCATTGGCTGAGGAGGCCGCCACAAAGTAGCTAGAGGGGCGTTGCCTCCTTCTTTGGTGCTCCCACCAATCGTCCTATCATCGCCAAGGCCGCCATTGCCAAGGTCGCCTCCACTGCTAGCTCCACCGTGTTTGATGACCGGACCCTTGGCACCCACCCCAGATTTCTCCCTTTCTTCTTTTCCTTCTTCCCTCTCTTCCTCTTCCTTCGTTCTCTTCTTCTTTTTCCTCCCATTTTCTTCTCAATTTTCCTTTATTTATTATTTCAAAAAAATCCAAATGTGACCTTACCGTTATAGATCTGATAGACCTAAACCCTTACCCTGATGCTCGACCTTGACCGCCCGGACCAGACCTTGATTAGACTTAGACCCATCCTTTGATCCCACCTCTTTAGATCGGCTCACATTTTGACTGGGCATAGACCTTTCCCTAATGGTCTACCCGAGCTGCCCAAACTGGACCTGTGATCAAGCTCAAACCAAGATCCGAATCGAGCTTCTCTCTCTTCATTTTAAACTCTTACCTCTCTATAAAGTGAAGGCTAACAATAAAATTATTTTAATCATGGCCTTCAACCCTAGAGGAGCTTCAAGCCTAAGAATCGGGTAAAAGCTGCGACTAGTCTATTGGAAGAATTTCGAGTCTAATTGAATTTGGACAGTAAGTTTTCTTTGCCTTTGGTGATTTTCTAATGCATGTCATGTATTTATTTTACATTCACATTTATTGGTTTTGAATAAAAAAATATTTAAATATTTGAAAATTGAATATCTTGGAAAATATGCGTGATTATGAATATTATGCATGTTTACATAAAAAGGTTAATTCAAAAATGATGGATCAAGCATAAATACTTGTTTTGGCATGACTATGAAAATAAATATGAACCCTATTGAATTTTCTTGTAATGAGGGCCATTTTCTCATCACCCTCTGAATAGTTTGATTTCTTGCTCTCCTCTTCTAGTTGAGCAGTAGATTTGAGAGCGATAGTTCTTCTTTTCTTTGATTTTTCTTCTTCCAGGTTATGATTCATGGATATCCTCGCTCTGATACCGCATATCATTTGGAAAGAGATGATTACTCATGTTTTAATTTTGCATGAATTTTTGAAAGGAAATAATTTTTTTATTTTTGGAAATAAGATGTGAAAATTTTGATTGGCAGTAGCTTATGCTATTGAAAACAAGTATGTTTATGAGAAACTAGTTGTTATCAATATTTTGAAAAACTCTCTAGTATGACTATGATTCGGGTCTAGCCTATGGGACTGCTTGTTGGCTACATGTCAAAAACTAATTTCTTATGGGTCTAACCACTTGGGGCTGATTGCTGGCAGAGCCAGTCCTTTCAAGCCTAGCCAGTTGGAACTGATCGCTGGCACATGCTGATGGATCGCGTGATTTATTGTTAGGGCTAGTCACTTTGCCCTATGATGTAGTTAAATGTTACTGTGTGATTTAGAAATAGTTTTTTTCTTTTAGGCCAAGCTAGTTGGAACTAATCACTAGCACATACTGATATATCTAAGTTATGTATTTAGGGGCTAGCCTCTTTCGAGCCTTGTCACGGGCTTGATCGTAGCCATAGTCATCAAAGACTGAGAGAGAGTTCTTAATTTACAGTTATGTATGGCATATTTTGAAAAAAAAATTATGTTGATAAATGTATCTTAACATTGTTAAATTGTTTATATTTTGAAAAATTTATGTTTGATCCCATTAGAGATTTTGGAAACTTATTGGAATGCAAGCTCATTATCTTTCTTCTTTTTTTTTTTACAGGTGCAGCTGAGTAGATGGGGATTGGGATCAAGCGGTGAGAAGCTTAGGGTTTAGAAAGTTTTGATCAGTGATTCTTAGAATAATTGGATGTATTCTTATTATTAGTGATTGTAGACTATTGAATAAATACATTAGATTATTTATTCCTACCACTACCTAAGTTTAGATTGATATGTGTATGAATCAGAAAACAGGCCTTGCGTGATCTATAGGGCATCACTCTAGAATTCATACAGTCATGCCATGTGGTTGACCGAGGTAATGGGTTCGAGGCTTGACACTTTCCTCTTCCATTTTTTCTCAATCTTATCTAAGTATTTTTGCTAAAAAAAATTCCATTTAAAAGTTATCTTAATGGAGAAACTCTCTCCATAATCAAAGAGGACCCCTTCATGCACTCACTCGATCTCGCATCCGCCCCTTCTCTCTCTCTTAGACCCCTCCACCATATGCCTTTTTCTTTCTCCCATGCCCCAACTCTCCTTTCTTCTTCTATGTCACACACCCTCCCCCTTCTCTCTCTTTCTCACCTTTCTCCTCCCACATGTTTCCTTTTTTTTTATGCTCCAACTTGATTTCTTCCTCCTTTCTCACTCTTAACCCCCTCCTTTTTTTATTTTCTAGGTATTGCCTTTCCATCACCTTTCGCAGCCCCCTCTCACTTTTCTTACCCCTCCTCCTTATGCCGCATGCCTTTTTTCTTCTTCTATCCCTAACAATCCTAATTAGTACACTTTATCTCTATGTTACCAATATATTTTTTAATTTTGATGTTTTAGAATAATTTTAATTATTTATTTTATTTTTAATTCTATCAATATCATTTCTCAATTTTTGTATACTTTTAGTTTAGTTGTATTTATATTTTCTTATTTCAATTTCATCAGTATCATTTTATATTTAACTTTTTTATATTCGTAGATTTACATTTTTGTTTTGAGTTATGCTTATATTTTTATCTTTTTAGTTCTAATTTTATTTCTAGTTTTTTATTTCACTTTTTTTAGTATATCTTATTGTCTCTTCCTTGTTATATGATTTGCTAATTGAACGATCTTTATTAATTTATTTTCTAGAATTTTTAATGATAGTTTCAAATTTGATAGTTTTAAAGTATTATTTGTTTTATGTACCAACTTGAATAATTCTAGTTGTTATATAAATGATTTAAAATTTTATTTATTTCATTTTATTCTATTCAACTTTTTAATTTTAACTCCATATTCTTTCCAAATTTATTTTTATAGTCTCACTTTGAGCCATGAAGTGAGAGGCCACCGTAAGGCACTAGTTTTCTTTTTTTGATCCTGTGGTGGGGAGATAGAGCTCCCTGGGTGGGCTTTAGTACCAACTAGAAAGTGGTCCTAGTTCCCACGTGAAACTATAGGTCTAGGGTGGGAGGCTGTCGGGACTGACTTACACTCGATAGAAACTAAACCGAGACTCTCGGATTGTGGCGGATTTGGATGGAGTCTCGCAGAAGAAGAGTACGCACGCTAGCGCGCCCCAAGACGTAAGTACTTTTTCATTGTTAATTTACATAAAAAAGTCTCTAGTTCTAGAGCTAAAATCAATAAGAGATTTATTTCTTGAAGAAATAATTGTTTTACTGGAGGGATATCTTAATCCTTGATGCTAAGATTATTAGTGTTATTTGCTTAATTTGCAATAAAATTTTTGCTATTCTGATATTCTATTTATTATAATTTATTATTTTCTATATAACATTCCAAGAATAATTGAGAAAAGGGAAAAACTTAACCTCGTGTGTCATTGATTATTTCAATGGGATCTGCCATCATGATATATTGTGTTATTTAAAACCTTTGAGTTAGAAGTACAAATATCCAAAATTTTCAAAATTACATTGTTTCCGCAAAAGAAAAGAAAAAGATCCAATTTGCAAAGATGAAAATAAAGTTGGTTCTTGCTGCAAAATCTCCCCATTTTTTTTCTTTTTTTCTTTTCCAACATAACACTAGGTGCCAATAAGGCTGATGACCCACTAATTGATTCTAAGATTGGGTTGGGTTGGGTTTGGCCCTCCGAACTAGGCTTAAAGTCTTACTAAGCCGAGCTTTGATCTACATGATACTATACTAAAAATCCTAAAAACCTAACTCAATACATACAAATATATGTACATATATACAAACATTTATCCATAAATTAATTTTTCTTTTTAAACAATTAAAATTCAAGTAGAGAGTCGTTGAACTATAACCACTTTCTTTCACTAAATTTCCATTCGTGGCTAGCTTGACTACCTAAAACTAGAGTTGATTATCTAAGAAAAACAACTCATGTGTTATATTGCTATTTTTGTATATCATTATTTTTCCAAAGTTCATGGTTGAGGTGGTGGTATTTAAAGAATATTGCAGACGAACAATATTTGAATTACTTTTTCTCTTGATGGGATGAGCATTCATTTGATTGGCTTAAATAGACAATAGTAAATGTTGTAATATTCTGTACATGGAATTGAGAGAGATTGATGGATCTAAAATAGGAAAGAATAGAGTCGTTGGGAAGTCTTCGATATAGAGAGTGATTGACTAAATCTTGTAAGAGATTTTAGTTATTGAGTCATTGTACAACTGGTCTTCCTTATCTTGCAGCTAGTCTTCTTTATGAGGTGGGATTCGTTTCTTATCATACCCCCTCAAACTGAGCTGGTTGTAGAGGTGAAGTTTGATGAGAAGCCGCTGGAGAGGAGCCCGAGACAAGAGCTTTGTGAACAAATCCGCAACTTGCTGGTTGGAAGGGACATGCTGAGTTCGCAATCGACCCATGGCAACCTGTTCGCGGACATAGTGGTAATCTATAGCAATGTGTTTGCTACATCCATGGAAAACTGGGTTGACAATCATGTACAAGGCACTTAGATTGTCACAAGAAATCATCGGTGGGTGTCGTAGGGAAATATGGAGTTCTTGGAGAATGTATGTGAGCCAAGTAAGTTTTGCGGTTGTATGAGCAAGGACATGGTATTCTGCTTCAGTGCTGGAGCGAGAAATCATTGCTTATTTCTTGGCACACCAAGTAATACAGTTCAAGCCAAGAAAGGTACAATAACCAGTGGTGGACCACCGTGTTTCCTTACACCCTGCACAGTCAGCATCGAAGAAAGCATAAAGGTTGAGAGAGGTGGCTCGTTGAAGAGTGAGCCCTTGATGAACTGTACCATGGACATAACGCAATATGCGCTTGACAAGGCGTAGATGAGCATCCGAAGGCCGTTGCAGTATTGTGATGCAAACTTCACATTAAAAGCGATGTCTAGTCTTGTGACAGTGAGATATTGCAATGCCACCGCAATGCTGCAGTACATAGAGAGATCTTTGAGGAGAGGTTCATCGCCATTTGGTTTGTCCTTTGGATGCATAGGAGTAACTGTAGGCTTGCAATCTGCCATGCTAGCTCGCTGTAGGATTTTCATAGCATATTTAGCTCGGGATAGAAGAAGACCATTAGTAACGGGGTCACTTGGATCCCCAAGAAATAGTCCCTAATTTCAAACTCGAAATTGAGAAGAGCAATATAATGATTAAGGAAATTTTGGAACCAGTGAATATGATGTCGTCAACATAAAGTAGTAAAATGAAGGTTTCATTGTGTTGATGACAAATAAATAAGGAGGGGTCCGATCGGCTACAAAAGAAGCCATGAGCGAGAAAAAAAATTCTAAATTTGTCAAACCATGCCCTTGGAGCCTGTTTGAGGCCATAGAGGGCTTTGGAGAGTTTGCAAACGTGATTAGAAAAATGGAGATCGACAAATCCAGATGGTTGAACCATGAAAATAGATTCAGTCAAATTTCATGTAAAAAGGCATTTTTAACGTCTAACTAACGAATAGGCCAGTTCTTAAATAAGAACAATCCTAATGGTTTTAGGTTTAATGACCGGAGAGAAGGTTTCTGAGAAATCAATATCATCAACTTGGTGAAATCCCTTAGCAACCAACCTAGCCTTCAAACGTTCCAAAGAACCATCTGAATTTAATTTGGGTTTAAAAACCCACTTATTCCCGATTACATGCATAGAGGGTGTTTTTGGAACCAAAGTCCATGTCTTTTTTTTTGAAGTGCACGAATCTCATCAAGCATGGCTTGTTTCCACCCTTCATGACTTAATGCAGATTTAATAGATAGGTTCTCATGGAATATCTGAGACCAGGTGAAAATAGGCATACCTAGGATTGGGCTTGCGGATGCCCAATTTAGACTGAGTAGTCATTGGATGCTCGGGGAGAGCATGAGTAGCTGAAGGTGTTGGACAATCAGATGGCATGGCATCTGACTACGTGTGTTCAGCGTGCACCACGAGTTCATGGTCTGAGGTAGGGACGACGAGTTCTTGGTCAGAGGTAGGGACCAAGGTCTCGGTGCTCGATGGTAGTACTGGAGATGAGATGTCAACACCTGGAAGTGTTCTAGACTGGATCGAGATACCACCATGAGAATCTATGAGGGTCGGGCAAATTAGTGCAATAGTTAACAGATGTGATAGGTGATTTACCTGAGCCCGGGGGAGAGAGCCAGTGACGATAATCCGAGATTACTGGAGGCATAGGGACAGCATGTAGCAATCCTGGATTTTTGAAGGGAAAAATACCTTCATCAAACGCAATATGTCACGAAACATAGGTGCGACACTTAAGAGAATAGAAACACTTATAACCTTTATGTTTTTTACTATAACCCATATACACACAGGACAATGACTTATAGTCAAATTTGTTTGAAGTATTATCCCAAACAAAATGATAACATTTTGAACCAAGTACATGCAAAGTATGATAATCATGGTGTGTGCTATGTAAGCGATAAAAGGGAGATTGATAATCAAGTGTCGGGGAAGGCAGTCAATTTATTAAATAGACTATAATTTGGATAGCTTCAACCCAAAAATACTTAGGCATGCCTGCATGGAATAACATAGTTAGCCCAAGTTCACGAATATTGTGATGTCAGCGCTCCACGACCCTGTTTTGTTGGGATGGATGTGGACAAGAGATCTGATGCTTAATGCTTTCATCCTATAAGAATTTCTTTAGTGAAGCATTAACAAACTCACCTCCTTCATCCGTTTGAAGGATTTTAATTTTTCTGTCAAATTGCGTAGCAACATATTTATGAAAGATAGTGAAGACATGACAGAACTCAGACTTGTGTCTAAGAGGCACAAGCCAAATGTACCGACTAAAGTCATCAACCATTGAAACATAAAATTGAAACCCATTAACAAAATTCATGGGCGCAGGGCCCCAAAGATCAACATGAACTTTTTCAAATAAACCAAGTGCCTTCTCCAAAACAGGTAAAAAGGGTAATCAGTTCATTTTTTTCTAACTGGCAGCTCTCACACCAAGCTTTCGTGGAGGCACCAGAAACAAAGATAAGTCCAAGAGACTTTAAATTATGAAAGACCGCATCATGTGGGTGGCCCAAGCGTGCATGTCCTTATTTGCTGATTGAAAACGGTTGGAGGTCATGCGAGTTGGTGTCCAGTCGTGTTCTTCAACATTTGTTTCTAGCATCAAGGCAGAGAGAGCTTCACCGACATCTTTTCACTTGAAGTCACGATTGAAGCAAACCAGCAGTCCCATACGTCATAGCCCATACGATCATAGAGTTGGCATTGGACATTACTATTTTTCTCATAAATTTGCTTATTGTCTCGTGATGATTGACCTGCAATAGGATTAGAATTGGGTTTCTGATTACACTAGGGAAAACTACCTCGTGAGTTGAAGTTGGTGTTTTTCCCTTTGCCCTTGCCGTTGTTATTTTTATTTTTCTAGCCAAAAAAAGCATTGTGGGTAGCAGCATCACGACGTCGAGAGAACACCCGAGTCTCATAACCTTGGAGAAGTGGAACAAGCTCAGCAAACGAAGGAGTTGGAGCTCTTAACATTGATGTGACAAAGTTATCATATTTATCACCCAAACCATTCAGCAGCGAGAATGCCTTGTTCTAGTCAGGCACAGGTTTCCTGATGGCAGCTAGATTGTCACAGATGTTTTTGAAGTGTCTGAGATAGTCATTGAGGGAAGTAGAGTCTTCCTTCTTCGTGCTGGTGAGTTCCTGAATCAGATGGAACTCACGTTCCTGTGAAGTTTGCGCATAAGCATCCTTTAAGACAAGCCAGACTTAAGTGAATGTTTCAAGGCCAACTACGAGACCAATAGCTTCTTTTGTAAGTGTGCCAATAATCCATCCACGAAGGAGGACATCATGTTTTTTCCTGGTAGTGAATGCTGGATTTACTGATTTGGACGCAACAGTTGAACCAGTGGCTTTCGGAAGGAACTGGGATGGTTTCGCTGCTTCACCCGTAAGGTACTGAAGGAGGTCATGGCTCTCGGCCAAGCCTAGCACCTGTTCGCGCCAGAGCGGATAATTGTCATGCTTAAGGCGCAGCATTACAAAGTTGGCCATGTTCACTGTGATGGCGGCCATAGTTAAACCAAAAGAGAAGAAAGGTGTTTGCGGAAGCTAGGGTATGGATCTTTTCAAAAAGAAAAGAGGCGTGAGCCGTATAGCTCCGATACCATAAAGAATATAGCAGACAAACAATATTTGAATTGCATTCTCTTTTGATGAGATGAGCATTCATTTGATTGGCTTAAATAGACAATATTACATGTTGTAATATTTTGTACATAGAATTAGAAAGAGATTGATGGATCTAAAACAAGAAAGAATAGAGCCGGGGAAGTCTTCCATATAAAGAGTGATTGACTAAATCTTGTGAGAGATTTTAGGTATTGAGTCGTTATACAGCTGGTTTTCCTTATCTTGCAGCTGGTCTCATTATTATTTACTTATCGGTACTTCTGATGTATCAAATAAACTCAAAACTTTAAAAATTATTATAAACTAATTTATTAAATGCCAATTCATTCATAAAATCTGATGCAATACCTTGATTTTTTTTGGATTGAAAATTGGATATAGGTTATTTTAATCGAGCTTGTACGTTTTTGGATCTTCATTGTGTTCGGTTGAAAAAGTGCTCGAGATCACTCGCAGTTCACCGGTCGTGGCTCAAATTCTGGTTGCTAACACTTACCCCTTGCTACCGCATCGAATCTGGAACCCTGTAGCACCGAATCCGATACTTCCTCGCGCGACTCTACGGTTGGATCTCGCAATGGCCGCTCCATGATCTGTGCAGACGGATGAATTGAGTTCGGATTGCTTTGAGAGCTGTGCGGGTAGAGATCCAACGGTCTAAGTCGTGAAAGAAGAAAAATCATTCTTTCGCGCGAAAGATGCAATCCGAACCCAGTCGTTTCAAACCGTGTACGACCACAAACGACGGGTCTCTTTTTGGGTCCTCGGCAGGGTGCCTAAAAAAAGAACCAAGTCTCCTTCTCACTTCCCGTTTTCTCTGATAATCTCTCAAGACGGTTAATCCACGCCGGGGCGGTCGCTCGGGATACAGACGGAGAGAGAGAGAGAGAGAGAGAGAGAGAGAGCGAGAGCGCGATGAGTGCGGCGACGGCGACGGCCGTGGCGGTGGCCCTGGCGGTGGCGGTGGCGCTGGGAATGGTGGCGACGTCGGCGGAGGCCGGCGACAACAACCGGGTGTTCCAGCCGTGCGCGGACACCAAGATCCAGAGGGGTGACGGCTTCACGTTCGGCATCGCCTTCTCGACCCGGGATTCCTTCTTCTTTAACCAGATCCAGCTCTCCCCCTGCGACCGCCGCCTCTCCCTCGCCTCCAGCGCCAACTCCCAGCTCGCCCTCTTCCGCCCCAAGGTCGACGAGATCTCCCTCCTCACCATCAACACCACCACCTACCCCGCCGTAAGATCTCTCTCTATTATCTCCCTCTATTCTTATGTCTATCGGGTTCGAATCTGGCTAGGGTTTCGTCTCTCTAAGCAATATTAGATTTCCAATTTGCCTGGTGATTGCGGATTTCTTTTTTGATTATTAGGTTTTTTCGTGATGTCATGATCATTTTAAAAGATAACTAGTTCCAAAACTGACAAGGAATTGTTTTCTAAAAATTCGGATGGAAATGACAATAAAAATTGCGAACGATATGCTTTTTTGTGGCAAAATTTTGAGTGGCGTCTTACGTATGATCTGAAAGGAGTATGGATGTTTCCATTTGATAGGCCATAAAAGAATGTATTGTAAAATTCTGTATCAGCTCTGTGCGAATCATATTGTTCTTATGTTGTTGCTGTTCAGTGAGGTAATCATTCAAGTACGTCATTGTTGATAAGCTTGAAAGCAAATGGTGTTTACGTATCTCATAGCAGTTTAATAGATGAAAATACGTGTATGTTAATTATTGACTGGTTAAAATTGACACTTCTGGAAGGAGAAACAAGGTATGCAAGATACGGTAGGATTTTGGACAAGCATAGTAATAACTTGGTTTTCTGGTTGTTCTTATCATTAATGATGTTAAATGCCATGATCGGATTTTTCTGGTCCCCTCATTGCTTATAGAATGGCATTTTTGGAAGCTGATTATTGTCATCTAGTTTCTTGCTTTCTCCCTTTTGTTGGTACCAATGATTGAGTGGAGAAGATTTTTGATCGTCTGAAAAATAGGAGCCAATCATGGTGGTGTAATATGTTTCAAGAGCCTCATTGGTATATAGGACAGATAGTTCTATTAGGCTGGAACAAAGGAGCTTATGTGTAGTTCAAGACTGTCAAAGGCCTCCATAGGCACACAAGGTGTCTTACTATGGTGCTTGGGAAACCTCCTTACCTAGGTGTTTGCAAGGGTGGCCACCCTGGTGCTTAGATTAGCACATAAGCAAGCATTCAAACACCTAGGGCTGCCTTATACTTAGGCAAGTAGAACATTGCTTGCCAATGTTTCCTGGACATGAAAAAATTAGGATTTTTTTTTGGCATGTCCCCACATGGACACGATATGACACGTGTAAAACACATGCCAAATGCCATTGGCATGGCTTTTTTCCTATTTTGTCAGTTTCAGGTTCATGGCTCCCTTATCTCACGCTGGACAACAAGTTAAAAATGCAATAGAAGAGAAAGATGGAGAGTAGAGAGGAGAGCTAGGGCACAACTATTTCTTGTTCACCTTCGAGGCATCCTCTTAAAGCCACGGTTCCAACACTCTAAACTCTTGATCCCATCTTCCTCTTTAGAAACCTAGAGTTTGGGGTAAAATGTAGACTAGAGAGCGTAAAGAAAGAATGATGGCAGTAGGTTTTCCATCCCAATCGAATTGGTGAGCCCAAATAAAGGTATGCCTAAAACTTTTGCTTATAGTGGACCTGCCACTAGATCACGTTTGATGTGGTTAAGAAGATGGGCTAAACCGAATGGGCTCAGGAAAAGTTCTCAAGCCATATAAATACTTTGAAAATTACCAAACAAAGCCCAGGATTATGCTTGAATACATATATAGATATATCTATATATCCATATGGATATAATTTTGAATCTTTGATATATTTGCTACAATTATACACCTTATGATTCTAATATGAAGATAAATTGAAGGGCATCTAAAAATTTGTGTACTCTAACTATTATCTTTTGAGTTGATTGCACCCTCTTGAGACTCTCGAAATAATGACTTTTAGAGAATGCGAAAGAAGTATATCCACTAAAACAGTGAATGCTTATATCAAACATCTCAACTATTTTGAGCTTCAAATACTCTTTCCATTGTAAATCTTATTCAAGCATCTGCAGGACCTTTTGCATGCACCCATTCATTAAAGAGGAAAGCAAAGACATGAGAGATGGCATAAGACATTGAACAACAGAGAGGGATGGGTAACTACTGACCATGACCATTCAAATCTAGTGGTGCGGTGAATGACTCTTCTAAGCAGATCCTTTTTCTTTTCTCTTTTTCCTCTTGAAATCCAAGCTCCCAAAGCTTTTCATTCTATTTGTTTAGGTGCCACGTAACTGAAGAGGCATGCTACCTCGGTTGAAGAGTTCACCACCTAGGCAGTTTGCCAAGCATGGTGTAGGTGCTCCCTCATGATGGATTGCTTTTCAAAAAATTATAAGATTTTCTAAGAAAGTAGGGGAAAAGTGAGGATGCATAAGATCTCATACCTAGAGAAGGAGAAGAAAAAGCAATTTAGAACATTTAATATGCCTCCAAATGACTTTGATTCAGATATCGGCAAGAATGATGAAGAAATATTCAATTTTAGATTGTTGATTTTAAGGGTATTGGCATGAGAGTTGGAACAAAAAGCTTGCTCTATTACAAGAGCTGAAATTTTTAAAGTTAGGGTTTTCAATCATTATTTTATTGGATGAATGCTATACGTGTTACATGGCTTACTCTTCATAACTTGATGCAATCACAAATTCTTTCTAGGTTATTTCAGTCCCTTGCGAATTAATTTTGATTTATTTAGGTTTCTTTTGGTCTGAGATTATGTATGAAACTGAGTTTTTTTTAGTTTCTTTTAGCATAAGGTGTATTGGTAAGAATAGGGTAAGTATTAACTTTAAAGGCCTATTTAACCACCCTTTATACTTCAAATGGATGCAATTTGAGATCCATGATTATGTTGTTGCATTGCAGTATATGTTTTGATCAAGTTCAATGACATGAATCTGTGGATATATTAAATTTCTAAAACATACCTTTTTGATGGAGTTTTGAACTCTGAATGGCCTTAGATGGTATGTGAACTCTTTTTCTTTAAATTTTTTTTTTTTAAGAACTAGGATCAGTGGAAGCCTTGCTGAAAGTTGGAGTGAGGGTGGAAACATATACTAGTTAAAAAACATATCAACACATTTTTTTTAAAAAAACATATACTAGTTAAAAAACTCTTTTTTAAAAAAATATTTTTGTAAGAACCTTAGGTCATCAGACCTGACCACTTACTGGAGGATTTTGCAATATAATTCTCCATCTACGTGGATGCATGCTTCTTGAACATCTGTTTTACAAGATACCTTGGATACGGCTGCAAAGATCTTTTCAGTTTGTTTCCTTCTGTGCCAGTAATTTAATTATGACTTACCTAGCTATTAGATTAGGACTGTTCCTTGTGGTAAAGGGTAGCTTAGGTTATTGTTATTTTATTTTGTTGGCTTCTCTTTCCTTTTTCTCATTTCGTTTTCTTAATGTCACATTTGGTATGTTTCAAACCTGATTTGGTTACAGGCATGCCAGACCACTACTGTATTACTCAACAACATCTATTTAAAGGCCTATACTATTGCTCCCGTTAATGCTCGAATCTTGCTTGATACTATAAATTCTATTTCTTCCCAGCTTCTACTCCAATCATAGCAAACTGTTCGTGCTCTTATCATTATAATATTCTGTCGCTTATTGCAACCTCTTTAAGGACCTTTAGTTGTAATTTCTCTTTCTCTGGGTTCTGTCAATGAGTATTACCCAAGGTCCGTCGTACCGGTACCGGTCGGCGTACCGGTGGCGGCCCGGACCGGTACGAAACCGGTCCCGTACCGGTCC
>JAOXJJ010000069.1:18664360-18690587 GCA_025769935.1 Phoenix roebelenii | reverse complement strand
CCATTAATAAATAACTAGAAAACTATAATATCCTGTTGTTTAAGTGCACGGTTTCTCTGTATTGTTCACAAATATAAGTTGTTAATTTGAAAATGCAGCCCTTAATGGAGAAGTTTCATGCCATTATCAGGTAACTAATGGTGGATTCATGGTAGCATTTGCCGGTAGGAAGTATGCAGCAAGATCCCTTCCAGCATTCATTGGTAACAGTTCATATACTGTTACCAGCTTTACACTGGTAAGTTAGTAATATATGATCCTGGAAATAAAGAAATATAGGTCGGAAAATTCTGCTTGTTGCTGATTTGCCAACTTGAATGCTTAATTAGGTACTTGAATTCCATAAAGGCACACTTCAGAACTTGTATTGGAAGAGAGATGGTTGTGCTTCATGTTCAGGGAAGTCAAACTTTGTCTGTCTGAACAGACAAGAGTGTGCAATCAAAACGTCCAACTGCAAGAGCGCGAACCAGGGTGGCTCAGTTGATTGCAGCATTGGAATACAGTTGGCCTTCTCAGGTACTGATAAGCATGATGCTGTCCTCAATTCATGGTACGAGGTTTCCAACCTCCAGCAATACTCCCTCTATGGACTGTATTCCAACCTTAGAGATTCTCTCACCAGCCAGTATGACAAAATCTTCTAGCCTGTTGAATCGAGTTACCAAACTCCTGATTCCCACTGCTGTCGTATTTTTCCTTTATCATGTCTCATATTACCTTAGGTATTCTGCTTTGTATTGGAAGTTGCTGTAAAGTTGCTTGAACCTTGGAGTCAAGACTGCCCTTTCCTGTGGTTCTTGACCATATGCATTTTATTTGCTATTGTAAGTTCCATGTATCATTTTCTATTTCTTTTTGGAATCTCAAACATCTGGTTTATTTTATTCTTTTCCTTCTGAGGGTGGTGGTTGTACCTGAGGGTCATCGTCCTGAGTGGGTCATATCTGGTATTGCTTGACCAAGTTGATCTTGGATGCTTAATGTTCTAATTGCACAGTAAATACTGGTATGCTTCTTGAATCTAACTGATAGCAGAAATGTCACTGTTGTGTTCGGTGCTTGTTCTGAAGCAATGAAATGATCTTACCAGCTTTGCATTGCGGGGGACCAATGTCAGACTCATTCAAAAGTCAACTGTGCGTGCATGAGTATAATTTTGTCAGGTCAACTGTATTAAGGTTTTAGTTACCAAAAAATCTGTATTTAAGTTTTTGAGACGGGAACCAAGAATCTACTGACACTTTTCTATATTAGCTGATACAAAATCATGCTTATGTGAACATTGTATTCTTATGGCCTTGATTAATTCGTTCTTATGTGGATACTTACAGCTGGCCTTCCTGGTAGTGTTGTTTCATTTGCCTTACTCTATTCCTATAATTAGAACTAGCATCAATAATATGGAGGTGAAGTTCTTTGAGGCGTCCTATTTGTTATTTCTTACGGATCATTTTGTCCGTCTCTGATGTTCAACTATATTCTGTTCATCGTTAGGAGAGGAACGATTATTAGGTCTGCCGGAAATATCCAATAAAGAGTGAAGGAACTTGATGTCCTTCACTGTCCGGGTAATAGGGTGGCGATTAACAAGTCAGATTGGAATAGATCAAGACCTGGTCCACTGGAGAATGCATCTAGTTCTGTGAGTACTTTGTTTCCACTCTGAATCAATTTGGTGGCCTTTTATTGTCACGTTTATTTTTAGTCAGCTTAGGATGCCACCTAGGCTACTTAAAAGATTCTAAGGGCTCGTTTGATTCATGGGAAAAGAAGGGGGGAAAGTGTGGTCAATAGGAAAGTAATGAGATGCCTCTTGTTTGGTTGGAATTTTTAAAGGAGAGAGACGGAAAAGTAGTATGTCCATAAAAATATGATTGCCATATTTCATGAGAAAGTTTTTCTCATAAAAAACATGGAAAAGTTACATTTTCATGAGACGGAAATCACTTCATTTTTACTTTTTTTCAAAATGGCTCTTCAGCATTAAAAAATCATTAAAGACCTAATTTTTATTAAGGGCATAATAGAAATTATACATAACTTTCCTAGAAAAATGGATAGCCAACCAAACATAAGTACTTTGGAAATTTGTTACTTTTTCATGGTCAACGAACATGCCAAAAGTGCTTTCCTAAGCATTATCTTTCTAGGAGGGAAAATGCTTTCCGCGAACCAAACGAGCCATAATATCTGCTACTGAACCTAATGGATGCGTCGAGGACCGGCTCTGAATAATCTTTAGCCACTTCAGTAAATTATTGCCTGCATGCACTGCATGCAGCAGCTGCTGGTTCCTATGGTGGTGCATTGAGATGCATGCTTGGTGAATAAAGCTCACAAAAAATCAGTGGCCACGATGACGCATGCCGTGTAGGCTATAATTTCTCCTGGCCATTTATATTATATATCCATGCAAAGCCACTAGAGCATATTCCAGATTCTCGGGACTACTGCTTTTCACTCTTTCTGTTTCAATTTTTACCCTTGATTATTTCTTTCATTTCGGTGCTCTTTTCTACGTTAGATGCTTGTTGGTCTCTCTCGCACAATCTAAAGCATCCACTCCAGCCTAAACCAGAGTTACACTTTGGCATGCGGAAGAAGGATTCACCTTCCTTCATGTGAATTATTATTGGATCATCCACTAAAATAGATCTCAAAGCACTTCAAATTCATCTCTGTTGGACCGGCTACATTGATAAACATTTTTTTATTAAAATGATAATTTTTCTCAGTTTTCCACAATTGCTTGTTTTGTTCCTTTTTAAGCTTAAAATTGTTAAATTTTATTCATCTTAAGAGTTATTCATTTCTTATAGATTGATTTCTTGAAAGATCAGGTAATAATGGACCACTAGGAAAAAAAATCATCAGCTAATTATGATTCTTTACCTAGCTAATTATGCTTCTTTACATGCTAGATGGTGAAAGCCAGTGGCAGTCCTGTACGCCATTTGTGTATGCGGTTAGTGAAGATCCCACTCTCCATCGCTCATGTCAGCATCGGGCAGCATCTTGACGATGCAGATCCGAACGCCAATAGAGACCCCATAAGAAGCACACCACCTTTAGACCCTTTTCTTCCATGGCTGAGTATTCCACTTGGGTACGTCTCAAGGGCGTGTCGATGCATTAACTCATCATATAACGACACTTGGTGCAGATCATCCTCAATTAGCCATGCATGAACAAACTTATATTTTTAACTAAACTCTCTCACACACTTTATATGTACAACCTTATCTCCTACGTTTTAATAGTTTATATGCACACCATCTGCAACAAAATCTAGATTTTACTGACAAAAGCTGGATTTTTCTTTTTTAAAGAATTGCTGGAAAGCGGACTCCATCCATACCATACTTTATTGTCCACTATGTCACGTTACCAGTACCAATTTGAAAAGTTACAAATCTACCGTTGGACACATATAGTGTACACGAGAGAAAGTATTATATGGCTATTACTTTCATTAGATTACAACCTTTTTCTTCTTTTATATACGTAAAAGAATATATTCTCATCTTAACTAGCATTCTTCCCTTCTTTTTTCTCTCTCAAAGAGGCCAAAACCAAGCAAAGAGGTGTTCATCTATTCAAGATGGAAGCATATATGGATACAAGATCGTGGAGACAAAAAAAGGTGAGCTTTTCTGGTCAAGGAGCCTCCACCATAAACTTACAATAGTAGACACCCATAATCCTTAAAATAAAATAAATTTGGAGAAGTGAGTGCTATAAAACACTACTAACCTTTATGTGGAAAAGTAAGTCATAATATTTAATAGGTACTTGTATGCAAAAACATTATAATACAAGGATGACGACGATGACGAGAACCACCAAAAATAAAATAAAAATAATAATAATAATAAGAAGAAGAAGAAGAAAAAAAAAAAAAAAGGGAAAACTGCAAGGTGTGCCATCTGAGTGTGCTTCAACAGGATAAGGCAGGGTGGGGTTCACCAGCACTGTTTGCATTGAAGCCTGGATAGGAGGAACCATGCTCTTGCACCATTGCATCCATTCCTCACATCTCAACAGGGTTGGATCCATAGGGTAAAGCATTTCAAGTGGTCTCATGTTCCCCGTTGAGCACAGTACGTCATGCACGGGAGACTGTGACCAAACAAATTTGCACAAAAAATTGTTAGAAATGTTTGTAGGACTTCAGGCCAGTGAGTGGATCCCAGAGCTAGAAACTAGAAGGGAGTAATATTTGGCATGCAGACACGTCAATGAAATCATTCTGAGCTCTTATAGTATATTGCTTTGTCTTTCATGGCACCTAAGAGCAGCTCGTTGCTTGCATTACTTCATTCAGTGCAAGACAAGCGAAATGTTTGCCTCATCCCTTCTCTACAAGAAATAGATATCTCCTCGAGTGCACCAATTGATTGGATGATTGACAGAAAATTCCAAATTCGGAGGGAGCATGACATCGAGCATAACTAAGACTGAGAGATAGATCCTTATTGGATCGAAAAAATTGAAAATTTTGTTCAAAGAATTTGTTTATTTTTTGCAACTTTTGAATTTTTTTAGAAAGAATTCAATATTTTTTTTTTGTCATGAGATGAAAATGTGCTTTTGGTCCTTACCATGCTAATGTACCAGTTCAAGCTCTTAATCTATATTGGAAAAATTTAAATGCGCGCACGGCCCGAGATTCGGCAGGATGCGTATCTGAATTTCGCGAAACGTGTTCGCGAAATCACCGCGAGCGCATCCGCAGAAGGTACGGACGCGTCCGCAAAAAGACCTTCTAAACACCCCTATAAATATTCCTTGATTTCATCTCTTTCGGAACACGAAAAATTAGAGAAAAATATCAAAAAAATTATGAAGAAAAGTTCTTCCTTTGTAATTATATTTAGTTTTTTTTATTTTTTTATTTTATTCTTCGCTGCATCTGCAAGTTCGATCGAGTTCAATTTGGCTTCTTCCGAGACGTACCGAAGAACAAATTTAGGATCATCGTATCTTTGAGGAGGATTGTCGGCAGATCCGTACATAGGAGCAAACACTTCTTTGGGATAGCGTCTACGCGCTTCGACCTGCCTTCAATCAAGCTATTTCGTCTTACTTTTTGTTTTAAATTTAATATTAGTAGATATGTAGAATTTATAATTTTATGATTTGAATTTATTAAATGAATAGATTTATTTTATGCTAGAATATATTTCTTTTGTAATAAAATAGATTTATTTCGATACCGAATAATATATATATATAATTTTTTTTAAGAATTTTTATTAATTGCAATTATTAGATTTATTTGCTTAGTTAGGTGATATATTGCTAGCAATCCAAAGAAGTGTTTAGTTTATTTTTTTGTTACTAATATATAATTCAGTAAATTATTCTAAAAAGATAATAATAACTTGTTTAACCTCCAAAAGGTTTATTATACCTCTATTTGGACTCCTTAAGAAGTAATTTTCAGATCCCATTCAAACAAAAAATTCAAAAATTGGTTAATACATAATAATTAATTCATTAAATTGACTTATTAGTTCTCAATCAATTATTCTAATAAGATAATAAATTATTTTAATATATAATTTATTAAATTGACAAATTAGATCTCAATTACAATAATTGATTTGCTACCATAAAATTAGTAATCAATTATTATAATAAGGTAATAAATTTTATAATTGAATTGACATTTTAGATCTCAATTACAATAATTGATTTGCTACCACAAAATTAGTAATCAATTATTCTAATAAAATAATAAATCTTATAATTCATTAAATTAATATTTTAGATCTCAATTACAATAATTCATTTGCTGATACAAAATTAGTAATCAATTATTCTAATAAAGTAATAAATATTATAATTTATTGAATTGATATTTTAGATTTCAATTACAATAATTGATTTGTTAGCACAAAATTAGTAATAAATTATTATAATGAGGCAATAAATCAATTCTAATATATAATTTATTGAATTAACATATTTGATTTTAATTACAATAATTGTCCAGCTAGCACTAAATTAATAATTAATTATTACTAATTCAGAAAATTTAAACAAAAAATTTGAAAATTGATTAATTCATAATAACAAATTTAAGTTTGCGCTTAGGCTTTTAAAAAAATTGAATTTGTGTGATTTGTAGTGATTATATCCACTAACTAATAGTGTTAAAGAAAAGCTTGTCAAAAAGGCATACGTGCCTAAGAAAGGCTGGTATTTAAGTGAGCCTAGTACTCCACCACTGATTTGGAGCTGATCTAGCTATTATTTTTTTGGATATATCAACTAGACATTCAAAATTCAATACAAATTTTTAGTGCAATCTTTTGAAGTAAACTTTTTGCCTTCATTCAGGTTTCTGTCCTTTTTCTATAACCTTGAACCTATGGCCTCAAACACTAGTGACCACCTTAGTGTTAAACTTGAAAATTTTGATGGCCATAACTTTAGGAGGTGGCAGAACCAAATGCGGTTCTGGCTCACCACATTAAGATTGATCTCAGTCATAGGTGAGAGCAACACTGAAGTTGATGACATGTCCAACCCAACTACTTCACGATATACTACTCGTCAAAACTCAAACCGGAGTTCATCCTCCTCCCACACTGAACCTTCTGCCTCCACCAGCATACCCTCTAGGATACCTGATGAGATACACTATCATTGCATCCATAGAATCCTAGGTGCTCTCTTTGAAAAGTTGTATGACATTTATTATACAGTCAAGAGTGCCAAAGAACTCTGGGATATCCTAGACAGTAAATATGGTCTCGATGATACTGGGGTAAAGAGGTTCAAGGCCTCCGATTTCAATAACTTTAGGATGGTGGACGCAAAGCCTTTGAATGATCAAATCCATAATTTTGAAATTCTGATCCACCAGCTTAGGGCTAATGGGACCAATTTGGATGAATTATTCTAGGTAGCTTATCTGATAGATAAACTATCTAATTCCTAGTCTGATTTTGCTAGGACTCTAAGCCATACCCTTGGAGGTCTCATCCTAACCCAAGTCTTGAACTCCATTAGAATTGAAGAGCAATATAAGCTCAGGAGTACCAGAGAATTTGTAAGGGGAAGCTCTAGTTTCAGCTTGTTATATCCTCAATAAGATTCCCTCCAAAAATAATGATCTAACTCCATATGAAGTTTAGAAATATAGAAAATCTAATCTTAGCTATTTGAAAGTGTAAAGGTGCTTGGCAAAAGTGATAATACCTATTTTTAAGAGAAAGAAAATAGGGCCCAAAATAGTGGATGCAATATTCATAGGATATGCAGCCAATAGTAATGCGAATAGATTTATGGTGATTAATTCAGAAGAAAGTGATATTAGTAACAATACTATTATATAGGCCAGAGATGCAACATATTTTGAAGACACATTT
Source organism: Phoenix roebelenii (assembly GCA_025769935.1). Classification (NCBI taxonomy): domain Eukaryota; kingdom Viridiplantae; phylum Streptophyta; class Magnoliopsida; order Arecales; family Arecaceae; genus Phoenix; species Phoenix roebelenii. The sequence goes on along the minus strand of JAOXJJ010000069.1, from coordinate 18,683,205 downwards.
TCACTTAGAACTTGAGTAGATAGTGGTATAACTAGTAGCTCTAGTAGAATAAGAACAAGTGAAATAGAAGTAGAAGCAGAACCTACGAAAAGTAAGAGATCTAGGGTAGAGAAAATATTTAAAGATGACTTCTATACCTTTCTTATAGAGGACTCTCCAACTACTTTTGAGGATGCAAAAAAAATTCTTGGATTCACCTTTTTGGAGAGAAGCCGTAGACAATGAGATGCAGTTAATTATCCAAAATCATACTTGAGAACTGACTGATCTTCCTTCTGGCTGTAAAACTATAGGGTACAAATGGATCTTTAAGAAGAAACAAAGGCATGATAGGTCTGTAGATAAATTTAAGGCTAGATTAGTTGCCAAGGATTTTACTCAGAGGCCTGGGGTAGATTTCTTTAAAATTGATGCACCTGTAGCTAGGATTACTATTATTAGGGTCCTGATAGCATTAACCTTTATCCATAGATTAGTAATTCATCAGATGGATGTGAAAACAACTTTTCTAAATGGAGACTTAAATGAAGAAATTTACATGGACCAGTCAGAGAAATTTATAATTCCAGGCCAAAAAAATAAACTTTGTATATTAATCAGATTTCTCTATGGTCTTAAACAAGCACCCAAGCAACAACACTTGAAATTTGATAAAACCATACTGATATTTGGATTTGAAATCAATAGTACAGACGAATGTGTATACCATAAGAGAGTTGGAAATAAACTTGTGATCTTGTGCCTCTATGTAGATGAGATACTGATCTTTGGGGCATATCTTCAAATAGTTGATGAAGTAAAGCAATTCTTAAGTCATAAGTTTGATATGAAAGACTTAAGACAAGCTGACTTAATTTTAAATATTAAAATAATTAGAAGTGCAAATAGTTTCAAAGTCATTATATTGACAAGATTCTCAATAAATTTAATTATACCGATTATCAGCCTGTCTACACTCCTTTCGATCCCTCTACACACCTTAAGAAGAACTTAGGAACTTCTGTCCTTTAACGCCTATATGCTCAAATTATAAGCTCACTAGGATTCCTAGCAAACTACACCAGGCCAGTCAAAGCACATGCTATGAATAGACTTAGCATATATACTGTTAATTCAAATAAAGATCACTGGACAGCATTAGAGAGAATTCTTAAGTATCTTAAGGGTACCAAATCCTATAGTTTGTACTTTAGTGGGTTTCTTGCTGTTCTAAGAAGTTATAGTGATGCCAACTGGATCAGCGATACCTTAGATATTAAATCTACCACAGAATATATCTTTATCCTAGGAGATGCCGCTGTGTCTTGGAAATTCACCAAACAAACCTGATATTTAGGAGTACAATGGAGTCTAAATTGATAGCTTTAGACACCACTAGCACTGAGGCGAGTGGCTCAGAGATTTACTAATAGACATTCCTGTAGATCTGCAATAAATAAGTGCAACCAAGAAAATGCCAATAAAATAATAAAAAGGCACTTAAAAGTGCGTCATAAATCATTAAGATATAAATTGAAAAATAACGTTATTGCCTTGAATTTTGTAAAATCAGAAAATAATTTGACTGATCAGCTTATAAAAGATTTATCTAGAACAATAGTTCTAGAGTCATCGAGGAGGATGGGGCTTAGCCCATAAAGATAGATGACCACGGTAGAAATCCAACCTTAAAAGGTTCAATAGGTAGACAGAAACCGAAGTGTGACTAAGATGAGCACTGTTTTATGTTTTTCTCATCCCTATGGTACTAGTGCTCATAAAAGCAAGCAGTAGGATAAGTTTGTTTGTATAACTCTAAAACTAACACTCTTTTGGAATTCATTTTGAGCAAAATAATTATCAATTTTGTTATACCTGGCTCGCGGAGCCTGCTTGAGCCTATATAGTGCTTTGTGTAATTTACACACCTCATTTTCTAAACCCTCCACTATGAAAACTTGGAGACTAGTAGGAGACTAAAAATTAGGAACTAATAAACTAGTAGGAGACTAAGTCTAGAAGACTAAGTCTTTAGTTCATGTTTTATTTTTTTTTTTCAGCACCCAAAGAACTCATGTTGAATTATCTAACATTCTCCCCCTCAATTCAAGCGAGGGGTTGTACTCCAAGGATGCTTTGAAAGTTCTTGTAATTCTTCTCAGTTAGTGCTTTTGTGAGAATATCTGTAGGATGGTCTTCAATACTATAATGTTATGCCTCCACTTTGCCTTTAGCAACTAAGTCTCGAATATAATGGTACTTTGTATTAATGTGCTTGGTTCTCCCTTAATAAACTGGATTCTTGGACAATGTGATTGCTGACTTATTATCGCAGAATATCACTGTTGGTCCATCTTGCTTTTGCTTCAAGTCTTTTAAAATTCTTCTCAGCCACACAGCATGACATGCAGTGCTTCTCACTGCAATTTACTCGGCTTCAGTGCTTGACAAGGTCGCACAGTCTTGTTTCTTTGATGACCAAGAGATGACATCGGAACCCAGACTGAAGGCATAACCTGTTGTACTCCTGCTATCATCGACACATCCAGCCTAATCACTATTAGTATAACCAATAAGATTATTTGGGTTCCCATTAGTATACCTGATGCCGTAATCAGTAGTTCCCTGAATAAATCTGAGAACTTTCTTAGCTGCCCCCAAATGGTGTTTGCTTGGACTATGCATGAATCTGGAAAGAAGGCTTACAGAATACATTTTATCTGGCCTCGTGTGAGTAAGATACATGAGATCTCCTACCAAGCTTCTATAATCCTTTGCATCAGTCTTCTTAACCCCATCATGCAATAAAAGCTTCTCATTTGAGTTCAATGGTGTTGGGGCAGGATTACAATCGGCCATTCTAAATTTTTTCAATAAATCAGCTGCATACTTCTTTTGACAAATAAAAATACCATCCAAATCTTGCACAACTTCAATACCCAAAAAATAATGCAAAGGATCCAAATCAGACATTTCAAAATTCTTCATCATGTTGTTTTTAAATGCTTCCATCATTTGTGAAGAATTACCAGTATATATCAAGTCATCCACATACAAGCGTACAACCAAAAAATCATTTCCATGACATTTCACATATAAGGTGGGTTCACTAGCGCTCTTTTGGAATTCATTTTGAGCGAAAATAATTATCAATTTTGCTATACCAGGCTCACGGAGCTTGCTTGAGCCCATAGAGTGCTTTATGTAATTACTATGACTTACCTATATGTGCAGTCGTGAGGCCGCGATTATAAAAAATGGACGATTTTCTAAAAAGCACATTAAAGATACCTGCGCATGGCTATATTAGAGCAACCCACTTAGAATCCAGGTTGAGCTATATTATGTATGCTGTTCATTTAATCTAAGCCATGGACTGGGGTTCAAGGTTAAGACTACCTTGGCTCCACAAATGTAATCAAATGTCACTAAGTGAAGGTTTAAACCGAAAGGTACCCATACCTATTACATAATATAAGATATTCAGCATTTTATTTTGATTTTAAAATTATTTATTTTTTTGGAAGATTGTTGGAAAAATTTAAATGCGCACGCGGCCTGAGAGTCGGCCGCATGTGCGTTTGAATTTTGCGAAACGCGTTCGCAAAATCACCGCGGGCGCATCCGCGGAACACCCTAAACACCCTGTAAATATCCCTTGATTTCATCTCTTTTGGGACACGAAAAATTAGAGAAAAATATCTAAAAAATTTTGGAACAAAGTTCTTCCTTTTAGCCACTTCTGATTTTTATTTTTGCAATTATATTTAGTTTATTTTATTCTATTTATTTCGTTCTTCGCTGGATTTGCAAGTCTAATCGGGTTCGATTTGGCTTCTTCCAAGACGTACCGAATAGGAAGTTTAGGATCGTCATATCTCTGAGGAAGATTGTCGGAAGATCCGTACGTTGGGGCAAACACTTCTTTGGGATAGCATCTATATGCTTCGACCTGTCTTTAATCAGACTATTTTCTGTTACTTTTGTTTTAAATTTAATATTAGTGGATCTGTAGGATTTGCAATTTTATGATTTGAATTTATTAAATAAATAGATTTATTTTGTGCTAGAATAGATTTCTTTTGTGATAAAATAGATTTATTTTAATACCGAATAAAATATATATATATATATATATTATTTTTTTAAGAATTTCTATTAATTATAATTATTAGATTTATTTGCTTAGTTAGGTGATATATTGCTAATAATCTAGTGGCCAGAAAACCAGAGCAACTTATATTTAAAATTTTTACACTTAATGGTCAAAAAAAATGTGCAATTGATATTTAAACTTTGTCAAAATTTCTAAAAATTATTTTTGTAAAAGTAAAGACACATACCATGCTGCTCTACATGTCACATCTCTTAATCTATGGTCAAAATACTTGTGCAACTCATACTTAAATTTTTGAACTTAATTTAATGGTCAAAAAATTGCACAATTTATATTTAAGCTTTGCAAAAATTTTTGAAAATTATGTTTATAGAATGACTTAGTCAAAAATTTTGAAATCAATTTTATGCAAATTTGGAACAATGATCTAAAAAATTTGTATTTCTATTACAAAATTTGTACTTCTTAAAAATTGTGCAATTGATATTTAAACTTTGTCAAAATTTCTAAAAATTATTTTCGTAAAAGTAAAGACACTTACCATGCTACTCTATGTGTCGCATCTCTTAATCTATGGTCAAAATACCTGTGCAACTCATACTTAAATTTTTGGCACTTAATTTAATGGTCAAAAAATTGCACAATTTATATTTAAGCTTTGCAAAAATTTCTGAAAATTGTTTTTATAAGATTACTTAGTTAAAAATTTTGAAATCAATTTTATGCATTTGGAACAATGATCTTAAAAATTTGTACTTCTATTACAAAATTGTGCAAGTGTGCAAAAGGAAGTTAAACTAGCATTCCGAGGACCAAGAGCAAATCTATAACAAATGTTACATAGTTTTGTAACCAAGATTTCATGGGCTTTGAAGATCGATAGTACATTTGTTAAAAAATCTAACTTTAGAATATTAAGCAAGTAATCTCCTTAAAATGCTTGCACAAATTTTAGCATTCTTCATACAAATTTAAATGTAAGTTGCACCATTTTTTAAACTGTTAGAGCAATAGCATGGATAGTGTGCTGACATGATCGGGATCAAAGACAGTTTTCATCCAATTTTGAAAAACATTCAATCATCAATTCTTTGTTTTGAAAGAATAGGTAAAATAATGGCCAATGTGGAGGTGAGGTAGGTTGAACCCGAATCTCTTGCATGAATGGAAGAAACTTTACCAACTCAGCTAACTGGTAGCCTTAAGAGAAAAATGCATTCAAGTTGCGAGTAATAAGACTAGCTAGTTTTCCTTTTTTTAGGATATTTCCTATTGGATTTGATAGAATAAGGATGTTTTGAAAAGACGAACAAAACCAGTTAAAATAATAAAAATCTTATCGTATAGTTTTTGTTATGTCATTTCTTGACATATTTTACCATAATAAAAATCTTGTCGTATAGTTTTTGTTATGTCTTTTTGTTATGTCATTTCTTGACAAATTGTACTTTTAGTGCTTAGTTGAGGTCTGAACGGAGGTTCAATGAAAGAAATGACTCCATTTACTCTACTTTAACTTGTTGAACACCAAAAGGGCAATCAGCCTATGTCAAGGGTGAAACGAAATAGTTAAAAAGTTTTTTTAAGTTACTTTTTCACCTAATATGCAGTAAACTACTCCACAAATTATAAGATAAAGTAATTTACTCCAAGTAAAGAGGGTTAGAAATAAGTTCATCCATTTACTCCAACTTACCTTATTCCGCAACCATATATAGCTCTAATAATTGAACGCTTAAAGATGACTTTCCAACCCACCCCATCACACACATGCTTGTACGCAAATTCAGTCCTCAAGATTTTGTTGATAGTAGTATATTTTGAGGGGTGTTAGGGAGCCACACTCTTAACATCCCATGCCTAGCTCTCTCATCCTATGATTGACAAAGGGTAATTGAGTTATTGAGTTATGATTAACCAGCATACAACTTGCGCGATGCATGGATTCTGGTTTTTCTTCTTTTTTCAACTGTTATTAAGATGCAATATAGCAATGTAACAAATTATGGTAAATAGAAAGTTTCAATACCCAAATTTTTATTGTATATTGAGCAATTAACTTTAATAATAGTGGAGCACATATTCTCAGCATTAATATTGTTATTATTAATACCAACATCATAATATCTCTGTTCACATATTGAATAAAGAATAGCCTCATGTAGATTTCATGTCATTAATACCGATCGAGCATGATGCATAGAGTACAGATTTTTCTTCTTTCTACTTATTTCTGAAATACAATATAACAATGTAGCGAATTATAATAAAAAGAATACTTCAATAGAAAATTTTTTATTATACATTAAGTAATAAACTTTGATAATGGCCGAGCACATCAATATTGGTATCATTGATACGAAAGAGCTCAATATTTATGAAGCCTCCTTAAACTATGTTACCTTTTAAAGAACCATTTCAATATGAACAACCATGGCTTTTTTTTCTCATTCCCTTGTTTCACTCTTGCTCTTCTTTCTCTCAAACATGCGGCCATGCCCAACCACTTGAACAAGGCACTGCACCATGTCACTCTCACGGACCAACTTGCATGAAGGTTGAATGATGACATTAGTAATGACAGCAGAAAATTTGCAGATGTAGAAAGTTAAGAGAAATAAAGATGCATAGGGATAGGCAAGGCCATGGATTAAGAAGCCTGCAGATGAGGAAGGGGGTGAGTGGAGAGAGAGGGAGGCGTTAGTCACCACTTTCACTTATGGTGATGATATTGTTTTTATCACAAGAAGAGGAAAACAAAATTATGCTAACACCCATCCTTAAACTTAAGATGGTACTATAGGTGCCAATTTAAGTTTAAAAACTAGATCACGATTGTACCTAGAAGCTGATATAGCAGTGGTGGTAAATTAGAAGCTAATATGGCAGCTTAAAGGCCGAAATGATGGATTAAGAGCTGACGTGGCAACAAAGTTTGATGTGGCAAATTATGAGCTATCATAGAAGCTGATGTAGTAGTTCAGGAGTTAATGTAGCAGCTCAGAAGTCGGTATTATTGATTGATGTATCAAGCTGATGTAACAATACAAAATCTAGCATGGCAGATCAGGCGCAGATATAGCAGTTTAGGAGCTAATGTAGCATCTCAGGAGCCAACTTAGTAGCTTAGAAGCCGATATGGTAGACTGATGAGTTAAGGTGATGTGACATTATAAAATTTGATATGATAGAATAGGAGCTGACATAGCATCTCGGCAATTGATATGATAGATTAGGAAGCTGATGTAACAAACTGATGTATTTAGCAATGCTGATGTAGCTAACTAAGGTGGCAGACTGCATGTCCACCGATGTGGCTAACTAACATAGCAAACTAGTTTGTTTGTTGGTATGTCTGATTGATGTAACTGACTAGCATGTCTGCCGACATGGCTGATTGATGCGCATGATGATATCGCAAACTGATGTGGCTGACTGACATATTTGATGATGTGGATTGTCAGTCTGATTAGTGGCTAACGTGGCTCTCACATTGCATTCATATGGCAAAACAACTGAAATGGCAAGCTTTATAGTGGGATAGACGACGACGTGGTAGTATGTCATGATTGGTCAAGAATGATGTGGCTGGATGACATGTGTTGTCTACACTAATGTAATAGAGCGTGTCATTTACTGTAGCTACTTTAGATGACATGAAAATGAGAAGGCATATAGAAGGTGACGGTTGCAGCGAGGATCGATGCTCAGAGAGAACGCGGTTGAAGGTCGACAATCTTTGCAGACAGAGGCATTGTGGAAGAGAAGGAAGACGCGTCGAATTAGGTGGTGAAGGAGTCGGAGCCAGCAATTAAAATTTTTCCTAAAATAAATAACATTAGTAAAAATATTCTAGAAAAAGCTAAAATTCTTAAGGATGTAGATTTCGACTTCTACATCCACTCTAGTTTCTATCGCTCTGCCTAATTTTTTTCCAAAAAAGAGTTGCACCCAATTAATTTCTTACTCGAAAAGAAAACTTTTAGTATGATTGGCCTATTTTAGGCCCCAAATGATGGAATTTAAGCTCGTTCGCTAAGAATGTCTCCTCCTAAAGAGTGCGGCATCACATTATATATCTCAAAAAACTGCCATATTAAAGATAGATCATCTCAATCGAATGTCATATGACCAAGTTATGGCTTCCAAAAATTTGGCCTGCAACTCAGCTTCTTGATGTGGCTGATCTTGCTTCTAAACCCTATCCATCCTTGCTTGTAATGGCCAAAATGATTCACATTGAGTCTAGGGACACTCATAGATTAGGATCTTTAAGTATTGATTCACAAAAAAATAGAGATCGATAGATCGGCAACAAGGAACTTCAATGCTTCTAAACATTGCAACATTTGCCACAATAGAGGCAGAAGAGAAGGCAGTGGCACATAGGTGATAAGTGGCTTTAATACCATGTTAAAATATTTACAAAAAAATAGAAAAACAAGAGAGAGAGAGAGATAAAGGACTTTATATCACTGTTGCATCACATTCGGTACATCTTAGCGGTTATGTATACAAGTGTACTGACTTGATACAAGAAAAATAATATAGGCTGATACGGGATCAAACTAACAAAAAAAATATTATTGGATGATATAAGTTGTTACATGATACCTAAAATTATACCTAAAATCATGCTAACAAAGAAAGATAATACAAGCTAATATAGGATCACTCTAACAAAGAAAAATATTACGAATTGCTACAGGTTGTACGTGATACCTAAAATTAAGCTAGCAATGCTAAAAAGGATGTTTATCTATGACCTTTTCATTGAATGCTTGGACTCATGGATGGGTGGCGGTGCCTCGCTACAGTGGTTAGGAAGGATGAAGAGAACGAGAATAGAGCAGATTTTGGGGTCAAATGACAATGACTTGTCGGAGTGATTGGAGAAAGAAGAAGGGAAGGAGAAACATAGTAGAGTCCAATTGGCAATGTTGCCTTTTCAAAGTGGTTGGGGAGGAAGAAGGAAAGGAATGATGGATATATAGTGAAAATTAATTTTTAAGGATAGTTGAGGAAATCATTTTGGCAAATTATTTTATTTGAGACCCAGTTGGCCTCTATCAAGCACAATGCGGGGCATCTGTGCAAAGAATGCTAGAGCATGACACTCTAGCATCCCTCATATGCTTTCGCAATTTTGTTTATAGGTTACCATGTGCTAATAATGGAATAACTAATGGAGAATATAAATCTTACTCACTTTACAAACCTTTATCTTATTGTTGTTTGATGCAAGATCAACATATATTGTAGTAATTATTTTGAAGGCAACATGACTTTTGTGATTATTTAATGTAATTATACAGGTAGTAATTTAGTTTCAATTGTCTATTAAAAATCACTATAATATCATTTAATGTGTTAAAATTGTGGTTAATGTTATGAAAATAAGTCCAAGAAATAGTGTTAATAAATTAGCATTAATAATCATTTTTTAAACAATTATATGGGGTTATTTACGAAAATGAAATCACTATATCAAGGAATGGTTTAATATCACATTAGCTTCACATTCATGGTTCTCTCACTCTCTCATATAGTAAATCCGCCACCTCTTCCATTATTTAGCCCTCCCTAAGAGGCAAGTAAGGATTTTGATTCGTGCTCGGCCCAAGTGCAGACTCGGACTCGACCGAAACCCGATTGGGCCAGCCCGAATTATCCATTTGGGATAAAAATTGGCCTGGCCAAAATTTGATTGAAGCTTGATTTTTTAATCTTGCATACTATAGCTTCATTTTTTTTTTGATGAAATATCGTAGCTTCATGTTAAAAACTATGGATGATTAGAAATATATTTATCTTAAAAATAAATTAAAAACATAATTGAAAATAGCATCCCTATTTTCTAAGCAGTTTATAAATAAGTACCTAAATTTGGGCTACATTTTGAGCCTAAGTTCAGGCTCTGTTTCGGGCATCATCTAGGCTCGGGCTCGAGCTAGGCCCGGATAGGCCCAATGATATATCGGAAGCGTTCCGGAAGACGCATGAACTCTATATTTAAGAAGAAATCGATCCAAAATGGGCCTGACCCATTGCCCGTTCTTAAGTCAACCTAGTCCAAGGGGCCTCGAGCCATGTCGGTCCCAATTCCAACCCTGAAGGCAAGTGTAAAACAAGGGCGGATTTCAAATGAGACAAATGCGTGAAGGCATCATAAAACTTTGGAGGGTGGGAAAGGGGGAGTCAGTTACCTTACCATATGAGGTGGGTGGACAGTTATGGCTCTGCCTTGTTTGGCTATATACCTCCCTATATTAATCAAGCCCCAGTAGATTAACCCCAACTTGCCCATTAAACTATTTGCGCAGCAAAAGGGGGGAAAAGTTATTAAAAAACAAAGCAAAGTCGTACCGGGAAAAAAGAGAGCAAAGGAATGAGAGTCGGATAAGCCCTGGCATTAAGAGGCATTAAAGAAATTACAAAGCGTATTGAGGCATGAAAACTTATCACCATTGGCTGCCCTGCCGTGTCTATGCTCGCTACGCATATACCTACGCCTCTCTCTCTCTCTCTCTCTCTCTCTCTCGTTCTATCCTCTCTCGCTTAATGGGTCCGGGGCTCTCGAGGTGCCTCTCTCTGGGTAGAATGTGAGTGATGTCTCCCTTCTCTTCGCTGCTTTTTTTGCTTCTCTCTGGCTGAATCCTTTGGTATGTCTCGCTCTTTACTCAGTGCTTACAAAGCCCTTCTTCTACGGTGAGTGTTTTATTGCTTATTATTCGTCTTTCTAATTGGTTTTGGAATGGGTTTTTTGCGGAAAGATTGGAACTTGGTGTTTGAGCGTGTTGAGTTTTGATATTTTGATCCCAAACTCCAGTGGAAAGAACGTTTATTTCGGGAAAAAAAAAATCCGGTTTTAGAGGGGAAAGATTGATTTTTTAGAAAGATGGCTGCTTGGTTCTGATCTCTGTCTTTTAGATGTTTTTGCTACTGGATGGTCCTGGGTCTCTTGCTCCATCTTGCTTTTTTTTTTTTTGGCTTTTTCTTCTTCCGTTTTCTTACTTTGGCCTCCGTGCTTTCGTTCTTTCACACAGGATATCATAGGGACTTTCTAGATTTTCCATCTTTGGTATGGGTTTTAGGTCTGGGGCACCAATTTTCACAAGGTGTCTGCTTGGTTAAATTCACATGAGATCATCTTTCTCGCCGGTCATCTGTAGCATGCTATGTTATTCCTTTTGTTCGCAGTGGGTAAATTTAAAATCGTCAAAATTTGGATTGCAGGTGAGTCTTGAAGCAGCTGGGCATGGAATACCATTGGAGTTAGGCCGTGGAGGGGGAAGAAAATAGCTTTTAGATCTGTTCTTTTTGGGTGTGGTGGCGTTGACCATGATGCAGGCTGCAATTGCCTTCAAAAATAATGGAGGACTTGGCCAGATTTCTGTCACTCAGCCGTCCCAGGCTACTCTGGTGCCTTGGTGGCTTGGATCCCAACCACTCTATGGAGAGCCTTTTGGACACTTGAAGTCTTTCACTGAGGAGCATCCCAATGGAGAGGGCCCGTTACCTGCCGCTCCCCGACAAATGCATCATGCTGTAGACCCAAGGCCGGGGCCAGGGCTGGCAGATAAAGGGGGTAATGGTACGACTAAGTCCTTAGCAATTCGAGGTAATATTTCCTTTTCCTCTAATGCCAGTCATTGTCTTATGCCATTTCTAAAATCAAGCAGGGTTCTTTTGTGCTGGTTCTCTTCCTTCTATAATGAGTCTCAACATAGACCATTATTATTACTCTGTGGTCCTAGAATAAAACAAATGTCCTTCACTGTATTGGTTATATTCATGATTCTTTCTTGAGGTTTCAGGTACAAAACTTCTCAGTGCCATGTTTCATAACTTTGGGAGTTATAATTTCCTTTACAGAAAAAGTAGAAAGAAAGGAAGAAAAAAGCCAGCAACTTTCATGAAGTGCTCGATTTACCTTTCAGTGAGCTAAGACTTTTTTCACTCACACACATTCAGAAGTCTAAAAGTTTGATCACAGGGCTTACTAAGAATTGATACATAAAAAGACTTGTTCTTCTATTAACAATGTGATTCCACCTTGTTAGATGCCTTTGTACTTGATTCCTCTTGTAGTATTTTTCTCTTTTCTCTCTCTAGGTCAATAGATACCTCTGCATCACTTGTTAGATAAAAAAGAAAAAAGAATCACTGGCATTTTCGTCTTACCAAAAAGAAAGCTTGCCTTGACAGGTCACGTAACTTTGAGTGAAAATGAATGACAAAAATAAATTTGTAAACCAACCTAGAGCAAAAGAAATGAGAGTTGATGATTCTGCATATGGTTAAGCATTCAAATCTTTATTTGAAAAAAATAGCTTAGTGTTTCTGTAGCAAATAATTCTGGTAAGCATTAAAGTGTTTGCAGTAAGGACTGGTAGGTAGTAGGCTTCATGAATGGGTCCCTAGATGGAGAGTAGGTTATGGTCCTATCATGGAAATAATTAGTTCTTGTGTTTTTTTCTTTTAAAAAAATTAACTCACTCAAAACTGCCTCAGGATTGATTCATAAAGGTTTAAGTTTGATCCACATTGGCCATCAAAAGGTATTGGCGATTACATGATTTCTTATTGCAAGATTTATATAGACCTTTACTGGAGCCAGTTTGCAGGCCTGTAATCACTAGCAGTTAGGAAAACAAATTAAAGCCTGAAAGAAATGTGCAAAGATATGAAGACTGCAGTTACAATGAGATTGAATGATGGAAGGACTCCTTAGAAGATATGTTCTGTGATTTATTTGGAAGTTAAATAATGTAGGAGGCTTCATGGTAGATTAATGTTTACCAATAAAGCTGACTGATTGTAACTGATAATATGAAATTCTTTCATGTACATACATTTTTGTAGGATGTATATCTTATTTGATGAAATTTAAAGCTTCACCATCTGCAAACAAATGATTGCCTTTGAAAAGTGACCATATAGTGTGTAATCATTAACTACATGCATGAAACCTCACACTATTATGTATCACTTTGTCAACTGCTCTCGGACAGTAGAATAATGTTGAAGACTTTACATCACCTCCGGAGCACCAAAAGGTCATTTTGATTTCTTAAATTCATACTCGTCCCTTCCAATTTTTCTTATCATATTCTATGGTATTTCGTTCCAATAGTCAGTACATAAATCTTGCTTTCTCTCACTTATGAGTTAACATTGATCATTGTCGTAAGTGTTAACAGCAATATTATCATCATTCCACAGTACAAGGGCAATGATCAATCTCCCTGGAGACACTGTTTATATACCCTATATGCATTCATGATCTTCTGGATATCTTTGACATTTTTGTACATTAGATTACATCTCCCTTAATTAATTTGACACCTATTACCACAGTTTTTCCCGACCAATTCACCAATTGTATATTTTCCTGCAATTTATTGACTGTATCCTCTCCGTAGCACTACTTTAATCTTTATATTCCTCCCATCTCATGCTTGCTTGGTGCAGGAATATTCCCCAGTAGGTTCTCACCATCACCTTTCCTAATGCCCACGTACTAATCTGATTATATATGCTTCATATACTGGAGAACTCTAATGGTAGCAAACCCCACTATAGTTGAACTAAGTGCTTTTCATTGCTAAAAGATTTTGAAGTCAAAGAAAGGCTCTACTCCTGGAACCTTTATCCTTAAAGGAAGTTTTCAAGCCTGTTTTGCTTGTTACTGTATTCCCCTTCATAACTGCTTTGGGGGTGTCATAACAACTAATTGACCGTCAACAACAAATGTTCACAACTAAAGCACTAAACTATTAATTTGGAATTAATTAAGTATTCTAATTTGTTAAAATGTAGATTTCATGGTAGACACTATTTCAAACATGTGACTTCTAGGATTCTGGATTTGGGTAAGATTATAGCAGCCTTGATAAAGGCTTTTATCTAGAACAAGCATGAGACATAAAAAATCATGAGATATGGACTAATACGTGTTAAAAATAGCCTAACATTAAACAAGTAACTTATAAATGTGAAGTTGTGTAGCTTCTAAACATTTCTATTTTCTGCATAGGGAAAATGAAGAAAAATGAGAAAATTCCATTACAGCCTTGTCATTATTTAGCATCTCCTTCTGAAGTCTACTGTCTACAACTTGCTAAATGGTAATGTTTATATTATTTGACTCTTGAACACCTAAAATATTTTTGCTTCAGACCCCAATGATTCAGGAAAAGAGCAGAAAACTCTGCAACATTCTGCAGTCATCTCTCTGCAGTCATCTATGCCCGAATATCAAGGTTGTTTTGAATTGGGACTTGGTCAAACTATGGTATGTTCTTTGATTTTCTATGCTATTGTTACTTGAATGCATATATATGTGTGTGTCTGTGTCTGTGTATGTGTATTAAAGAATTTGATTAGTATGATTCATCATGAACTATTGCCATTGCTTTGTCTTTTATTGCTGAAAATAATTTTGTAGGTTTGTTCCAATTATTCTTATGTTGATCACTGCTATGGTCTATTTGCACCTTATGGAGCTCAAGCAATGGTTGGTTTCTCTTTTCTTCTTCAAATGCTCAATAATTTCTTCAATGAAATTTGTGCAGTTAACTCAAGTGAAACTATTATTAATGAGTTTTTTCTATTGATGTTTTTTAAAATCTGCCTACAGTAAGGTCTATAGATCATTCTTTTTTGATTTAATGTTGGTAATATATAAGTAGAACTTGAAGAGTTCTGAATTATGTTTGTGAGTTACACAATTAATGAATTTGCAATTGATCCAGAAAGCAGTTTGCTTCTTTCACATTATTTTGTACTTGAAAAACTTTGATGAGATGTCTAGCTCTTGTTGTATTTTGATGTTAAACCATTTAGTCTTATTTCTTGGTTTTTGCATATCATGTGAGCTACAGTAGAATCTTCTTATTAATTAATTTCCCTATGCATGTCTTTATGGCTAGTAGGGTGATTGGCTGTTGTTACATGTTATAGTCATAATGACTAATGTCAGCCTTATTCAATCTGTTTGCATCTGGTTATTTGTACATATGGTAATACAAAATCTTATAATATTTGAGTCTTCTAACCAATTTACCTGGTTTTTATTTCCCTGAGCATAATGTACTTCAGATATTCATTTTGTCACAGAAAGTCTTCTCTAATTATGTAATTCTGAATATGGATGTTCTTTGTTTGATCAGTCTTACTGGCTACCAGAGTTTTTCTAG
The DNA here is from genome assembly GCA_025769935.1 of Phoenix roebelenii. Classification (NCBI taxonomy): domain Eukaryota; kingdom Viridiplantae; phylum Streptophyta; class Magnoliopsida; order Arecales; family Arecaceae; genus Phoenix; species Phoenix roebelenii. The sequence goes on along the minus strand of JAOXJJ010000069.1, from coordinate 18,667,908 downwards.
GATGAAAAGAAGGAATCTAGATAAGATAGTGATTGCAGGATTTAATCATATAATAAAAGAATTAAAATATATTGTTTGGGTAATCACATGTATTATAAATGCTGTTGCATAGCACTGTGGGGATAAAGAGGTGGGTCATTTTTAATATTAGAGCAAATGCATTTATGACGGTGCGGAGAACTGTCTTTATCATTTTAAAAACAGGACAGCAAGTTCTCCCTTTATTCAGAGACTTTTATTTGTTTTGCTTTCCATGTGTCATGTTGTCTCTTTCTGGACGTCAACATCCCTTTAAATGGGTATTAGATATTCAATCAATTGTAAAATATTTAAGAAATAAAAAAATGTAAAGTTTTAATTAAGGCATTCATGAGGTCATGAACTACGACAGAATAATGAGATAATTCAAGTGATTAGATGGATCAAGCACTAACTGATCATGTCATTTAAGAGTTTAAAGATGCTGTTAGACATAATGTAATTGCTGCATTAATTATGTTTTTCTATGAAGTTCCTTTGTAAATGGGGTCAATTAGTGCAACATTTGGGATCCGTTGACTGTAACCATTTTAGGACAGCTGTCAACTGTCATTTTCAAGTTCCAAAATTCTGGACCTATGCATGTCATGAGAGGGAGCAAGATACTTCCATCAAGGTTGGTGTCTTTTGTTTGAGTAGCGAACAATTAAAAGCGGTCCTTGATTCACTCAATATGGTCCTAGAGTGCTTAGATATCTAGTATGCTTGAAAGCAAAGAGCATGCTCAAGTTGAACAGCTTCACTCCATCATGAACGCACCAAGTCTAGACCTTTAATTCCATGACATTATTGATTGCAGCTCTATCGGACTCTAGGAAGCAATGCTCAACTTATTGTTAAACTTGAATTGCAATGGAGTCAGGTCACCACTCAAAATATAGCTCAAGGAGAATAACTTTGATATCATCATAAGGATGAGATGTGGAATCATTTAAAGATGTCATTCAGTAATTTATATGTATCTTCTTTCTCGTATTTGAGACTGAAGTTGTTGTAAAGAACACATATATATGATAATGAGTACTATAACTCCTTTGTAAATTGGTAAATTGTGCATACGATCATATGCTGTTGTTAGGAACACCAAAACTAAAAACTTTTATGGCTGCTAGTTGGCAAAAGTTGTGCAATACAGGAAACAGGCTGCTAGGAAGTTGGATGATGCTGATGATTATGGTTGTAAATATTTTGAGTTGGATTTTTGTTGAGCATGATAATAACCTCCCCCTAGCTTTTTTCTTTGTTTCATCTCACTAAAAGGTCAATGATGAAGGCTCAATAAACATAATTTGGAATTGATGTACATCAGTTGATGTAAATACTAGAGGCTGTAAGCTTTCATGTCAATGGAGATTGTCTACAAGAGTAAAGCCTGCCCAAGCCTTCTCGCTTATCCTAGTTCAAGGTGTAGCCTAGGTAACATATTGCTTCACTGTATTCTTTTCTTTCAACTGTTAAAATTTATTTAGATGGTATCATGTGATGTTGCAGAGATAGAAACTAGCATCTTTTTTGGACTTAGGATTGCCTATCTAGAAAAGGTTTTTTCTATTATCGATACATTTAAAATTTTCTGCTCTCAAAATTTGGTACAAGAATAATTCTTTCTCCATGAAGGATGGGCAGTCTCTCCCAACATGGTAACAACTTCTTAGTGGACCTTAGTTTTTGGTGAATAACCAGTTGAAGTGGTTGGCATGTTGATAAGGTGATGAAGCAGTAATCAGGTGCCCTGGTGCAAACCTGGTAGCACCTTAATAGTGGTATCAATCAAATCAAGGAAAAATCAGCCTCTGATCTAAGCTTAGAAAACGGTGAGATGCCTTCTTCCAAAGGTAGTATGTGGAATTTCTGGGTTAAATCCCGACACGAAAAAGAAATGACTGAAAACAAATCCCAAAATTATGGCTGCCTTGTTCTATTGCTAATTTGGGAGCAACTTGCTTTTTCTTTGCTGCTAAAGCTGACACCCAATCTTCCTCTAATCAAACCACTGTTGTGTCATCGCATGACTTGATTTTGAGCTGAACCTTTTTCCTTCGTTTTATGAGAACTGGTGCTCCCGTTCCTTCCCCCTTCAAAATGATCCTTGTCCTCAAGGTTCAGATGAGGAAACCAGTTACTTGAATGTGCTAGATTTTCTCAGGTTCATCTTTGATCCATATGCCAATTGAGCAAATTTCTGTACAACAAATTGTTTCCTTTATGCTTCCAGGAAAAATGAAGCAATTCTTATGGCTCAGATTGCAACAATCCTGTATGTCAGATTGCAATTCTTATGGTTCATATTGCAATTAAGATGTAACTATGACATGTTCTCCCAAGTCCCACCTTTTTCTCAAGCAACGATATACAGAATACCAGATGCAACCATAACATATAATGTAGGTCCAATTAGGACGCCACGTTGTGTACATGTTGGATCGCCTCAAACGGGCTGACATGTCTTGGAACAAGCTTTTAAATCACTCACTTCAAAACTGTCGTTTGATGATACAGTTGTAGCTTGAGATCAAGGATCGCCGAACCAGTACCGGTAGGCATACCGGTCGGCCACCGGACCGGTTTGTTACCAGTTCGGACCGGTTCGAACCAGTACCATTGGTTTGGCCTCCAAAAGCCCAAAAACAATTTGGGCCTAGCCGGTACAGGCTGGTACCAACCGGTTCAGACCGATTCGGACCAATACCGTTTTTTAACGCTGAACCGGACGATCAGAGACCGGACCGGTTCGGTACAGGCGGAACCGGCCGATACGGGCCGGTTCAGCATTCCTTGCTTGAGATACTCTATCACTGACTGTAAATTTCCTTTCCATACTGTCACGCCCCGGATCGGGTCCGCGACACGGCCGTGCTACTGCAAGCTATTGCCCGCAATAATACGAAGCCTCTTTACTAATAATTCATAAACAAAAGGGTCATTTACTTTATAAAGTATTTCTTCCAAAATGGAGCTGTACAGAGCTCTAAATTTGTACATCCAAAACGAATTTTTCCACCCAAAAGTCTTCCGGCTCTCTGCTCCTAGCACCTATATATCTGAAAGAAAAACAACAGAGGATATATATGAGCTATGTGGCTCAGTAAGTGACCATGTACTATTTTACTGGATCAAGCATAAGAATTCATACGATTTGCATTGTTTAAGGAGATAGCAGTTATAGCCAAATACAACATTTCATAAAGGATATACTCAAAAATTCGTCATAAAACAATGCATGCTATGGCCAGGCAAGTTCATAAATGTCACTGCCCGCCTGCACGGGGCACGTGACCATCGGGCCCACATGAGGGGGAACACGGAGCTCCCCTGCCAGATGTTGGCCTGTTCCGGGGTCCGTACGCGCGTGCATGCGCCGCACTTAACTCCTCACCGATTTTTGCTTCTTCCCAAAACACATCTGCAGGATTTGGAAATACCCGTCTCATGTGCCCAGGCTCTGGAACGAGCCTCATGATCATGTTTCAAATATCATTTTCATACAATATATCACAATCATAATTCAT
>JAOXJJ010000069.1:18632247-18664260 GCA_025769935.1 Phoenix roebelenii | reverse complement strand
AGGAGGTGGCAGCCTCCAAATGGCGGGCTACATTGGGTTGGCCCACAGGCCCAACTGGGTATGGGCTGCTGAATGGGCTGGTCCTCACACATGCAATGCTTGTCATATAATTTTGAGCTAGCACCAATTATGTTTCAGATCTTGTAGAATTATAGCCCATTCTCGTAATTCCCTGTTAACTAATTCCATGTTTGTTGAGCCAGAACATGGCAGATAATGCCCATAGAATGCTTAAAATAGTGTTATTGCATAAATTCTGTCCATGAAAGCCATTAGACCTAGTATTTTGGTTGGTCCCTCATAAAAGAAAAAATAAGTCTGCAAACATAAATTCAGGGCTCATATCTGACCCAACTGTTCTGGTATTATTCATTCCTCAGTTTTAATTTTGTACCTTGCTACTGGAACATATGCTTCCCAGAACTTGCTGATATAGGTTTTGTCTTGAGCACTCATAATGGGTTTATATGGATGTCTAAGCAAGTTGACAACCATCAAAATAATACTTTTTCTGGTTGAAGGAGGCAACCTATTTTGTAGAATTTGTTGAAATTTCTGCTTAAACATAGTATCGAATATGGGGCGACTATAGGAGGCCGGCTGGTGTGGTAGTCTCATTATTATTGTTGTGGAATACATCAGACTCTACCATAAAGTCGTTTACATCTTTAATTTCCTTTAGGAAATGCACATGTAAATTAAAAGATATCTTGATGGCCTGCCTCCCAGAGGATATGACTGAAACTCCAATAGGATGTATTTAAGCTTGGAACCAGATGGTACTTCAATTCTATCCTTTACGAAAGCAACCCATCATTTAATGGTGTGACTATTCTCCAGCGCCAGATCCTCTTGAAGTCATTTCCAAATTTTTTGAATCCTGGCACTGATCACGCTCTTTTTTTATGTTATTTGAGTATTATGAATCATTTTTTCATAATTACAGACCAGATATTTTTTTTTCTCCCTCTTGTTGAGTTAATGCATCTACTACTAAATTTTCCCTTCTGGCTGATAAAATATCTCCTACTCATATCTTCTCCTACCCATTTATATTGCTCCATGATAGTCACCCTATGCTCTCGAAAATATTTTAGGCTTTTGTGACTCATTTGAATTTTTGACCATAAGGTTAGAATTCCGGTCATTAATTCCTTCAAATTTAGCCATAATCGTTTTTATAGTACAGAGTCAAAACTCCAATATAAATGGCCTTTCTAAAATAAGTGATTGGTTTACCTTCTTGCTTCAACACTGCTCATTTGCCTTGAGCTGATGTATCATATTCCACCACTGAATTTTGTTGGAATCAAGGCTAACACAGAGGACAGTAGATATGGGGTATTTTATCTCCTCAAATTAAGTCAGTTCATCGGACCACATGAAGCTGTCATTAGCATAGCAAGGCTGTTGATGCAGAGCTTTATTGCCATAGTTGTGCACGGATTGACAATGATAAATTTGTCAGCCAAGAAAAACACACAGACCTTTTTCTTCAAGAATAGACCATTCAAACATGAGTTTGATGTTATCAAAATCAACAGCTGCTACTCTGCTTGAAATTATCTGCTCAAGCATTTTACTTTAGTCTTTCTAAACACTCATTTTGACTGATTCGCCTATATTTGTAATTGCAAAACTTCTAGCACCATGCATAAATGGACCATATGATTAAATTAGAACATTATAAAACAAGGACTAGGACAAAGTGCCTTACATAGGACCAAAAAATGTTGTTCATCAACAATTTTGAAGTTAGAGGAGGCATGAATGAGCCCAAATGGCACTATGGGAAATATTAGGACTCATTTGGTTCATGGGAAGAGGAGGGAAGAAAGTGTGGTCAATGGAAACTGGAGAAATGCCTTATGTTTGGTTGGAGTTTTCAAGGGAAAGATGGGAAAGTAACTTTCCTATGAGAATAAGATTCCAACATTTCATGGAAAACAAAAAACCATATGGGACATGGGAAAGTGACTTTCCCACCAAAAATTGGGATAATTTTTTTTCCAAAAGTATCCTTAAGCTTTTAGATAGAATGAGGTAAGATCTTTTTCTTTATTAAGAGCATAAAAGGTATTTTTCACAACTTTTTCAAAAAAATAGTTGCTTAACTTAACATAAGCTACTCTGAAATGTGTCACTTTTTGATGGTCAACTAAATATGCGAAAACCACTTTCTCAGGCATCAGCTTTCCAGAAAAAACATTCTAGTGAGAGGAAATTTTTTCGGCGAACCAATTGAGTCCTTAGTGGCTCTCATGAGTCCTAAATTCCATGTGTCTATCATCAACAATCATATAGATCTAGTGGTACATGGGTTGCAAATCTAACTTTGAGAAGAATTATACCCTATGAGACTCATCCAAAAGCTCATTTACTATTGAACTGGGATATCCTTGATTGTTATACTAGCAATGAAGCCGTGCTACTCTACAGTTTTTTTAATAGATTTTAAGAAAAGAGGGGGGAACATTCGGCCGCTAGGTAAGGTAAAGAATATATACATATACCCTCATACATAAAAAAGGGCAGAAGGTAGGGCCTAATCCAATAATGTGCTGGGGCTAATCTGATAGGTGCAAAGCGAAAAAAAAAATCTTTGATCAAATTCTCTCTAATCAATTGAATCTCATCAAATTCAGCCATCAATATCTTGCACCTTTCGAGCACAACCTCAAGTTCTGTATAAGCATTATACATTTTTTGATACTCGTTCATCATTGCTTTGTGTTTTGTCAGTTGGGTTGGAAGGAAAAAAGAAGTAAATGTTTAGAAACCGAGGGGAAGGCATGTTTACGATATAGCATCCATGCATGCTAGGTTACCTCGTACATATTCTTTTTTCTGAAGAGAACTCAGGTATGTTCTTGCTTATCCGCAGGTAATGTACTTTTAGAGCAGTTCCATCTTTGAAAGGTTCGGTACGAATATGTTTTTTAGAGGTTAAAACAATGGCTTCCTCTAGAAGCTGAGAGGAAGAAGGGCCAGTACTGAAAGTCTGCCGTGGATTAGATGCTTGCGAGAGCACGAGAGTCAACTAAGATGACTACCACCGATCCTTCTCTTTCATTTTTGTGAACAATAGTTTAATCAAATTTCTGAGCTACCTTAGAAAGTAACAGGCAATCTTTTGTTTCTGCTGGTCAAACGGAATTTGATAGTGCAAGGTAAAAAAGAAAAGAGCCAAAAAAAGGTATAAATGGTTATGAAAAAAAAGGAAAACTGAACCGGTTTACCTTAAGTTTTCTATTTCCAAATTTTGTTTGTAATTCAATTTTTCTATGACACGTAACTAGCCAAGAGAGTCAACTGCTATAAAATGGCCAATAACATCTGCATGATAAAAAAAAAGCATTATATAATTGCACCTTTATTAATATTTGTTAGGAATAAGGCAACTATTTTCTAGGTATTTCTGTCAAATAAATACCATTATGCTTTCTCAATGGGATTTCACTAAAATCAACAAAATTGAACTTGTCTAGAGGTATAGTGTCAGCGTTGTTGTTCACACATTGTATAATCATACATCTATTCATGTAGATCATATATTGATTGACAATTGGCTTGAATTCTATGTTGCATCATATTAATTTTTTTTCAAATAATATACATTTCCTTCGGTAAGAAGGTTTCTAAACTGACCAGCATCTTCTTTTCGTATGGATGCTTGAATAGAAATTCCCTATATATAGAAGAGATATATCATCAGTATATATATGCCAATTTGACGAGAAAAAATATCACTAAGGAAATAAGTAGAAATTTTGATAACCTCCTCGTCAAGGAATATGCAATTAACACTAATCAATTGATTCTTCATATTCGGGTTTATGGAATCTCACATTCTTAAAAGCCTTACTTTTATTCTCCAATTATGTTTTTCCTACGTCAATATAGATAACAAATTGTACTCCATTTCTTTTATTAACCTGTTTATACAAAACATAGTACTTAACCAAACAACAATAATAAACAACGAAGAATCATTTTCTTTATAAACAAAAATAGTACTTGAAGGTAAATCATAAAAAATTTCTTTATAAACAATGTTCCTTGTATAATTGTCCAAAACTGCATAATCAATTTCAATCAAAATTTTGAGACCCTGTTGCGACCCTGTTGCGAATATACTCTGGACACAACAGCGTATAATCACCCATGAGAGAACACAGGCTTAGGTAAGTAAATCCTAACATGTTTCAAAGTTTGCCTTTGACTTTTGTTAATTGTCATTGCATAACAAAGTTTTACCGAGAATTGTCTTCTTTTAAGGATAAATGTCCATTTTGTTTCAGAAACTTACATCACAATACGGGGATATACAGTTTGACGCCAACATGATCACCCGTGATGATCACTGCTTTAATTACTTTGGAAGTCAATTGAGTAATTATTAACCTGGTAACATTGTAGAGACGTACACTCTGGTTGATATTCCGTAGCAACATTATAGGACAACCTATTTTCAATCGCAAATCATGATGTGGGATTCCACTGAATTTGAAATAATTCAAAAATTCGACGAGATAAAGAATATTCTCAGAATCAGCATTCGACAAAGATTTATATACTGTATTACAGCTTTAATATATCTTCCCCTTACTAGAAAAGTATATACGAATTAATTTCGTCAACTATTTCATTCGTAGGGGTAACAATAGCTCAAATACGAAGGGTCATCAAAATTTTCTTCAAATTTTTGATAAATTATTTGTGCAATATGCTGCACAGAGTTTTCGCAATCTTTTATAAGCAAATCATCTAGGATTTCTATCTAATTTGCCTAGGATTTCTATCTAATTTGCCTCCTCACCTTCTTGAAATGCAATGGAAGGAATTGTACCATCGCCAATATCTAAAACCCATTTAGCAAACTCAAATGCCGAATTTTTTGATGGATCAATCATGCTGCTGTTTAATAACTGCATTTTTTTTTTAAAAAAACAGCAATTTTTGCAATACTTTCATTGACAGATGCATCGATCGTTTCCTCCTTGCTACCTCCAACAATAATTGGAAGAATTTGTCTGAAATCTCCCCCAAGAAGAATAATCTCCCGCCAAATCACTTTTCATCATTGTTTGAGTCCGTTGTTTTAAGAATATCTTTTAAAGCTTTATCAAGAGCTTCGAAACAATTTCTGTGATTCATTGGAGCTTCATCCCATGCTATCAAACTCGTAGATTCAATCAATTTTGCAAGTTGTGTTCCTTTCTTAATTTCTCATGTGGAACATTCATCAACATGTATCGGTATTTTGAATCTAGAAATTGTTGTTCTACCATCAGGCAGCAAAAGAGATACAATTTTTGAAGAAGCTACAGCTAGAACAATCTGTGATTTTGAACGAACTTTTGAAACAATTATCTGCCAAAGGTAGGTTTTCCCCATTCCTCCATATCCATATACGAAGCATAACCCTCCTTTAAGGTTATTTACAGAATTCAAAACTTCATTGTAAATAATTTTTTGTTCGTCATTTAAACCTTGATATAACTTTGAATGCACGTCTTGCAATCCTGGATATCATAATCTAATTCTTCCCTCAATAATTTTTTATTTATTTCTTCTGCAATAACTCTGCTATGCATAGGTAAACTATGTTCAAAGAGAGAGCTGCAATTTTTGTTGAACAATTTTTCTAGTTCAAATAGAACATGATTTTTCAGTTGTGATTTTGGAATTTCTAAATTAGCAAGTTCCAAAATATTTCTTAACCTGAAAATGATCATCTGCGAATATTTTTCATTGTATTTGCAATAATTTAAGCAGGTCAGCTATCTCACAGCAAATGACCAAAGTCACAAAAATCTGTCATAACCCAAATGCAGTCACCCAATATGAAGCTTCATTCAATGCTTTGTGCCATTCTTTGTCATCTACCAATAAACCAAATGCAATACATGCTGATTGAAATGTCAGATAAACAATGGTATTAATAGTCCTGATTTCATCATAATTCCTCGATTCTTTTACTATATTTAAAGGCATTCTTAAATAATATAACTCACCCGAGCTGGGATAAACATATACAATTCTTTCAATCTTTTTTTCGTCTAGCCCGTATTTTATCTTTGGCATGCTATACCCATTTTGCAGGAAAATCTGCATAAGTTAGCTGACATGCATCTTCGATAGTTTTATTGGTTTCGATCCACTTAGTAAACATAGTTCTTTCAGCATTTTTGCTAGACAAAATGGATGACAAATTTTGATTTCATGATAGATAACTGTATTCATAAAAGATTACAAGGTTATAAGCTGCCTAAAATTGGTATTTTGATAAGCATTTTATTGGTTTCCATCCACTTAGTAAATATAGTTCTTTCAGCATTTTTTCTAGTCAAAGTGGACGACAAAATTCATTAGTAGCCTGGTATTTTCTACCTTATAAATATTATGTGATCCATCTCCATCATCTTATGTGCATGGTATAATCTTTCAATTCATACCAATTTTAATTCTAGGTTCTAACAGTCAATTGCATCTTATGCTTTTGTGGTTTATATAACCATAAGTTCAATAATCTGTTCTTAATGATCTCCATGAAACATTTTCAAAGCACATTGCAAATTCTTGATCCAGTATACAACCATTTTAGTGCCCCATCATACAACTCAGTCCATAATCAGGTGTGGTATTAATCTTGGTTTGTGCTGATCATGATTCTAATCATCATCACTATGGTACACCATACTAGTCCATACCGATGTGTACCAGCGTATCATACAGGAACTGAATTGTGCGGTATGGGAGGAATACTAAGTATTAGTATGCCGAATTGAACCCTTATTGGACGTACAGACACTTTACCAAGATGGTATTGGTATGGAATCTAATTCTGAGATTGCAAACCTTGATCATCGCTCATGGCAGCAAAGATAGAGTGGGGTAGGGACATGCAGAGAGATTGGGGCAAATAGGGTCTAGATTCCAATTCCCTTCCATTTCTAAAAGTTGTAGCACTTAATAGTATCATCAGCCACAATATTAAATTTTACTAGTAGATCATGGATGCACAATATAGCTTAAATAATATAATTTTGATATGTAATCATTACTTTATAAGATTTGCAAAGTCATTACTAGATTGGATCAGCCTAAGTCCAATCCAACTAGTAACCTCATGACAGAATTTGGGCAACTCTCGAGTTGTTGGGGCAAAAATATTTACCCTATCTGCATTGTTGGATTCAAATTTGGGATGGATCTATTTCGAGATCCAATTCATTGACAGATTAGCAATGAATTTTAACACCGGATATGGCTAAGGGCATTGTATGTCATACTGTACCGTACCTAATAGTTCGAAGCTTACCGTACTGTGCCGGTATGCTCTACGGGGGCATATCAACGCTCATAATGTTTAACTGGCCCTTGTACCATACATATCGACACACTAATAAGGTGGCACCGGTATGGGGCCCGGTACCGAGATGGCGTGCCTTGGCTAAGGGCATTACAAATGAGTTGGAGGACTCCCAAAGAAGGAAGCAGTGATAACTAATCAGCTGAAACATAGGACTGGTGAGGACACCGTAGTATAATAGGATTAAGGTATTTGCTATTGTAAGATGTTTTATGGAATTTTGTGGAACAAATATTTGTTTATAACATTTGCTGTTGAGAATTGTATCAATTTTCTAAGAGAAAGAGCCAGCTTTTGCTGTTATCGAAAGCCTCAGGCATGCTTTCTTTCTTGCACCCTCAAATTCCTCACAAAAATCAAGTTTCCCTTGCTTGGCATCAACAGATTTAACTGTTTTATTTAGGAAATGATGTTTTTTGAGCTGTGCGAAAAACATTTTGAGTTTAGGTTGACTCTATGCAAACTATAGTTAGAGTTTGAGATATCAAACTTTTTTTCAGCCCTGTGTATCTGGACTCAAACTTCTGAGTAATGTATACAAAAAATATGAAATTACTAAAGATTCTTCTGCAAAATACTTGGCCTCTTTTAAAAAAGGAATAGCATTGCTCAGATCAAAAAAATGCAATTCCTTTTATTTTTGATAATGAGAAAAAGTTGCTTGAGTGTATATAATAAAAAGAACTTTTTTCCTTTGGGGGTGGCTGGTGGTGATGGGAAGGAAACAGATAATTTTTATTTCTTCAATCATTGACATACTGCATCTTTACAATTTCTCGAGGTGATAAGTTGTCAGTGCTTGATTACCATTAAGAGTTGGAGCATTGTCAATGATTACTGTTCTCTTTGCTTTGAAGCATGGGCGTATGCTTTTACCATTGAATATGGCTGCCGATGGACCAGTCTTTGTGAATGCAAAGCAGTTTCATGGTATCCTACGGCGTCGACAGGCTCGTGCTAAGGCAAAGAGAGAGAACAAACTGACTAAAGTCCGAAAGGTATGCATCCACCCTACAATACATGGCTCATTACATAGTTTTCCTCTTTTTCCTCAAATAGATTAGAGTTAAGAAGGTTGTATATCTAATATATTATAATAGCTTCGAAGATCAAAAAATGTGTTATAATTTTTTTCTAATATTAATATGGTGCATTTTTCCAAAATGCCATCTTTTTTTCTTTAATTTTTTTTTGACCAAATACTGGTTGTTGAGTGTCTAAGACAAACTTTGATGGACTTGTGATATTTTTACAACTTTCAAAGCGACAATCCATCTCTTTTATGGACTTGTATGATTTTTCATTTGAGTTTTGATTTCTACAGCCATACCTGCATGAGTCACGTCACCTACATGCTATGCGTCGGGCAAGGAGCAGTGGTGGTCGCTTTCTTAACACAACAAAGGAAGGCACAGGACAAAGTGGCAACATCAATACCAGGGTGAGAGATGAGGTGCCTCCTGCTCGTTCTGCTGCATGTCCAAGTACTGAAATCCTGCGATCTGATAGCGGGAATATCAACTCTGCAAGTGGTAGCTCAAGCATATCAGGATCAGAGGTTACAAGCATGTACTCTCGGGAGCATAATCACTTCCAGGTCATTGAGCATCTTCGTCCATCCATTTCCCACCCTTTAACTAATATGATGGATGGAGGGCATGGTACCAGTATCCATGCGAAGTGGGTGACAGCAGCTGATGGCAGCTGCGACCTCCTTAAAGTCTGATGACAGTGGTACTGGGGAGGGGTGGTTGTCAATTGCAGTATTTGCTTCTTTGAGCTGAAGATGCCTACAGCTGGAGAGCAATGCTGCACCATATTAAATCTCCTCCAAAGCTTTCAACCAAATGGAAGAGCTGGCTACACTTTGATTCTGCCTGCAAAGCCAGTCCGGGTTCAGGGGTTGTCCCTACCGTCATTTGGTTGTTTTCTAAAGGCAATTCATTCTTGGCTCACATCTTTCTCATCGCCTAACAGTTCCTGGAAGCAGCCTTGGGACTGTTGTGATGCTGAAAGTCCTCCGTCTGTAAAAAGAACATCTGCAGGGTTCATCCCTGTCAGTGCTGGTACTTTATGAGAACATGGAATGGTAATGTTTGTAACCGTGATATAGCTGGATAGCTGGTGCTTTTTGAGTGAGAATGCTTAACGTCTGGCATGCAAGTTCTGAATCGTGGACTTGGGTAATATGTAGCTTTATGTTTGGAAACTAGTTTGGTTGTTTGATGTCATTAGCATTGTTCATGGTACGATCATTTACTTTCGAGGTCCTTTAATTTAGTATCTCTTCTTGTTCATGTTTCGATTATGTTGGTTAGCTTGAAGAGTGGGATTTATGCCCAAGTTTCATTCCTCATCATCCACAAATATTCCCAAGATCTCATCAGCACAGCAAGAGGCTAAGATGGCTGCAAGTATGATTCAGATGGTTGTGAAATGGGTCCAACTTTGGTACCATTCTGTTTCGATTATTCACCTATCCCCTCCCATTCTACAAGCCTGTTTCCTCTCCCACTTTCGAGCGTTGTGGCAGGATATCCCTCCATTTATACCATCCAGACCACTTATATCCTCCCTATTTTGCCCACTGAAGGTACCTAATAGTAGCCACTGAGGTGGTAGCTCAATAGGAGCGCGGCCTTACTTTCAACCAAGTAGTTCCAAGTTCGAAACGCACGGACGTCGATTAAATTATGAAAACATATCGCGGGTGCTCAACATATGGTCCCGCATCGAACATTCTTCTGGCAGGATGAGGGCCAGTAGGGGCTGCTATGCAAGGTGGGCTTGTTCCTTCCTCCCCTCCCTTCCCTTTTGTCAAAGAAAAAGAAAAAAAAAAAGGCACCTAATTGTACATTTAGCTGCTGTTAATTTTTTTATCAATGATGTAATAATGGATGGCGTCAGCTGCCAGTAGGGGAAGAATGATATCTATATACTCATCTTAGATATCTTGGGTTCTTGGTCGCTCGGTTTTGCACTTATCGAGCTAGGGCTTAGTACAACGGCTATAGGTTTCAGGCCCTCCATGACTTTATCATACATATTTATAGGTACTTAATAGCAACCAGTATAATTTATTATTTAGCATCACAACAGTCATTTATAACATCTACTGTTGTCTTAAATAAAATATTTTTTTTTCAAAATTCACGAATTTTGCATCAATTTTCCCTCTAATAGAGATTGTATAGCTGGAAAACTAATATTTTGTTAAGTGAATAATTGAAAATATAATACTGTGATTTTTCTATTATTACCCATTATTTTCCATTATAATATCATCATAATTATCACCGTAGCATAGATTATTTTAATGCCAAAAATTTAAAATAGTATGTTTTGAAGTACATAACAGTCGTTATAACCGTTGAAACACTCAATGATGGTTTCAACAAGGTCCAGTTCATGATTTAGAAGTTGGCGGAGCAAAATGCTTCAGTTCGTTTTCCAGCAGAATGAATATCAGCGGCCAAACCGCCCTTCGGAAATTTCTCTGATGTCTCTTTTTAAGGATTTTAGATTTGCAAGTTGACGGCAATCAGCAAGTTAAAACTGATGTTTTAAAAACTTGTGTAAAAATTTGCAGTGTTTCTTCATGAATTTAAAACCATGATGGATAAAATCTGCGTAAGCAACTGATATTCATCGATAACAACTGAAAAACCGTCAGACAGAAGCAGAAAAACAAACATAAACAATTCATGGGAGATCAAACGTTACTTGCAATTCAGGGATGCCAGGTCACCCACAGCTCCATTATTGCTTTCGATCATGTTATATTTACCAAGATTATTGCTTTTCAATCATGTTATTTATTTTTCCCCATGACAAGCTTATGGTGGCAAGTCAATTCCAGGCCACACAAGTTCCATTGTCTTCATCATTTTAACTGTCAATGTTCAGCGAGAATGAACTTTATTTACTAAAATTATTGAAGGCCACTTTTCATCAAACATCTTATAATGCACAAATCTGGCTTCTAGCCTCTGAATACCACTTGAACCGGTTCATGCAAGCATTTTGTGCCAAAACAGATTGCTGAAGTGAGTAATATGCATTAATGCTGAGCCTCAAACTGAAAGGATTTATTACAAAGTTAATAGAACATTGTTAGATACCATATTTGAAAGCTATTTCTACCAACATTATTTTATTAAGCAATTATTATAGGCAGTGACTTATCAAAGAAAGAAAATGCTACAAATAAAAAAAATCAATAAAGTGTTTTGGTAATTGAGCTTTGACAATTTGCTGATCTAGAATTGTTGGCCACAATCATCATCAAATAATTCTAGGATTCATACTTATTGCATTGAAGCAAGTAATGTGCAAAGTACTTTGCCTGCTAGCCCGTCAAACTGTCTGAATAATCAATTTTTTTTTTTTGAAGCATAGCTTATTAGATCAACAAAAAATTAAAAAGAACTAATATATCTAAATTATTGTAATTACATGTGTGACGTTAGACAATATCACGCAATTACATGTGTCATTTTACGACATATTACAAATAAACATTGCTTGTAGCAAATTGCATTGTATCTATCTCTTGCCGAGTGATGTCAGATGCCTGTACTAGTAAACTGGATGAAAATCCATTATCGTCAAAATGTGATAATAGGCCCAGGTTCAATCACTGCAAATGGGAGGGGGGTGAAGACAGTGGCTCGTTTGTCATAATGCTCAAACTGTTATCCAAGACAACTAGAGTGAATAAAATGAAGAAATTTGTGCGCAAACACCTGAACCATAATCTCCTCAATAGCATGACACCCAGTGACCAGCATCAGAGGTTAGCAATGTCCAGCATCTAAAGTTTCCACGCATGTTTGAGGTAGAAATCATGCTGAATCCCACTTTTTCCTTTTTATTGGGGAGCAGGCCGGTTGGTTGGAAACCATTGTTTCTACATGAGAGAAGGGTCTTGCAAGGGAAGTCAGATGTTGCATGAGAGAGAGAGAGAGGGATTGGAGGTCGATGAATTTGTTTGTTTTACCAGCAAAGTCAAGATTCACAATTGAATGGCTGTATACCATTTGTCTCAGGGTATTTATATTGAAAGTTGTAAAGATGAATTAACATTTGCCAGCAAGAAAGGAGATTGAGATTGAGCTCTTTTTAACACTGAATGATAAAAAAAAAACCTTTTTACTTCATTCAATTTCATTCCAAAAGGATAACTATTTGCACTAGTTACAGACAAGAAGTTGGCATGCCAAATATGGTCCAAACTTGATATACAAAGGAAACCTATGATGGAACATCAGCATTGTCGGGGTCATCTTTGTAAGAGTTTCCCATGATAGGTCAGGTTGCATAATCAGGAACAAGAAAAATTTTATGAGCTCAAATTAATTGTCATTTTGATAAATTTTGCTGATATCAGATCAGAGCCCACACATTACATATGGGAGTTCAAATCACTGACAAAATAACAAATTTACCGCAGAAAGTTTTTAACAAAAAATAATGGCCTCATCGCAAGTTGGACCAAAGTAACCTAGCCCATCATATTAATTTATCCAAACAGAAAAGCTCAATGGAAACATCAAACTAATCTACAATTATATATCAACATTCATCATGCCTGAAGAAGAAAAAAAACTAACTATGCAGTAGAAGTGGCATAGCTGGTATCAGACCCATATGAGTCATAGCCACACATGAAACTGAAAAATGAAGATCAAATTGGTTCTTTTTATTGTTAGAATTGAAAAGTCATGTTCATCGCACAACCACAAAGAAAATGGTGGGCTAAGCATTGAAATTACCAGCAAATCCCAAAACACCACTGACTAATCAACTGCTCGCACCAAATTGTGATCAAAATTAAATATTAGAAAGAGCCATGCTACACAATAACTTGCATGCAGAACTCTTTTAAGTCAATAATGCCTTAAAACTCTATAGAGTTGTTGGTTCACTCTTCATGACATCACAAACCTTCTTATGGTGCTGCTTTTGTTAACTAGAATTCCATTTCAATAATTTATATCCATAGCAGCACCAGGATATTTTCTTTTCTTTTCTCCTCTTTCCTTTTTTGTAGGCATGCATAATGAATTCAATCCAACAAATAATTTCATTTTATGGCATCTAAACTACAAACCGATGCATTCACAGCACCATGAAACAAAATAAAGACCAATAACCAGAACACCATGGCATTAAAATGCGTCACGTCCACTACAGCATAGATGAAAGTCAATCAAGATCAAGAATCAATCAAGATGTTTGTGTATCATTTCAAAAATTTTTCAGTTTTACAGATGAAGGAGAGATGTTAGTCCAACATCTAATTATTCCAGCACTTTTAAAACTCTGAGCTCGGGATCGACGATCCAAGAATCCAGTATCAGAAGATGTATGATATCAAAATATATCAAAAAACAAACAAAAAAAAGAAGGCAAATGACCTTCTATTTCTCAGAGTCGGAGGTGGTGGTGGTGGCGGCCGTGCCGGCGGCGTCGGTCATGGCCTTCTCGGCGTCGAGGATGGGGGCGTAGTAGTCGGCATGGGCGTCCATGCACTTCTTGAGGAGGGAGGTGACCTCGAAGCACTTGCTGACGACGTCCTCGCCGGTCTGGTCGGCCTCCTCCACGCACTTCTCCCACGCGATAAACTCCTCCTTGCACCCACCTCCCTTCATAAACAAGCAGAACCCACACTCCCCCTCCTCCTCCTCATCTTCCTGCTCTTCTCCACCCCCGCCGGCCTCTCCTTCTCCTCCGTTCTTGTCCCCATCTCCGCCGGCGGCGGAGGAGTTCGGCCGCTCGGAATCGCCGGAGGATTCGCCGTCTTGATCAGAAGGAGGGGGAGGAGGCGGAGGAGAGGGAGAATCGGTGGTCGGAGCTATGGTTTGAGATTCGGCGGGGGGCTCGGAGGGGGAGGGAGGAGAGGAGGACATGGCTTGGGGTTGCGTGGGGGCGAAGGGGAACTCGGATCTAAGGGTTTAGGGTTTCCGAGGGAGCCTTTACGTCTAAAGACTTGAGAGACCCGCTAACTGGGCAGGTCACTACGAGTTAATTTATTATTGAATACTAACCAAAAATCGGAAAATTATACCAGCCCGAAGGTTCGACCTCGGCAGGCAGTCGCCGCTTCACGGTATTTAAAGACTAAAAAAAATAATATTATTTTTAAATTATTTATATTTATCGAAAAGTAAATAGTGATAGTTTTTTTGTGGCTTACTATTTTGAAGATATCTTTTAGAAGAATTAAACGGCAGTTTCTTCTTCTCTATATCATTTTTTTTTTCTAATTTTGTTAATTGTGTAAGGCACTATTATATTAAAAAAATACAAATTATAATAAATAATATATTCTTCTAACTTAAAAGTACTTTTATTGTATGTCATAATTTTTTAGAAATATATATACATACACATAAAAATAATATCTGTGCGATGCACAGATAATATAAATCAAATTATAATTTTATAATAATAATAATAATAATAATTAAAAAATAAAATTAAAAAATAGTATAAATAGGATATATTTAATCATTATAAAAAAAGAGAAATGGATAAAATATAAACGAAGGAGAAAAAAAATAAAATTCAAAAGAAAATTCTTAGGCCCAAAATAGCAATCAGTGCCCCAATCTCATCACACATTTGCCGTAATCAAAAAACACCATAAACGTCCATCAAGATCACTAGACAATTCCACATCCGGTTCCTAGAGTAACTCAAAGGGCATCCAAAATAAAGACATATTCCTTCAGATCTTTGGAACCCTAAACCACTCCATCCTCCTCGAAAAAGAAAACCAAGAAATCAAACTTCCCCTCACAATTAGGGGCAAACACAAAAATTGCAAAGTGGGAAATGACCTAGTGGATTAGGGAGTATATGGAATTGGTGCAAATGGGGCACTCAAGCTCGTGCACGCTTGTCGCCGGCGAGATAACTGGCGCCGAGACGCCCTCAACTCCTACATCGCTGCTGCTACCATTCCCGCCGCTGCTATGTTGGGGATTCAAGAAGGGGCGATGGTGTGGACACCAGTATCGGACCGCCAGTTACGCGGGGCCACGGTCGTTGCAGAAGAATGGTCCAACCACTTTCATCGTGACTGAATTGATTTTATGTTATTTTATTTTAAGATAATTGGGCTTGTTTGCATTTGTCATTTTAGGGCCTTTATGGAATTATTTTTTTAGAGATCTTTTTGTTATTTATTGACCCTATATATGGGTCCATACATTTATTTAGAGTTATTGAATAATTGAATGAAAATAGCCTCTTTTTCTCTAAAACCTAGGTGAGAAGCTTGATTTTTCTTCTTCCTCCTTCCCTCTCCTCCCTGCAGTTTGATGCGATCCGATAGAATTCGATCTATATCTCAGGATTCTTGACTCTTCTTAATTTATGGAATGATGGTTCCGACCTGCTTGCGAGCATAATTTACGAAGATCCACCCATCAGATCGATTTTGGATATGTTGTAGGTCTCCACATTAGCTTTTCGACGGTAGATTGTGGGTCTAGAGGGGATGTCGGGTTCTCAAGATATCAGCCTCCGACGAACGACTACGCAGGGGAGGACGGGCTGATAATCCGACGGGATGGAGTTGTTTGTAGAGGCTGGTAGGGATCAAGGAGGAGAGGAAGAAGAGGAAGAAGGTGGCTAGCCTCTCGGGACAGAGGTGGTGCAGCCGGACGAAGGAGGGGGCAGCGGCCTTGGACGGCGGCCTAAGGAGAGGAGGAAGGCGTCGCGAGAAGAGAGGAGAGAAGGGAAGAGAGCTAGGGCAAAAGCCTTTCAATTAATTCTTCAATGCTGAAATAAGTGCTCACCACATCTATTTATAGGGGGCTACCTGACCCCTTAACTTGACTTGATCTAATTGAATTCAAGAAATAACTAAACCCAAAGCGACTCTAATAAAGGCCAAGTCGGCTAGCCCGAGCAAAGCTATGCTGAAATAAAATTAACATCAAGGACTCCAAAGAAAAAATAACCAAATGATTCAATCCGAGGCGGTCTTGTGGATCCAACTGCATCACAGTTGTCCTACATCAACTTTGATATCAAAGCAGGTCAAGCTTTGCCTTTGTTGCCAAAGCTTCGGGAATCGATTTATGGACGGGCCACCCCCATTCCTTTTTCCCGTTTGCCGCACGAGATCTTTGCTGGAGCAATTGCACTGTGGACGCCGAATCGTGTCGAAGGCCGTCGTGCAATGCGCGTTGCTAAGAGGAAGGGAAATCTTTATTCCCTTTTCTCTTCCCTCTCTCTCGGTTCTCACACGAAGAAAAGGAAAAAAGCCCCTGCTTCGGTTCCTCTCCACTAGTCGTCGAACCCATGCCCACCACCACTCGCCGCCAGCAACGCTACCAAGCCACTGCTGGTTCGTCCGCGCCGCCCACCGCTGCCCTGTGACAACCCCAGAATGTCGCCCCATTCACATCCGACCTCCAGAGGAGAGGCACGGTGCCTGCTCGTGGCCGCACCACCAGGAGAAGAACATGCCCGCTGCCGTGCCCTTTGATTCGCCACCGGAGGTCGCTGCGTCCCGAGATCCTAGCGCCTATCATTGGCCGCTTGTGTCTAGTCTTCAAAGGAGATCACTGCCCTGTGGGTGCCCGTGACCGGCCACCAACCGTAGCCACCGTCTATGGAGTCGCAGTCGTGATTTCTGCCCCGCGCCATAGCCATTGCCGCGTAAACCAGCACGCCCTACCGAGCCGGTCGGAGGTTGAAGACAGTCGACCTTAACAGGTAAGATCTGAACCCATTACCCACTAGCCCGGATCCATTTTGAAGAAAAAAAAACTCCGCACGTGACTTGCACATTCTCAACCGCACGCGAGTCGCATGTGCTCGCTAGCACATGCCTTCTCAAAAAAGTAAAAAAGGACCTTCATCTGTTCGTCTTCTCTGATCGCACACCGCGCCGCTCCACCCTTCTGTCGCGCTCCGCCCACCCTTCGCCGCTTCCGCCCCACCGGCCGATGTCATCGCTCTCCGCCTCCTCTTCCTTATCGCCGCTCGAGCACCACCACCCGTTCACCACCCCACCTCCCCTTCCGTCCACAACCCCATCCTTTCCCTTCTCCCTTCCCGAACCCCTTTTCCCCTCTAGAGGGTTTCTAAACCCTACCTCATCGTCCAACTCCCCTTCCGTCCACACGTCCCCCCCTTCTCCGCCCCTTCCCAAACCATCAGGCCCAAGAAGGCCCATGTTTGTTTTCCCTTCCCATCACACTTCCACGGGCCGACTCTACCATAGGCCTCATTAGGCCCCATGCCCACACGCCCTACCCGCTCTCATTTGCGGACCTTCTAGCCTGCAACCCCTTTCGGGCCCAACAGCACCGGCCCCAATCCAAGGGCCTTCTCATCTGATCTCATTCCCCTTCCCTCTTGTACAATTTAAGGGCCCAGCAGGCCCTTTTCTTACACAAACCACACCACCCCTTACCTTCGGGCCCAGTAGACCCATCAAGCCATTTACACCTCTCCTCTCAGTTCATAGAACACTCAGACCCGACGAATTGCTGTGATCAAATCCAAGTTGGAGCCATTTGCAAGCCTGCTTGTCGCACTCTGTTCGTCGTCCTCTGCCAGGCCAGGTTTGTCCTCTTTTGAAAATTTAGTTTGTTTGCTTAAATTTGGTATTTGATAGTGTTTTTGTGCTTGGTGGTATATCCCAAAAATCCAAAACCCACGCCTTCACACACCTCCACAAAACACACAAAAACCCTAGTAGTAACCCTCTTGATTATTAATTGTAGAGATAAATCTTCGTTAGGAAACCTACAAGGCTCCATGATATCCGACAACCCAAAGAAACCTGTGCTACTTGACTGCAGCTACCTGTTAGCTTGTGTCACTTACTAGTTCCCAATTTGAAATATTTCTTTACCAAGGAATAGTTTTGGGTTATGTTGAGCATACACATTGAAATTTAAAATTCAATTCATGCATTAGGTTGGCCTCAGAGCCAATATTGTCCTCATTTGGTAGGATAGTACATATTTGAGTTATTCATTCATTATATGCATTTTCATAGTGGTCTTGTCGTCCCACATTCTGAAACCTAATCTACCACGGATGCCCGCATCGAAGCCCTAATGAAGGCAGTCGAAGATTTAACCGACATGTCTACCCAAACCAATGCCCGACTAGATTCAGTTGAGACCTCCCTACAAGGGATCCAAAGAAGATTGTGTCACCCACTATCCAGGTCTAGACTTAGAGGATGAAGCCCTAGATCCACAAGGCTCTATTCGGCAAGATAACTTTGACAATATACCTTTACCATGCCACCCTCATGCCTATCCTCACCCTAGAGGTCTGGGTCGCTTCCCTAATGCTAAAAGAGGTCACCTCCATAACGTAGAACCCAGAGAGCCTCGAGACTACAATGATGATGTCATGAGAGGCATTAAGGTGGAAGCCCCCATCTTTGATCGTCATTCTTGACCCAAAGGCTTTCTCAGACCGGGTATACGAGATGAACCACTTCTTTGAGCGGTATAATCTATCTGAGAAAAAAAGATGAGATTTGCCAGAATAAAACTTATTGACTGGGCTAAACTTTTCTGGCAAAACACCGAATAATTGCTATCTAGAGACATCAGCCTGCAATAACCGATTGGGTAGAGATGCAAGAAAAACTTAACGAAAAATACTTACCCTTAAGCTACCAAGATGACCTCCTAGACCATTGGAATAACTTGCAACAGGTAATCGGTCTGCTACTGATTACATCGTCCAATTTGACGAATTTATGATGCGATGTAATGTGGATGAAAATGAACGGATGGTCCTGAGTCAGTTTTGACGAGGTCTTAATGACGAGCTCAGGAAGGAACTTGTCCTTCGTGAAATATCCACCCTCGACCAGGCTTACACATTCGTACAAAACTATGGACAGGTATCCAGACCTACATTTGTTCGATGCTCTGACACTAGAGGGACTCCCGCCAGTGCTTATCCTTTAGGATCCCGACTTTCAAATTGGTCCATGCCACCTAGACCTTTTTTTCCACCCCTACCCCCAGCCGGGACACTAAGGGCAAGGGAGTTCTTGGTGAACCTCCCAAGCCAAGTTCTAGAATCCAATGTTTTAAGTTCCAAGGTTTTGGACATATCGCCTCACAATGTACAAATACATCTCTTGTTATTGAGGCACAAGAACAAGAGGGTGATACAGACGACTTGGAAGAACAAATATATCAACCAAATTTAGACAACATCCAAGACGTCGATGACGATCATGAAGAACATCCCGACACATTAGGATGTATCCAGACCATGCCTCCAACAGTTGTGACCAAACCTGATCAGTCCGCAATAAATGTAGTAAGGTGTGCTCTCGCCCAACCTACAAAGTATGATGATTGGAGAAGAACTTCGATCTTCCACACTTATATTAAGTGCGGAGACAAGGACAATAAGGTTATCATTGACAATGGGAGTTGCATTAATGCAATATCTTCAAACATGTTCTCTCATTTGGGTTTGACTCCAGTTCCTCAAACCCAACCTTACAAGGCCTCCTGGATTGACGCGTCTTCTATCCAAATCAAGGAAAGGTGTCTCGTACCAATTCAAATTCTTTCTTATAAAGACACTATCTGGTGTGACGTGATCCTGATGGATATGGGTCATCTAATTTTGGGAAGACTTTGGTTGTTCGACCTTGATGTCACCATCTATGGTCGATCTAATTCTTGCTCGTTCATATTTGAGGGCAAGAGGATTAAACTTAACCCCTTAAGGCCCAAGAAGCTTGACAAGAGTAAGAAGAAAAATGAGTCAAAGGGCAAGGAACTCCATATCCCGAGCCCCTCCGAATTTGAAAAAGAAGTCATTAGCGATTCTATGGTGTTCGCTTTACTTGTCCTAAAAAACCATCCGAATACGCAAAGCGAGTTACCGGCCATTCTATCCTTAAGGAGTTTTCGAAAGTTTTTCCTGAGGACCTCCCAGATCATCTACCACCTTTGCGTGATATACAGCATGCCACTGATTTAGTTCCGAGAGCTACTCTGCCTAATCAACTCCACTATCGATTGAATCCTTTTGAGCATGCTGAGCTACAAAGGCAAATTAACGAGTTAATACAAAAAAGGTTCATTTGTGAAAGCTTAAGTCCTTGTGCCGTACCCACACTCTTCACGCCAAAGAAAGATGGCACGTGGAGGATGTGAGTTGACAGTCGGGCCATCAACAGAATCACGGTGAAGTACAATTTTTACATTCCTCGACTCGATGATATGCTGGATATGATGGCAGGTGCCATGATCTTTTTCAAGATTGATTTGAAAAGTGGCAACCATCATATTTGAATTCGCCCAGGGGATGAATTGAAAACTACTTTCAAACCAAAGATAGCCTATATGAATGGTTGGTCATGCCTTTTGGCCTCTGTAATGCTTCTAGTATTTTTATACGGGTGATGACTCAAGTATTGCGATCTTTCATAGGCAAATTTTTAGTCATATACTTTGATGACATCCTCATCTATAACCAATCCAAGGAGCAACACTTAGATCATTTGCGACTGGTATGTACAACCTTGAGGAATGCAAAATTGTATGCTAACCTTAAAAAGTGTTCAATTCTTCACTTCTCATGTCAACTTCTTGGGTTACATTGTCTCCTCGGAGGATTTGTCTGCTGACCCTGATAACGTCACTGTGATAGTAGAGTGGCCCGAGCCCAAAACACTTAGTGAGGTTCGTAGTTTTCATGGGCTGGCTACTTTCTATCGTTGTTTCATTAAGGGGTTTAGCACGCTTATGTCCTCAATCACTAATTGCCTCAAGAAAGGTTACTTCCATTGGACTAACGCTGCTGCTAAAACATTTAACGACATCAAGAAGAAGATGACAGAGGCGCCAGTTATGCGCCTGCACAACTTCAGTAAGGCTTTTGAAGTGGAGTGTAATGCATCTAGCCTTGGTATAGGTGGAGTTCTCAGCCAAGAACGCCATTCCGTAGCATATTAAGTGAAAAGTTAAACGAGGCTAAGCAACAATTTTCTACTTATGACAAAAAAAATTATGTTATAGTCCAGGCCCTCTAGTATTAGCGCCATTATCTGCTGCCTAATAAATTCATCCTTTACTCTGATCATGAAGCTCTTCGCTACCTCAGTTCCCAAAAAAACTGAACTCTAGGCATGCCAAATAGGTTGAGTTCCTCAAAAAATATATTTTTGTCCTAAAATACACATCAGGTGCCTCCAACACAGCTACTGACGCACTGAGCCATCGAGTGACCCTACTCTCGACCATGTCTGTGAATATCACGAACTTCGACAGACTCATAGAGGACTACTTATCTTGCCCTGATTTTGGGGAACTCTACAAAGCCCTCGCTGATGGATGAGAATCCTCAATCGATGGGTTTCATCTTCAAGATGGTTATTTGTTTAAGGCAGCAAAACTCTATATCCCACGGACATCAGTAAGAGATTTTTTGGTGTGGGAAGTACATGCAGGTGGCCTTTCTGGCCATTTTGGATGGGATAAGACCATCAAAGAGGTGGAACGTCAATTCTTCTGGCCTAGCCTAAAAAGGGACATTGCTAAAATCATTATCCAATGTCGAACTTGCCAATTAACCAAACACCGAAAATAGAACACTAGCTTGTATACTCCTTTACCGGTACCAGATCACAAACTGACGACCAAACGGAAGTAGTGAACCGAAGTCTTGGTAACCTCTTATAGTGTCTTGTGGGCGAACATACTCGTAATTGGGATTCAGTTCTTCCTGTAGCACAGTCTGCATACAATAATTCAGTCAATAGGTCCATAAGCATGAGTCCATTTGAGGTCGTGCATGGTTACAAAGCTAGAAAACTTTTAGATCTTATACCCATGTCACCATATGTTAGAATTCCTAAGTCTGCACATGTATTTGCACAACACATTCATGAGTTACATTAGAAAATCTACAAGCACATCCATGCAAGTAATGCTCAATATAAACTACAAGTTGATTCCCATAGGCGGGACAATATATTACAACCTGGGGATTATGTTATGGTACGTATTCAACCTGAGTAGTTTCTGTATGGAACTGTTAAAAAATTGCAGGCTTGTAGCACTGGGTCATTTCGGGTATTGCACTGGGTAGGCACGAATGACTATATTATTGATCTTCCATCTGATTTGGTATCAGCTCTACTTTTAATATTGAAGATCTAGTTGCATACAAGGGTCCACCATCCATCCCTGATGACCCTTTCGTTGAGCCCTCTCTTGAGCCTGCTGATTCTTCTATCCCTGATTCCATACCATCTCCACTTTCTTTGCCTCTCCCACTAGCACAAAAAGAACTCATTGATGCTATTTTAGATGAACAAACCATTTTATCCAGTGATGGGAGCATTCAGCGCTTCTTAATTCGTTGGAGAGGATGGCTAGAGTCCAATTCGACTTGGATCACACGGGAGGAGTTCCAACGTATTGATCCGGATCTATTGGAGTATTATCAGAGCTACACCGAGCTGCGTTCATCGAGGTCGACTTCTTTCCAACCGGAGGGAGTTGGTGTGGATACCAGTACCAGACTATCTATTATGGAGGGCCACAGTCATCGCAGAAGGATGGTCCAGCCACTTTCGTTGTGGCTGAATTGATTTTATGTTATTTTATTTTATGTTGATTGAGCTTGTTTGCATATTGTCATTTTAGGGCCTTTATGGGATTGTTTTCTTTGTAGATGCTTTTTTGTTATTTCCGTTGGGAATAGAAAACTAATTCGGCTAGAAATTATCTGAAAATTACTTTTTGCAGGTTATTGAAGAGTCCATGTTATATAATTTTTCTTTTTTTTTGATTTTTTTGATGAATTTCTTTCAATTTTTCCTACATTGTGTAGAGGGCGCTAACTTCCCCCTCCTTTCTGTTTAATAGGTATATATATATATGTGTGCGCGCGCGCGCGCGCGTGTTTAGATATAAAAGAGAGAAAAGTCTAGGCTTGTCTACTTAAGACAATAAGTTTCCTTTAACTTTGTGATATTCTAATTCATGCCATGTATTTATTTAGAATTTATAATTATTGGTTTTGAATTAAAAAATATTTAAATATTTGGAAATTGAATATTTTGGTAAATATGCATGTTTACATAAAAAGGGTAATTCAAAAATTATGGATCAAACATAAATCCCTATTTTGGCATGATTATGAAAATAATGAATTATTTACATAATTGCAATGTTGAGATGAGATGATATTCTTGTTTTAATACTGCATAATATTTGGAAAGAGATGACTACTCATGTATTAATTTTGCATGAATTTTTGAAAGAGAATAATTTTCCTTTTTTAGAAATAAGATGTGAAACTTCTAGTTATGTTGTTGAAAATAAGTATGTTTAACAGAAACCGGTTGTTATAGATAGTTTGAAAAACTCTCTAGTTTGACTATAATTTGGGTCTAGCCAATAGGGTTGATCATTGGCTATACATTAGGAACTAGTTTCTTCCAAACCTAGCCAGTCGAAGTTGATCACCAGCAAAACTAGTCCTTCGGGCCTAGCCAGTCAAGGCTGATCGTTGGCACATGCTGATGGATCCCATGTTTTATTCTCAGGACTAGCCTCTTTGCCCTGTTATGAGGTAAAACATGACTGTGTGATTCAGAACTAATTTTCTTTCGGGCCTAGCCAATTAGGGCTGATTACTGGCACATACTGATGGATTGTGTATTTTATATTCAAAGACTAGTCTCTTCGGGCCTTGTCACGAGGATGATCATGGCCATATTCATCAAAGGCTAAGAGAGAGTTTATGTTTTACACTTATGCATGACATATTTTGAAAAAAAAAAGATTTATGTTGGCAAATGCATCTTGTTATTGTTAAATTGTTTGTGGAAAAAAAATATTTTATACTTAACCCTTCTAGAGATTTTGGAAACTTACTAGGTCGCAAGTTCATTACCTCTCTTCTATTTTTTTTTCCGATACAGTAGAGTAGACGGAGCTTGGGGTCGAGCAGTGAGAAATTTAGGGATTAGAAGTTATTTGAATAGCTTTTTCTTGAATAAATTTGATTTGTGCATGACTTTATTATTAATGATTGTGGAGCATTCCTTTTGAATAAATGTATTAGATTATTTGATTCTACCACTGCCTAAGTTTGGAATGACATGAAAAAATAAGGAGGGTAGGCCTTGTATGTCCTATAGGGTTAGTGACTAGGAATATGCGGTCATTTGTCATGTGCTCAACTTGGGCCATCGGGTTGAGAAAAGATGGCAAGGAGAGGTGATGGGAGCTAAGCTAGAAGTCAGCGGTGGCATTGAGGTGGTAGGATTGGCTCTGAGGAAAGAGGAGGTTAATGAGATGAAGCTAAGGAGAAGACGACGAGGAGGATGGCGGTGGGGGCCGAGCCAATGGTTGAGAATGGCGTTAAGGTGGTGGTATTGGCTCTGAGGAGGGAGGAAGTTGGCAAGGTGGAGCTAGGAATAAGATGAAGAGGAGGATGGTGGTAGGGGGTGAGCTATAGGTCGACGACAATGTCGAGGTAGTAGGATTGGCCCTGAGGAGGGAGGAGGCCAACGAGATGGAGCTGAGGTCCGATGGTGGGCTGGGGAGAGGTGACAATTTGGTTCTTTTAGTCTTTCCTTTTTTTTCTATCTTTAACCCAAAAATATTCTTTTTATTGATCACACATGCCATGCATCTGAAAATCTAGCCATGGTTAATTTTGGTGTGGCTAAGGGTGGACGGTGTTTTTTATTCTGAGTAGATGCCATGGTGAGCTCTCATTGGATGGTCTATAATCCTAACTGATAGAATTATTCTACCTAATAAGTTCTCATAATAAATCTCGTAAATAAAAAAAGCCTAGTATGGTATGTACTCACAACTGGCACGAATCTGAGCATGGGCATGTGTTTGTCGTAAAACTTCCATTGGTCCACCAATTGAACTAGAGATCACTTAGTTGGGGATGCAATGAATCTAACTTGCATTAATTCTTCAAATATGGGACTAAAGATTTTAAAAAACAACTTGAACTACAATTACTTTAATGATTTTTTTGGGCCAAAGTTCAAAAATAATTTAAAAATAAATTGAAATATTGTGTAATAGTGCTGTGATGAGCAGTAGTGGAAGTCCATTACAGAGTTGTCTCAACTACTTATTCTCTATTGCTTACCCCCCTCCCCCAAAACTTATTGGTCCCAATTAGCTAATATAATAGATGATGGATCATTTATTGTGAAAACCTATGGGAGCATGTGTTTAGTCCTGCATTAGCTATACACTGGATAGATCTTGGGTACATATACAGGACTCAAAAATCTAAAAAATACCTTCTGATTAGATTTTTTAGATGAGATCCTAGGTTTGTGACAAACGATATTAAAGCGGATCCAGTTTATATATGTGAACTTAGAAAATACTGCAACACGAGCTCATTATGGCTAACCATAGGCCGATCATGGTAATTGTCATTAGATTTGGATGGATTTGGATCATAGCCGGATAAGCACATTGGGGTTTAAATGGAAAGAGTATGTGGAAACCCATACAGGCATATATTTAATTACATATTAGTTATCCGTTGGGGTGTTTTTGGATACATATACACAACTAAATAGCCTAAAAATACCTTCTGACTAGTTTTTTTGGGTAAGGTCCTGGATTATTATACTTATCGTTAGATTGTTGATTCGTTTAGCAAGCAATCCCACGCACCGACCTTTGACCAATGAACAAATCAAAAGGCCTTAGAAAAAACCACTTGCATAGAGGTAAACAGGTAGAGTAGAAGAAGTCGCTTTGTCAAATGCAGTAGGCGAGAAGTAAAAGGCAGAACGTAAGATGGTGTTTGGCTTTGAAAGTCTTGCATGTACTTATAATTTTCTCCGCACCTTTTCATCCACCTAAGGCTCCGTGCCTTTTCATCCATTTGATAACCATCAATAACCGAAAGTAACTAATAGTGCTCTTTAACTTACTCAAATACTAGTGCTTTTGGTCATACTCCTTTTTCATGTTAACCGAACAGAAATACAACCCACCTATGGTTCATTAACATTGCATCACATACTAACAAAACCCACCCATCCACACCGAGCCAGTCATTTATATTCGGCCCCTCCCGTGAGTGCACGAAATCATTTCTCTTCTCTACTTTCTAATCCTCTGGTTGTGACCACAACTCTTGTACCCAAAAGAGTGGGAAAAAATCGAGAGTGCACCTCCAAATTTTCTTGGGGGAACTTGTTATGCGTAAGAAAAGGGAGAGGTTTTAAAGGAAGAATAGGGAAAAATAGAAACTTACAGATTCCTCCAAAAAAGAAACAAAGAGGTCTGGATGAAGACAAACTATTAATAGTTTTGGACGAAGAGTTGTCAACAGATAGTTTGTTGATAGTTTTGGCATTTTTCTAATAAACTTTAAGATGAAAACAAGCTCACAGATGAGCCACTCTGCTCGGTTGAGTTGAAGGAGCGTAGCACGACACTGAAGCTATTCTACAACTACTAAAAACAGCCAGAGAGTCGCCAGAATATAAGGGTCGCCAGAACATATCTAACTAGCCACCCTCTAATACTTAAATCAAGTAAGGAGAGATAGAAAAGAAATAGAAGTGTAAGAATATTGCATTTGGATTTTTCATCATATTTAGGGTCTCCATGCTTGATATTTATAAAGGAGAGAATATGAATCTATACGATTAGAATTGCACAATTCGTGGATGAGCAGTTAAGCTCTTTCCACATCTGCTGATCGGAGCAGTTAAGGTATTCCTTTTCAAGTGCGTCGTGATCGACCGCTTTCTTTATCTGTTAATCGGTTACTATATTTCTTTTTGGGCATGTTGAGGTCGCATCGAGATATAATCAATCATACTGATTGTTCAGAGATTTGAATGGTTGTTGATTTTGATGAATATGTACTGTCGTCTGATTAACAAGCTAAGTTGTTAGAAGAGATTGTAAAAATGGTGGATCTAAGTCGTATCAAGAATGGGATGGGAGATGGATAGGAGGCGTCAAAGTTCATGAGTCAGGATGAGATGAGGTGAACTTTCGGGTAAGGGGATTAACTGCAAAATTGCAACTCGACCGGTCCCCTCCCTTCTCTCAAAGCCCCAACGACTCGATTTTCGGATGATCTGGACGGTAGGTGCATCAGCTTTAACGCGCATCTTCTCCACAGACTAGCAGCTGCAACTGGAATTTCTGGCCGCCCAGAACTGAGCTACCTTTGGTTTGGTCGGTAAGGTTACCTCTCACAAGTTCACCGTAGTGAGCCAGCGAGAGTTACCTAGGTGGAGTAGCTCCTCTTCAGGATAAGATACCGTATCCAGGCGAGCCGCAGGACGGTATAACGAAGTCGGCAACCAGTTTGCCTTCCTCCGACGATGGCCGCCGCTGCTACGTTCCGCTCTCTACTCCACGGCATCCCGTCCTTTCCCCGCCGCTCTCCCGCCGTCGCCACTATCCTTCCCGAAACCAAACTTATCCCGGTAAAACCACCTTTCAGAGCCATCCTCCGCCTCCCTCTTCTCTCCCAGCACCGCCTCCTCCGCGGCGCCGCCGCCGCCTCCGCCGCTGCGGCGTACACCGACACTGACGGCTACGAACCGGACGCCGGTGATGAAGTGGAAGAAGGCGAAGACGAGGAGCAGCAGCCGCTCGCGACCAAGTCAGTGCGACCCCGGGACGCGGCGCGGCTGTACGTCGGCAACCTCCCATTCTCCATGACCCCCGCCCAGCTCGCCGAGGTCTTCGGCCAGGCTGGCACCGTCGAGACCGTCGAGGTCTAATCCCCATCCCTCCTCTCCCGCGATCCCTTATGATTCTTCTTGATCTAATTTTAGAGGAGGAGATCAAAGAGAATCTGTAACCATACCAGGTAATCTATGATCGCGTCACCGACCGGAGCCGGGGCTTCGCCTTCGTCACCATGGGCAGCGTCGAGGAAGCCAATGAAGCCATCCGGATGTTCGATGGATCTGTGAGTCTTCTCTCAGCATTTCTTTCATTCCTATCACGTGTTTGTGAAATTGATTTCTTGGATGGCAGCAAGTGGGGGGCAGGATAGTGAAGGTAAACTTCCCGGAGGTGCCGAGAGGAGGAGAGAGGGAGGTGATGGGGCCGAGGATGAGGACCCGGGGGTACATTGATAGCCCTCACAAGATCTATGCTGGCAATCTTGGATGGACCGTCACCTCCGAGGATCTGAGAAATGCGTTTGCTGCGCAGCCTGGCATACTTGGTGCCAAGGTCATCTTCGAGCGCGATACCGGCAGGTCCAGGGGGTTCGGCTTCGTCTCCTTCGCATCTGCCAAGGAGGCCCAGGCTGCCATGGAAGCCATGAATGGAGTGGTACAAGTCTCATCCTTTTCTATCTGGGATAATTCGCACTCTGTAATTGGGTGTCATCATCTGATAAAAGAATTTGAATGTGTTCTGGTTATGTAGGAGGTTGAAGGGCGGCCTCTGCGATTGAGTCCGGCAGCGAGGACTCCGGCTGCCAGTCCTTCACAGGACTCTGGAGTAGAGGTTGACTCTCAAGAAGCCTCATCAGCTTCATTGGAGGAGTCTGGGAAAGAAGAAAGCTCGGTGCAGTCTAGTGTTAGCTACTGAAGAATGGTTGGATGAGTAGGGATCTATGATGCTTCAATGCAGTTCTACAAGATCATGGGGTGATTTGGAGGGTATGGTGGTGTGTTTTGGGTGAAAAATTTACAGAACATCATGAACTTCTGATCAAAAATGGAAAGGTCTGCAATAACTTAAACAATATTTCTGGTCATTATGTCTTGAAGATAATTTCGTATTCAAAGGCCTTGGGATGTTGGAAATTGACTAGGAAAATGTCTTTTACTTTCTAAACTTAGTTAATTCTGTTGCAGTATGGGATTGGCAGTTTTGGTTTGGGTTAGTTGGACTTGAAGAGTCTGTAATTTAATTTCTGTGGAAGCTTGCTGCTGATCAATAAAAATATTGCCCTTTTTCCTGCATGCATGTGGGACTGGATTGATTAGGACCAGCCATATTGCTTAACATGAATATGGACACTCACTTTGATTCATAAGATTCAGATTCATTGTGTATTACTTGTGACGTCAACTGCAAACTCCTAGAAAAGCTTCCAGTTGCAATACAACCTAAAAAATGCATCAAATTCATTTAATCAATGGTATCAGTGAATTTTTTCCTTTTACTTTTGAACCACAGGTATATATCTAAAAATGTTGCTCTGGTTACCCTACATGACTGTTCAACAGTGCAGACAATCTATTCTTTCTAATAATTAGGATTTATGGTAGTCCATGAACCTGGCAATTTGGATATGGTAGCAGCACTTATCAATAAATTTCCTCACAAACATCAAAAAATTTCACACCTTATTTCATTGCTGCAATGCAGCTGCAAAATACTGAGATAGAAAGTCATATATACGTACAGTCTCAACATGTTTGGAAGTATAATAATAAAAAAAATAAAAAGGTACATCGCAGAACATGAAAAAAAACCATGGAGAACTTCAATTTTGGCACTAGTCATTTGTGATATGACTTGTTTAGTGATCACCATGATGGATACACGTCCCTCTTCTGCCAAATTCATACATGTTCTTCACTGGATGTTAAGACCACTTTCTAGAAGAGCATCTGCAGCTGTATCTAAGTCTTGGGGAAAGAAGACCCTGCAAAAATGAATGTTTGATTAAAGTCAAAGAATGCAGAATAAGTAGTTGAACTTAAACAATTAAAAAAAAAAATTGTAAATAGATATGAGCACCAAGAAAACATCAAGTTATTTGAATATCAACTAAGCAGTCATTGCTCCTGCAAAACAACCGAATCTTAATATATATGGCAGTTTTTTAGGCATTCCATGCCCATCAATAATTTGGATGCTTCCCAAAGTGGAGAGGATGAACAATATCAGTGAGAAAAATCTACTATTTTCAACAGTCAAGCACCCCCACTTCTGCGACACACACATAAGAAAAAGGAAGAAAAAACAGTAACTTGCTCAAAGCATTGAGCTTACAGTAGTTGGACAATAAAAGGATTGCTGTTCATATTATATCAGAATATGCAATAGATCTGGCAGATAAAATTGGATGTTCTGATGGAATTGGCTCAGACCTCTACAAGAACATAGGATGACCTAGCGTGATCTGAATGGAGAAAAGTAAGGGCAAAAGAACAAAAGGAATTTTTTTTTTAAAAAAAAAGGAATAGGTTGAAGCAGACAAAATGCTATCAGATAGGAAAATTTTACGTGAAAATTTTGCTCACTAAGATGCATACATCAGATAAAGGTAGATTCTAACCTTCTCTTGAACATACTGAAATTACCTGCAAGTATTATGGTATAATGTTTTGCTCAAGGGTTCTGCATCACCAATACCTTTACAACCAGCAACCACCTCAAGGACTTGCCTGGAAAAGAAGGCATCAACATTTTTGCAATCAAATATATAAAGAAGTAACAAGGAGACTTCCCCTAAATAAAAAAAAAATCTAAGTCTATCTTATGGTTTCCATATATGACAGTGAGTGCCTGTGAAAGTGCAGACTGTATACAATGATACTAACTGACCAGAGTTTCCTAAGTTGACATAAAATGAAACATGGACATAAAAGGGCTGTGCAACCAGATTTTGTAAAGTAAAATGAAATGCATTAAACAAGGTTCGGGAGATAACATTTTTTTAACTAATTCTCATATTAATCTGGACTATATTCGTATATGGACTATTTGATAAGCACTTCGATAGAAATAATGATCGACTCGCTCAAACCTAGTTCTTGTACAAATCGTCTCTCTCAGTCAGCTCATTATCATAGTTTTCCTTTCATTTATTGGCCTCGCATTTGGACCATTACAAAGCAAAGAACATAATTCAACAACTGCATGGTTTTGACAAATAAAATTGAATTCAAACTGGCTCAACAAAGACTTTTACGAATCAAAGGATTTTTTCACTTTGTTTTGTAGAGATAGTAATCATCTAAATTGTTTTTGGGATCTCTTGTATATACTTAATCAATGTTTTCATTAGATTCTTTATGCAGGTCCTCCTTAAAATTACATGAAGTCGAACAATAGCTAAAGATTGGAAAAGATGGGAGCATACATCACAAACAGGAACATAGACATTATAATGTCAACCATTATGATCTTGCAAAGCTAAGTTTTTCCAAATGACCAACTCATGGAGATGCTAGTAAGTTTCCACATAAATGAGATAAGGCTGGTGTTGGGGTAATATAGATCGCCCCAAGTCACGTGAGTATGTTGCGGAGCACGTAATCGAGAGCACCCGAACTCCCGACCTCGGATGCGCCCGACCTCGGACATGTCCGACCTCCGAGCTCCCAACTCGACGCCCGACCAGGCGCCCGATCTCAGAGCTCTCGATCTCGGAACTCGTCACCTCGGAAGTCCGACCTCACCATTCACATACGACAGTCATATCCTTCCGTAGTCCGATCAGAGACATACCCTGCCATTGCCCCCAGCATTTAATGCGCGTGGCTCCTGAAGATCTCCGGCTCACTCCACCATTAATGCACGTTTCCGGCTCACTCAACCGTCATCACGCATGGCTCCTGAAGACCTCCAGCTTACTCCACAATTAATGCGCGTCTCCGGCTTACTCAACAATTAATG
>JAOXJJ010000069.1:18614395-18632147 GCA_025769935.1 Phoenix roebelenii | reverse complement strand
CCCCAAGTCACGTGAGTATGTTGCGGAGCACGTGATCGAGAGCACCCGAACTTCCGACCTCGGATGCGCCCGACCTCGGACATGTCCAACTTCCGAGCTCCCAAACCGGCGCCCGATCTCGGAGCTCGTCACCTCAGAAGTCTGACCTCGCCATTTACATACAGCAGTCATATCCTTCCGTAGTTCGATCAGAGACCATACCCTGCCATCGCCCCCAGCATTTAATGTGCGTGGCTCCTGAAGACCTCCGGCTCACCCCACCATTAATGCACGTTTCCGGCTCACTCAACCGTCATCACGCATGGCTCCTGAAGACCTCCAGCTTCCTCCACAATTAATGCGCGTCTCCGGCTTACTCAACAATTAATGCGCGTGGCACCTACTGTCTACGGATCTCCAGTTCTCCACGGCAAGTCAGCTCGGCCGCATCCAGTCGGCCGTGACAACTCCCTGACTCCGACCTCAAAGCATTAATTCGCCTGATCGTGCAACGTGTTCAGTTATACTGCGGTCTCGCCTCGTCACATCACAGGTAATCCAGCACCTCTCTATAAAGGAAGAACTCCTCCATTTTAGAGGAGGCTGGCGGACAGAAACTCTGATACACACTATTTTCTCCTCGTATACACTTGCCCCCTCTGACTTAGGCATCGGAGGGCCGGCGCCGGAAAACCCGGCCACCGGCTTTCTTACAGGTCCAGCGGAGGATGCCGCCCGCCGACGGATCGCCGCCCGCCAGCGCCTCGCCGGAGCTCCACCTTCTCGGCCGACCGGTTGCCCCCGGGTCCAGTTTCCAGCAACAGCTGGCATTCCTGTAACCTGAACCATCAGTTTGAGAAAGAGATAATCCACACCATGGTATCCTTTTCTAAGATACGTGGTGGGGAAGAATTTCTTCCTTATGCTCAAAACCTTCCCATCAGCACATCGCGCTATTTCCTGGGTAGAGTCCTCCAATTTATCCTTGCAAAAGAAAAATGAAAAAAGAAGTCTTTTTCCTTTCTTGAGCCGTTAGACTGTACTTCAACTTTTCCATTTTCAAATTTTTGGTTTTCTCAGATGGATTTGTTTTCTCATCGATTACCTCAGACTCATCAACTGTTATGCCATACATCTCCCATGCTGCACCCAGCATCCATTAGATTCCCTGCCTTTCACATTCCATGCATTAATAAAAGTCCCCAAAACATATGTACTGCAGGCACCAAAATCCATCATTGCATGGAAATATTTGACTCTGTAACATACCCAAAGACCATGCCTCGCACCCTCCTATGCTAGCCACAAACCAGGTGATTCCTACAACAGAGGAAATGGGGAAATGCCAGGTGATACTTCATTCATGCTTTAAAAGAAAAAAAGGGGGAAAAAGGAAAGGAAAGGAAAACGTGGTCAACAAAACCCATATTTCTATAATACATCCTCTCTTTCATCATGGGACGAGAACATCCAATGCTCATTGGAAGATCCAATGCAGCACTAGCCAAACATCATGAATTGAGATGTGTGAATGTGAATGCATAATACATCAACATTCATGCCCATGTAATGTTATTGTGACCATGTATCTCATAAACTTTTGGTGTGACATATGTTGCTAGAACTGCATTGGACCAAATGTCCAATTGTCCACAAATCACTCGTAAAGATTTGGAAGACAAGCAATGTATCAACAGCAACAATCATTCAGAGCATGTGGCGATGCATCTTACACATCTTGGTGCATGATATCAGAATGCACTGCGCCGGTCCATCAGCAGAGTATCAGACCTAGCCAGGTCCTTCACCTCTTCTTTGACATGACATTAATGTAGCACTAATCCTTGCAACCCTCATTCCATCTCTCTATACATGAGATGCAGTCATACAAAGGAGTATTTTATGATGAAAGATTGAGATTTTAAGGATTTGCATGACCTATTTAAAACTACGTGTAGTTATCAAAAGGATAAGTATCTAACCAGCAAGCACGATCGCACCAAATGCAATGCACAGATCAAGTGGATAAAATATCTGATGGATGGTTATCATACCATAAACTAATAAAAATGTTTTGGAATATATTTTCTTTATCATGTTACTAGTTCGAGACAAAGGAGAATCTAATGGATGCCTGTGATTCCATAATCAACAATTTTTGGGGGGTTTCATTTTTTTTCTTAATTACGGTGAACAGTTACTATCTTTTTTATTATTTGAATTATTGCAGGATACTTGTTGACGGATGGACATGACCCTATCAAATTAACAATTCTATGCATATGCATGTAAAAACAGGTAACTGAAAGGATTCCAGATTTTATCAGTGGCATCTAGCCATTATATATTTTTCTGCGTAAAACATGAGTAGAAGATCATAATACGAAATCTAAGGTTACTACTCATCATGTCATGCCATCTAACACTTTGGTGTCTCTTTCTTTTAAGCATCTTAGGACCTTCATTCAATTTTTAATATATACAATTTATATTACAAATACATATGGCTCATGTAGTCAGCATATGGGGTTTGGGAAGGTGATGACGAGGTGCGGTTGAAGGTAAGGGAAGGTTTGGTTGGGAGAAGAGCAGAAAGGTGATGCTAAGAAAAATGCAGTGGAGCAAGTTTTATCGATTAGCTTGGGTTTAATTGTTGAAGTAGCAACTAATCAAATTGTTTTAATTCTTGATGTTATGGAGGGCTTAAATTATGCCTAAAATTTGAAACAAAAATATCAAAAGCTATACTTTGAAAACTAAAATTATATTTTAAAATTAATTAATAATATTATAATTAAAAATCTTAAGAACCATTATTGCAGGTATGTAGGGATTAATGTTCCAAGCCAGCAAGTCATCAAAAAATATTCAATATTATATCATATCATTCGAAAAAAATAATATCAACAAATGAAATAATGAGACCTTGAATTTTAAAAAAAAAAAAAAGTTACTGCAAATAACTTTTATGTTTTTGTTAACTTTCGATACACTACGCAACCTTTCTTACGATAGCATGTATAATCGCATGGAAAAAGGTATAGTGTTCAAGTACTATGTAAGCATGTAACTATCTGTGTACAAGTTACATGCTTGCATGCATGCATCCATGTATGTATTGTATGTACAAGTAACATAGGACTTAATTTTGCAGAAAACCATGGACCCTAATTTTCTCCTCAACCCAATGTAGATCGTATGAGAAACCCAAATTGGATTGCCACGACTTTCTTGAATGACCATATGTACATCAGATTCCAGAAATTAGATGATCTCCATTTATTTTAAGTTGCGAATATTCACATTCTATGTCACAATAGAATATTAGCATGTGGTAGTCAGCAAATCAAGTTCCCACACAAATAGATATCAATAATATGATGTTCATATCATCAAATCAATAATCATGGTCATGATTTTAATCATGAAGCAACCCACTGAACTTCATCTTGGCTAATCATTTGGTTGCACCAACAAAAGAACTTCACATTGAGGAAGTCAAAAAATTGTACAAAGAAAAAAGATCTAGCTTTCTAACTTTTCATTGCAAACATCATGCATAAACATCAAATGGCATCAATACAAAGATGATAATAACAAAAAGGAAAGATGAAAACTTTAGGGTGTCTTAGAGTCTATATTACACTGATTTTCTTGCAATTCTTAAAGCATTAATAACAATCATGAATAGTTAGCCTTCCAATCTAATTTACGGTATACAGTTTCTGGACAAGGTGAAGTCATATATTAGACATATTTAGGTGACATAAATTGCTTTACAAGACAAAGAAGGAAGATCAACAAATTCTTTTTAATCAGTTGGACAAGATCAGAACACAAAGAAGATCTGAAATTCTAACCGAAATGAAGTTATTTGACTTTTCTTCTTTTCTTTCCATTTTCTATGTAATCTGAAAAAATTAAGATGACCTAATCTCATCTGAAGGCTTGGAAGATCATTCAGATCCTCTTTTCAAATTGGAGGATTAACAAAATCAGAATTTTAACATACTCCTTAATTTTATATCAATTGACAATTGAAACAACTTAATAACTGATGTTATCAAATTCACTTAATTATGACACAAAAAATCTTTACAAGTAATTTTGTGTAACCAAGTTGTCAAGCAAGAACCAATGAGCTGGCACAGTATGTGCTGCTTCCACATTACATAGAAGGCAGTAAAAGGACCACTGAGCATTTTCTCTATTCATCTGTATATTTTCTAGGACAATCTTGTCCATAACTCAGCACTTAGGTTAAATACATTGCCTTTTAATTAACATCAAGTATTTGCTTCAAAATTTAGACAGTTATTCTGAAGCAGCATATCAGGCAAGCCAAGCAACAAAAACCAGAAA
This sequence comes from Phoenix roebelenii, assembly GCA_025769935.1. NCBI lineage: Eukaryota > Viridiplantae > Streptophyta > Magnoliopsida > Arecales > Arecaceae > Phoenix > Phoenix roebelenii. The sequence goes on along the minus strand of JAOXJJ010000069.1, from coordinate 18,627,806 downwards.
TATCAGTTCATGGCTATAAGTCGATCCATTTAGCATTGTTGCTAAGGGCTAAAGCCACCGAAGGCATTTTACAACTTGTGAACCAGTTATTAGAATCATGTGTATCTCCCTGAAAAAAGATGGAGATACTAATATATAGCAACTAAGAAAGGTTTTAGATGTACCAGTTAGATGCCAAAGAGATTACATAACTAAATTATATAAGATGCTTCCTTTAATGCTATTTGTTCTTCAGCTAGCATATATAATTCTCCTTTATCATTACAAGTGTTGGCTAAAGAACAAGTAATGATAAAATGGCATTAACTCGACAAAATTCCTATATTTGGGAAAAAGAGTTCAAGTCAATAAAATCAAAGTTACAAATATACATAGATAAATTCTTAACATATAACTGCAATGCATTCATTAGTTGATAATGTCACATAGTGACAGTCTGAGTAACTAGTTACACACCAGACTTCTGACTACTGGAAATAGATGAATAGATGAGACACAGTCAGAATATTAAAAGCTCATAAAGCAAATATTGAGATAAGTTTTACTTACCTAACTACACAAGGCTCGTTGCGATCTTTAACAGTTGAGTCAGGCTCATACTTCTCTTTTTTCTTAGAAGGCCAGACTGATTTCACAAATTTTATGCCGGCATGAGTATTCTTGATTCCACAGTATGGTGAGTCTGTCTCTATCATCATCCTCTCAATTGGAATGCCTCTCAGAACATCAAGATTCTCAGTTGTCTTCAAAGAGCACCCATTAACACCTATTCAGTCAAAGATGTAGGAACTTTCAAAACTTTTCTGATTTGGACTGCTTTCTGTTGGTTACAGAACCTTTCTGATTTGGACTGCTTATACTGGCATTCTTCCAAATTCATATAAATTGACCAAGACAAAGACCACATGCAGTTCACAACTTCACATGGAGTATAATAAGTAAAACAAGTGAAATGGACAATTTCTCAATCACAATTCAGAGAATGACATGAGCATATTAGAAACTCAAGAATGGTGTCACAACTGAAGGAAACTGTTCCAATTGAAGGAGAGAGAAAATGCAACACAGTCAAATTGCCATTTTGTAAAACAATGCCTTCCAAGATGATCTCCACTGGACAAATACCATAACTACTTAACAATGTGATAAAATTGACAGTTGTTCTAATATGCAAGGCACGGATAAAGAGCTTAACTGATCACCTATAAAAAGATTATCAAATGATAGAAGTTTGTCACGATCTTCTGCACTACCAGTAAATGAATGAGCAACCCCAGCACTGAACCTGTTGAATAAACAAAAAGTGAATTTTCAAAGCGTTACCTAGTGTTATAGCTTGTGCATACAAATGTAAATGCACAGAAAGAGACATCTGCACACATACACCTATCTTAGCTTATAAAAACTAATTAATATATGAGCATGAAAGGCCTACAACTCCCATTAGTTATAGGAAAAGGCAGTAAAGACCAAGGTCTGCCGAACCAGTACCAGGACCCATACCAGTTGGCGGCCGGTTCAGTATCGTACTAGTTCGGGACCCTACCAACGCACGCTACGTAGAGGTGTGCTGGTTCCGAACCGGCACGCCATGTTTTTTCAATATTTTTTAGGTTTGATATATTGGTAATAATTTTTTTCAACTTTATCAATGATTTTAAGTATAATTTATTTTTTTTATGTTTATGTGATCCCGATACAACCTAAATGATACCTCTTGATGTTTTAGAGTGATGCAAAATATAAAATAATTAGTGAAATATTGCATGCTACAAAAAGCAACATGAAATATTCTAAATTCAATTAGTGAGATACAAAATATAAAATACAATCAATTACATATATTTAAAGTACAACATACATACCGATATCTAAAATCTCATCGAGTGGCGATGCCTCTCGTAGATATATCAATCATTAGCATAATCAGGAGGCACATTAGCTCATCCCTCTAAACAAGCGGCATTGTAGTCTTTTACACTCATTCCACAAAGAACGCGCTCTGGGTTATAACCACTCTCAAATCTCTCGATAAATCTCTGGCTCTAAGAGGTATCATCTAGCTGATAATACAGCTATAAAGAAGTTTATCTGAATATGCCAGCAGCAAAATTCGACCTGTTAGATACTCCAAGTTGCGTAGGGTAATAAGCACCGGAAGACGATGCCTCAGACGCACTATATCCATATCTATATCCGTATGGGTCATAGGCTGCCTGTAGCTGCGGATAATATGATCCAATTGACGACTCGAAACCTGATATGTCAATGAATCCTACTCCACGTGTGAGATCATCTGCAGCTGCATCGTGTCCTCCTGAATGATCTCAAGCTTGTCTCCTATATGCAAGCATATCCTCACGGGCTCTACCAGATCGTGTACTGTAATCCATATCCTGTGTAGCATGCGTAAACTGAAACTCATCAGTGAATCGAAAATCATTCTATGGTTGTATCCAATAAATGGTGGTCTCATAAGGTAGAAAAGAGGAGGCATGCCTTGTTTTAGGTTGGATCTTCCTTGAATCGTCGAAATCAACGCATTTTTTTGGCCCGGAAGAGGGAGGTTTGAAGAAATGGTGAAGGCCTGAGAAGGCTTTGCGAATCAGGCAGTTCACACCAATTCCACTACGAATCGGCTGGCTCCGAGCGGTTCGGGGCGGGTTCGGACCAGTTCCGAGCAGTTTGAGATCGATTCTAACTCCCACAGTCGAACCCGATTCTGACTCCCATAGCTGAATCGACCTAGTCCTACACTGAATCGGCTCAGTACAGCCCAAACCGAGCAGTTCGGCCGGGTTCGGCACACCTTGGTAAAGACCTATGTTACTTCAAATAAAACTAATGAATTTTCAATCAGCTTGATGAAATTTCATCTTCCACAAAAAATATAAATAGTGGTTATTTACAAGATAAAGAGTAAGAACAGATTAATGAAGGTAAACGGAAAAATAATCTGTATGAAAAGAGTTTATTTTTGTTGTTTCCCTTTTGAATATGTAGCTGCAAAGGCAATCTGATTTAGTGTCCTGTAACTGTTACTGCTACTTTTGATGCCGGTTTATATACCAAGGTCATCTTGATCTTGGTAAGGTCTCTATAAGTTTGAGAAAGCAGTTTTTACTATATTTGCTTTGTAATCTTTAGATACTCCTCTGGGGATAGTATGATCCAAGTTTCTTTCTATAGAGGTTATACTGCTTCCCTAGGACCTGCTGCCTGGTTGTATCACTCAGTACAAGGCAAAGGGGGTTTAAATGGTATTACCCACCGTCCCTAATTTCTTTAAAAACGAAGGATTTAAAAAATAGCCTGCTAATTATGCCATTCGATAAGATGGGAGTTTTCTCACCAAATGTAGCCTTCAAGTTCTCGATCAATGAGTTTCCAAATGATGGAAAACCAGATCACATTAATGTTATAAGTAAGGCTCTTCTATGACTTGGCACCATCACCTATCTGGATTTGAATTAATATGATGTTCCTAAACTATGCAGAACTGGAAAAAGTTGTGATGTTACAAAACCTAAAATGATTTGGTAAAGCTTGTTCTAGACCTGGCTTTGTCATTATTTTACAGGTCAAGCTTGTCAACAAATCATGCTCATGTTTACAGGAGAAGCTTGTCTATGACATAACCTAGTCACTCTATTTGGATTTCAAAATCCATATGATGTTCATAAAATTAATAGAACTAGAAGAAGTTGGAGTGTTACAAAACCAAAACCATTTGGTTTTGCAGTCTCCATGATTACATTTGGTTTTGCAGTCTCCATGATTACCTGTGCTTATTTTGAGCTAAAATGTTACAAAAGTCTTCAGCAGCAGCACGCATGTGCAGAAACATGGGTAGTTTCACAGCTTCTGCCAATTCGAATTGCTTTTCAAAGTACCTAAATGAAAAGCATTGCAAATATTAATAATACTAGCATAGAGTCAACGTTAGCATGCATAACATGGATGCGTGTATCATGGATAGGCCTATGACCATGAGTGAGTATGCATGAGAATGTGCTGCATGCGCGTGTGATCCACATGGGAAGGCATGCTAGACATCATTTAATCTCAGAGTATCACGCTTTTGTGTGTTAAAAGTTCAGCAGCACAGTCTAGCATAGTTGAAACCATGAGAAAGCTCTTGATCATGGTTAAAACCACATTTACAAGCTATTATGCAAAGGAGGGCAGGTGAGTACATGTATATAATAACCAATTACTTCTGAAAGCTTCATATACTTGCTAGAACATTAACCTGGATTGCACCACCTGGACACTGCATTAAATACTTAATGACTAAATTTTAGCTGCCTCCAGCTTTGTCAAGTTCATTCCTTCAGGACATAGTTGATCCTGTTAGTCCATTGTAATTTAAAAGTGCTATCTAAGTATGTAGAGCATTTATATTCAACATTTTGCATAATTTTTTAGTGTACAGATGTGTTATATTGGATACCTGGCCCAAATCATGTCAATATGTCTCAATATATCTATAATAGAATTGTTCTATTGCCTATTGGCATATGCATGTATATGGTCATGCACAGAGAAAGAGCAAGAGGGGGAAAATTTTATAAAATTATAAAATGAGTTTTCAACATACTTCTTCTGTGTTTCAGAAGGGCAGAATTGAAGCCTGTCATAATCCAGTCCACATTCACCAACCGCCACCACCTACATCAAAATTGAATTTTGCAGGTTCAGACCAATACAGAGATACTTTATGCTCGGTGATGCACATACTACAAAAAAGAAAGGAAAAGAAATTCTCCTAATTCATAATCCAGAAGTAGCAACGAAAGCAAATATGATCTTTCATTTAGAAATAGATGTGAAAGCTGGCTTCGTGTTATGTATTTATTCAAATGCCAACAGCTGCCCTTTTTTCAAATATCCAGCATCAAGCTTCATATCCTCCAATATGACGTTTGCTTAACCTATGTAATCTACTTCCTTCAAGGATATGTTTAACATGCATATAAAAAACATGGTGCTCAAATTGTCACAGCCCATGTTATATTCTCTCAATTTCATCTCGTCCATAACTCCACAGTAACTATGTCTGTCAACTTCCCTCAATGTTTCAGAAAATGCTTTTTCTATATGACATCAAAATGTTCTCGAAGGGAAGAACCCACATGGGACATTTCAAGATGCCAGTAGATAGGCTCAACGAGCATCTCCTTTTGCTAATTTTACAGTACAGTTTTCTTGAGAAGGAACAGAGTTTCCCCAGTCCTCAAAAACAACAGCATATAGTTCTAATACATGATTGAATGCCAATTACAATAAACCATGAAGGCAGAGCCTACCTTCCCTTTCTGAATTCCCTCCTTGGCCAACGACACAAGCGTCTGAAAGTGCTTCTCAGGATCACCACTCTCTTCAAACTCCTAAAAAAAACAGTAAAAGGACTAAACACTCAATTTGGTATTGGCTAAAAATCAAAGTCTATTACCATCTAGTGACCAGCTAAAGGAGACTAATCACCTTGCATCTAGTGGGATGCACACCAACTGTACAGAAGAGCCGTCCTGCACGAAATAGCAGAGAATCAAAAAAAGTAAATTGAATTAACTTATCTGGGGCATTAAATCGAACAACTCATATGCTATCATGCAGCTAAACCACAGCAAACAAACCATCGGTCTCTGCGATGGCGAGGGCCTCCTTTGATTCCTCAAGCGAACCCCCTGTGACCTTTTACATTTCAAAAAAAAAAAAAAAGAGAGAGAGAGATTAATAAGCTCGAGTACAAAAGAGGCAATATCCTTGAAAGGAGAGAGACGGAGTTCACGATGATGCGGTCTACGCCGGCACTCCACGCCCTGGCCAGCACAGCCGGGATGTCTGCCACGTGATATTGCCTGCCATTGTATATCCCCTTGAACATATTATCTGCAGCAAATTTTTGATCTCTAGTTTTGAGATTTTGTTAAGCTCTGGTGAATGGGAAAAGAAAACTATACGAGAGAGTAATGGCTAATTCACCTGTGAGGTTGACGGCAATGTCTTCTCTCCAGCGATTTGAGAAGAGTGGGAATTAGCGAGATTAATAGACAGCAACGAGGAAAAGAAAGAGAGAGAGAGGAGAGGAGGAAGGGAGATGGAAGCAGTGACTTGCCTATCATTCTGACGGTGGAAGACATCGCCGTGGCGAATGGGGAAATAATTGGGTGTCTCGCGTTGATGAGAAGAGTAGGGGAAAGAGAGGAGAGGGAATAATTCGCAAGAGGCTTCTGACTTTGATAAATCGAGCGAGGCAGTAAAGCTTCTTTTTTTTTTTTATGATACGAGAGAGCAGGGATATAATCGTATAATCATAGTTAAGTAATGTTATGGCGGCATTTTATAATGCTGTGATTTCCGAGAAGAATTTTAATATCACCCGCCTCTTTTTGAATATCTGGCAGGGGACTTCTCTCCATTCAGGCCGTCGTATTTCCAAGAGGGCCACAGCCTACAAGGATGAAAGAATGGCTATATATTCATTATAAAGGTTGTCTTCTTGAGGAGCTAATAGTGCTTCCTCCTTGGCAGCATAAAAATCTATTATCTAATATACACACGCGCGCATATATATATATATATTATTGCTGGAAATTGCACCCGGAGGCGACTGTCAGCGGAGAAGGAGGAGCTCCAGCGTGAGATGGTGGGTGGTGGTCCGTCGGCGAGCAACGTCCTCCGGGGGGGCTGCAAAAAGCTGGTGGCCGAGGTTTCCGGCGTCGGCCCTCCGATGCCTAAGTCAGAGGGGGCAAACGTATAAGAGGAGAAGAAATATGTCTCAGAAGTTTCAGAGTTCAACCCCTCCTAAGATGGAGAGGTTTTCCTTTCATAGAGGGGTACAGGATTACCTGTGATGTGACGAGGCGAACGGGTTACCCTTATGATTGAGCATGTCATATGAGTTAATGCACGATCGTGTGAATTAATGCATTGCCGTAGGAGATCAGGCCGGAGCCAACAAGTCGTCGTGGCTGATCGGATGTAGCCGAGCGAGTCAGCTGTTTGTCGTGGAGGGCTTGAGATCCGTAGATAGCATGCGCATTAATTGTTGAGTGAGTCGGAGATCTGCGAAGGCATGCGCATTGATTGTTGAGTGAGCTGGAGATCTGCGGAGGCCATGCGCATTGATTGTTGGCAGTGGTACCAGGGCATGGTCCCTGGTCGAGTTGCAGAAGGATGTGACCGTGGCGGGTGGATTGGTGAGGTCGGGCGCCAGGTCGGGAGCTCTGAGGTCGGGTGCCTGGTCGGGCGCCAAGTCGGGAGCTATGAGGTCGGGTGCTAGGTCGGGAGCTCTGAGGTCGGGCGTCTCTGATCACATGCTGGCGATGTGCTCACGTGCTTTGGGGTGATTTATATTCCCCCAACACTACCCCCGACTTCCGAGTTTGAGCCGCTTGCGAGCTCGGACGTGGGAAGTAGTTACCTTTATTGCAATGGTGGGGGCCAGGGAAACTTAAATTATTCCGGCGCTCCGCAAGCTTCGAGGCGTTTTTAATGAGGGGAGATGGAGCGACGCCCTTTAGCCCTTCGAGACCGCCTCGCGTGGTGGGCTCATGATGAGGCTCCGAGATTCAATGGGACGTTGCCTTGATTCTGTATTCGAAGCGTCGGTTGAGGTAAAATATGTCGCTTTGGTTTTCGGGGCCGATACGTGGCACGATCTGGACAGAAAGCGGGATCCAGTCCCGCCGATCTGGGCCGTCAGGAGAGGCTATATAAACCCTCCAGCTTAGCCCTAAAAAGGTCTCACTTGGCGGCTTTTCGTTGCTGCTCCCCCTTCTTCCTCCATTTCTTTTCTCCTTTCCCAGCTATGACCGAGCCTCCCTAGCGGTGCCCTAAAGCGATTTACGACGACCCCTCCGTAGATCATCTTCCCACGTTGGCTTGGGGATCCCCCTTCTTCTTTTTCTTTTTTCGTTCTTTGTTTTCTTCTTCGCCCTTCTTTTTGAAAAATGGGTTCTAGTCCAAATGAGGTCGGGTCTAGCCTGACTGAGGAGGAGCTTGAGCTGGTCCGTTCCTGGTTCTTTTTTCAGCCCGGGTTTCATCTCGAGCCTGCAGGGCCGGAGGACCGGATGACGAGACCTCCTCCAGGTCGGATCAGGGTGTACGTTGAGACACTCTGGGCCGACCTGCGGTTCCCTTTCCATCAGTTTGTGAACGATTTGCTGGTAGAGTACCGCTCGTCCCAGCACAGTTCACTCCGAACTCATGGAGGACCATTGTCGGGTTCTTATCTCTTTGCTTTGCGCATGGGATTCCGACCTTGGTAAGTGTCTTCCGCCGGTGCTTCTTGTTGAAGTCGAACCCGACGGACGAAGAGTAGTTTTACTTCGCCTTTCGGGACGGTATGTCACTCTTCCGAGGTGCCCCTTCCTCCATTCATGAGTGGAAGGGAAGGTTTTTCTTCCTTTTGTCCGATGTCTCGTGGGGATTTGACCTGAGATGGGGGCATCCCCGGGTGAAGGCCCTCAATAGGCTCACCCAGCTTTCGGCGGACGAGTAGAGGGTTCTTGACGCTCTGCGTGGTCTCAGGAGGAACATCATTCTGACCGACCTCCTAAGCGAGGAGGCTTTGGTGAACGTCGGCTTGAGCTCGACGCGCCCCGAGGGTAAGAGCGGTCGCACTGCTCCTTCATTTTGTTGTTTTTTGCCTTATTTGCTCATTTCCTTCTTTTCTTACTTAGAATTTTTCTTCTTTTCTTCTTTTAAGACATTCCCAAAATGGAGACAAGCAACACATCCCTTTTCGCCCGACTGAAGAGGAGGGCAACCGAGACTGGCGGGTCTCTTCCCGAGCCCAAAAAGAAGGCCAGGTCGGCTTCCACTTCTGCCCCTGCCGAGTCGAGGGGCTCTGGGGACGGAACATCCGGGTCTGTCCGGGAAAGGGCCCTAGCCACTGAGCACGTGAGCTCGGGTTCCGGGGGGCGTCGGACTCGGCGCCTCCAGCCTGCACCGCCCCCATCTCTCGACGGGCAGGTCGTCCTATCATCCGCCTGCAGCGCTCGGGCCCCGAGCCGAGCAGAGGCCCTGGGGTCCCGAGGGCGTCCCACCCCATCGTCGCGAGCTCAGGCGGGCCAAGTTCGTCGGGGGCCGGAGGATGCTCCGGGAGGGGGTCTACGGACCCGGAGTCCCCGATCCGTGAGGGCAGTTCGGCCCTCTGAAATAGTGATGTCGCATGCGCAGTATTTCGCCGCGCGATGCTTTCGGCCGATCGGGCCGAGTTTGAAGCCCTCGAGCTCGGAAAGATCATCGATCAGACATATTGCAACGTTGTTCGGGTGAAATGCCTTCTCATTTTGTCTTTAGTTATCGTTATTTCCTCCACTTTCACTTATCGTTGTTTTTCCTGCAGCATTTCCACGAGATCGACACATTGGTATTCATAGCCTCGGGATGCCAGAATGAGGCTCGGCAATTCCAGAGGCAGCTGGAGATGGACGAGAAGGGGCTCGCCGATGCTGAGGCCGCGCGGGCAGAGGCCATCGCATGAGCGGAGGCTGCTGAGGCCGGACGGCGATCGGCCATCGACGTGCTCGAGGAGGAATGGGCCGCGCACAACCTAGCGAGGTTAGAGTTGCGTGCCTCCAAGGCACGTTTGGCCGAAGCCCGCACCGAGGCCGCCGGCCATAAGTACGAGGCGGGGTTCTCCGCCTGAAGGTTGAGCAGCTTGAGGTCCGAGAGAAGAGGGCACTCGAGCAAGCCCAAAATGCAGTGAAGCTCTTCAAAGAGTCAGAAGAGTTCCGCAACATATTGGAGGAGGAGATCGTGCATGGGTTCCTCCAGGGCTTCAAGAACTTTCAGAGGCAGATGGCGCAGTTCCGCCCCCAGCTCGACCTCTCGGGGATTCGGCGAAGATCGGGGGTCAGCAAGGAGAGCGAGTTCGATTTTCCCGTGATGCTTGAGGCCGAAGAAGAGGTTGTCGAGGCCGAGGTCGCCGAGGCCGAGCGAACGGCTCAAGAGACTCCCATTGGGGAAGTTGCCGGAGGAGTTCCCGAGGCCGTTGGCAAAGCTTTGTCTAAGCCCGTCGCGGAAGGTCCCGAGCTAATTCCTGCCGAGGACCCCCAGGTGATCATCGTGGATGACCCTGGTGCCGACGAAGCCGCAGCCTCTTAGGACTTGGTCTCTTCTTTATTTTCCTCCTTTTCTTTTTGTTCTTCTTTTTTGTAAGCGAGGTCAGCCTTCGAACTCATTGTGCGGCCGAACCTCAATTTTGTACTTAGCCTTCAGGCTTTCATTAATGAAAAAATTTCTTTTTGCAAATTTATGGTTGTCTCCCTCTCTTTTTTGCGTAGTAAGTAAGCTTTTACTTTAATTGTTTAAGCCGAATCCTCTCCAGCAAATTCCTTCAAGTCTTCGGGCTCGGCCAAATTCATAGACCTAGGTTCCGATAGCATTCGCTAAGTTGTTAGGCTTAGCTCTGATGGGGATTGCGTTTAGGCTCCGGGTTTAGACTTTAGGAAAATTTGCTAAATCTTTGAGCTCGAATTTTGAGGAGGTCTCGCTAGGCCCCTAGGTTTGTCTTCTGGAAGAATTTTGCTTAGCCCTTGGGCTCGATTTTCCGATCGCCGAAGCATTGAGCTCGAACTCCGAAGGAGTTCTACTAGGCGTTTAGGTTTTCCTTCTGGATAATTTGGCCAAGTCCTTGGGCTCGGCTTCTAGGACAAGCTTGTCAAAGCTTTAAGGTCTGACTTCGAAAAGATCGTAGACTAAGGTCAGGCTATCATTGGGGCTTTCGTGCTTTTTGATCTCGAACTTGGTCGAGGTTTTGTCGATTGTTTCGTAGTATAAACATGTAGATGTAATGATGTAGGTGTTGGGTAGGGTCATACCTCTTGCACCATCGGAGTCGGTCATCTCAGGTTGAGGTAAGCGACTTCGCCCTGTGGTCGGCTTTTTAGGGACGTTCCTCAGCTTGCAGTCCGCTTCGGGCATGCTTGCACATCGGGAGGTGTTGTCGTCGTCGGGCGCCACAGGGGGCCGCATAGGTACTATCCCGTTATCGTTGTCGGGCACCACAGGGGGGCGCATAGGTACTACCCCGTTGTCTTTCCAAGGTCGAGGGAGCTTGGGCTCGCTGTTGACTCAACGGAGCATCCTGACCTTAGTTGAGAAATCGAGCACGAGGTTGAGGGAGCTTGGGCTCGCTATCGACCTAGTGACGCTTCTCGAGGTCGAGGGAGCTTGGGCTTGCTGTCGACTCAACGGGGCATCTCGACCTTAGTCGAGAAATCGAGCATGAGATCGAGGGAGCTTGGGCTCGCTGTCGACCTGGTGACGCTTTCCGAAGTCAAGGAAGCTTGGGCTCGCTGTCGACTCATCGGAGCATCTCGACCTTAGTCGAGGAATCGAGCACGAGGTCGAGAGAGCTTGGGCTCGCTGTCGACCTGGTGATTCTTTCCGAGGTCGAGGGAGCTTGGGCTCGCTGTCGACCTGGTGACGCTTTTCGAGGTCGAGGGAGCTTGGGCTTGCTGTCAATTCATTGGGGCATCTCGACCTTAGTCGAGAAATCGAGCACGAGGTCGAGGGAGCTTGGGTTCATTGTCGACCTGGTGACGCTTTCCAAGGTCGAAGGAGCTTGGGCTAGCTGTCGACCTAGTGACGCTTTCCGAGGTCGAGGAAGCTTGGGCTTGCTGTCGACTCAACGGGGCATCTCGACCTTAGTCGAGGTCTTTGAGAAAGATCAAGATCGAGCTCGACATCGACGTGGTGAGGCGTTCCAGACTTGGCTGGGGCATCCGAGCTTGGTCAGGCATCCGAGCTTGGTCGGGCATCCTGAGATTCATGAGCATCCCAATATCAGGAAGAACATGGAATAGTTAAAGAAGAGTTGTAAACAAATTATCATAAGTAGGGGGCGAGAGTTGTGTTCCCAATCGTTGATGACTCCTGGAGGGTTTACTGGTAGTACATCCGAAGATTTTTGGTATTCCAGCTTAATGGAATGAGCGTCCCTTCGAGAGACTCCAATTTGTATGCTCCGGGCTGCTGGACTCGCGCGATCCGGTATGGTCCTTCCCAGTTCGGGGCAAGCTTCCCCTGCTCGGTGGGCTAATAAACTTCTGCTTTCCTGAGGACAAGATCTCCTACTTTGAAAAGCTTAGCCTTCACTCTCGAGTTGTAGTACTGCCCCTGAGTTGGGAGGAGTTGGAGGTTGCGTCGTAATGTTCCACTCTTGGTGAAGGAAGCCCAACTTTCAGAGGGATGACAGTCTCCGTTCCGTATGCCAGGTTGAAGGGGATCTCGCCGGTAGAAAGTCGGAATGTGGTTCTATAGGCCCAGATGACATCATAGAGGTCTTCAACCCATTGTCCCTTGGATCGGTCGAGCATGGCCTTGAGCCCCTGAGGATGGTACGATTCGTCACCTCAGTTTCTCCATTTATCTGTGGATGGACGACCGAGGTGAAGCGGTGATCGATGCCGAGTTCGGAGCAGAATTCTCTGAAATGGACGTTGTCGAACTGACGGCCGTTGTCAGATATAAGGATGCGGGGGAGTTCAAATTTGCAGATTATTGATTTTCAAACAAAGTTCCGCATCTTTTGCTCGGTGATCCGGGCCACTGGTTCGGCTTCGACCCATTTGGTGAAGTAGTCGATGGAGACGACCAAAAATTTTCTCTGCCCGATTGCCAGGGGGAATGGCTCCAGGATGTCGATTCCCCATTGGGTGAATGGCCAGGGAGCACTGATCAAGGTCAGCGGGGCCAAGGGTCGGTGCTGGATGTTGGCGTTCCGCTGGCATCGATCGCACCTTCGGACGAAGTCCGTTGCATCCTTTTGAAGTGTGGTCCAGTAGTATCCTTGATGCAAGATTTTATGAGCCAGTGCTCGGCCTCCCAGATGGTTCCCCCATATCCCTTCACAAACCTCTTGCATGGCATAGTCCGCCTCTGACGGGCGGAGGCATCTGAGAAGAGGAGAGGTGAAGGATTTTCGGTAGAGCTTGCCTTCATATAATATGTATCGGAAGGCTAGACGCCTGACTCGGCGAGCCTCGAGCTCATCGTTGGGAAGCGCTTTATTGTGTAGATAACTGATGAGCTCGTCCATCTAGCTCGATTCGGTTTCGATGCAGAGGGTCAGCTCAGGTTCCTCCGTGCTGAGCATTTGGAGATATTCGAGCATTGTTGCCTTAGGAAGCTCACTCATGCAGGAGGTCGCTAGCTTCGACAGTTGGTCTGCCCTTAAGTTCTCTGTTCTGGGGATGTGCTGGATATTGAAGGAGCCTAAGGTGGATGTGAGGTCTCACACCTTTTGGAGATATCTCTGCATCGATGGCTCCCTTGCTTCAAAATCCTCCAGGATCTGGCTCACGATCAGTTGGTGAGGAGTGATTGATAATATCCCAATTGGATTTTGATGAGACCAAAGCATTTGAATATATTTTATGTCATACTAATGAAT
>JAOXJJ010000069.1:18582243-18614295 GCA_025769935.1 Phoenix roebelenii | reverse complement strand
CTTAATTGAGCATTCCATTTAAGAGTTTAGAATTTGAAGATAATGTTCAATAAAATTGTCAATCTCAAAAATATATTCATTAGGATTTCCGCCCGAGGAGCATTGAGGGAGTATAATTCTCGTACATCCCCGAGGGTATCCGTGGTCACGACGAAGATCTCTGTCGAGGCGGGGACCTTGATCGAAGCTGCCTTTGCTGTCAAGGTGGGCTCCTCAACCGAGGCGGGTTCTTACCTCGACGGGAAGATCGGCTTCTCGGGTGATCGGGCTCTTCATGGCGCCTCTTCTGCTTCTTGGAGGTCTGCTCGGTCGTGACCCGCCTGGAGGTGATAGCCTCCTCGGCCTTCGCATACTTCCGAGCTTGGGCCAGCATTTCAGTGAAGTCGGCGGGAAAGCTCTTCTTGATGGAGAAAAGGAATCTGTAGGAGCGAGCCCCAGTCTTTAGTTCCGATATGGCTATCAAGTGGTCGAGCTCGCAGACCTTCCAGGTTGCGACAGTAAAGCGGTCGAGGTATTTTTTGAGGGATTTTCCCTTCTTTTGTTTGACATCCAAGAGGGAATCCGATGTTCGCCGCTGGTGCCGACTGGCAGCAAAGTTGGTGACGAACTGACTGCCAAGCTGCTCAAAGGAGGATACTATGCTCGACTTCAGTCTAGAGAACCAAAGCCAAGCCGTTTTCGGAAGAGTTGCTGGGAAAGCCTTGCAGAGCACAGCTTCCGAGGACCTTTGCAATGCCATTAGGGCTCGGTAACTCTCCAAATGATCGAGGGGGTCTGTAGTTCCATTGTAGGGCTCCACTTGAGGCATTTTGAACCTCAGTGGGACCGGCTCATCCTCGATCTGGCGAGAGAAGAGGGACTTGGTGGTAAACTCAAAGTCGTCCTCACGCCTTGCTTTCCTGCTGTGAAGCACTTCAATCTGGCGCTCAAGGTTCTCGACCTTTCTGTCGAGCTCCCTGACCTGGGGGTTGCCACCGTAGTCTGCTCCGACTCGTGACGGTCTGGGGCTGACTCGGCTTCCGACAACTGTGGCCTTCTGTCCATGCTCTTCCCTGGCAATTCTCTCTAGGGAGACGCCCGGGTGGAGCCTTGGCGATAGCATCGTTCTTCATTGTTGGCCCTCGAGGAGCCGTGGAGGTTTTGGTTCTGGGATACCGATCCATTTGGAGGAAGCACTAGCTGGACCTGGGCCTGCAGAGGTGGCACAGGCGAGGCTTCCTCATGTTGCAGACCTTGGATGACTGCGACCAAGGCTTGAACCTGCTGCACCAGGATGTTGAACTGTTCCGGCTGGACTTGAAAAACTGGATCAGCCAGAGATGGCGAATTCTGAATAGAGTGTCCAAGACTTGGTGGAAGATGCCGGGAGGCGTTAGAGGCTCCTTTACTTCTCAACTTCATGGCCACGACTCGGACCCTTCCTCTAGCGCCAACTGTTGCTGGAAATTGGACCCGGAGGCGGCCGTCGGCTGAGAATGAGGAGCTCCGGCGTGAGATGGCGGACGGTGGTCCGTCGGCGAGCGGCGTCCTTCGGGGGGCCTGCAAAAAGCCGATGGCCGGGGTTTCCAACGTCGGTCCTCCGATGCCTAAGTCGGAGGGGGCAAATATATAAGAGGAGAGGAAATATGTCTCAAGAGTTTCAGAGTCCAACCCCTCCTAAGATGGAGGGGTTCCCTTTTTATAGAAGAGTACAGGATTACCTGTGATGTGACGGGACGAATGGTTTACCGTCGTGATTGAGCATGTCGATGAGTTAATGCACGATCGTGTGTATTAATGCATTGCCGTAGGAGATCAGGCCGGAGTCGATGAGTCGTCGTGACTGATCGGACGTATCCGAGCGGGTCAGTTGTTTGCCATGGAGGGCTTGAGATCCGTAGATAGCATGCGCATTAATTATTGAGTGAGCCGAAGATCTGCAGAGGCCATACGCATTGATTGTTGAGTGAGCCAGAGATCTATGGAGGCCATGCGCATTGATTGTTGGCAGTGGTAGCAGGGCATGGTCTCTGGTCGAGTTGCAGAAGGATGTGACCGCAGCGGGTGGATTGGTGAGGTCGGGCTTCCGAGGTCGAGAACGTTGAGGTCGGGAGCCAGGTCGGGAGCTCTGAGATCGGGCACCAGGTCGAGAGCTCTGAGGTCGGGCGCCAGGTCGGGAGCTCTGAGATCGGGCACCAGGTCGAGCGCCAGATCGGGAGCTCTGAGGTCGGACGTCTTTGATCATATGCTGGCGATGTGCTCATGTGCTTTGGGGTGATTTATATTTCTCCAACATACACACACATATATATATATATATACACACATATATTAAAAATGAAGGCTATGCTAAAGCAAAACTTCCATCCATCACATATGTGCTATATTAATCACATTATTGATAAAGCTCTTTAGTTCGGATAATAAATAGGGCTTTTATTTAATCTGATCTTTATTAAAATATAACAATATAATATTATTAATAAAAAGCTTATTAGCTTCTTAAACTATATTAAATAAAAAAACTTTTCATTAGTATTCCTAAATTAATATAGAAATTAATGATATTATTAATAACTATATTTATTATGCTAGCATTAATGAAAAGCACTTATCAGTTATCATTAGTATTGTACATGCCCATATCAATGCATGTTATTAGATTATATTAATATTTTATTAATTTTAATTGAATTTTTGTAATTATGATCTCACTTAAAAGTGAAAGTACATTACTAATTACCTCAATATATTGCATTTAAATATTCTCAATTTGTAATACTTTTTCATTTCTTATTATAAGCATGTCAAATCATGACCTTATTATTTTATTATAATATATTATTTTTCTATATCATAGATATAAATATGTCATTAGAACTTTATATATTGATAATATATCTTAATATTAATATCAAATATTTATTTTAGAAAATAATTAGGCTCTTATATCTATTACATTGTATTCCATATCTAGTGTCTATTCTATTATATGTATTTGATATAGCATTTTCAAGAATAATTGAAAAAAAAAGCACCACGCATATCGTGAAGGTTATATGCTAGTATATAACTAAATAGAGGGTAAACTTGGGCTGAGCTCTCCACTCATCATAGTTTACATGATTCTTTATTTGAATGTTAGTGAAACTCAATTTGAGCAGTTTCAATTTCAATAATATGATTTTTCTAATCTAAAATATTGCAAAGTAAATAAGTATTTAAGAATATAGATTTTACTTTTATATTTTTAAATTAATAAATTAAATTATTT
The DNA here is from genome assembly GCA_025769935.1 of Phoenix roebelenii. Taxonomy (NCBI): domain Eukaryota; kingdom Viridiplantae; phylum Streptophyta; class Magnoliopsida; order Arecales; family Arecaceae; genus Phoenix; species Phoenix roebelenii. Next base: position 18,611,042 of record JAOXJJ010000069.1, on the reverse strand, counting down.
TTTATAAGAAAATTTGAAGTCTCACGAAAAACTAAGTCCCTAATTAAGAGGAGGGAATGGACGGATGGAAGAATATGTGTGTGTGTGTATAATTTTTAGTTAATTAATAAATTTGTTTCCTACCATTGCTTCTGGCGACTCTTGCTCTCTTAGATCTCTTCGCCTTCCATGAGTTGTTGCACTCTTACTCTTACTCGGCAACAAGATAAGCCAAGATTCTACTTTCCTCCATGCTCTTATCCATGAAAAGTAGAAAGAACTTGAACACTTTAGGATTATGCGGTTTGTAGAGCCTGAGATACTGAATCAGAAGCCCTCCAATCCTTGTATATTAGGTATTTTTTAAAAATTGCAGGTAGTCAAATCTTTTTCTTCCATCTTTCCTCACCATCTGAAAGAAACTTTTCTTTATGGGAGGTTGGGTTTTAAAATCTTGATTTAGAAGAACCCCGGTTATCATCGGCCATGGTCCATCCGATGTGACCTCTGGAATCAGTGGTTCAATCGTGTTTCCCAGTAGAAGTCATCTATTTGGGAAGTCTTTTTCTATTTCCCTCCTTTGGCTAATCGACCTTTGCTTCTTGCCCCCTTAGATTTTTGGTCTCATTTAACCAACACTTTCCATCTAAATCACGGCATGAATAGCCTAAGCCTGCTAGACTTGAGTTTTTTTTTTTTTAACCTCAGACCAACAAGCGAACAATTCAATGCCAACAACTCAATTAACATTCTCAAAGATAATTTTGGCCTACCTATAAATAAATCAACTAGCTATAATTTCTATATACAAATCTTCCACCATCGTACTAGGCCGATATTCCATGAAGAATACATTGCCTTCTTTTTCTAGTCCGAATCTGTAGGTATTTTCTATGCTTTCAATCAATCCAAGTAGTCAAAACATACCTCAGGTTGGTTGTTACCCTAATTGAAGACCATCCAACAATCCTAGCTCCTCTTGAATTAGCCAATCTTTACCAAAAACAAAGGGAGATCACCACTGAGCATTGGTGATGCAGAGGTCCCTTCAGGATGTTTAATATTTCGTTATATGCCTATTTTTTAGAGATTTGCCTATCTATAACCGATGTAGCTGATGTCATTCCTATCAATCATCAGTATGCTCTCTTGGAGGATCCATTCCTCTCTTTCTCAAAGTATTTCAAGTTCTTCCACGAAGGCTCCTTTTGTAGATATATAAATCTTCAGTTTGCTTTCTTTCTTTCCTTTTCCAACACCTGCCTAGTTAGTATTCCCAAAAGCCTATGTATCCTCAATAGAGATCAAGATTGTGGGACTTCTTTGGAGAGATTTTATGATCCCTAGAGATCTTCATGTTGGCTCAATAATAGATAGATCGGTTAATAATATGTGTACGATTGAGCACTACTCTTCTTATTTATCTGCCCATCTATTTGGATTGGTCCAAGATTTTCTCTTATCCGCCCTTCTGTTTTTCGAGTACTTAACTTTTTGCTCGGCTACTCATTTTCAAGCTATATTTGATTACGTTAACAAACCTTTTTTATGAACAATTATGCTTGGACTACCATTTTGTTCTGCTTGACCTTCGGCCTGCCATGATTGGAGAGTTTATGGGCTAGTGGGATGCTGGCATGATCAGTATTCATTATGAGAGTGCTGCCATCACCTTGGATCAAATCAATGTCAGCTCTCCTCTCGACTCAGCATCTGATGTTCCTTCTACTTCATAGTCAATCGATGATAAATCTTCACCATATGCAAGCAAGATTCTGATCCCAATCGACGGCAAAAATTTAAATGCATAGTTGCAATCATTTCTGGCTAATCCTTAACTTTGCAACTCTATTAATGGTTCTCTCAATTCGGCCAATATTAGCAAAGGTTGAAGTTTCTACCTCAAAAAAGATAAAAAAGGTAGTTCACAAGTCTAAACTTGCACCTCTTCAAAGTAGTGTGGCAGGGTGAAGTGTCCTGTAAAGAAAAAAAGGTCCGTCGTAGTATTGGATATCAACGAGGACTCAGAAGATGAGTCACTTAATGATCTACCAATACTGTAGACTTACCACAGGTCGTGCTTGCAGGAGACCATATTCCTTCGACTAAGTTAACTAACCCTTCTCCATCTCCTTACCTGATCATCCCAAGAGCCTCCAGCATTGGGGCACACCTCTATCCCTTCTACTGAAACCATGACTAAGATTCCTCGAACTGAAGAGTCCAACCTTCTATTCACTCTAACTTTAATTGCATCCCCAAAAGCTCCAATCTCCAACTCCTCAACTATCGGCCATGTGGTATCATTTATATGCCTTTACTTTTATAGTTTTTTATTTACTAACTGATCCCTTTTGTAGGGTCTTGGTAGTTTTTCCATCTTCCAGTCTCTAGGCAATGACATTGCTAGATTGCCAACCTGATTGGTTGACTCTTATATTGACCATTCATCTACTTTCAACACTAATGTGAAAGTAATGGTGATGAATAAAGCTTCATAACACATTCTTACAATCTTGATTGATAAGCTTATCACTCTAGAGAATATGGTCGAGTTCTCGAATGTAATCTCTACTCTATAATATTCATCTTATCTTTCGATGAATTAGGCCATTGATCTCCATGATAAGCTGGCCAACATCTCTCACATCCATCATCTGTTCACAAACCTATCAAAGAAAGTAGACACACTGTCATTCTGCATGGATGAATTGGAGATCAAAGTCGCTTTCTTGGAAAAAAGAGATCCAGGCCGCCCCAAACACAGACACATCGGTCCAAGACAAGCTTCGCATAGGAAAAGACCTGATTGCACCTCTTAAAGTGCAACTAACCAAGTCTCATTAGGAAGTACAACTTCTTGAGGATGAAAAAGTAGAGCTAAAGCATAGTAATAAGAAAAAATTCTAAGCCTTGGATATGACTTGGCACCAGTTAGAAGCATGCAAAACTTAACTTCCAGATTCCTAACTGAGATATATACTTCCAAGCCGAAGTCTCGGACTCTTCAAGATTGGTGGGAGAGGGTGAAGATTATTGTAAGAGGTCTCTAGAGTGGAGTCGATATCTTTATAGCAAGGCATTATTATATATGCGGGTCTCTTGGTTGAATCCTAGTCATAGAATATCTTCTTGTTGATCAATCTAGCATTATTCTCTATCTTATTCTCATTCTTCTTTTAGATGGAACTTAACACTTCCTCAATCTTCTAGCAAATCTTTATGTAGCCTTAGGAATCATATTATCCAAAGTTAGGCATGACATGTATTTAATATATTTTTTTCAAGAAAGCAGAAACTCAACCAAATATTAGTCACTTTGAAAAGTGTGTTTTCTATACCACTTTCCAATGGTCAACTAAACGAACAAAAACTACTTTCTCAGGTATTATATACCCAAGCAGCAGCTTCTTAGAAAAACATTCTTGATAGATAAATTTTTTTCTGCAAACCAAATGAGTTTTTAGATTAGATATAAAAATAAGTGAACAATAGAGTCCAATTTCATAATCATGAATATTTATATACTGTAGTATTGTTAGACGATACATAACCATAATATTACATTGGGTGCTATCTAATACGTTGCATGGGCTCTTCTTCATTTTATGTCACACGTTCGATCCAAGTTCACAAATCGGGGGTCATGTCAACCGTCCATCTCATAGAAATTTTTTTCCATAAGCATGCTAGGCATCTCAACATAATATCATAAATATATACGGAAACAATTTAAATAATAATATGCAAACTTTATTTCACTAACCAGCTCAATATTTAAAGGTCTCATGATTCTAACAATATTCTAGGATAGAAAATTAATTTAAATAAACTCTAATCTAAAATAATCTGCGCCAAAGTTCTGCTATTTACTTTTCTATATTAAAAACCTTGATCGTGCTAATTCTTCGGATCTATAAAAATAGTAAGAAATCGTGTGATAAGTTAAACAACCCAATAAGTAATGATCGCTATAGCTAAACAAATCATACAATCAAATAGATAATATTTGGCAGAAAATGAGCATATATGCATGTACTAATATACTACGAAATATTTCTTAAAATAGTAAATTTATGCTCATTAATTCAAATTCTTTCAAATATTCAATTTATTTTATCAATCATGAGCTATGACTACATCTTTCCTATGGCAAGGTCATAATATCAGTTAATTTTCTTAGGTGAGCTGCTTGTGGTATGTTGCTCATTATCTTGGATACAATCTTCAGAATAAATTATATGCTAATGTATTAGCCCTTATTGGCGGAGTCCCTAACATAGCTAGGTTGAAATTAAAATAGTTCTAGATTTTCTATTTCAGTTTGAAAATCAAGCGGTGTCAAAATCAATCAATCATATCCATAATAAATTATCTATCATCATAATATTCCAAAATAACATATTTTGTAATGATATACTATCCACCAAATTTATGCATCATGAATAATACCACTCAAAAGTCATGAATATAATAATTTAATGATTATTGATAAATTTAGAAAAGTGAAATATTACTTACCTTACGAGCAATCCAAAGTATCAATCCAATCAATTTCAACAATCCTTCTAAGATTTTGATATTTTAACAAATAATATTTTCATCAGAATTTATCATTTTTATTTCAAAAGTAGAAACCCTACTTCCAACACCCTCTTAGGGCTAATCTAATGGAAGTGCTCGACACCCCGGTTGGTCTGATCAAAGTGAAGTTCATCTAATCATGCCCGAACTAGAATTCAGGAGTTTCAATATAGATCAAGGATGACCAATTCTAATAATGTCTAAAAAGGGCCAAGGTGGGGCTAGCATGTCAGCCGACGAACATGGATCAAGGCCTATCACCAAGGTTGATCCAGAATCACGAAGAGAGATGCCATATTTAGATCCAACATCTCTAGAGAGAGAAAGTTCATTAGAGAGAGAAATAAGAGAGAGAAAGGATGGAAAAGAGAGAGAAGAGAGAAAAAGGACGGGAAAGAGAGAGAGAAGAGAGAGAAAGGAATCTTCTCTCTATCTAACCAAGGAAGAAGAAGGAAGAGGGTGACTCTAGGTGGTGCCTGGGGTTAGGGACCCATGGCAAGCCGATAAGCGACAAGCAACCGACGACGCCAAAGACAATAAAAAATAAGGATTCCGACTCCTCAAGTCATGAAACAAGGCAAATCCGGTGGTCGGATCGCCGATCATGATAATCTATTGTGGGGGATCAGGAGGAAACTCCTGCACTGAGCGCCAGCGACGGAACCTGCCAGTGACGAGGAAAAACAAAGGTTGACCGGTCAAAATAGGAGAAATAGGGGCTTTGCCCCTTCTTAGCCAAAATCTGACGATCATTGGCCGAAGTCAAGATTTCAAAAGCATCCGGAAGGAAGAGAGAGAGTGGATCAAGTGGGCCCGGGTTTTTACTTGGCTTCCGACGGCATTTGAATGTGGTGGCGGCTCAATGGCGATCGAGCTTCGGAGAGAAAACCGAAGAGATCTTCGGCGAAGAGCTTCGATTGGGGTCGGTTCTTTGGTGAGGTGGAAAAAAGGATAGTGAGGAGCTCTAAATAGAGCTCGGTTGCGACCGGAATCTCACTCGGAGTCTGATTCTATCCGACCATCTTGGGACGGAAGAGGACTCTCCAAGCATGTGCGCGACGCATGCCGAATTTGTTTTCCTCTTTTTTTTATTGGGCCAAACTGATTGGTCTGTCAAGTAGATCGGGCCAGTTTGCTGGGTTTTATATTACATGACATTACAAGATGCGCAAATAGTCATGATTAAGGAATTGGACCCCATTCCCTTCCTAAAATACAGAGGATTGGAACCCTAAATAGAGGATTTATTATATTCAGACATGAAGAGGTAGGTAGGTCATGACTCACCACGACAGTGACATAAATACACATGGTGTTAGTATCTTAAACGAGTTATTAAACATTCTCGTTACGGGACTTATTAAACCAGGAAGCCTACATTTTGTTTACCTAGTCTCCATACAAATATAGTTCCGAAAGAACACGCTTCTGGGTCACATCTTCTAAAGATTGGCGCCATTCGACAGAAGGCCGAAGAGGACCATGACAATATAAAAAGCTATAAGCCAACACGGTCCTATCTAACTTACAACAAAGTACTCCAAATGGCAGTTAGCTCCTAGGTAGAATCAAATATATTTATTCACAAACGCACTCACCCATTATTTTAAAACAAATAGTGGATCCAAGGATAGCAAAAATGCAAACAGGCCCATATCAGAGTGTCCATGTTAAGGCTAATATTCTTTTTTTTTCCTTAACCACCTTGGAACACACATCTGACCTCATTTACCGGAAGCAACGAGGAAACATCATGTCCTGTTACAAGACACAATTATAACCTTCCCATTGACTCGTCCTATGTATATTAAGACAAAGTTCTAACCTCATGATATGTTTGCCGGTTAGTATTAATTATACCATGGGATCCCTACAAACTTGAGGAGAAGGTCATGGCATTGCATGATAGCCTACTCATCTCTCCCCCACTGTCCGCCCCTACTGCAGACTCTTGCGTGCTTTGACGTCGAAGACAGAGTCCCGTTGGCCTTCTTATATTCTTCTCTTTCTCTAATTCGGATCCCATGATGGAAAACCGGTACTTCCCGTCATTACCCAAGACACCGGTCCGTGCCGGTGAGAAAAGCGATCCGGCGACGGTCGAGACTCGAGTCCTCGGATCGGGCCGCCCCCTTCCACCAAGCAAGGGGAACCCCTGTGCCTTTCTCTCTCTCACTATCTCTCCTCTCTTTGAGATTTTCTCCCGTTTATTCCTCGGCGGAAAGACCGAAATAGAGAGAGAAAGCTGAGGCCATAAATTGCAAGAAAAATAGAAAGAAAAAAATAAAATAATCAAAAATAAACAAGGGAGACGAGCAAGGCATTAGTTTATCTGTGTCTCTATTCTCCATCTCTATTTTTCTCTCTCCTCCGTTTCTTCTCTCTTTCTTCCCTTTCCTAATTTAATTTCTCCTCCTCGGATTTTATTTCCATTTCCATTTCTATCTCTATTCCTCTCTCCTCCTCCGCTCGCGCGAGCGACGTGGGATTTGTTCACGGAGGTCGGAAGAGGGAAATAAAAGAAAAATAAAGGGGATCTCTCTCTTTCTCTCTCTCATAATTCGTTCCTTTTTCCATTCCGACACGGCGACGATACGGCCGAGAGATTCGATCAATTCGGGCCCCCGCCGCGGCGGCTGAGATGAATTCCGGCCGATTTTATCTATAAATCGGACGGTAGGGCTTCTCGATGTGGAATGCTTGGCCCGCATCGCCCCGGTAGGCCGCCGCGGAACCCCCACTCCGATCTACCCGACTGCGACCATGGAAGTGGACGCTTCCATGTCGACGGAATCCGACCACGATCCGTCCGCGGACAACCACCATGACGGCCCCTCAGAGTCCGCCGCCTCCTCGCCGGCGCCGGTTCCTCCGCAGGGGCCGCCGTCGCAGCAGCAGCAGCAGCAGCCTGCTGCCGCCGTCGCCGGGCCCCGCCCCGCGCCGACCTACTCGGTGGTGAACGCGATCATCGAGAAGAAGGAGGACGGGCCGGGGTGCCGGTGCGGGCACACGCTCACCGCCGTGGCTTCTGTTGGGGAGGAGGGCACGCCCGGGTACATCGGGCCGAGGCTTATTCTCTTCGGCGGCGCTACCGCCCTCGAGGGCAATTCCGCCGCCCCGCCGTCCTCCGCCGGGAGCGCTGGCATCCGTATGTGCTCTCTCTCTCTCTCTAACCCTCCAGTTGTCCTCCTTTTATGAAACCCTAATTATACTCGTCTATTAGAAATATTCAAAGAAGATATTTTGCTTTTCTTGCCTTGATATGTTGCTGTGAAGATTAAATTCTGAGGACCCTCTGCTCAGTATTCATCAAAAAATTAGGGAATGGTGAGATAGGAGAACATAAAGCTGTGCGATTGGACTAAAAATTCAATCTTTGGCGTATACAAGTGCTTTGCCGTGCTAATTGGTTTGAGAGTTTCTACTCATGTGCTGTTTTGTCGTCCAACTGTTGTATTTTCTGTGCTTCAGGTCTCGCAGGTGCAACTGCTGACGTCCATTGTTACGATGTGTTGTCAAATAAATGGACAAGGTAACCTCATAAAAGCTGATTACTTGTTGATATATAGAGCACCATGAAGCATCAGCTTATACTTGATGTTAGTTCACGTAGATAAATGACAGATGATATAAGACTCGTATGGCGGGATGTGACTTTATTTTCATATATAGTGTGTTTTACATCATGTTTTTGAGTTTTGTTTGGCTGGAAGTAACTCCTGTTAGCAGAACAAAAACTATAAGGATCTAACTAACATCTCCCAAACTCCTTTAATGAACTATATGGTTAAACATTGGACATCCACTTCTGCAATGAGATGATAGTGCTATCATATGTTTTCAGACTGACACCACTGGGGGAACCACCGTCCCCAAGGGCTGCACATGCTGCGACTGCTGTGGGCACGATGGTGGTAATTCAGGTATTTGCATAGCTAATAACCTGGGAAAGATTTGTTTGTTATGTTAAGTTTGGACACAAATTTTTTCTTTTTGGATCTCTTTGCGATGCAATCAGGGTGGAATTGGCCCTGCTGGTTTGTCTGCGGAGGATCTTCATGTTCTGGATTTAACACAACAGCGACCACGGTGGCATAGGTTATGATCATATCTAAGCAACCAGATTGCTTATTACTATGTTATCACTATATTAATCAATGTTCCGGTACTTTATGCATAAATGCAGGGTTGTTGTCCAAGGACCTGGCCCTGGACCACGTTACGGACATGTGATGGCTTTGGTGGGGCAAAGATTTCTATTAGCTATTGGCGGAAATGATGGTAAGCTATTTCCTTTTTCTACTTCTTTGTTCATATATGTATGAGCATGTCATTGTTGCCAACAAAATTTAGATGTTTTTCAGCATTTTCTGCTAATGTAAATGAGTTTATAAGGTTTAAACTATATCTTCAGGGAAGCGGCCTTTAGCTGATGTTTGGGCCCTAGACACTGCTGCCAAGCCTTACGAATGGAGGAAGTTGGAACCAGAAGGTGAAGGCCCACCTCCGTGCATGTGAGTATTCTTAATAACAGTTTCTCTCCAATAAGATAAATGTCTTTTCATATTATTTACTTCCATGATCATGCAGTGCATTAAGAAGGTACTGTGGCATTTTAGTCTATGTGCATGGCCTCTTGTTGATAATTCTGTACTGCCAGCATAATGACACAAACAAACTTTCATTCCTTTCTGCTATCTCTAGCAATGTCAGCTCATGATGGCCAAACATGGCAGTATGGCTTATTTAAGGTCTTTCTTTATTATTTAAAGAATGCATGCCTCTTTAAAAGTTTATTTCTAATTTATCTGTTGTTCAATTAATATTGACAGTTGTGTTAGGATTCCTAAAGCTATGTGATGGACATATTTATCAGCTTATCATGCAAATTATGTATGTTGGTCCAGCTATGTCCTGTTATGATCAATATTGTTAAGATGGGGATTGGATCATAGATTATAGAGGGGGTCAAATTGGATCATGGATCAAATCCCGATTATGAGATTTTTTTTTTTGATTTCCTTTCAAAATTTTAAAATATAAAAGAAATGTAAAAATTAAGCTTAATTAAGAATAAAAAGCCATTCATGTAGTAAGTCTATTTCCACCATAATAAATCCATATTTAACATGCCTAATGAACTAATAAAACAAACATCATTTCCAGTTATTCAAGATGCTTGTAGGCCATCATTCCAAATATATTAATTCAATTATCCTTTTGGGTAGAATAGTTTAGAAAAATAAATTAAATTCTAATTGATGGATAAAAATTACAGATATTTGCTTCTTACTTTTAACTCCACAGAGTCCAAAATCCCTTTTCTCCCCCTACATTTTAGCTGCTAAAAACCTGATTGGTTTGCTAATTTTGTGCACTTTAGGGTTATTAGTGATAAGTAATTCTAAGGTATTTTGTGTGATTTAATATGTATATAACATGATCAAGTTGGATTTTATGACCCATTATGTGGATCTAGATCTTATGATTCTGAAAGATCCTGTTTCCAGGATGTGAACTTGACTCTATAAAGCTATTTCTGTCCTGATCATAAGATCTGGATCATGGATTACAATTAGTAACAACAGTTTTGATGCCTTTTGTTATATTTTCTTGTTTAGGATTTTTCATTTCTGAATCTAATTTATATAGTCTTGAAAGGTGATTGTAGCATTATGGTTCTCACACTGTTTGTTAATTCATGGCATGTAGCTTGTCTCTATGTTCTTTTCAGTTTTTTTCGGTTCTATATCTAGTGGTAGCTTTTCTCATGAATTGGAGAAACTACTCTCACCATGCTCAGAAATAGAACATCTTTTCTTATGTGATTCATGGTAGTTCAACTTGCCATTCTTGGTTTACGCTATCATTATTGATCATTGACATTCATGATTTCATGGACTAGGGCTGTCATTTGACTTATGTATATAACTAAAATATTGTCTACAATGTCAATCAATGTGTAATTTCCCTTTCTAGTTTTTTTACCAGTACCACCATTTTTGTAAAGCATTTTAAACTATTGATGTACCTTTTGTCGATTTCTTTTTTACTAGCAATGGCTTTTTGAAAGTTTGGATGTTTTAATTGTTATACATAGTGATACTATAGGAAAATATTTTGTACTATTTTTTAGGGATCGTGGCTAATGTTTTAAGAATGCTTTCATCTCTTCATCTCTTGGGAAGAGGGGCACCAAGTTTATTCATTAGTGTTAACCCTTTTGAATCTGACTTTGGCACCATGTAGTCAAAACTCTCTTCTTGCCCAAACAAGTAGGGTTTTGCTGTCCTTGAACAATTGATACTAGGTGGTCTAAGAAAAATATACTCCTAAAGTTCCACTTCCATCTTTGTTTGTGATGTCTTGCATATCTAACTTTGTTCGGTCATAGTAGAGAATGAGAATAGTAACATTTCCACATTTTTTAGTTCCTTATGAAGCATAAAACTAGGATGCCCAGTTCCATTTGGACAGCTCAAAGCCTCAAACATATTATTTTTCCCTGTCTACTGATTGTTTTGTGTATTGTTTAATACCAAATTTAGGTTGCAAACCATACCTAGTTGTTTTAGTTGTTCCCCTTAATGAATCCAAAAGATGAATGCACTTGTCACTTTTGCTTTATTTTTCAATGTGGTCTTTGTTTTATTGAGCTCTCTCGCTTCTCTCTATGCGTGGTGACTGGTAAAACTTTTTGAGCTTGTGGAGCCCTTCATTTATTTAGGTAAACTCGTTATTTTTTAACCTCAGAGTGTTTTGTCGGCACATGTTACTTCTATCCACATTTCATGGGCTCTAATTCAACAGTACCGTGGTCAGATTTTAAGGGTGTGTTTGGTGTTGCTTGTACTTTTTAGAAGATTATTTTCAAGAAGCATTTTCATATAAAGTGCTTAAACAAGCTTTACTTTTTTGGATATTTGCCTTTTGGCGATCGCATTATTATAGAATTACATTTTGTGGGTGTGCTTACCATATTTGAAAATCAAGGAACAAACTCATGAGAGGAGATGCCAGAACCTACTTTTCTTAGCTTCTCCTAAAAGTCACCTTTTGACTTATTCTTCTTATAGAAATGCTTCTCAAAGGATGTTACCAAATACTAAGGTTTCTTAAAAGGCACTTTTCTTATTCTCAAAAAGCACTTTTTTATTATAGAACTTTGAAAAGGACTTATGCAACCCAAAGTGCATCCTTGGAAGCATAATACAATATTTAATTGAAGTCACTCTCCTTACTGTCGGCGGTTGCCATCTAACTCATATGATAGTGCCTGTGGCTGAGCTCTGAGCTACTTAAGAAGGTCTCATCTTTATTATTCATGAACTCAGGGCCTTGCATGTCTGGATGGAAGGTGATTGGCAAGTGATTATTCTTGGATCTCTATGCATCCATCTGCCTCCTTAACATTGGACATCCTTCAGCTAAGCACTCGGCATGATCATTTTAAGCCTAGCCATATTTACCATGAAGGCAATAACCTAACTGATTGCATGGCCAACTATGTCATCGATCAGTTTGGTCCGCATTGCTTGACTCCCCCCTTCTTCTGCTCCATTTCTTAAGGAACTTCTTACTTTCGATTTTAGAGGATGTCTCTGTACATATATTATTTGAGATTTCGGGTTTACCCAAAAAAGACACTACAAATGAGTATAGTGCTATAGCTTGGATCTATATGGAAACATTCAAATTAAAATTGAACTCCGAACTAGATTGAAATAAAAAATAGGAAAAATTATATGTACACCCTCTCAACTTAACATGACTTTTGCTTAACCCCCTTCTCAAAGTATGCTGAATTGGCTTGTATCGGCCGGTTCAGCACGTACCGAACCGGTATGGGTGTCGACCAGTCTGGTTCGGCTATACAAAGCCCTATGGGGCCAGAACTACTGTGTTATTGGGCCGAAACCGGCCGGTTCGGCTAGGAATCGGTGCGAACCCGGTTCATTTTTTTTTGCCACAGCACGGAAGCATGATTTGACCACAATGCGGATGTGCTATGGCGCACTATGGCCATGACGAACCAAGGTACCGGTTTGGTACCAGTTCAATTTGGTTTGAACCGGTACCGAACCGGTCGAGTAGCCGATCGGTACGTCGACCGGTACTGGTTTGGCATACCTTGCCCCTCTTGTTTAAAAATTTTCAATTAGATCTCTTAAAGTTTATTAATTGATGCAATGCCGTCTCTCTATCCATCTTCGTTTACTTGAGTTCGGGATCGCATCATGTGATGGTCACTTGATATACTTAGGGCTAAAATGCCTTTGATAACTTCAGAACTAAAATTACCTAATCACAATTAGCTTCCTTTGATCTTGTTGCCACTATCGACATGGTCCTTGGATCTAGGGACATTAACTTGGTAGCCTTTAGGATCGCTTGGTTTGCCATGAGGTGGGCAAACTTCGAGGTGGGGCATGCATTGTTGAGGGCTTTGTAGTAGAGGAGGAAGGCCTCTGGCGAGAAATTGTAGAAAGTGGTGGATGGCGGCGATGAGGAGGGATCCTTTTGATGAGGACCTTCGGTAGTGACGAAGAGGTGGTTATATAGGGTCTCCACAAAGTAGAAGGTGACCCACTCCATTGGATTGCCGAGGTTGAACTTGGACTCTAGGATCTTGACCAAATACTTGACAACCAGGTTATCAACTAGCATAGACCGCTCCACTTCTTGGCGGTCTGTCAGATTGCTTCTGCTCGATGCCGTGTTCTCTTTCAATTCTCGAATCTCTTGTATCTAGTTGTATAACCTTGTCTTTTGAAACACATCTCGCCAACCCCATTCACACTCGATGTCTACACTAGAGCGGTGCCTCAATGAAGAGCTGGACCCTTCCTAATGCCTAGCGCCCCCCTTGTCCAACCTCATTGTGGTTCTCTCCTTGTTGATCATCACCACCTATTTCATTGCCTTTGATTCGAGACCTCCACCCGGCTCTTGAACTTCACCTTTTGTCGCACCATGGTGGTGATGTTCCCCTTCAATGAGCTCACCCACCTAGAGAACTAGATCAACTCCTCAACGTCCACCTTCGACTGCTCGTCCTAGTTTAGCCTCTTGGCATGCTGGTAAATTTTGAGCTATGGTGCCGAGCAGTCCGCCAGCCCAACTTCCATTATGTGGGACCATGCATCCACCCATAAATGGAGGTTTCTACTTAGTAGCTAGTAAGGTTGGTTGTCCTTCACCACAAGCCTGATTTCATGTGGCTGCCTATCCAGTAATAGCCCGAAGAATGGTGCTATATCAAGGTCATAATACGAGATGGTGAGTGCATCGATGGTAGTCATCGAGGACCATAATTAGAGGTTGTTCAAGCTAGGTAGATTACGACGAATAGAATGTATTCGTTGATGAACTTTAGATCTATGGTTGCGTATAACTAGCAGAAACTGCCACTTTGAATGAGGAAAGAAGTGGGTTTGTATGCTAGAACTCATCATCAGCATGGTACGAGCTGAAGATCTCGATCACGACATGGTAGGTGTTTCTTTTCTTGGAATGGCGATGGATGCTGTCGGCACATGGGAGTTGTTGTTAACCTGGAACCAGTAGTCACTGCCCTCTGCTCTATGTTGGCTCAGATTGATTTGCCCGATTTGAAGTCTAGGTTGCCGTGGATGGACCTCTCATTGTTGCAGCCAGCACCCCCTTCTTTGTTGCATGGAATCTCGCTAGAAATAGAGCACTTCCTCTGGAACTTCATCGAGGATCTCTCCTCTCTCGCTCTTATGGCCTCAGCCTCGACCTCTACCTCTGCGTCCCCCTCCACTACTCTTTTCTATCACCATCATGGAGACAGAGAAGCCCTTGGTCATGCTGCAAATCTTGGAGTTCTCCTTCGATGTCTCTATAGTTGTTGATTAAGACCTGGAGACGCCCCCTACCTCCTTCTCCATCCTTTCCTCCCTTAACCTTGCCCACAGCTTCAGCATCTCCAAGAGTGCCTCCATCACTTCTCCCAAGGCTGATCCTTTTGCTGTCTCCTCCTGAGATAGGTGGGGCTCTACTTGAGTCCCAAACCAAACCATAGGCATCGGAGAGTGTAGGTCAAGGATAATTTTGTCATTCTAGACACCATCTTAACAGTGTTGGGTGTTTGGCGGGGCCCAAGACCACATTGCATCACTTAGTGACCTAACGGATCTAATTGAAGATTTTTAAACAAGAGGTAGGGGTTTAAGTGAAACTGGCTTTAAATTGAGGGATGTTTGGTAATTTTCTCTTAAAAATAACTAATTGAATGGATAGAAGGGTGAGCATTGTTTTTAGATCAAGTTATGAGATTGAATTTGAATTTTGAAGGGAAATAACAAGTCTAAAAGTAAAAGAAGAGAGAAGAAAAGAGGACTTTGATGGTTTAGATCAAGTATGGAAAAAAATAATGCAATCAAGACTGAAATTGAAATATGGAGAGAAATAATGAGTATGGAAGTAAAAGAAGGAAAAGAGGTTGATGATGTTTGGGGCCAGATCTAAAAATCAAGGCCAAAACTAAAAATTTGGGTCACATTTGTGCAGATAGTAGCCTGGCTGGAAGCATGAGCAGGTAAATTGCACACATGGCATATATGGTGTGTGTTTATATACAGTACATAAAATCTTTAATAACAAATCCTGGCCATCCATTCATTTGATGAATGGCCATGATTAAAACCCTGTTTTATTGCTTAAAACCCATTACATATCTAATTGCTATGCTTCTGTTATCTCTTTCCCTTCCCTGCCATTGTCCTCATTTCTCTTCCTCTCACATCCCTTTCCCGCATCTTATCTCCTTCCCTTCTCTCTGCCTCCTTTCATCTTCCTGCACTCCCCTCTCCACATCTCCTTTCCTCTCTTCTCCCTCTCCTTCCTCTTGTCTCCCTCTTTCTAGTGGCAGGAGACCTCAGTCTTTGAAGTACTAAAAAAATCTGATGGATGTCATGGACTGGACCCCATAATCCTTACAGCTTGTGTCCCTCTCTGGCTCAGCATCTTCGATGCCTCATGCATCTCCATGACCCCTGTTCCCATGGTGATCCTGGAAACTGCGGCAACCCTGATAGCCTGGGCGAATGCGCCCACCTTCCTCTCTCTTTCTTTGTTATTTGACCCATAACTTGTTTACATGCTCAAAAAATGATTAGATTTATATATGTATCCAACTTGTTTACTGGCCAACAGATTAAAATCTTCTACTAGTTTGTCAGAAAAAAAGAAATTCAAAATTTCAGTGGACCGCAGCTTTACAATCATTTATCAAATATTCCACCTGCTTGAATCAATCATGCAAAACATGTGATAACATCACAAATTCACAATTATTAATTTCTCTTGTACCCAAATATTTCTTTGACTCATTGGTTTATATCTATCCATTATGTAGTCCCTTGAATTCCCACACGTGCTAAGTGCTAGTTGATGGTCCAATAGATAATCATGGGATTTGAGCTGGACCTTTGATATGGTTTTTTCCTTTTAATGTTTTACGAAAGAAGCTTCCAAATAAGGTGTTAAATGTTGCCTCTATCTATCTTATGCTGTCTTGCTTGCTGCACCTGAAACAACAGAAAATGAAAAAGGATAAAATAATAATCTAATAGTCATGTTGACCTCCATCTGCGATAATTATTACCATGCCTAATAGGATGACATTGACACTGAAGAAGAGGCATGGCAGAAAGTGGGGAAAATCAACTGCCTGCCTAGACAAGGAAGTGCAACCAAACTAATATAAGTGAAAAGAGATATTCTTCTTCGCTTCTACAATAGCTATAGATCATTGGAATCTGTTTATATTGTTTTCTATGATGGCATGATGCAACTGCTTGGGAATATTAATTTGATCATGACACAAATATTACTTTTGAAATTGAACACGTCATCAACACTGGTTTTGAAGGTGCAAATTGAGCTGATAAATGATATTAATGCTTCTATGAAATGAACATGATTCTACTGTGTAATGCTTAAATAGAATGCCTTCCAACTATATCAGGTATTTTGTTGTGAAATGAACATGATTCCATGCCACACTTGACTACAGCAGATAGTTTGTTACTTGTAATAAACTTTTTTAACAAGTTTTGTATTATCTTTAGATTGTTAATGTTTTAATTTATGGTTACTGAACTTCTCTAATGTGCTTAGTTGTCCTCCTGATAAAACTCATTACTTGCTGTTTGTTTTCAGGTATGCAACTGCAAGTGCGCGCTCTGACGGTCTTCTTCTGCTATGTGGAGGGAGGGATGCAAATAGTGTGGTAAGTCAAAAATTGCTTTAGAGAATGATAACTGTATCAAAAGGTGTTCTTTATCAATAGTGTAAAGCAACAAAATGACATTGATAATCATTAATGTTAATAACATGCTGTGGTATACAAGACTTATTCCAATATTAATCTGCATATTTGACTGTTTAGGAGTTTGCATTTTATTAGTATTGCACCGCTTTTCAGGATAGTGTAACAAGTCCCTTAGAATATTGGGCCTTGATTTGATTTTTACCATTTCTTTAACATTTTACATGCAAGCTATAACTTTAACTAATAGCCTAACTTATGGCTCTGTAAGTTCAGTATGCTGTTCTTTTATGAAAGGACTAGATTTCCCTTGTGTATGTGTGGAAAGTATGGTGGTATATTGTTGTACTTTTAAATATAACTTGATACACATCTATTGTTGCAGTTGTAGATATGGAATTAAGTTTCATGTTGTTGGGACCTGTTGACCTTCTTCCATTGAGACCTGAGGGTGTGAGAGGGTCTTAAAGGGGCAATTTGGATTCCAGCTTTTCCGCTTTATCTAAACTGCTGGGAAATGAAGGTTATTAATCATATGAAAGTTCTGGCATAGCAAGGATTATTTTCCCATTGATGCTAGTTGATAGTCGTACACTGATTGAGGATGAAGTGGGTTAACAACGATGGATATGGGGCATCTGAGTCGGGCTTTTCCTTGCAGTGCACAAGGTATCTTCCTTTTGCTTTGTGGAGGACCTTTGAGTTTGTGATGTATGGACTTTATTGCTTGGGCATAGGCATGGGTGTCTATGTTGGGCATTGGAATAGGGTGTTGTTTCTCCAGAATCCCTTGAAAAAGGAATCAATCACATAACACTTGGATATGATAAGTTTGTGTTCGTATGTGTATATTTGACACATCTATAATCACTTGTCAGAGTTAAGCATTTGTTTAGTGCCTAGAAAATAATAATAATTAAGGGGCAAATCCTATATTATTCTTCTCGACATTTTTTAGTTGATAATTGAATTAATGAAAGCCCATCATTAATTATGCCAAAATATGGCAACCAAAATAAAAAAGAAGTATGTTTTCTAGGCTAAATTAAGCCATCAAATTAGAGAGCATGTTCCTCAGTCACAGTTCCACATTTGATTTCCATGTTCCCTATGTCTCTTTTTTCTTGTTCATTTTATAGTTCCTATACATATCTCAGCAGTTTAGGGTGCTAGAGGTGGTCAACAACAATGTTGTTGCAAAATAAAGAAATGCAGTTTTAAACTCATGCCCTTGTCTGTGAGCTATCAAGATATTATTCTTATTTTAATCAGGTGAATGTGTAAAGGTGCTAGTAGGCTGTGTGAGAGGTAAATCTTCCAGTTGGCATGGCTTCATGTTGCAAAATGTGAAAGCAAAATAATTCTCTATCTGAGTAATGAGTTAAAAGCCTTAAAGTTTTTTGAACTGATGCATTTGTAGAAGATCTCATTGGATGCTATCATTTGAAGAACATCATAAGCAACAAAAAGCAATCTTGCGGTGTTTATTTGTTGGCCACACACCTCCATCATGACAATGAACTACTTATACTATATTTAAATAAGCCTTGCTGCTTGTTTGCAAAAGACCTGTATCCATTATTATCCATTGTGGTATATTTAATGTATAAATTGATATTTCTGAATGACCATGTTGACTAAATATTATCTTTCTCGAGTCCCACCTTAAAAAATTATGGTTACTGATTCACATGATTATCCTTTTTTAACTTGCTTATGTAGCCTCTGTCAAGTGCGTATGGTCTTGCCAAACATAGGGATGGACGTTGGGAGTGGGCTATTGCTCCTGGTGTCTCTCCATCCCCTAGATACCAACATGCAGCTGTACGGCTCATATCCCACATTACATTTCTATCAATAAATTTTGTCATATTCGTTTAATTTTTGTTAACATCATGTTGTTGTAGGTTTTTGTCAATGCACGACTTCATGTATCTGGAGGGGCTCTTGGTGGCGGGCGCATGGTAGAAGACTCTTCAAGCATTGCAGGTAGTTTTTTTATCTCTAAGGTTGTGTTGAAGATGGATAGTTAGATTGGCCAACCCCACCCAAGTATTTGGTTTTAGTTCTTTGGTGGTGCCTTGCCAAAAAATGTGGGCCTAGCTAATTATAGTATGGGTGGTTCTGCATCTCTCTCTCAAAAATGATAGACCAACCCAAGAATTGGATTTTTATGTTAACTTGATGTAGGTACTATGTTGTCATTCATTGGTGAGAACTCTGAGATATTCTAATGGTTGCCTTGCGGTTTGGGCAGTATTATTTTTGTTTTTAGTGTTAAGGCAATACGTTCATTGGTTCTTATTAGATGAACAAGAAGAGGTACTTATCTGATCTATGTACTGGTTCAACGTGTAGATCTTGGCATTGAGTGTTGAAGTACAACCCTCAATTAATTCCAATATTGAACTTTGTACCATTTTTCATTGAAATGGTATGATTCCAGTACTGATGGTACTTACCAATATCAAGGTTCGTAGTTTTGGTATCGGATCCTATATTGGTACCATACTGGTATAGTGTTGATATGCCCTATATGGCGTCAATTCGATGTATTGAGCTCAGTGCGGTACCAGTATTGTACGGTACCTCCAGTACGGGGTCGGTTTGATGTCCCGAGACTATCGCCGATATACCCCCATATCATGTCTCGGTTCAGTACTGGTACTGCGCAGTATGCCTAGTATGGGATGACATGTATTGTTATGGCGAGCCTTGACCAAAATTGATAGCTTCAAAAAATAAAAAATTTGTCATATTCGGTACGGTTGGTATGGTACCATTGGTACACATTTGTATGCACAGATACGGCATCTGTACATACTGAGATGCACCAGTACAGTTGGTACATTTCAATATACAATTTCGTTGTCCCAACACTTGTACTAGTGCTGGTTTCATGTCTAAACAGTTTGATCCATCCTATCTTGGCGGTTTTTGAATCCATGGCTTTTATAAAAGAAAGTTCTATGCAATTTTATTGGTGTGAGGCGTGTCTAAGGTGGCGATTCTCATGCTGATGTTGTGCCTTTATTCTAAATCTACTAAAATGGAGATGGTGGTTAAAGGAACCAAGGTTCGTCGAACCGTGCCGAATCATCCCGTTCGGCCCGTACCAAGTCTACTCGGTGGGGGTCTAGGTCGGTTCACCTATTTTTTTGAAACTGGCTCTTAGGTTCGGCCCGTACCAAGCCGACCCGGTGGGGGTCTAAGTCGGTTCACCTGCTTTTTTCGCAACCGGCTCTGGACCGGCTGGAATCGGTCCAGAATCGATAGGAACCAGTCGAAACGGACCAGAACTGGCTGGATCAGTTGCGAATCGTTTGGACTCGGTCGGTTCCGTGCGGAACTGATGTGAACTGTCCGATTCATACCGAGTCGGGCCGGTTCTGAACCGGCTCTCCCTCCCCTCTCCTTTTGTTTTAAAGACTGGTTGGAAAAGTCCGAGAAGTTTCTCAAGCCTTCTCAACCTATCTGAATTCTCTCTTTTTTTTTTATGACGAGAAATATGTTGATTTAGCATGGTTAAAGGAGGATCCAACTCTAAATAGGTATGCTTCCTCTCTCCTATCTTGATTGGACGCCAAAAAATATCTTAAAATTTGCAAAATAAAGAGAAATCATGCCAAAATTTTTGATTTTGGCTTGATTTTATGATATGTTCTATATATATGGATGATCCACACGATGAAATAAAAATTTTTAATTTTCAGATTTATATAATTTTTTAAAATTAAAAATATTCTTTTGGATTAAAAAAATAAAATAATAAAACAAAATTTAAAAAAATATAAAATCAGAAGCGTATTTTGGGGCATGCAAGCTACTCTCCAGCTCAATTTGGTGTCTATTTATTCAAGTTTTGATGCGATTATGCACAGTGGCCTAGGTCTAAATTTGAATTTTTTTTGAGAAATAAGTAGCTTTTGATGTATGCCTAGAGGTTCAGAAAAATATATGTAGCATCCATTGCAGGGTTCTACATCGATCTGAGCTCAAATTAAATTTTTGACATATTTATATTTAACAATTATTTTTTAATTTAAAAAAATAATAAAAATATATAATTAATACCCAAAATTATAAAAAATAGTAGTATGTGATACATATTTTTTAGAAGTATTTTCTAAAGTAAAAAAATATATTTTTTGAATTTATGGTTTTAAAATATAATTTTTAATTTAAAAATTATTAAAAATATATAAATGACAGTTCTAGTGGTCATGAATTTGCTGGTTAGGGAGGAAGTGGTGGACATGAGACCACCGTTTATGAGACAACTGCATTCACAAAATGATCTTCGATTCAATAGTTAGTTTCAGTTTACACATGCTACACAGGATAGGAACCACGATGCACGATCTGGTAGAGCCTGCGAGGATATGATTGCATATAGAGGATGAACTCTTTGAGGTCATTCAGAAGGACACGATGCAGATGTAGATGATCTCGCATAGAATCCATAGACGTATCAAATTTTGAGTTGTATACTGAATGACTGACTCATATGGATACAGATATATATATATGGTGTGTCTGAAGCATCGTCTTCTGGTGGCTATTATCCTACATAATCCGAAGCATTATACGGATCGAATTTTGCTACTGGCATATTTGGATGGGCCTCTCCATGGCCGTATTATTAGCTAGAGGACACTTCTCAGAGCTAGAGCTTCAGCAAGAGATCCGTAAATGCTTATAATCCAAAACGCGTTTCTTATGGGATGAATATACAAAACTATAACGTTGCTTAGTTAGAGGAATGTGTTGATGTGCTTTCTGACTATATTAAGATCCGGATATCTACGAGAGGCATCGTCAGTCGACGAGATTTTAGATATCGATATGTATTTTGTATTTTAAATATATGTAATTGATTATATTATTTTATATTTTTTATCTCACTAGTTGAATTTAGGATATTTCATATTGCTTCTTGTAGCATACAACATTTTACTAATCATTTTATATTTTGTATCACTTTAAAACAAAAAGATGCATCATTTATGTTAGACCGAAATTATAGAAACATTAAAAACATTAAAAAACATCAAATTATACTTAAAGCTATTGATTTTTTTTTTTAAAAAATTGATTATCAGTCAATCAAACTTGAAAAACTTCAAAAAAAATGGGCGTGCTGGTTCGCCCAAGCTTACCATGTATTGGTACGGTACTAAACTGGCATGCGTAAGCATACCGTATATCGGTATGATATCAGTTCGATATTGTATCAACCTGTTCGCTGACCGATATAGGTCCTGGTATCGGTTTGGCAGACTTTGGAGGAAACTCTCTAAAGATGGATTTTCCCCCTTCATTTTCAGATTTATTTTTGATAGTTGATTATTGTTTATACCATAGCCTTAGTAAATCACTTTGAATTGCATGTTTCTTGTATGCGCTAAAGCAGTCAGCTGGCCTCCTACATTGTAAGGGGGCGAGGTAAGTCGATATTATTCCAGAGCTTTATTGGTTATTTTGATTTCCCCAAATAATATTATAGTTTTCTTTGTTCCATGGTAATTCTTTGGTTCGTGTTAAATGAACTTGCAATCTACCTAATATCTGCATACAGATGTGAGTGAATTGGGAATAAGACAATATATGGTTGCTGAATCTTCGAGACTCCGAACATTCTTAAATTCATAGTCAAAAGCATGAGGAGGATTTGTTCTTCTATTGGTTTTCTATCTTTTTGAGGAGTAAGTCTATTTACTTGGTTAGGAATCAACATTTGATTGGGAGGTTCTTAGTAAATTTCCTTCATTCTGATCTCTATACCTTTAGTGTGATGGCCATTCAATGTAGAGACAGCCCAAACTCTTGTAGAATCCCTTAGTAGAGCTTAGACTTCGTCCATTGGAGCCTTTTTTGTTGCAACCGGATTTAACATCTCGTAGGCTAATGATGGATGTCATCCATGAGAACTATATTATTTGATGCAGCATGGTACAATATCAAGGGCGTCTCTCTTACTTTTTACCGAGGTTTGCCGTCTTGGTATCGGACCCTACCATTCTATTACATTGTTGGTATGCAATACATTACAGAACAACGAGGTATACCGAGTGTCAGTATGGTATGACACTGTATTCTAGTTCGGTACTGGTACGGTATAGTACACCGGTAATATACGGTATGGTACTGACTGGTATTGGCAAACCTTGCTTTTACCTTTATATGAAAGCAAATAAGCTCAAATATTTTCTGGCTTATGGATGCAAACTTCTTTGGGAGGCAGGGCTGTTATCCTCATAGTGTAGGTGTATCACTTGTTACTGATAAAAGTTACCTACATTTCCTTAATTAAAGAAAAGGAAAAACTATGGTTTTAAACTTTTAATCATCTTAAAAAATCTTTGCTTTTTCTTTATCGAAATTCTCAGGCCTGATTTCACTGAATGTCCAATATCTTGCCCTCTGTGCAATTAAAATTAAAGAAAACTAAATCTAGTCGTAATCTAAATGCTGTGTTAAATGCTAACTAATGAAGTTATTTTATCATGTTGTTCTGACAATGAGTGAGCCATGATCATGGATGATTTAAATCAATGTTTAAAGTCTCAGTGCCTTCACCGGTATCTTACAGGTATAGTATGGTACTGTACCGACAAGCAGTATGCATGTTATGCTGCAAGGCAAAGTGAGATGGAGTACCTCGTATCAGCATGGTACAATTCTGAGGGTGTACTAGTACTGGTACCTTAGCTGTAGGGTATAATACAGCTGACATGAGAGCAATACAGTGCATTAATTTATTGGTTGAAATTAATATCAGAAATCCTTAAGTTAGTAAGCTGTTTTTATGTTTGTGAAATACTTCCACGGTGGTTGACCACCAGTAGTTGAATTGTTTATCAGTGTGCAGTCAAAGAGATCTGTTTGTTGCTACAGTATTTTACAATGTCATGATTGAGGTACACCTTAGAAACTGATTCATTCAAACTTATGCCTGTTGAGTATTTCTTGTATTGGCTGTGCTTATACATTGATTTCAAATGCTGCCAATCTTTTAATTAGGCATGGTAAGTGAATCAGCCACGTATCCGCATGGTTGTTTACAATAAGTGAAGTTGGCAATCTGTTTCTTTATTACATTGATTAATATGTTACAGTTAATAGTGATTCTTGTGGGTGCATGACTAGCATATTTACATAAATCTTTCTCTAGCACGCTCACAAGGCTTCCTTTTAGATCTTTCTCTAGCACACTCACAAGGCTTCCTTATTTTATTTTGCTTTTTGCATGATGAATTTGTTTACAGATATCTCACAGGTGCTTTGTATTCTTGTTCTGTTTAGTATTGGATACTGCTGCTGGGGTCTGGTGTGATACAAAATCTGTAGTCACGAGTCCCAGGACAGGGAGATACAGTGCAGATGCTGCTGGTGGAGATGCTTCTGTTGAGCTAACACGTCGTTGTCGGCATGCGGCTGCTGCAGTTGGTGATTTGATTTTTATTTATGGAGGGTTACGCGGCGGTAAGAATTAAGACTCATTTATTTGTAACAAAACTTCTTTTATCAATATCTAAGACATTGGAGCTGATGTGTACCCTGGCTTTTGTCGTACACATTTTGAGTGTCTATCTCATATGGGCTGGTTGCTAATTATGTTCAAGAAAATGTCTATCAATTTTCAAAGTTTTGCGAAACATAAGATGCGTACAATGATATATCACTTTATTGTCTATTAAATCTATGCTCATGATCCTATTCATGGTGACTGCCGTCATGGTATCATACACCAGAAAATTGCTTTTTAAAGTGATAGCAGATCGCCTTCTGTTATTTTTAAATATGATGTTACTAGTCATATTCATCTCTTATATCATCACCAATTACCTCCACTACTAATAGGACTTCATTGGAACATGAAAGATAAAAAATATTTCTGTAAAGTAACATTTTAAGCATACCTCACATCATTTTTTTTTGTTTCCTTTAACTCCTATCTTGAACAACAATAAACATTGCAAGATTGGCCATAGTATTTGAGTTTGTCTTCTGTCAAATTCACACAAGATTAATATTATAGTGTGCACCAATTAGTACTAATTATGGATTGTGGTAGCCCATATATGTATTTGTGCTTGTCAAGGGTGGAGAGATTAGTTGATAGGACCAGTTAGGCTTTACCTAGTTTGATTGTTGAGGAGTGGGAAAGAGAAAAAGCTGAGGTAGAGGGAATTGGAGATTGAGTTGACATGTGAGAGAGATTGAGAGGCATGATTTTATTAGATATGGCTGGATTTGTTAATTAAGAAGGGGTATGGAGAAGAACAGTTGCAAGAATGGTTTGTGTTTAGGTTAGGTTA
The DNA here is from genome assembly GCA_025769935.1 of Phoenix roebelenii. Taxonomy (NCBI): domain Eukaryota; kingdom Viridiplantae; phylum Streptophyta; class Magnoliopsida; order Arecales; family Arecaceae; genus Phoenix; species Phoenix roebelenii. The sequence continues at coordinate 18,585,863 of JAOXJJ010000069.1, read as the reverse complement.
TATAGTTAAATATATGTACCCGACTGATGCCAACCTGACCTATTAGTGGGCCTTTGTTGCTTGGACAACAGATTGAGCTTTTGACGGCTCCGCACCTGCCTAATCCACCTACCAACTTTTGTAGCCTTTAACGCTACTCGACCTCTCTAACCAGCTACATCTGATTTAAATGGTCTTCATCAAATGTTAACATAATCTCAATGGCTAGAATTTTGAAGTGTGATACCTTCTTCAGAATCTCTCCATCTCCAGATCCTGCTTCTGTGTTTGTTTTCTAAAATATCAAAATTTTTTAATGATCTTCTTAACTTCTTCTCTTAAGTTTGTGCCCACGCCTGTTCGTACTAAGGGTAAATAAATACATGATAAAGGAAACTTACTAATAATAATGTATGAGCCTAGTAAGATGGCATTTTGAGAATTTCAAACCAGTTCTGCTTTAGTTTTGTGTTATGAACATGTAGAAGTATGTCTAACTCTCTTCTTGCATTAAAATTCCATAATTACCCCTCCATTGTTAGGTGCTACGTGCACCCTGCTCTTTCTGTTGGTAAGTTTGTCGCGCCTAACCCCTACTAAAGCTGCAATTTCAACTTGACCTGCACTTTAAAGGTTTTGTTCATTTAAAAATTTGCCATATGTAGTGGGAAGAGATTGGGATATTCATTGGTGGGGTTCAGTTAGGCATGGCCGCATCAAATTCTTTAGGAAGTAGGAGGGAGAAGAGCAGGTGAGGAAGGAAGCGATAAAATGATCTTTTAAGATCAAGATAAAGGAATAGAAGTCACCTCCTGCATAATTGACTTGTGTTTTTCTCTTTTTTTTTTATATAAAATATTTGTGTAAGGTCGTCATAGTATTATTGTTCTTAAAATGAAGTTTATACATTAGGAACTACCATCAGTGGAGCAAGTGGATAATGACATTATATTTTTGATATTCTAAAAACTCACGCTTCTGTTATTCTGGAAATTTATCCATTTTCTCTGATGCTAGATGTTTGAGATAAGTTAATGTTGACCATCATAAGTTGATTGCTTTGGTTGTTAAATGGATAGTGATTTCTGATGCAGGTGTGCTTCTTGATGACCTACTTGTTGCTGAAGATCTGGCTGCTGCTGAAACAACAAGTGCAGCTTCCCATGCTGCAGCGGCTGCAGCAGCTGCCAATGTACAAGCAGGAAGATCACCTGGAACACCTGGAAGATTCGCATATGCTGATGAAAGATCAAAACAAACTATTCCAGAAGCCGTTCCTGATGGTGCAGTTGTGCTTGGTACTCCTGTTGCCCCTCCTGTTAATGGGGATATGTACACGGACATAAGCACTGAAAATGCCATGCTGCAGGGACCAAGGTAGTCTATCAGTGAGGATATGAATGTCTTATGACTGCTCTGGTTTTGTTTTAGCTTATTGTGGCAGGATTTTTTTGGGTCTTGAATGAAAATTAGCCAATTCCTTCAATTATTTTTAAAAAATCTAGTGGAATTTACTACAATTGATTGGGATATGTCACTTAGGATTGATTTTGGTGCAGGAGACTGAGCAAAGGTGTGGAATATTTGGTTGAAGCCTCGGCAGCAGAGGCTGAGGCAATTAGTGCTACTCTGGCTGCTGCTAAAGCCCGGCAACTTAATGGTGAAGCTGAGCAATTGCCTGACATGGGTGGTTCAGAGGCTACTCCAAGTGGAAAACAAATCTCAAGCTTGATAAAAGTTCCTGATACTTCTCTCCCAAACAATTCTACACCAGCTGGGGTTCGGCTACATCACAGGGCGGTCAGTATGAAAGTGTCAACATGTTTCCAGCTTTGTTTGTATTTTATTTCATATCACATGATTGATTTACAAGGAACCAAGTTTCATCCCATGTCTAGTTTAAAGCATATTTGATAACTTAATGTTGTGGTAAATCCAGCTTTACAATCTGAAAACTAATCAGTGCTTCTGCTTTTTGGGACCTTGAAATTTAAATTTTGTCATGCAGGTGGTTGTAGCTGCAGAGCCAGGGGGTGCTTTGGGTGGTATGGTTAGGCAGCTTTCCATTGATCAGTTTGAAAATGAAGGCAGGAGAGTCAGCTATGGTACCCCTGAGAGTGCAAATGCAGCTAGGAAATTACTAGATCGGCAGATGTCTATCAATAGTGTGCCTAAAAAGGTGAACTTTATTGTTGTAGTCGAGCCTGCAGATTGAGTGCATGCAGGAACTTCATTGCAGTTAGATTTTTGCATTTTGGTTTAGTAAAAGAATTTTTTTAGTTGATTCTGTATTTTTAGTCAATATTGGCAGGCAAATATGATATGAAATGAAGCAAAAGGAAAATGATATAATATAAAATATTCCGTCCCTTTTCTTCTTCCTGAAACACTAAGATGAAGGGGACTAAATTGTTGTGTTTGGTAAAAAGAGTTAAGAGTATTGTGAATAAGTGAATTAAACATGAAACCCTTAATTCTAAGTGTTTATTTGACTGTCTTTCAGTATTTTTTAGAGTATTCTTTAGTATCTAGGTTTTCCAACTAGATTTTTCATCTCATTGTTCTGATGTGCCTTTTTACTAATCCAGGTTATCGTGCATCTTTTAAAACCCCGTGGTTGGAAGCCTCCTGTACGCAGGCAGTTCTTTTTGGATTGCAATGAAATTGCAGATCTCTGTGACAGTGCTGAAAGAATATTTTCAAGCGAGCCAAGTGTTTTGAACATTAAAGCTCCTGTTAAGATCTTTGGCGACTTACATGGTCAGTTTGGGGACCTTATGCGCTTGTTTGATGAGTATGGTGCTCCTTCAACAGCAGGGGACATAGCGTATGTCTTCATAGCATAATTAATAGTTCTGTGCTTCTTTTAATGTTGCCATATTCCAATGCGATAGTGTTGCTCTGCCTTATATTTTGGATGGTTCCTTGAGGATTCTAATCACTTGCTCGATTTATATCATAGGTTGATTTTCCTGAATAATCTGCTATCATTTATTATATAATTTTATTACTTGATATGAAATGTGAGGATGCTTTCTTCTTTCGTGTGTAACATGCCTGCATGTCTTAAAGTATCTCAGATTCTCTGCTTAGCCAATAATTTTATATATTTATACTCAAGATGGCATTGCAATACAAATAGCTGCATACTTTCAGCTGGGAGTATCTGTTAACTTGTTTTAGCTGATTTGTTATGCTTGTTTTGCTTATTGGTGCCTGTCATTTTCAGCTATATTGATTATCTCTTCTTGGGAGACTATGTTGATCGTGGCCAGCATAGTTTGGAAACTATTACTCTTCTTCTAGCATTAAAGGTATTGCTTTGGCATGCATGCATATTTTAGCTGCATTTTTTTAGATTAGCAGATGAGGTATCTTGGAAAAAAATAATTCATCTCATAAACCAGAGCTAAACCGTTAGCTTGATAATTTGCAGGTTGAGTATCCTCATAATGTACATTTAATTCGTGGGAACCATGAGGCAGCAGATATCAATGCTCTATTTGGCTTCCGGATTGAGTGCATCGAGCGAATGGTAATATCTCTCTCTCTCTCTCTCTCTCTCTCTATATATATATATATATATATATATATATATATATGTATGTATGTATGTATGTATACATATTTCTTTTCTTGCC
>JAOXJJ010000069.1:18550749-18582143 GCA_025769935.1 Phoenix roebelenii | reverse complement strand
GAGGAGGAGAGGGAGGAGAGAAAGGGGGAGAGAAGGGAAGGGGGGTGGGTGGGTGAGAGGGACGTACCTTGGTGTCACGGTACAGAACCCTAATCCTACGCATCATCACCGTGGAGTAGCTATCGTTGTGGAGTTATTGTTGTCATGGAGTTGTCGGTGGTGGTGGAGTATCGAGAGGGAGAGGAAGCCCCCGAGAGTGGAATCGAGAGGGAGAGGGAGAGAGAGAGGGAAGGAGAGGCATACTTTCGAGCTATCATCATAGCATAGTCATCGGTGGCGGCGGAGCATCATGAAAGAGAGGCAAGGGGAGAGGAAGCTCCGGAGAGTAGAATCTTGAGAGGGGGAGAGGGGGAGGGGAATCAAGAGATTGGGAGAGAGGAGAGAGAGAAGAGTTGAGATAGAGGGAGAGGATCGGAAGGGTGGAGGGGTATTTTATAAAAAAAATGGGGGACCGGATTGACCGACTGAACAATTTGGTCTAGTTTAGTACACCCGAACCCCCGCTCTGGGATGGCTCTAGGGTCCTTGATTTTGATGTTAAGATCATTTATAAGTATGTCTAGTGTGCACCTAGCAAAGTTCTATAATAATGTCTCCATGGTGGTTAGATGCTACCTACACTTCTCTTTTGGTTTGCAAGTTTCTAGTGCCTAACCACTGCCAAAGCTGCAATTTGACCTGTATTTAGTGATTTTGTTTAGATAAAAGATTTCCATATTCAGGGAAAAGAGATTGAGATGTTCATCGGTGGGTTTGGTTAGACATGTTCGCATCAAATTCTCTAGGAGGAGAGGGAGAGAGGGAGAGAGAGAGAGGGGGGGTGAGGGACTTACCTTTTGTCACGGAACCCTAATCCTACTTGGCATCATCGCTGTGGAGCAGCTGTCATTGTGGAGCCGTTGTTGTCATGGAGTTGTCGGTGGTGGTGGAGCATCCACAGAGAGGATTGAAGGGAGAGGAAGCTCCTGAGAGTGGAATTGAGAGAGAGAGGGAGAGAGGGAAAGAGGCATACTTACAAGCTACTGTCGTAGCATAGTCATTGTTGGCGGCAGATCATCGCAAAAGAGAGGCAAGGGGAGAGGAAGCTCTGGAGAGTAGAATCAAGAGAGAGAGAGGGAGAGAGGGGGAGGGGAATCAAGAGATTGGGAGAGAGGAGAGAGAGAAGAGTCGAGAGAGAGGGAGCGGATCAGAAGGGGGGAGGGATTTTTATAAGGGGGGGCTGGATTGATGAACCGAACCATTTGGTCTAGTTTAGTACACCCTGAACCCCCGCTTTGGGATGGCTCGGGGGTCCTTGATTTTGATGTTAAGATCATGTATAAGTATATCTTGTGTGCTCCTTGCCTTAAAGTTCTATAATAATGTCTCCATGGTTGTTAGGTGCTGCCTACACTGCTCTTTTGGTTTGCAAGTTTCTAGTGCCTAACCACTGCCAAAGCTGCAATTTGACCTATATTTAGTGGTTTTGTTCAGATAAAAGATTTCCATATCCAGGGAAAAGAGATTGAGATGTTCATTGGTGGGTTTGGTTAGACATGGTTGCATCAAATTCTCTAGGAAGTAGGAGAGGGAATGAGGTGAGGGAGGAAGGGATAAAATGATCTTTTAAGGTCAAGATAAGGGTATAGAAGTCTCATGTATACATTGCTTATTATATACATTTTTTTCAATCTTTTCTTTTGTAAAAAAATTGTGTAGGGTCGTTTTTGTATTATACTTTTTTTGAATGAGTTTATATGTCCAGAACTACCATTAGTGGAGGGAACAAGTGGATATTGACATCATATTTTTTATATTCTAAAAATTCATGCTTCTGTTGTTTTGGAAAAAATGTATACAATGTTTCTTCTGATGCTAATTTTTTTGAGATAAGTTGATGTTAACCGAGGTATGGCATACCGTATTGAATTGGACAGTATGGGGCGAATTGTACCATACCGATTCAGTCCGGTATGCGGTATGGGGGCCGTACGCCGAACCGGCTTCCGTACCGGGCATATCGACACATTAACAAGGTAGCACCGGCATGGAGCCTGGTACTGAGATGGCATACCTTAATGTTAACCATCATAAGTTGATTGCTTTGGTTATTGAACGGATAGTGATTTCTTCTGCAGGTGTGCTTCTTGATGACCTACTTGCTGCTGAAGATCTGGCTGCTGCTGAAACAACAAGTGCAGCTTCCCATGCTGCAGCTGCTGCAGCAACTGCCAATGTACCAGCAGGAAGATCACCTGGAGCACCTGGAAGATTCACATATGCTGATGAAAGATCAAGGCAAGCTATTCCAGAAGCAGTTCCTGATGGTGCAGTTGTGCTTGGCAATCCAGTTGCTCCTCCTGCTAATGGGGATATGTACACCGATATAAGCACTGAAAATGCCATGCTGCAGGGACCAAGGTAGTCTACCAGAAATGATATGGATGTCTTATTACTGTTCTGGCTTTGTTTTAGCATATTTTAGCAGTTCTTTTTTTTTCTCTACGTATCAAATGAAAATTGGCCAAGTCCTTCATTTTTTTTTTTGGAAAATTAAGTGGAATTTACTAAAATTAATTGAAATATGTGATTTAGTATTGATTTTGGTGCAGGAGACTGAGCAAAGGTGTGGAATATTTGGTTGAAGCTTCAGCAGCAGAGGCTGAGGCAATTAGTGCTGCTCTTGCAGCTGCTAAAGCCCGGCAAGTTAATGGTGATGCCGAGCAATTGCCTGACCGCGATCGTGGTTCAGAGGCTACGCCAAGTGGAAAACAAATCTCAAGCTTGATAAGACTTCCTGATGGTTCCCTTCCAAATGACTCTGCACCACCTGGGGTTCGGCTACATCACAGAGCAGTCAGTATAAGTGTCAATGTGTTTTCAGCTCTGTATTTTATTTTCGTATCACTTGATTGATTTACAAGACACCATGTTTCATCCTATGTCTCCATTAGTTTGAAGCATAGTGGGTAACTTAATGTTGTGGCAAATCCAGTGAGCTACTTCTGCTTTATTGAAGCATGAAATTGACTTTTATTTTTTGATCATGCAGGTGGTTGTAGCTGCAGAGACAGGGGGTGCTTTGGGTGGCATGGTCAGGCAGCTTTCCATCGATCAGTTTGAAAATGAAGGCCGGAGAGTCAGCTATGGTACTCCTGAGAGTGCAACTGCAGCTAGGAAATTACTAGATCGGCAGATGTCTATCAATAGCGTGCCTAAAAAGGTAGACTTTATTGTTATATTTGAAGAGAACTCTAGCCTGCAGATTGAGTGCATGGAGTTGATATTTTGCATTTTAGATTAGAAAAGGGAAAGTTGAGTCAATTCTGGTTTAGTTGATATTGACACACAAAATGATATGAAATACAGAAAAAGGAAAATGATAAAATAGAATATGTTCCGTCTCTTTTCTTCTTGTTGCAACACTAAGATGAACGGAACTAACTTATCCTGTTTGGTAAAAAAAGATATAATTATAAATAAAGGATTCAAATCATGTGGGGGTTTTTTCTGTGGAATTGGACATCCCAACACTTTGGACAGTTGATGTCCTGTCCTGATCTGATCCCATCCCATCACTCAGGATGGTGGGATACGTGGCTGTCCCATTGGGCCAAATGCTTGGGTAAGTAAAACATAAACCCTAATTCTAAGTATCTATCTGTCTGTCTCTCTATCTGTTTTTTTTGAAGTAGTCTTTAAATATTTAGATTTTCCAACAAGATTTTTCATCTTATTTTTCTAATATATTTTTTTTACTAATGCAGGTTATTGCACATCTTTTAAAACCCCGCGGTTGGAAGCCTCCTGTACGCAGGCAGTTTTTTCTGGATTGCAATGAAATTGCAGATCTCTGCGACAGTGCCGAAAGAATATTTTCAAGCGAGCCAAGTGTTTTGCAAATCAAATCTCCTGTTAAGATCTTTGGTGATTTGCATGGTCAGTTTGGGGACCTTATGCGCTTGTTCGATGAGTATGGTGCTCCTTCAACAGCAGGGGACATAGCGTACGTGTCTTCATTGCATAATTAATGGTTCTGTGCTTGTTTCATGTTGCTATATTCTAATGCCATGTTAGCTTACACATTGCTGTGTCATGTACTTCAGTACATTGTTCCTTGGAGATTCATTACTGGATTACTAATATGGGTTGATTTTCCAGGATAATATGATATCCTGTATTGTATAATTTGTATTAGTTGATATGAAATGTGATGGCACTTTCATCTTGTGTCTATCATGCTCCTCATGTCAAACTAAAAGTACCTCAGATACCTGGTTATGGTAGAAGATTATTATTTTACTCAATATGGCATATTGCAATAAAAATAGCTGCATATTTTTCATTTGGTGTTTCAATTGAAGTATCTGTTTGTTTTAGCTGATTCTTTATGCTTGTTATGCTTATTGGTACCTGTGATTTTCAGTTATATTGATTATCTATTCTTGGGAGACTATGTTGATCGTGGCCAGCATAGTTTGGAAACTATTACTCTTCTCCTTGCGTTAAAGGTATTGCTTTGGCATGTATGCATATTTTAGCTGACACTTACTTTTGGTTTGGCAGATGAAGTTTCTTGGGGAAGAAAAAATTATTGTTAAACCAAGCTAAACCATTACTGTTTGATATTTGCAGGTTGAATATCCTCATAATGTACATTTAATTCGTGGGAACCATGAGGCAGCAGATATCAATGCTCTATTTGGCTTCCGGATAGAGTGCATCGAGCGAATGGTAATTATTCTTTTTTTTGGGTCTTCTTGATTGTATTCTGGAGCCAGTTTGTTGCAGATCGTTATTAATTTACTTTATCTGGGAATAGGGAGAGCGAGATGGAATCTGGGCTTGGCACCGCATAAATCGACTATTTAATTGGCTCCCTTTGGCTGCACTAATTGAGAAGAAGATTATCTGCATGCATGGTGGCATTGGTAGGTCCATAAATCATGTGGAGCAGATTGAGAACCTTCAACGACCAATTACGATGGAAGCAGGATCGATTGTTCTTATGGATCTGCTTTGGTCAGTATTCAACTACCTATAATGCCTTGACATCATTTCAGCCTTTTGTCTGATATAAAAATGACATTATAGTAGCATCATACTTTTGCCATTTTTGTTTACATATAGGTCTGATCCAACAGAGAATGATAGTGTTGAAGGATTAAGACCAAATGCTAGGGGCCCAGGCCTAGTTACTTTTGGGGTTAGTTTTTTACTTTTTAATATGGTTAGTTAACTTAGTTTGCTTCTGCTGTAATATTGATAGGGACTGTGTTTCTGATGCTATTTACTTGTTACTGCAGCCTGACCGTGTAATGGAGTTCTGCAACAACAATGACTTGCAGTTGATAGTACGAGCACATGAATGTGTGATGGATGGTTTTGAACGTTTTGCTCAGGGACATTTGATTACTCTTTTCTCTGCTACTAATTATTGTGGTAGGGGATTCGTCACTTGCTAAGCAGCTGATATTCTTGTTATTTTCCTCTGCTGATCTTTTTCTATGGTGGGTGTATAGGCACTGCAAATAATGCAGGTGCAATTCTAGTTCTGGGAAGAGACCTTGTGGTTGTTCCGAAACTTATTCATCCGTTACCCCCTGCCATTAGTTCACCCGAAGCATCACCAGACCATCATATCGAGGATACATGGATGCAGGTGTTGCTCTGCTCTTTGCATAAACCTTCCTGTTCTGGCGATTTGATGCTTTCACTGTTCTGTAATCATGAGTATTTTTGAGCTGATTTTTTCATTCTCGTGATATCAGGAACTTAATGCTAACAGACCACCAACGCCAACGAGAGGCCGCTCGCAAGCAGCAAATGATCGAAGTTCTCTTGCCTGGATATAGCATTTTGTCACATGTTGATATAGTCATCCCTCTTCAATGGTCAGAGGCTCCTTTCTGGTGGGGATCTGGCTGTTTCTCATTTAGACACAAGGGATCACCTTGTGAGATTTAGGAGCCAACATGATGGCATCCAAGGGGATCAACACAAGGAGCCACCTTTGAAATTACAGCGCAGCAGCTTACCAATGGTGAAATGTGTGATCGGCATGTAAAAATCCCTAATGCCCTGAAGGTGGTTGACTCTCTAAGCCAGAACTAGTTTGATCCAGCGTTGCCTGGGTTCCTGCAAAACTTCACCTGTGTATATTCAACATTGCTGGCAGATAGGTAGAGTGTATGTGGTCTCCTGTGTCGCCCATGGGAATGATGAATAGGCTTACTTTATTAGGTATTCTTTCTTATGCTTAGATTCTTCTCTTGAGAAGACATCATAGTGTTGGTGAAAGCAATGATGAGTTTCACAAACTATACTGGCAGGCATGTATGATAGATATTTTCAACATCACGTCTTCACTGTAATTTTCTGGTGCTGGGATGTACAACAATGTAAGTTTTGATGGATAGCATATATTTGAGGTTTGCTGAAGAAATTATTTTTCTGATGGCTGGGGAAGAGCCTGTAATTTTCACTGTAATTTCCCTGCGGCACTAAGTACTGAACATTATCAATTGGCGTGGTTGGTGCTGTTTCTGTGAAGAAAAAGAAAGATCATGTGTTTTTTTTTTGGGTGAGGTGGTGAAATTGGCGGCTGTGAACATGGAGAGGAAGTCTTGTCGTAACTCGGGAGTGACAAATATTCTGGCTAACGCTGGGATATTTCTTACAACGATCAATCAGAATCCTTCCTACTGGCCGAATTAATCGTTTGACATCCAAGAGAGATTTCCTTCCGGGAAAAAAGGGCGGTTTCTCTTCCACCAAGAGGTTGTTAAGAATGGAGAGTAATCTGATGGACCAAAAATCAGCACCATAATGGAGTTCACCAATCTTGTAACTTAAAAAAAAAGGAAAAAAAAAAATTTATGCACCAAGAGACACCCTCTGTATGCTTTTTTTTTTTCTCGTCAAAGTCTCTCAATTTGTCTTTTTTTCCTTATTAAGCTGTCTATCCAGTCTAGAAGGAAAATATTTTCCTTCTCCTCTCGAGTTTTTTTTTCCTCCTCTAAATTTTTAACTTTTTTAGAATCTTTACACCTAAGAGTTCATGAAATTTAGGAAATGGTATGAATATATATTTTTTTTAATGTTAGATAAAGTTAGAAAATTATGTATCCGTATTGATGAATACCATATTCTGAAAACTATGTATCAATTTATCTAGAAGTGCGTATTGCTATGTTAAATGACTAATTTGCTTAGTGTGCATCATTTGACTATGTAGTATGTATTGGTAAAAAGTATATTATGAAAACTGGACACGATTTACTTGAAGGTGTGTATTGGAACACAAGTGTGTATTGGAACACTATTGGATGTTTATCAAAAAAGCTTGCAAGAAGGTATTAGAAGTTGATAAGTATATATCATTAGCCATGTACTGTGTACTGATGAATATGATGTAATAATTGTATATCAATTTGCTTGGAGGTATGTATTATATTGCTAGATGACTAATTTGTTAAGTGTCTATTATTTATCTTTGTACTATGTACTATTAAATACTATATTTTAAAAACTGTGTTGGCTTCATAAATGACTAATTTGCTAGGTATGTATTATTTGGCATGTAATATATACCGATAAAAATTATATTTTGAAAACGAGAAAGAAAGAGAATGCTACATGCAGCTTTCTTTGTTTTTTGTTTTTTTAATTACAAGACTGAAAACTCTGTTAGTAGGAGTCCATAACTTTTTATATATATATATATTTTTAAAGATGGGCACTAGATGAAAAATTGCAAAATAGAAAGCCTGCTTAGTACTTTTTTTTCTCTGGTGCCTGCCCCGTATGACTTTTATTTCTCTTTTTTGGTCTTTCTTCATGTTGTGTCTTTGGCCAAAAGTAGTTATACTAGTTACATGCTTTTGGAAGGAAGTTGTTATGCCCAAAGGAGGCCCGGCTGGGAAATTATCTGGGACATGGTGGACTACTGGACTTGGAACCTTTTGAGCTAATATTGGCCTCTCTGATGGCTCATAGTCAATTTCTATCACACAAATCTCCAACGGATTTTGCAATTCTCTAAAATTTTTGATGCATATCAAATCCAATGAATGCAAAATTATTAGAACGATTATATAAATCAATTATATGTTAATTAATACATCATTATCTTTATTTTCATTTTTATTAGTTTGAGTATTATTCTTCATCCGATCTTTTATTTCATGTAGAAGAAAGTGGCTATAACCCCATAAACTCAACCTAATGAGCAGGCAGGATTTGAACCTTGGTCACTAGAACATTTTTTTTTTTTGATGGAATGGTCACAAGCACAATTACTGGGATATTCTATTCACAAGCTAATCTGGCACCTTTCATTTCAGTTAGTGATTAGCATACTCATCTAAATCATTATCTATATGCCTTTTATCAAAAGAAAAAGATTTGAGATCCAATCTAAACAAGCTTATAACTATTTGTCTAATGCCCTTCCATACCCATGCTTACAGTGTTTTGTAAACTTCAAACAGATCAATCATGCTAATCATGCAATTAAGTCGATATCATCCTTCACATGGTACCAATTTATGCATCATAGGAGAAGCACCCAGGCCATGTGCATCACATCACAATCATCAACAAATATAGAGAAACCCTGCAAATAAACATAAAGAAATAAAATTTGAAACATTATCTCAAAAAGATTCAACACCTAGAACTTGCGGCAAACCTAGACTCTCTCTCTCTCTCTCTCTCTCTCTCTCTCTCTCTCTCAGCAAACCAATATCCATTTTCATCTTGGTATCTTGCATACTCTGCCGGTAAAATGTTGATTTTATTTCACAGCTTTCTTGTCCATCAATTGCCAGCCCCTCTTGGATTGGAGAATAACCAAACCACCTAACTCTCTCTTCCATCTCTCTTTTCTCATAAATCCTACGCTGCCAAAAAAATAAAAATAAAAATCATCCTCTTTAATCATATAATGCAAAGCTAAATATATGTTCAGTGTACCTAGAATTTACAAGCTCTAGAGAGTTGCTCACCCCACGCTGGGAAAAATGTTCTCTCGCCTCCCTAAACCACTATACTTGTTTTGTTTGAGCTGTATGATTACTTAGCCAAGAGTGCGGAGGTGGAGCCCCCACGGCTGGACTAATCTGATTGTTATAAGACACTAATTCGAGTCCAAATCAACTTTACTCTATTATATATATCTCTTGTAACCCTAAAAGAAGAGAGAAATTGAGAGTTCTAAAGATCGGGTATATTGGGATTAGAGTTTGAGAAGAAACTTTGTCCTCTGCAATCTCCAGCTTTCTATGGTGAAATTTTTGTATTGTCTCTGCCCGTGGAATATTATTATTTTTGTTACTCTCTTTTTTTTTCTTATTTCATTATTCTTCCTACTTATTGCAACAATATAAAATAATAAAAAATAATCATTATCTGCAATAAAATCATCTCTACAAACAACAAAAGCTTCTAAGTGAATAGAGAAAGTGGAGCGATTAACTGTTGACATCTTCTTAGTGATTTTTTGAGAAAAGTACAATCAACAATATTTGCAAGACATTATTGGATTTCAGTTTAAGGGCTTTCACTAATATTCGAATTAAGAGGTGCTTGAGAAGGTGGTGACAAAGCTAACTAGTTTTGATTGCTAGACTAGAGATTGCTCCGCGGAATTCGAAGCTAGAGTTCTTATGGATCGAGATTTGGCTTGTTTTTCTAGTAGCCTCTCCACACAATCTTCATAGTGGAAGTGCTGGCTCCTTTATTGGCACCGATTAGAGGTCTTATTTTCTGCCAACTCTTGTCTATAGATTGGGATATGACTATAGGTTAGAAGCCATGGCTTGATCCCTTCTCAACTATTGCTCTAGGTGAGGATCCTTGTATTATTTTGATGCTTACAAAGCCATTGAGGTTATATGGAAGTGCTAATGCCATTAACTAAATTAATCAACTACATAAACACTCAAGGAAGAAAGAAGTGATACATACTCAATACATATTTGATACACTCTTCTTGTGCATTTAAAACAACTCTCAAGAATTCATCTAAAGATAAATTTATTAGAAGAACTTGAGGAAAAACCTGAATCTCAATTTGACAAAGTTAAGAGTGAAGTTTCATTGTTAAGGGGCAATTCTGTCTTTTCACTAGTCAAAGAGATGAATTTTTTTATGTGCCAAGCATTCAAAATCAATTGCAATATTTTTATTGGTCTCATGTGCTAAACTAACCTTAAGATGCAGAAAATTAGAGTTAGAGTCGACTCCAGAAGAATTGGAGTCGACTCTGGCACAATCTGATACATTTGACACATTTTGGCATGTTTGGCATAGGGCTTGGGTCGACCCCAGAAAAACAAGCAGAGTACTCGGGCCGACCCCAAGAAACTTAGAGCCGACCCTAGCTTCAGCCATTTGAAAATACAGCTTTCTGGAATTTATTGAGAGGGCCGACCCCAAGATTCTTTGAGCCAACCCCAAGTGGAACCGATCCCTGGAAGCCTTGAGCCGACCCCAAGAGAGCATGAGCCGACCCCGGGTTGAGAACTCAAAAAACATGTCTCTGGAATCCCAAAGAGGGCCGACCCCATTGTAGCTTGGGTCGACCCCACTGTAGCATGGGTAGACCCCAAGAAAGCATGAGTTGACCCAGTCCGAAAAGTCAGAAAAACAAGCTTCTGGATTTCTTGAGAGGGTTGACCCCACTGTAGCAGGGGCCGACCCTAGATTAATGAACAATGACTTAAACCGACCCCAGAAAAGCTTGGGACAACCCCAGCACGGGTGACAACCCAGCGGCTAGTTCCGCAGAATTGTTTTTCAAGTCTTCAACGGCTATAAACGGCTAGTTTCTCCATTCCAACGGCTAGGAAGTCATCTTTGGAGGTTGGAGAAGTATTTAAGAGCCACCATTCATCAAAGGAAGGCATCTTGGTGAGGATCTAAGGATGCATTCAAGAGAAAAGGAAAATCTAAGAAAGTTCAATTTATTGCTTCAAGTTCAAACCCAAAAGAAGTGTGTTGAGCAGAATTTAAGTGCCTTCAAGAGCTCAACCAATCCATTGAAGAGTGAAGCAATCTCAGCGAAGAAAAGAAAAGCGCCTTCAAAGAGATAACATTTTTCTTTTCTTCTCCTTAGTGCATATTTGTTTTATTTGCTCATTAAGGAGCTTTATACTTTGATTTACTTATTCTTGTTGTAAGGTTTCTTGGTGAGCTCGTATAACCAACTATATAGGTTTGTTGGTGAGCCCATAAAACCAACTATATAGGTTACTATATAGGTTTGTTGGTGAGCCCGTAAAACCAACTGTGTAGGTTTGTTAGTGAGCCCGTAAAACCAACGGCTAGGTTAATTGGTGATCACGTAAAACCAATTGTAAAGGTTTTTGGATTGTAATCCTGGAAAACAATCCTACTATAATCCGAGGGATTATAGTGAATTTCCAAGGGAACGCTTGGGGAGTGGACGTAGGTACTTTGGGATGCACCGATCACTATACTTGATTGTGTTTGCATTGTGTGCTTTTTGGTTTATTTTCTTCACTTAAGCAATTGCTCTAGCTTAAATTCTAAAAGTGACTTAATCACAATTGCTTAAAGCTTTACTACTATTGCTTCCACTGCACCTATATTATCACATAGGCCAAACAACATTCACTTAAAAATTAATTTGAGGCCTTAAAATTTAAAAAATCTAATTCACCCCCCTTCTTGGGTTATCACCTTGGGCAACAAGTGATATCAGAGCAGGTGCCCTCTTGTCATTTATAGTCTTAACCGACTAGAGCCAAAGACCATGGCAACCCTGCATAATGTGTTACTTACTGAGGAACTTTCCATAAACAGACATCCACTGTTTGATGAAAATAACTATATTTAATGGAAAGCTAGAATGAAAATCTTTGTTCAATCACAAAACTATGAGTTATGGAATATCATAACAAATGGCCCTCACACACTCTCTCACACTGTTAATGAAAAAGACTTAGCGCAATTGAATGCTAATGCTATGAGCATACTATATTGTGCTATCCATGAAACTAAATTTAATAAAATCTTTGCATACTTATCTACTAAGGAGATCAGGAATACTTTAGAAAATATTTATGACAAATTCTAGATTTGCTCACATGTGCTTCAATTACATACTAACAGTGCGCCTGCAGGAAAAGATTTTGAATCTTCCAATCAGGAAGAAAGAACAACAAATGAAGAATTCAGTAATGAAAACAAGGATCCATCCTTGAACACCGAAAAATTCAAAAGCTTCCTGAAGACAAAGAAGAAGAGGAAGCAAGAAGAAAGGAAGAAAGTGATCAAAAGCAAGAAAGCCTTGACCAAGAGTGAGTCAAGCAAGAAAATAAAAGCTAGGAGCAACAATGATGACATCAGCTCCTAAGAACTACAAGAGGTAACTAACTTGTGCTTTATGGCATAAGAAGATAAGATAAAATTTGAATCTGATTTTATATCAAATGAATTTCAAGAAGAATTCTCTGATGATGAACTATGAAATGCTTTTCATGATTTGTATGATGAATGTAGAAAATTAACTATGAAAAATAAAAATTTTAAAAAGCTAAATCTAAAAATGTCAAAAGAAAGAAATTATACTGCTGAAATGAAAGACAAATTAAATTCTGAGAATGAATGTTTAAGATTAAATTCGGAAGAATTAATTCAGAAAAATCAAAACTTAATTAAAGAAAACCAAAACTTAAGTGAAGAAGTTAACCAATTGAAATCTCTTATTAATAAATTCACTGTAAGTTCAGAAAGATTAAAAATGATATTTCAAAGCCAACATGCTATTTTTGATAAATCAAAACTTGGCTTAAGTCCCTCGTTTAACAATAAACTCCTAAAAAAAAGGTTACAAATTCATCAAGTAAACCATCAAAAAGGATAACTTATCTCAAATATGAAAATAATGGGCATAAAAACTTTACCTATAGTTATAATACAAACAAATCAAATGGTAAAGTTATTGCAATTAAATAGATTTGGATTCCAAAAGGAACCATATGCACTAACCTTCTAGAACCCAAGCAAGTTTAGGTACCTAAAATGAAAATATGAGGGTATAGATGTAGGTGTGCCAAGCTACCCATGGAACAAATGAAACTTTCATACAAATGGGTGCGTTGACACATAATTAAAGATAAGTCTCAACTTAGTTATTAAATCTAGCATAAGGTTTAACATTCTACATCATATATTGAGATTGTCTTTGTGTGGAACTGCGATATTCTTTGCATCAAAGCCTTAAATGCCTTTTATGATCTTAGCATGAAATTTTCTAGTGCTTGCATGATGATAAGAAAACAATGAATGAATATGTATAATCTTCTCCTTCGACTTTTCAAAATCTAAATTTCCTCTTTAGTAAAAATGGTTGATGCTGATTTCATGCCTCCATGCTAAAACTTTATTGAGCATAATCATTGTATCCATAATTAATATCTTTCTCTAAAACTATCCCAAATTCTGCTGATTAACTTTAACTCATCATGTTTAAACCGAGCATAAAAATCTCTTAAAGAATGAATACTAATTTCTTTGAACTCTCTCTTATAAGTCAAAAATAACAATCTTATTTGCTCTAAAAGAATTTTGTGTTGAAAGCTAAATCATAATCAGAATTTTGATAGAAACAACTGTTTAAGATAATTTGATTAAAACTCAACATGTATAACTTATTGATAATTATCTTAAGCAAATATAATCTAAGTTAAATTAATTCTGAAAATAAGAAATTGATTTGACCTTAATGAATCTTTTTATTGCCTCATATGCTTGTCCTTGAACCATTTTGCTTAATGAAGCTATCTCTTTAGTTCAAGTGACTTGGGCTTGCTTATATTTTGGCAATCTCTTGAGTAGTGTGACTCAATATTCAATTCTTGTCATGTCTTACATTGAGTCATCTAGTTAAGAAATATATTGTATGAATGTTTTGTACCTTGAAGAAACTAATGACTTTCCTTCAAAAAAGAAAAAGATTTTGCTAATAATGCAAGATCTATAAGCTAGAAATGAGAGATTTTAATTTGAAGGACACCTCCACGTAAGGTACAATAAACATTTATATGCAAACAAGAGATAGGACCTTCTTCAGCTAAAAGTTTACACATAAGAAATCTAGTATATATTTAACTTGAAAAATGTAGAATAAATCGATGATTTCAGGTATCTCTCTTATAAATTAGCTAAGCAAAGTTAATAACTTAAATCTTATTATGGCATGATTAAAGTTTTTAATTACTAATTTTTTGATATCATGCCTACATATGTATTGATTGTCTTATGCTTTTGAAAATTATTTTATGGTTTGCCTGAATTGAAATATACCTTTGCCCATGTGATGCATAACCATGAAATACACATGTTTATGCTTCAAATTTTGATTTAAAATAACTTGTGATAAGCTATGAATCTTTGAGCATAATAAAAATATTGTTTGCATGATATACATTTATATGATATATTAGATTATCTCTTTATTCTGCTTTTTCATGTAAATTACTTGAAAATAACAAAAAGAGAAAGAGATAAAGAAAAGAAAAGAAACATTGTTCAAGAGAAGTAAAAGCTAAGTAAAAATAAATACTCCAATCTTAAGTAAAAGTAAAACAAGCATAATATATTCGGCATATTTGTGAGATTTATATGAGCATTCTTTTGGAAGAGATAAAATCCATAATAAACTATATTTAAATAGGAAGAGTTTGAAGTGAACATTTTATTGTTAAAGAAAACGATTTAATCTTTCTATATTGCTCATCATAGGGATGGTGCCAATGAGAAGGCTAGTGGTAGTACCCGACACTAATTGACCCAACTATTCAGTATAGGGTATATTATGAACGGCACAAGAGAAAGGCTAGTGATAGTACCTCGTGCCCTTCCAACTCCACCGGATAGAGAGCAAATAGAGTATAGAGCATAAGAAAGTAAAAACGAAAAACAAATGAAGATAATTAAAATATTCATTGATTGCTTAAAGAAAGAAATTCAATTTTTTTTTGAGGGAATGAATCACAAGATAAATGAAAGTATACAAGAAGCTTGTGAAAAATCAAATGAAATTTCAATCACTTGAAAATGTATCTTAAGGATAAAATCAATGCATAATTATAGTTAAGTAGATGAAGTTTTATTTGGAAAGAATTAATTTTGATCCTTGACATGATTGTTCTTAATGCTTTAATACATAATGTTATGACTTAATGCATATTATGTTTTAGATGTGACTTGATGTTTTGAATTATGTATTCAGATAACAGATATCTTCTTTAAATATAACTTGTAATGCTCCATGTTTGAACAAATTGTTTGAAACATGTTTCTACCAATAGCAATTTCATCTTTCCCTTTATGACATTCATAATTTGAAATAGACCTTAACTTTGCACAAAAGTTTTTGCTTCACTTCTAACTTCGAAATAACTTATGTGCCACAACCTAATGAAAATTATTTTTACTTGCATTCCATCCTCATCAAAGATATCTTTGATTTCTCTTGTAAAACTTTCTTATTAAATCAGCTTCAATGCTTGAATATTTGAAATATTACATAAGAATTTTTCTAAAAGTATTTTTGATTTTTTTTTTCAAATTTGTCGTTCATGATTACCTTTGAAATATGAAAGTTGAATATTTTTGTAAAAAGGAGAAGAGAAGAATATTTTTGTTTCAATGAATATTTCTGAAAAATAAAAAGAAAGAAAAATCCAAATTTGCAAATTAGGCAGAAGGAATTAATTCAAATTTATCTTTCATCTTGCCTAACATTGGTACATAATGTCCTGATACATGTTAAATTCCTTCAATTTGTACCAAAATTCAATATGAATTACAAAAACTCTAGATGTGCTCTAATTCTTTTGAAATATTTGTTTTTAATCTTAATAATTTAAGATGAGCTACAATGTAGAAGATACATATTTCAAATTATAATCTTGAAAGCTTCCTTAAAATTTTTTATGAAATTCAGAATCTGATTTTGTATAAAAGCTTAAACTTAATTTAAAAATGCTTCTATCATTGTATTTTTGTAACTTTCAGTATATGTTTCAATAATTGCATCATTCTGGAGAATAGTTCGTATGACTCTAGATGAAAACTACAATTTAAGAAAAATAGAACTAATTTTGGTGCCTTGGTTATTTGCTTCGATACGCATATGAAACATATCATTTTTTATCTTTAAAGTGTACTAAAATTGGTCCGGATAATGTATTTTTCAGTAATCTTGATTACGAACGAATGTCTTTAAATATATGACTTTATTTTGATATTAAAAAAAAATATTGTGTTTCTTTCATACATTGATGTGAAACTATGACTAAGAAATTGAATTTTATAAATATGCACTTGAATGATCTTCTATATATTTTTCTCCTACATAATTAAGTGCTTTTATCATTAAGAAAGAAAAAAAAAAGCTATTTTTAGAGAAGAGTGAATGATCCCAAGGCTAGAAATATTTTAACTCACTCAAATAATTCAAAAAGAAAAGAAAATGTAACTGCTTTTAAAAGAAATTTGAGCTTCAAAAGAATTATTTTCTGATTAATATTTCAATGCATATTCTCAAAAGTTAAGAGAAAGCATAACTTGTTCTTGAAAGATTAATAAAAGTAATTGCTATAAATTTTGAAAAAAAATATATCACAAAATTTCAGTTTATTCATGCTTATTATTAAATCTGAAATTCAATAATAAAAAAAGAATGTTTAAAGAAGAATGTATCTTCTAAGGGAGAGCCTTAAATATTCAATCTCCTTGCATTCTGCATCTTTTTCAAAAGTCACTTACATTTGATGTATACCTTGAATGTTTTATGTTTGATTCATGATCATTCTTGTCAATTTCTAAATTTAACTGTTTTACTTACAAAGTATGAATCGATATCAAGAGCCTTACATAAATGAAAGAGAAATGAATTTTCTTAAAGCTAAATCACTAAAGATCACTCTATATAAATTTGGCAAAAAACTTTTAGTATGCTTTTAATGTCTAATTGATTTAAAACTAATATCAATTTAAGCATATTTTGGTATCAGAATTTGTTCTTCATTGAATATCTTTTGAAAGTTGGATTTTCATCTGTACTTAATCGGTAAATTATTTTTTTTGAAAACTAATTGAAAAGGATTCCATTTGTCTTAGTATCGAAAATTTACTTTGGAATCTATTAATGAATTCTTATTGGCTTGCACTTTAGTATTTCAATCCTGAGTCAATTTATTGCTATGATTTTGATGCTATGATCTTTAAAGGAGTAAAAGAAAGTCTTTAAAAGAGCTCTAAAAGAACTTTTAAAGCATTAAATTTTATGTATCATACATTACATGAATTCATGTTTTGGTATCTGTGCGCCAATGCTTTATATCATGAAAGAACCTTGAAGTCATTAACAATTAATGATTCAACATAACCTTATGTTTTTCAAGTATATAAGTTTTGATCTTTATCTGCTCTTATACTATACTCTGAAAATTAACTAGATTGCTCTTATATTGCTCTATACTTAATTCGTTAAATGAAAAAGCCTTCATATGTTATTATAGATCTTTCAAAAAAAAGGAGAAAAGAGGTTGAATTTTCATTCGTGCTTTCATTGAATATCATTCTTGATACTCTTTGAAATAACTTGAGAAAGATTTCATCCACACTTGATTTGAAAACTATCTTTAGAATCTACATTTAGAGATCTCTTCTGGCTCGTATCTCAAATGTCCCATTCTTAAAGCCAAACTCTTCATCCTTGATTTAGATGATATTTGTTATCCCTGAAATTGTCTCAGGTTTACTCTTTTTGAAAGAGCGATAAAATAATTTTAAAAGAATGTTAAAATCATCAAATTCGATGTGATCTAATCATAATTTTGAAACTATCTTAATTGGCTCTGATCTATACTCATTATCTTGCCATGACATTATTGCCTTGAGTTATGTAATTCATATTCTTGCAATAATTTGACATGCAATATTATCTTGTGCTTAATGTTTCATTATTTTGCAACCTTTTTGATGTTGTCAAAAAGGGATCTCATAATCCTTTAAATCAGCTTAGATTGAAATATGTTGATTATGTTAAAACTGATTACCTTTAAAGCATTATCATGAAGTATGTTTTTAAAGTGTCTCCTAGATTCTGCATTTATTTTGACTAGTGTTTACTCTCTGTTATTGTTTGTATTTCTTCTTTAAAATATTTTACTTTTGGATTGGATGAAATACAATATTTTCTCTTGAGTTATGATCTTTGTGATTGTCATTATAATGCTATCCGTGTCATTGCTATTCATTCTTTTTGATAATAACAAAAAGGAAGAGAAAATATAAGGAAGAAACTAGAAGCAAATTCTATAAAAAAACTATATAGGGGAGAAAATATAATATATATATATATATATTGCATACTTAATGGGGAGACATGTATTATATATTTAAGGGGGAGATATGTGATAAAAAAAAATCTAAATTCTTGCCTCGATACATGACTTGAAACTCTTGGTTTGATACAAACTTTTGAGAATTTTGTTTTAATGAAATACAAGAGTAAGGGGGAGCAAAGCTAAAATTCATTTGGCATTCTATTTGGATAAGATAGGAGGAGCTTTTGGTTCATTAATATATTCTCTAAATTGGACTATTTTGAAACTTTTGCACCAAAAGCATTTTCTATACATTAAACCTTACTTCTTACATGAATATCAATTTGCTTATACTCAATGTTTTGTAATCATCAAAAAAGTGGAGATTGAGGATCCTAGTGTTATTTTGATGCTTACAAAGCCATTGAGGCTATATGGAAGTGCTAATACCATTAACTAAATTAATCAACTATATAAATACTCAAGGAAGAAAGAAGCGATACATACTCAATACATATTTGATACACTCTTCTTGTGCATTTAAAACAACTCTCAATAATTCATCTAAGGACAAATTTATCAGAAGAACTTGAGGAAAAACCTAAATCTTAATTTGACAAAGTTAAGAGTGAAGTTTCATTGTTAAGGGGCAATTCTATCTTTTCAATAGTCAAAGAGATGAAATTTTTTATGTGCCAAGCATTCAAATTCAATTGCAATATTTTTATTGGTCTCATGTGCTAAACTAACCTTAAGATGCAGAAAATTAGAGTTAGAGTCGACTCCAGAAGAATTGGAGTCGACCCTGGCACAATCTGATACATTTGACACACTTTGGCATGGTTGGCACAGGGCTCGGGTCGACCCCAGAAAAATAAGCAGAGTACTCGGGCCGACCCCAAGAAACTTAGAGCCGACCCCAGCTTCAGCCATCTGAAAATACAGCTTTCTGAAATTTACTGAGAGGGTCGACCCCAAGATTTCATAAGACAACCCCAGGTGGAGCCGACCCCAAGAGAGCATGAGCCGACCCCAGGTTGAGAACTCAAAAAATATGTCTCTGGAATCCATGAAAGGGCCGACCCCACTGTGGCTTGGGTCGACCCCACTGTAGCATGGGTCGACCCCAAGAAAGCATGAGTCGACCCTAGTCTGAAAAGTCAGAAAAATAAGCTTCTGAATTTTCTGAGAGGGTTGACAGCATTGTAGCAGGGGCCGACCCCACTGTAGTAGGGGCCGATCCCAGAAAAGCTTGGATCGACCCCGACACGGGTGACAACCTAACAGCTAGTTCTGCAGAATTATTTTTCAAGTCTCCAACGACTATAAATGGCTAGTTTCTCCATTCCAAAGGTTAGGAAGTCATCTTTGGAGGTTGGAGAAGTATTTAAGAGCCACTATTCATCAAAGGAAGGCATCTTGGTGAGGATCTAAGTGTGCATTCAAGAGAAAAGGAAAATCCAAGAAAGTTCAATTTATTGCTTCAAGTTCAAATCCAAAAGAAGCGTGTTGAGCAGAATTTAAGTGCCTTCAAGAGCTTAACCAATCCATTGAAGAGTGAAGCAATCTCAGCGAAGAAAAGAAAAGTGCCTTCAAAGAGATAACATTTTTCTTTTTTTCTCCTTAGTGCATATTTGTTTTATTTGCTCATTAAGGAGCTTTATACTTTGATTCACTTATTCTTGTTGTAAGGTTTGTTGGTGAGCCCGTAAAACCAAATGTATAGGTTTGTTGGTGAGCCCGTAAAACCAACGGTGTGATCCCGTAAAACCAACGGTTAGGTTAATTGGTGATCTCGTAAAACCAATTGTAAAGGTTTTTGGATTGTGAGCCCGAAAAACAATCCAACTGTAATCCGAGAAATTATAATGAATTCCCAAAGGAATGCTTGGGGAGTGGACGTAGGTGCTTTAGGATGCACCGAACCACTATACTTGATTATGTTTGCATTGTGTGCTTCTTGGTTTATTTTCTTTACTTAAGCAATTGCTCTAGCTTAAATTCTAAAAGTGATTTAATTACAATTGTTTAAAGCTTACTACTATTGCTTTCACTGCACCTATATTATCACATAGGCCAAACCACATTCACTTAAAAATTAATTTGAGGCCTTAAAATTTAGAAAACCCAATTCACTCCATCTCTTGGGTTCTCACCTTGGGCAACACTAGGCAAGGAGCATATGAAGGTGAGAGGGTCCCAAGGTAAGAGCAACCTATTTTGATATTGGAAAGTAGTTGGTGTAGCTATAGGCAAAGCAATATGCATTGAGGAGAACTAACCACCAATCTACATGCAGTTGAGCAAACCCACTCAACTCATTTAGCTCCATATGCTAGGGTGAATTAGGGTTTCTTATATCAAGGCATGCCTTTATAAGCTATTAGAAAATGACTTTGTTAGTTTGGGGTAGAAGGTAAGCAGAAGATCTATCCTTCTTATAGGGGTTGTTGGTGCACCCTATTTTGCCTTTAGCCTCTAGAAATCCATCCCTCCTATCTTTCTTTTTTCTTCGTTATTTCACAGGTCATCACATGAGAAAATATTTAGAAAGGAAAAAGGCAAGCTCCATCATAGTTCAATTGCATGAAAGGCCTTGCTAGGTTTTGTTCAGGCTTAAGCGAAGTGTGCCAAAGTGAAAATTCCTATTAATGGGGGTGAAAGTAGATTGGTTAATATCTGTTCGGATCTATTTTTTTATCTGAATCTATCTCGATATAGCTAGCAATTTGAGCATCTAACTCATATCTATATCTGTCAAAAAAAATGATATGGATATGGATATACCACAATCCGATCTATATTCAAATATCCAATTTTATTTGTGACCTTATTTAATTTAATATAGTACTCATAAACTTTTAAGAAAAATAATTGGTTACATTAACATGCTATTAACTTGATTTATCATCTATTTAGTAATAACTATTATTTTATGATCATAAAGTTTAATTATCTAACATATTTATATCCGTTTAAAACAAATATAAATATAAATTATTTCATTCGACTAATATCCATATCCATATTTGTATTCATCAAACAAAACAAATATGGATATGGATAACTAGTATCTGATCCATATTTACTCATGAGCAGAATCAATGCTTGAGCCTACCTACGCACACTTTCATTACTCTTTAGGAGGCATAAGACTAGAGCCCAAAGTGGTTAGTGGGCTTGTAGGAGCTTGGTGGACTTGACCTATTTTTGGAGCACTCTCTAATTTATCTTTGTAGATAGGCTAGTATAGAAATGAGAGCACATTCTCCTTTTCTTGTAGCACTATCCTCTTCAGATACTTTAGGTGAAATGAAGCAACCAACTACATGCGGTTGCCGCCTACCATCATCCCCTATGTTGTAAATGCCTTTTGTAATTGATTTCAACAGACATGTGCCTCTTTTTTCATGGAGATGGTCATGAAGCAACCATCGACTATCATTGGAGGAGTGAATAGCTAATGGTGAAATTAGTTGGCTCCTTTAAGAAAATTGCTTAGAAGGTGGGAATTGTGGAAGTGTGCAATAAGTTAGGAACTTATCCCCCTCCTAGGATGTTTTATTTTTGAACTCCCTCTCCATGTCTCAAGTGATGGAGATAGCGGAGATTTATCTTATGCATTTTTTCTCTTCTATTTTTAATGCATAAGCTTAAAAGCTTAAAGCTCAAGCTAGCTAAGTGATCGGACTTGGCATCTTGTTAGCTAGAGGTATTTTGTTTTTAGGTACACGTTAGCTATAGCTATTTGAAGGCTTGATCCTACATTGAGATCTTGTTATGGACTGAAAAGGGTCTTGGTAAAAACTAACAGGGCTAGATTATTTAAACATGAAGAAGCTAGTCGACTCATTTGCATTGCAAAACATAGATCAGATTGGTCAATTAAACTAGTTGAACCGTTGGTTGGTTAGATCTATACTCTAGGTAGGATCATAAACTTGGTCTATCCTTAAAAAATTACTTTAATTTCTAATAAATGCATGGAGTGCCAATTTAGCCGGCAATTGTTCAAACCCAAATGGTTTTATAAGGATCTTTCGATTTTCAAAGTAGCATGTTAAATTCAGGTGGAAATTAGGGCAAGTGGATGATTGAATTAAAAAGATTTTGCCTCCTCTCCATAATCTTTTTCTCTTCTTTCTCTTCTTTTACATGGACAATAGATGGTGGGTAATGCATGGTTGGTGGACACAAAGTGGTGGATGACTTGTGAGCATTGGATGACTGAGGTACATTTGTCTCTCTACCCAAGATACTAATAAGTAGCAATAGTGTTCCCTATTGCTCTCTTTCTCCTAATCCTCCTATCTCTCCCTCCCATTTTCATCCATTCTCTCTTTCTCACTCATCTGGTAATACTAAAGTCCCAGGCTCCTTTGGCTTCCTATCTCTCCATCTCTCAATTTTTTGATTCTGCCCCTCTGCTCTTCAAGTACTTGGCTTGTTGGACATGATCTTCCTTTCCCTCTCTCAGTAGCGAGTCAATCATTCTCTTGGTTTTAGAATTATATTAATTTTTATTAATCTAGTTTACAAGCACAGTCAATGATATATGGTAAGTTGGTAATCGTGATATGTCACGCT
This sequence comes from Phoenix roebelenii, assembly GCA_025769935.1. NCBI lineage: Eukaryota > Viridiplantae > Streptophyta > Magnoliopsida > Arecales > Arecaceae > Phoenix > Phoenix roebelenii. The sequence goes on along the minus strand of JAOXJJ010000069.1, from coordinate 18,559,209 downwards.
CCGAATCTAGAGCGTAAAAAATACCGCATATTTGCAGGTGGACCATACAATCATACAAAGACTACAAATCATATCAAAGAAATAATTTTTAAAAATTAATTTAATCAAGATCTTATACAAATAATTCTTACAATCAATTGTTCCAAAGTGATATAAGTCAGCATATGCTTAATTATTTATTCAAATCAAATAAAATATTCTAACTAGCCTAAATAGTCTAACTAGAACCCATAAAAAATACTGAAAATATCTTCAGAAGATCTAGCACACTCTCCCAAGTTTCGAGAATCTAAAAAATAGAAAAAAAAGATAATAAGCTATACTAGCCTTGTAAACAACATAATATCCCAAAGTAGAGTCTAAGCATGCCAAATAAATAATTAATTAAAGGGCAAGATATTGATTGAAAATAAATTAATTTTTGAATAATATATATCTCTTTTGAAGTTTATTATTATTTTCAGAAACTAATACTAGAAATCCAACATCAGATTATGGCCACGTAATCTAGTGGCATGGGTTGGAATGCACAAAGTGCCAAATACCACTATTCTTAACCACCGGTGGTTTGATGTTCATATACCACTATTCTAATCATTGGTGGTTTGGTATCGAAATCAGTTTTTCAGATTACAAGTCGACATGGCTAATAAATAATCTTCATTGGCGGGCCAGATCATAGTTGTGTTGAGAATACATACACATAGAATATTGTTTTTCATAATTTGCCTAGTCATATTTTCTAAATTTTATAATGTAGTACATAATATATTTTAAAATAATTACTATCATAATAATAATATGCCTGATCCGTTTATTTAAATATAAAATAGATATCATAATTAATTTTAATAAACTAATTATTATTTTACCAAAAATTTAGAAAACACACTTTGAAGCATTAGATTACTTACCTCTTATCACTTCAAAATTCCACTTCAGTTAGACGGGTCAGATTCGCCTGCTTTAATATTATTGAAATATAATTAACTTTTATCATTATCTTAAAAGCCAAGTAAAGTTGAAAGTTAAAATACTATTGGGGATGCAGCATGATACCCAAATTCGGATGAAAGAAAAATAAGGTCGGTCAGGTGATAGTGCCCAATTACTCGAGTGGGTCCAAACAAGATGAATTCAACCGGTCAAAATCAGATATGATTTTGGTAACTCAATGAAGATCAACGATGATTGAATTCCAAAGAAAACCAGAAAGGGCCAAGGTAATACACCAGCCTACTACCTGGTACCGGAGCAGTTCAGGGCCTCCACCCTAGGGTCAACTTAGATCCAAGCAAAAAAAGATAGAATCTTAAACCATGATCCCTAAGCGTGTCTAGAGAGAGAAAGAGGGAGAAGAGAGAGAATCTCAGTCTAGGTTTAATCAGAAATCTAATCTTTGTTGTAATGGAATGAGTCATCCCTGCATATAAGGCCAAAGAGAAATCAGATTTTCTTTTTGAAATTAATAAATAAATAAGGACAAATGGGAAGGAAAGAAATAAGAAGAAAATGAGAAGAGAGGCAAGAGGAGAGAGAGGAGATCGAGGGTGGGTGCCGGAGATCCGACGGCCAAGCATGGTAGAACTGGCGGCAGCAGTTCAGGGTCTCCACCCTAGGGTCAACTTAGATCCAAGCAAAAAAAGATAGAATCTTAAACCATGATCCCTAAGCCTGTCTAGAGAGAGAAAGAGGGAGAAGAGAGAGAATTTCAGTCTAGGTTTAATCAGAAATCTAATCTTTGTTGTAATGGAATGAGTCATCCCTGCATATAAGGCCAAAGAGAAATCAGATTTTCTTTTTGAAATTAATAAATAAATAAGGACAAATGGGAAGAAAAGAAATAAGAAGAAAATGAGACGAGAGGCAAGAGGAGAGAGAGGAGATCGAGGGTGGGTGCCGGAGATCCGACGGCCAAGCATGGTAGAGCTGGCGGCAGCAACGACCTTGGCGATGGTGGAGACGACCAAGGACCATAGCTACGGACGGAGATGGTGGCAATCTGTGAACAGATCGAATCAAGGCTCACTGATGGATTTAAAACAAAAAAGTAGGGCTCAACATGAAGGAGGAAGAGGAAAGAAGAAAGGGAGCTCACCGACAATGGCAATGGCGGATTTCTACCAACTATGGTGGTGGATTCCAACAAATCCTATCGAGATAAGTCTCGAAATAGAGAAACAAAGCAATGGAGAAACATAGAGAGAGGAGGAGGGAAATTCAGACGGCGATGCTTGGCCAGGGTGGCACGCCGGCCAGTGGAGATGAGGAAGAAGAAGGGAGGAAGTGGGGAGGGTCTCAGTGGTAATCTGTCATAAGGGATAAAGGGATTTAAAAGCTTCCGGATGAGCATGGCTTAATGGCTAATGAGGCCAGTCATTCACCAGTTGCATCGACCCCCAACGGTCGTTGGTCGTTCGTACGAGCCCTGAGAAGCTCGCAGTGGCATCCTTAGCCCCCAACAGCAGAAGGTCGGGCAGAGGATGGCAATCCCTTATTCTGATCGACCCCCTCCGTTCCACTTTTTTTGTATTGTTAGGCTGAAGTCGATTAGGCTAGCTGAGTCAGTCCAATATGGGCCTAATTTGAACCAATTATCACATGACATCAGCTCTCAATAGTGAGTTGATTTTTTTATTTTTTTTCTATTTTTCATATTTTACTTGGTCTTGAAGAATGATGTCATGCATTATTTGTAATTCCATTAGAGAGCATAGAGAGAAGCAAAATTGTTAGAATTTCAAAAAATGCTTCAAAATTTCTGATTTTTTATTATTTTTTGGTATATTGATAGTTTTAATCTAATTATTCTACATAAATAATGAATATTTAATATATTTATTATGCTATTATGAGATCATGATTCAATTTCGGTTAAACCAACGATTGAATCCAAGACCCGTGACCTAGTCCTATTATAGTTCAATGAATGGTCTGAATTTTAAAATACTTGACTAATGTTTGTCGATAAGTTGAAAATACAGGATTATAGGAGGGGTTTTTCTTTCGCTTCTTGGGATTTAAGATTCTTTTATTTTTTTTCTTGGGATTTTTTTTTTAATTTTTCTTTTTCTTGGGGTCGATAAGATTTTTGCGATTTTCGCTTACCGTGGATGTTAAAATAGAATTTTATTTTTTCTTTAATTTCTATTTTTTTTTGTTATCTTCTTCCTTTTTTTTTTTTTTTTTGTCTTTTTCCCCCCTCCACCTAACTTGTCCGATCCTCTTGGAACGGAGTTTAATAATGTTTCATAGTTTCTCAAAGAAAAAGGTGGTTACTGCGCCACTTCCATCAAACTGCAAATCTAATAAATTTTATCATTAAATATATTTAATTTTCAAATTAAACTTCCTTTCTACCTGTGTACTTGTAGATCTTCTGCGTAACAGCGAAAGATTCACAAATATGCAGCATTTTTTAGATATCCGTATTTTTTTATCAAAATATTCTTTTACTCCGTTGTTGTAGGTTTTTTCTTTTTCTTTTTCTTTTTTATTTTTTTAGTGTGTTGGATACTCCGCTGTTGTAGTTTGGAGCGAAAAAAATCTTTCCTTTTTTCTTGGAGAATGGAGAAAAATAAAAAAATCTCCGCCATCCCGAAACTCTCCACCACGGCATTCACTCTCGGCGTTTGCACATCCGCGCGGCCCTCTCCTTACCTCTTCCTCCACTTTTGTCCTTATCCATTCCCCCTCTGATTATGGAAAAATAGCGATAGAACGGAAGACGATTCGAAATCCATATCTAAAAGTTCCCTCGTGCCCTTCGTTCTATTCTCTCTTCTATTATCTCCTCCGTTCCAAAGATGTTAACTAATCTATAGAGGTCGACCTGATGCCATCCTTTCTGTCTAATCTCAAACATGAAATCTTGGAATAATATGCAAATCTACTTTTAGCTTCAGAAGAAGTCGTTATTGTTACTCTTGGTGTTTCTTGTGAGAGATTGAGGTTGGGTACCGCCGATTTTGCGCTTTTTCCTCGTCCGTCCAAGAATTGTCGAGCTATTGTAAGCCATGGCTGAGTGCCAATGCTTCAAGGTGAGTATTAAATTATGTTCGCCTACTTCGTTCTAAATTTTTGTTCTTTTTATTATTCACAACCAAGATTCAGGGATATGCTCAAACGAGTACCTCATCATAATGCTACCTGTGCTTTCTAATGCCTGAAGGGTTTCGTGCTTAGGCATTTCTAGCCCATCACTGATTCATCTGTTGTTGTGAGCTTTGATGCTATATTGGTTTCTGCTTGTAGCTTACAACTAGTGCATGCCCACTTTTGGTAGTCATATGAGTTGTATACCGGGAAAACTCTCCACCTATATTTAGTAGCATTGCTCTTGTTCGGTACATGCTGTTTGTTTGGGCTTTCTAACTCTTTGTTATGGTCAAGGGGCTGACGAAGGAGTTATTCTTGAAGTTCCGTGAAGTAGCAACTTTCAATTGTCAGCACTATTGGAGTAAATAATTTTGTAGTGATAACAACTTCTAGTGGATAAAAGTCATGGAGATTAGCTGTTAATATTTCAAGAAACTACAGAATGAAGCTGCAATTTCTTTGCTTTAGAAATTGAAAAGATTGTTTAACTCTGTAAAAGCATTGTAGGAGTAGGTAAAATAACTGCAAAAGATTATGGGTACAAGATAATGGTTGCATGACAAAACTTATCCTAAAATGATGACAAGCATAGAAACTATAATTTCACCTTGCCAATCGGATTACATGAGACGGGGGATCTTGTAGCTGCAGTCTGATCAATAGATAGAAATAGGGGATTTCCCTTATTTTTGAAAGATTCCCTCTTCTCTATCCATTCGCACTCATTCGATCTAGTAGAACAGATCAGGCCATCTATCGATTTGAAAATAACGTTCATCTCACTTTTCATTCATTTCCGCCTTCACTTTGCTAATCGGATTACATGAGAAGGGGGTATTGTAGCTGCATGCCAATAGAACAACATATGATCTCCAACTTTTTTTTACCCACTCTGGATCCTTGCTTGAACACTACTTTGTTTATGCACTAAAGTTGTATAGGTTCTCGAGGGGAGCGAGGTGGGGTTTCAGAGGTAAGGTTAGACCCACTTAATTAGGCTTTTGGCATGTTTAAGTTTGTGCTACTACTGCAAAGTTCTCCAAGGGGTTAATGTAATGTCCAGAGCACTATACTCCACTAGTATCTTGGCTAGGTGGCTTCAAGGTGGTTGAACAAGCTACTTTGTTCCATAAGCTTATAGGATCAGGGGAATAGGCTGAAGTTGAACTCTAATTCAGGGGCTACAAGATGCATGATTTAATTAATGGCTAATTAGATAGTCTCGTTACATCTCTTGTGGTTCTTGCATCTAAGAAAATGATGTTACAACAAGCTCCCAAAAACCAGAATGTTTTGAGATGCATCCCTCCATATGAGTAATTTACATTTATATTAGTTTTAGGTTTAGTTAACTTATTAATTTTCTACTATCCTTTCTATTACTTTATTATTAGGAGAAGTTGTTTTGGTGTTTTATATTTTTTTGCAATTTCTATGCTCAATATTCATGCTATTTTTACTCAGTTTTTGAGTCTTAATTTAAAAAAGTTGAGTGTCTACGAGTCTTCCTTTGGTCTAAGTTGGATTAAGAAAGTTTTAATGACTGTAATTGTGCTTTAGGTGATTTTGGTACCTTCCTAGTAGGGTTCCTTGGAAATTTAAAGTTTTTTTATCTTTGAAATAAAAATTTTCTATCTTTGAAAGCTTTGGTTATTTTTTGCTTGCAAAGTAGATTATTTTAAGCAAGATATGCCATACTGTACCGACCGGGTGGTATAGGGCATACAATACCATAATGATTTAGTATCGGTACACGGTAGGAGGGGCGTACCGATACTCAGTATGCCGAATCGCTTCCGTACTGGGCGTACCAACATAGTAATAGGGTAGCACTGATATGGAGTCCGATATCGAGACGATGTATGACGATTTTAAGATTATAGATACTTAGGTAGGTTGACTGGGAATCCTATTTTGAGACAAATTATGTAAGAGTCGTGAGGTCATTATAGGTAAGTTGGGTCTCCTTTTATGATCATGAAATATTGTTCTAGTATTGTTTATTTGTATAACATGAAACCATAAAAAAGTGATGAATTGTATATGATCTATATAATAAACATGTATAAATACGTACATGTGTGTGTATTGTGAATTAGCTCTTTGATGGATATTTTTCTTCAAGTCTTACTCTCTTTTCTCTCAGTTTCTCTTCCTTCAGTACCTAATTCTCTGAACTTCTCTATTAGCTCTCTAATTGCCTTTGTTTTTGCTGCTAATAAATAGAACTCCACGATCATCCTAGATCTAATCTTTTTCTCCAAATATGTTACAAGTTTATTTGTGGCCTTAACACAAAGTGGCCCCTTAATATTATAGCATCTTTTTCTAAGGAAAAATTACCTACACACCCCCTCAACTTAGGGCCAATTTAACTTACTATCCTTGAGTTTAAAAAATTCAAAATGGTCTTTGAAGTTAATTAAGTGGTTCAATGTGGCCATGAGCCCTATCCATCGTCTAATGCAGCTAACATGTCTGATTCGTTTGGTTCGCGGAAAGAATTTTTTCTCACTGGAATGTTTTTTTTGAGAAGTTAATGTATAAGTATATGATGCCTCGAAAAGTAGTTTTTGCATGTTTGGTTGATCATGAGATAGTGGAACATTCTAGAGTGGCTTATGTTTGGTTGAGCATCTAGTTTTCTAAAAAAGTTGTATAAAATATTCGTTATGCTCTTAATAAAAGAAAAAAAATTATGCATTTTATCTAAAAGCTTAAGGTTATTTTTGAAAAAATATTTTTTCAATTTTTAACTAGTGGGAATTAGACTTTTTCATGCCCTACATGGATTTTTCTTTCCTATGAAATGTGAAAATCTTATTCCCATTAAAAAATTAATTTTCTCTCTTTTTTGAAAATTCCAACCAAACATGAGGTATCTCTCCATTTTCTTGTTGACCCGCTATCTCCCTCCTTTTCTCACGAACCACACGTGTCCACCATCATAAAGGATAATTTGTCCTCATTTGAATGATTTATTTATCAAAAATTGTCCTCTATTCTCTTCTCATCCTTCCTTAATCCTATTACTTTCTTCTCTTCCAACATCTCCTCCTCCTATCTAAACCTCGCTGTAGTCCCTATCCCTCCTCTTTTTCTAATCTGGTCTCATCTAAGTCCCTCTACCTAGTAAGTTGATGAAGCACAGTTTGCAAATTTTGTTTAAGTGCTTGCATTGCATTATGGAACTAAGGTTCGTCAAACCATGCTAAATCAGTTAGGTTAAAGTGTTCAAAATCAGACTGGTCGGTTATCAGCATTATTTAGTTGGTCAAATTGAGACGCTATAAACTCCTCTCTTAAGGACCTCTTTGACTCTCCCAACTTGCTCGACACCCTTGCCTCCCCTTTCTCCCTTTACCACCTCCTCCCTTGGCCTTTGTCCTTCAACGATGCCATCTGACAGCATCCTGTTCGATGATGGCGACGTCCTGGCTAGGCGAATCCTCTTTTTCTATTGGTCCTCATTGTCGGATCTGGTTGCATCAGACGACTCAGAGCCCTAGTGAAGCTTTTGCCTCCCCTCTCCCTCTCCCGCCTCCTCCTTTGGCCTTTGTCCTCCAATGATGCAGGTCAATAGTGTCCCGTCGATGTCTGATGATGATGATGACGTCCTAGCCGGTTGAGTCCTCTCTCTCGGTCGCCACCATCGGATCTGGAGGCTTCGGCCTCTCCTTCTCCCTTTCTCCTTCTTCTCCCTTTCTCTTTTGTCCCTCTCCCTCCCTCTAGTTCAGGTACGCCTTGGTTTGGTAAGATATGTATCTGTACCATACCAAACCGATTACCAACCGGTACGATTTGTGGTACCAGTTCGACGAATCTTGCTGAAATTTTTTATAGTTTGATCAAAATTAGAGCACACCTGCTTGTGTTGCATTGTTGGAACTGTTTCTTCGAAATTACAGCAACATGCAATAATGCAGTCAATAATGACTTTGTAATGTAAAATAGATGAAGTGGCCTGCCTAACAACATAATTGATGTGCCAGATTTGGTAATATTGCTACTAAGATGAGTGATATAGATCTGACCACGGTTCCGGAACTGCCGGTTCCGGTTATGGAATCGCCGGTTCCGGTTCCACAAAAACCTAGAACCTTAACCGGAACCGAAAATAGTCGGTTCGGATCCGGTTCTAGAACCGCCGGTTCCGGTTCCGGTTCTAGACGGTTCCGGTTCCGGTTCTAGACGGTTCCGGTTCCGGTTCTAGACGGTTCCGGTTCCGGTTCCGGATATAAAATTTTGAAAAAAAATAGATTGTGTAATTAATTTGGAAAAAAATTAAATACAAATAGATTGTGTAATTAATACAAAATGATAATTTGTATCTCATTTTATTATTTACTCATCAATAGAGGG
>JAOXJJ010000069.1:18508789-18550649 GCA_025769935.1 Phoenix roebelenii | reverse complement strand
ATTGGAATAGATTGAATAATTGAGAGAGTGAAAAATTGAGAGAGAGAGATTGGAAGATTGAGTGGTGTGGTGAAAAATTGATTTGGAAAGGTATATATAGTGTTGGGGATAATTTTCGTTTTCCAAAATGCCCTTCAAACTAGCCATTTTTTAGTTATTAAGAGGGGTAAAATAGTCATTTTTTCGGTTGGAACCGGAACCGAACCGCCGGTTCCGGTTCCGGTTCCGTTCGGTTCCGGTTCCGGTTCTGGTTCCATCAAACCTGGAACCTTAACCAAACCGTATTTCTCAAGGTTCCGGTTCGGTTAAGAACCGTGAGACACGGTCCGGTTCCGGTCCGGTTCGGTTCCGGTCCGGTTCCCCGGTTAAAACTGAACCGTGGTTAGGTCTAGAGTGATAATACCAATATTTATACAAATTTTATTTAAAAATCATTCAACTTGTCAAAAAAGTTGAGTTTATCAGGAAAGAAAAGGCAGGAATTTGATTTGAAGAGAGAACCTTTGTTAGCAAAATCTATTTTCAACTCTTTTTTATGTGACTAAGAAGAAAAATTGCAGTTCAAAGGAAACTATTTTAGAGCATATAGGCATTCTCTATTGTTTGCTGTATTGCATTAGATTTTCTCTGCGGCAGATGTTCGTTTCAATATATTTAGTGTACCATAATTTTATTCTTAAATTCTAAATAGGCCTGAAATCAAGGTTAGCCGAACCGGTACCAGGACCCATGCTGGTCGGCTATCGGTTTGGTACAGGGTGAGCCGGGTTGTTCGCCCCGGTTCAATAGAGCATGATTCAATTCTTTTAAAGAGGTGGGGTGGGAGTGGGGGGGGGGACTAGTTCAAACCGGTGTGAACCGAGTGGTTTGCACCAATTCTGCTCCGATCCATCCAGTTCAGGGCGGTTTGGGCGGATTTCAAAATTTAGGGCTAAACCGACCTGGTTCTCCACTAGTTCGGTTCGATACGGGGTGAACCTGGCAGTTCGGCATACCTTGGGCTTGATACATTATTTTGAATCCCTGGACTAGTGGAGCCACATTCAGTTATTGGTGAATAGTATAACTATCTGGCCTCGGAAAAAAAATTTCTAGCAGTTGGTTCCACTCCTGGGCGATGATGGAGACTAGATAAACAGGGGTTGTAGCTTTATTTACTATGGATCTTGATTATTGGTTCCATCCAATTCACCATGAATCTTGTCATTGGCATTTGCTTCATGTCTTTGCCGTACTGCTTGTTATTTTTCCCCCGTTTCAATAATGTCAAAGGCTTACTAGTAGTTTACTATTGGTAATATTGTTTTGCAATATTATATATGCATCCTTGTGCAATGAATCTGTTTTTGATGCTCATTTTATGCTTATTTTAGTAACAAAAGTAAGCCACCATTCACAGTTGGGATGATACCTATGTTTCAATATTACTTATCTACTGCATTTGGTTATTTGCAGGGAGGTGTGCTTAGATATCCCAGAAATCTTAAAAAGGCTTGTCATCATGCATTAGCAAGTAATACTAGGCATTTCTGTAACATATTTTCTTACCGTAAACAGCATGTTGCTATTCCATCTGCTGTATCACATAGATACCGCCGTATGGTATTTGTACCAAGAAGAATTTCAGAGGGGCACTACATGCAGTCTGGTCACACAAGTTTTGGTTGGAGTGGTTTTTACTTTCACAACTGCAGAAAAGCTTGCTGGCAAAGATTTCAGGCACACACTGAGCTTGATGTTGCCAGTGCTATTGAAGTAATAAATGATTTAGGATTTGATACTCTTACGTTCTTGGTTGTGACTGTTCTGGTTGTACCTGCATTCAAGATCATTAAAGCCAGCCCTGTGAGTCTTTGATGCTACTTATTTATCATACATTATTTTTAATTTTATCTTTGTTTTATCTTGAACACTTGTCTATCAGTTAAGAATTATTTTCTCTAATTATGGCCAAATTGGACAGATTTTAAGTTATTTAATGAATCAGTACTGTTTGTTTGATGGCACATTAAAATACTGTGTACTTTTATTATATTTAGAAAATTTTTGTATCTTCATAATATTGTTTATTCTGAAGATTATTCATAAATGTAAAACGATCGCGACAGGGTTTTACATTGATTTAAGTTTGATTTTTGTTCATAAATTCTGCAAATGCAATGCTGTATGTAGATGTACTTTAATAAATCGATCCTCATATATAGATGAGTGTAACTCCCAGTTAAACCATGACAATAAGCATCAAACCTTGTTTCGACTATTTTTAGTTGGCTTTATCATTTATCATTTCCCGTTTAGGCTACAACTGATGTTATATTTGCATTTTCTAATTATTAGTTATTGGCACTATTAAGGTTTGATATGCATTGTTGACCCTTCCTTGATAGCTTAAGTTGTGGTAATATCATGGTATTAGAGCTGCAAGTCATGGTTCAAATATCATTTAGACCATTTGTTTTTAATATCACCCATTCATAATCTTGAGTCATTTCTTCTCTTTGACTTGTTCCTAGTTGTTATCTTGAGTTGTTCTTGACACGTTTATGTCCTCACAGTCGTAGTTTGGGACAAACACAAAAGACAGCCATGACATACTCCCCTAATTTAAAAAGGAATGGCTGATATGGATAGAAAAGGATAAAATGAAAACCAAAAAGACAAAAATTGTAGAAACTGTAGAAAACAGCCACTCTCGAAGAGCTAGATGTAAATAAAATTCCAGCATAGTTGCTTGAATGCAAAAAAATCCAAATTGTCAAATGTCTTTTGTTTGAAGAGCTTCGCATTAGTTTAAGAGGTAGAAATATACTAGTTGGAAGTACCATTTTGTATGAGGTTGGACGAGCTTAAGAGATTTTTGGGAACATGGAGACTAAGTTTGCTAATTTAAAGTTATAAAAGCACTTCCTTTTAGATACTCTTACATTGATAAGATTCAAAGATTTTATAGTTTAATCTCACAACTCATTGGGTGGCACTTGACAACATTTGGAACTTTAAAGCATGGATGCCATCACAATCAAACTGATGACTGATCGGGTCCTTGGGCATGCGGATCCCAATCCTTTTAGAAGGGGGTCAACTTGGTTGGTATCAATTGGTACTAAGAAGGACATAACTAGCAATAACTAGTCTTTCGTCTTTATTCTTTTTTTATTCTTTTTTGTTTTTGATGTTTGTGTTTGAACGGGAGAATAGGAAAGTGGAAAGGGAGAGGAGGAAAGAGGAATGAGCATTATGCTAAACTTATGAATATGATTTCATGCAGTGGCTTAGTTAAAATTTAAGAACCATTAAAAAAGCATTTCTAAAAAAATGTTAAAATTGGTGCTATTTCCATTACCAGCACTGCAAACCTAGTCATGGACCCTAAAAACTCATTTAACCCTAGTAATGATCTAGATTCTAAACCATGGTTTGTCATGCCACCCCATATTGTTCGGTACGGGACATACATACTATACTGGGTGGAAATTTGTATGAAACTCAAGTTTGGGTTAGTATAGGCCCTGTACTATCCCATATCAAAGCGTAGCAAGGCATGTACTGACCCGTACCGAGGCATGCCGACTTGTACTAAGATAAAAAAATGAGAAAAATGTTAGAGAGCTGTTTTGCTTCGGATATGTATCGTACCATACCAACCATACCGTACCGACTGTACCATATCGAACTGGTAAGGTACTAGTATGGTACCTGATATCGAGATTGCCAACCTAGATCTAAACAAAGCCAAAACAAGCCTTAACTAGCCTAAAGAACCATAAAAGAGGGGAAAAAATGTTAGACAATACCAGCCTGGTCCTCAACTAATACCAGCACCCAGACCAAGTCTTTAGACGTTGCTTAAAAGGCTGTAGGATTGAAGCCATTCGTCCAAAACCCCTTCCTAGAACCTGATATGAAATGAGAAATAAGCAAAAGAAATCAAATTTTTCTTTTTTAATGTATGACTTATTTTTAATCATATTCTGGGGTTCTGTTTATAATCTTAGTAGTTATCTGATTTATATGACTGTACCACCCTTCGTCATCATCAGACTGCTTGACAAATATGCACTCAACTAACATATCAAATATATACTGTAACCCTCTTGGATTACATGAGATAGTTCTTATACAATACATGAACACCTCATTGAATCTTGTGAACACTATGATGTATGCTCCTATTAATTTTTATGATTTCCTGACTTTCTGATTTCCTCTATGCATCGCTTTACAAAAGGCTTCATAAAATGGTAAAAAAATCATTGCATAAACTGACTGAGACTGACTCGCATATGATCGTGAATTCGTGATGCTTTTAGTGTTATTCCCTCACTCCCATATGCATGCACAAACACATACTTATCGTTGGTTGGTTTTACTGAGCAATCAACCTAACTGTAAACTTCATTTTTTTTACATGTTGGGCCATCACTTGTGGTGTTGATATAGGATGCAGCCCTCATTAAGAATACATGGTGAACAATGATTCCTAAAGCCAACCTTCAGAAGCTGTTTATGGTTTATTTGTTCTGGTTTTTTTTGATAGTTTTCTTTAATATGAGATAGTCAAACTAGTTATTCCTCTCTCTCTCTCTCTCTCTCTCTCTCTCTCTCTCTAGGTTAAGATATGTCTCTTTAAAGTAGGCTCCTAGTGATCCATCTGACATTCTAAAATATGATTGTAGTTAGCAAACTTTGCTTATCTATCTGGGAATTTGTGAGCTAAAATAACATTTGTGAATGATTGAATTTGAGTTTATTAAACTTAGTCTCTTTAGTTCTTATTCAAATATTTTTAAAAGTCAAATGTACTTTATTTTGGAGTAGGATGTTGGACCTAGTTTTGTATCGTTTCATGGATGAATGTGTTTGCTTGTTTGCATGCAGATTCTTGGTTTTTTCTGTGCTGGGGTTGTACTTAACCAGTTTGGCCTTATTAGGAATCTCACAGATGTTAAACTTCTATCAGAATGGGGAATTCTTTTCCTGGTATGCTTTCTTTTATCTTCATTCCTTTATAGGGCTTTGCACTTTGTTAAAAAATCTGTTTTATTTTCCAGATCAAAAATAGATGAGTAAGTCATGGATATGGTCACCTTTGCATCACATGACAGTAACCATGACAATGTTGAACACAGCTTTCAATCTAATCAGTGTTCTCTTCATAGAGTAACATCTCTCCTTTTAAGCAAATGTATACATGCTGTCAATCCTATATAAATTCTGTATCCAAAACATATAAAAGTAAGAGAAGTGGAGAGTTATTAAAATCCTGTTTATGGAATTAGAGGCTGGGGCAGTCACAGTTCTCATCCTATACTAGAAATAGCGGAACCTAAATTATAACTTGCTTATGACTTCTTGGTCATGGTTTGCTGTTTTAAGCATCAGGAACATTTTATAGTAAACTATTCAGAGATTGACATATGGTCTGGGCAGAGAATAAATGTTAAGATCATATTCCAAAATTTTTCATTTTTCTTATATGGCAAACATGAGGTGTCAGAGCTTTCAATTACCTTGATTATGCAACACCTCGATGACACATGCCTTTGTTTCGAGTTATATTCTATGCCTGTGATAATAATGGCGTATCTACTATGTTCATCTATATCTGATTCTGATTTTTGATGGATCTGGATTGAATTACAACACAAGCGTTGATCATTTGGAAGAAAACAGAATTAAAGATCGAGGTCAAAAATCACGTAATAGCGATGACAGAGCATGAGTGCAGGGAGGTGGATGTCATGGCTTTGATCACTACTGCAGACTTGCAGTAGAACATATAGAATTTCTTGCCAAGTCTTAAGTTTGTTATATGACCTCTTTGGTTTAATAAACAAGCATGGGAAACAAGCATTACCCCTTATACTTTTGGCACAATGGAGCCTACTTTATAAGTAATCTATCCAAACTTAGATGTCTGAAATCATGTCTCCAATTTCCCTTTTATTTGCCACTTCAACTCTTATTTGTTGTTCTCATTTTTTTTGACTAGTCAATCTGATGTTGCATCCTCACTTCACTTGGGTTTTGTCTACCCTACATTGCATATAGTTAAACTAACTTTAATCATTCTTATTTCTTATTCTCAATTTTGTTTAGTTATGCTAATCTTAAGCTACTATATCAATGATATGATATAACCTTTACCCTTTTCGACTTTACAACATATTGTCTTAAGAATATTAATCCTTCACTCTCGTGTTAAATTCATGTCATCTTCATGAAGAGATATTCTGATCCTTGCAATATAACTAACCTTATATTTCTTTTAGAAAAAAATTGTTTTAGCCTGAGTTAATGGTCACATAGCTTTAGAGATACATATTCAATTTATATACTTCAGTTGATCATAACTATGGATCCTTTTCTATCCGTTCGGTTGACTTTGAACTTTATACTTAGTAACATTTCATTGTTTTATTCTTCAAATTTTATTTTTGACAACCCTTTCAATTCAATTTCACCTATTCCATAGTCTTAACCAATGTTTTGAGTTTGGTATCGAGACCCCATACCAATAGCTTATTGGGTCGGTAGTGATGAAGCACAGGGTGTAGCCAGCAAGTACTATGACCAGCTAAACCATGCCAAGCGAGCTAGCAAATTCGCAGGTGAAGACTAAGCAAATATTGAATGTTCTTATGAATTTTCCATGTGTTGACAAGGGGATGTACCAAGCCCCTGTACCAGATTAGTGCCATACCAAGTCATTATTATAGACCTCATACTAGCCCGTGCATAAGTAGTACCATATGAGTCGGTACTTAAAACCAAGCTCTCAACTACCAAGCACATACTATAAATAGTACATATACAGATGACCTCAATAACATCGACCAGAAACACTTTTTATAAATAGCATATTGTTCACTTGTGCTTGCTCTTATCACTCTTATATGTATAATGTACTGCTCCTATCACCCACCAAAAACATCTCGACATATTCCGATCTTGTGCTTTTTCCACATCAAGAAGGCCTGGAGAAGCTATATCTTGCAAAGATATCAAAAAACTATAGGGCTACTTGTTGGAACGAATTTATAATGTGGTCATTTGGCTTTTGGTTGGCTTATTTAAATGTATAGAATCACACTAGGTTATAAATCCTTCTTTGTAATATCAATGTTATAGGCATACGGTTTGTGTATATACTATACTATATTACTGTCCATATACAATGAAGTACCAACATTTGAAATGTGTTATTACTCTTGATACAGTTTAGTGACTTATGGTGGGTCCTCTCAATGAGATATGCCAAGCTATTTGAATGATGTCAAATATATGAATCATTTATTTGAATGGCATTCTTCAAGTTTCTTTAGTTTTACTTTCACATTGCAATGCGACTGTTATTGATTATCCAATTTTTTTGTTTTGTTTAATATTTCTACTTTGTAGTATTTAACTCACAAGTTATACCAAACTTCTGTGATTTTTTGCAGTTGTTTGAGATGGGATTGGAGCTCTCATTGGCACGCCTAGGAGCTCTTGCAAAATTTGCCTTTGGCATGGGGTTGACCCAGGTCTGATATCAACCATTGTTCTCTTTTTGCAACTAGTGATTATTGGGTTTCTAATTATGCTATTCATAGTTTAGCTTATTTTAATATTCTTAGTGCTATTGTGTATGGGCAACTGCTTATGCATACATGAGAATGCACTTTTTTATTGTGTAAGAATTGGAACAAGGTGGATATACTCATTGTCAAGATGCAAGTAGATTGCTGTCCTCATGTGAAAATTTGTTTATGCTATCATTATCTATTATCATATTTTTATCTATGAGTCCTGGTACGCATTGGTATTAGGCCAATTGGGCGTGTAATGTGCCATAGCACCCATATCATGGTATACCGCTCCCATATTGAGGTGTATTGATCATGTACCAATGCCATACTGCTAAAGACACATTTTTTATATTTTCTGCTCATTTGTAATAAGGCGTATCAAGATGTAATGTGGCACCATCTATTGTACCAGTGGGCGATCGTTGCAACACTGCTCCTTGAGATTTGAATCCTTGATGGTGCATCGGCAATAACAAAGATTTGGGGGGTCTTAGTCACTGGCTGGCATGGCACACCCTTGGCAGGCCACGGAAATGGCCTTTCCACCCATTTTTTCATAATCTCTTGGAAATTGCATGCAAAAATCACATATTCTTGAAAATGATAGATAAGAATTAGTTGTTGTCCTAATTTTCTGTTAAAACAACACCAGATAGACTTAAACCTTGGTGAAAGTGGTACGAGACATTATAATGGTGGGCTGGAGAAAAAGGTGTGCAGTCTATATGCATGCTATGCGAGCTCACTATCTATAACTACCCAGAACCTCACTGAAAAAGGCTAGCTAGGAGTTGTAAGTTGGGGTCCTTGTCCCTACTTAAATGCCTAAGAGCTCCCCAACATAACCAATGTGGGACTCAATGGATGCCTGCATGGGTCCCCACACTAAATGTATAGGGCGAATACCTTTTTGTGCTCAGTATGTTTTCAATTGGGGATCAATTGCTCACCCTTTTGAGCTGTGAGCTATTGAGCTTCTTGATGATGTGGCCTGCAATTTTACCACTACAATGAGGTGTAAGCTATTTTTCGTGAAACTTTACACTAATGTATGACTGTATTCACTTTGTATGGGAACTTGAGTAGCAAGACCTCAGCCACAAAGATGATTTGTTATCCAAAAGTTTTTCTTCTGCATATTCAATCAAATGATGTGTTTGCTCTTGTTGCATGGATTGACAACGTGAGGAGCCTCTCATGTAGCAAAGATGTAACTTTTAATCCTATTTAAATTATATTAATATTGTTTCTACTTTTTTGGGTATTAGGAGCAGTTGCTTAACCCAATTTGGATCAAAGGAGAGTGGTTTCTCCCAAGCTTTAGAAGCTTTCTCAATTGCAAATGACAATCTAGCCCCAACATTAACTTACCCAATATTCTTTTTTTTTGTTGTGCTTGGTAGTTGAAAGACCTGTAATGGTCGTGGCTATTATATTTAAATATATTAATCTTGAACTCCTAGAAACCTTTAGCCTATTCTATTGAGCCTGATTTTCAGAGTTGTCTGATTTCACATAGATATCTATTGCAGGATCAAGTCCACCTCCAGAAGACTTCCTAGTTCCTCTAAATTTATTTTTCAACAGTGGCATACATCTGATCATTGCAGGATCAAGTCCACCTCCAGAAAGACTTCCTAGTTCTTCTAAATTTATTTTTCAACAGTGGCATACGGCTGATCATCTTTAAAACTTCAGTGTCTTGAATATCAGTATAGTTTGGACTTCAGACCATGGTTTTAAAAATTGCTGAAATGGGA
This sequence comes from Phoenix roebelenii, assembly GCA_025769935.1. Lineage (NCBI taxonomy): Eukaryota > Viridiplantae > Streptophyta > Magnoliopsida > Arecales > Arecaceae > Phoenix > Phoenix roebelenii. Next base: position 18,541,318 of record JAOXJJ010000069.1, on the reverse strand, counting down.
CGGTATGACTGGTACAATACCATTTTTGGCTTGAAACCGACACCAATATGGGTGCCGGGATGCCAGAACAGCTGTACCAATATGCATTAGCCGTATCGGTTTGTATGGTCTGTATTGGTGTGTACCAGTGGTCTTTATTGACCATATTGGTCAGAACCAATGGTTTTTCAATTTTTTTGAAAGATGTCAGTTTTGGTATGTAATTTCGATGCCGATACTGCATCGATTCTATACCATTCTGATGGAAAACCAATATAGGGTTTAGTATTGATATTTAAAACCTTACTTTGAACCACTACTAGCTGATCAAGAAAAAAAATGAGAACAATATTAGAATTCTACATATGGAGGAGGATGAAATCTTTGCCATTTGCAAGCAATCAACTAGAAAGTTACAGCTTGTGGTTCTTTCCTCCTGTTCATGAGATTTAAATTGCCAGTTTTCTGCATTTGAATTTGGAATATGCTCACTCATTCTATATCATGTTAGAGTATGCTGCTAGTGCTATTATTTTTATATTATTCTTTGGAGATACATAATTTTAGTCTAGGTTGCTGATTACTTTGTGTGCTTTTGCTAGTTTCTTAAACATGACTATGAATTGTGTTTTGCCTTTTCCATTCCTTGAAGGTCGTGTTGTCTACACTTGCTTTTACTGCATTTGAGCTTCCTCCTAATGGGGCTATTGGAACAAAAGTTTTGGAGTTCCTTTTTCATTCAAGACCTGATCTGGTGAGAATATTCCTTGAAATTCCAAATGGAAAGTATATAGGAAATTATTTGTGTTACTTAATTTCCGTTTATAAATGTAGGACTTTATTATTTCTTTGTAAGTTGGTGCTGCATACAATTCATTGCACAGTTCAGAATTTGTTTTGGAGTGCTGCATACAATTCATTGCACAGTTCAGAATTTGTTTTGGAGCAATCTTACGCTGAGTGGAGAGCTGAACTGCTGTCAGCATTAATTTAGAAACCCTGGCATTGCTTTTTTTCCCCCATAATATCTGTAAGAATATAGATGCATATTGTATACTTCCATGTGCACATGCACATTTGTGAGTATTTGTTTGGTTTAGATACTCATTACTTGTATATTGTTTCATACTCATATATAGTGGACATGAATAATCATCCATTCTAATGTATTGTATATAGCTTTCATTGTTGTCCCTAACCAAGTCTCAAATCTCAGTTTAGGTTAGGGTTATAACTCAACAATATGTATTCCAGTTTTGCCAGTTCTAACCGAGGAATGATATAAAAAAATCCAAGAATATTAGAGATTCCAGGAAAAAAGAAAATAAGTTGAGAAAATACATTAGGCAAGTTCAGAGCATAATGTAACTTTTAGGACCTTGGTATGGTGTTTCATGCTGAATCAACAGAAACAATGCCTTTTAAAAGATTAATAGCATATGTTGTGTTATTTTAGATTGTAATATATCAATTTCATAGTTCGATGATTTATGAGATCTGGGCTTTAGGATAGCCAAACCTATGTCAGAAAATCTCTCCTTTAAATTTCTTCAAAACTGAACATGAAATTGCTTCCAAATCTCCTCAACAGCTCATGAATCCAAGTTAGTGCTTGAAAAAATATTTTCTAGAGTACAAAGAAATGAAGAAATGTCTAACAATTAGCACATTTTGTCGATATAAGCAATGTACTTGGCCCTACAAGTTACTCTAAATCAAGGATTGCTGAACCGAGCCGTATCAGCCGGTTGAGCCCAAACCAAGTCGACCCGGTCTCCGATCGGGTCGGTTCTCCAATGAAAAATAGTTTTGGAACCTGATTGGATGTGGCTGGAACTGACCGGAACCGGATGGTTCCATCGGTTCGAACCGGTACCGAACTGTACCGGTCGGCCTGTTTCGTCCGGTTCGAACCGGTACCGAACCGTACCGGTTGCCGACCGATGCAAGTCTCGGTACCGGTTTGACGAACCTTGCTCTCAACCACAATTTGAAATCAATCTGGATTCATAATCAATTTTGGCTGAAACCATGGTATGCCGAATCGGCCCGTACCGAACCGGTCCGGTCCCTGACCGGTCCGGTACAGCGGTGGAAAACGGTACTGGCCCGTACCGGCGCATACCGATTCGAGCCGGTCCGAACCAAAACTGAAAGCTTAGTTTTAGTTTTGAATTTTTGATTGAAATCTAAAACCATTCCTACAATTTCCTTCTACTGAATCTCTAACATGTTGCAAAAATTTGTGAGTTTCATGGGTTATGATTACAACTTATCTTGCTTATTATTGTAAAACTTTGTATCCACTCAATTTCCATCATATGTCTTGCACAAAGGAAGCAACTTGCTATATTTGTCTATTTGAATTTTTATTTCACATAAGAAACCCTACGATCAATGTTCACTAAACTAGTACTGGACCCGTACTAGTTGGCCACCAATCCGTTTGAATGCAGGGTACGATTTGGTATACTGGTCAGCTGACCGGTACACCATTTTTTTCTTCTTTTTTTCTCTTTTTTTGTTTTCGCTTATAATTTTGATAATTATTATTGTCTAGTTTGTAATTTTTATGTCATTTTTTACCGTGAAATTGAATTGAAGTAGAACAATTATGTATTTATAATTAAATATACATACAGTACAACAAATGAAGTACTTTAATGTATTTAAAATACAAAATACGTATTGCAATCTAAAATCTTGTGGAATGTCGATGTGCTTCGTAGATGTTGGAATTGCGTTTATAGTTCGGGCCTAGCACAACAGACCAAAACTCCATGAGTATTGTAGCATAGTCCTACATCTATGTCCTCCCATAACCTGCGCCCATTAGATAGCTATCTAAAGGAGTAATCTATGTACCTTGGATGGGTACCCTACGAGGAGTCATCTATGTGATACTAGGTTGGCTAATTTTTGGCTTCAAAATGGAAAAAAATAGGAAAAACGAAGAGGAGAGGGGAATTACCCATTTCTACCTTCAATCTAGCTTAGATCTGCAAAAATCTGACCCTTCCAACAATTTATTTCGATTAAAAAAAAATGAGGGAGAGGTTGAGTAGGCGTGGGAGGCCTCTCCCACCTCAATTATTTAAGAGGGAAAAGGTTGATTGAGACCGAATCGAGATCGAATTGAGGCAAACCCCCAGGTTTGTCCTGGTACCACTTAAATCGCTCGATGAATTATCTTGGTTTCCTGGCGATTCAGCTCGGTTCGCCCTGAAACGGGCGGTTCGGGGTGGTATGGTCAACCATGCTTATTATTGATGGAGATATATTGCATAAAGAAATTGATTGCAATAGAATTGTATAGGGTTTTCAAGTGCTTGAAGCCCTTGGTAAGTGCTTTCCCAATTCTCCTTGGTGGCAATTGATCAAAATTTTTGTTGATTTGGCAAGTCCATGTTGTATTGTTTTTCTGAAACCTATATCTCCAGTGATGTATTTCACTTAACATTTCACAAGGGATAAACTTTTGGTGTTGCGGCTCCTCTTCCAACTTCGTCGGAGACAAAACCTTCGTTTACCTTTGATGATGTCTTGCTTCCCTGTACATTATGCAAATGCTTGGGAACTACTACCTATAATTTTTTTTCTTAATTTCAATTACTCTTGTCCTATGTTCATTTGTATGTTGAAGCCTAGATGAGCAGAGGGTTGACTGCTTGTCCATTTTCATTTTAAACATGGAATTCCTTATCGAGGGCCTATTTGGCATTGCTTTTATTTCTTGTTTTATATTTTTAAAAAGAAATTCACAAAAGCTAAGACAACATGTTTGATGCTATTTTTTTATATTTTCTATTTTCTCAAAAGCATGGTATGCTGAATCGGCCCGTACCAGCCGGTTCAGTCCATACTGGACCGATCCAGTTTGGCTGTGAAAAACGGTTCCGGCCCTAAAGGGCTCCGAACCGAGCGATAAATCCACTGTACCGGTGCAACTGGACCGGTTTGCATTGGTACAAGCCCGGTATTGGGCAAACTAGACCGGTTCGCACCGGGGCACGCTGCCTCGCGCATGGCGCAGCGCACTCGCTCGTGGTTCCCCGAGATGGGCGCGCGGCGGGAACCGCGCCCGTGCGGGGTCCCTTCGCCGGGCTTTTAATGCCACAAAGTGGCATTTAAGCCACTCTGTGGTGCGCGCCCGCGAACTCTTCTTTTTCCTTCCGCAGTGCCTCTCTTTTGGCTAGTTCGGTAGGCGACCAGTACGCCTACCGGATCCGGTACGGCGTACCTTGCTCAAAAATCACTTTTATTATTTCTGAAAATAAGAAACATGTTTTTTATCACCACTACCAACGATGCCTCCAACAACACCACCACTGTGGTCGTCTTTGCGGCTACTACCACTATCGTCACTGCCACCGTCTTCACGGCACCACCCTCGTCATATTGCCGACACCCACACTACCACTATCCATGCCACTGCCACACCACTGCTGCCATCATCACCACTTCTACTAAATAACTAACACTTTTGCCACTACTACTCAGTACCATCTCAACCAAGGTTTGCGATCTCGGTACTGAATTTATATTGGTACCATATTGATACAATGTCTGTACATCCATATGAGGGTCGGTTCGGCATACCGAGATTTAGTATGTCCCCTATATGGAGATTTGATTCGATACTAGTACGGTATGGAACACATGGTACATGGATGTATGTATTGGTATGGTGAACCTGACTTTCCACCACACTACCACTGTCATTATCAAGGCTTGCAATCTCGTTACCGGATAACATATCGGTACATTATCGGTTCAGTACGGTATGATATACCTCTATGCCGAAATAGCTCTCTTACACATTTTTTCAATTTTCATCTTGGTATGGATCGGTACACACCTTAGTATGCCTTGGTACGGCCGTATGGGGCTTGTACCGACTTGAATGTATGTTTCGTACCGGTTTTCTCTCAATATGGTACAGTACTGTATGCTCCGTACTGGACGGTACGGCGAACCTCATTATTGTCACCTCCACTACATCACTAGTGTGCCCACCACTGCCGCCACTGTAGTCGCCATAAGTCACTTTTCAGAATCTATTAGAATTTTAGTTGCTCAAAATGATTGTAAGTGTGATAGGAGAAATTTTAGAAACTACACTTCTTCTAGAGTTTTAATGCTTATATGTTCAACTATTGTGTTAGTGCATAACCATAGTTGCGAGTACCATGCAAGATATTACAATTTGGCACTACATTTTAATACACTTTTAACTTTTTTGTGATGGACCATGGGAGAATCGGGACTGTTATCTGGTTCTCAATAAAAGACTGCCAGTGGCAAATGACTCTGGCTGTCTAGCACATAGCTAGTACCTAATCAGGTCGCCATCCAGAGGTCAAGGCAGCCCAAATAATATATTAAGAACAAATATTAAATATAAGGATGAACCTAATAGATAGTTATAATCTAATAAATGGAACACAATTTATCAAATCATATGTAAATCAATAAGAACTATCAACTTGGTGACAACCAACGTAATGTATAAATAGTTTCATCTTCTATACTTGAACATGATGCAAAATGTTATCGGGTGCTTAAGCTTCACCTAGCAAGACCATGTAGGCGACCGAAGTGATCATGTTTCAAAACATTGCTGATGCTAGTTCACTCGTTTTGAACCTTTAAAATAGTTACAAGTAGTCAATTATAAGTAAAATGCGGTTGTTATCTTTTGCGTTGCAACAAAAACTTGGAGATCTGTGTATAATTTTCAGAATGGTAAGGATTATGTGAATCAAGCAATGTCACCGTGAGTTTAACTTGCGAGTGATATGGGGCATAACTTGTCTGATCAAGTTGGATAAAGATCAAGTCCTTAACAATTAATAGAAGGGTGATCAGAACTAACTGACCTACCCCACACTATTTTCCTTTTTAATGAGACCCATATTATCATTCTTCTCTTGTAACTTTTACTTCTGTATGTGTAGTTGTCTGATTATAGTGGTGAACAAACTCTCTACAATTGTTTATGTGGTTTTAATTTATCCACTATATAATTTATGTTGGTCAGTTAAATGCCTATAGTTATTACAGTCCCTATAGTTATACAATCTTTAATCTTATGTTATCCTTGTTTTGTCATTATGGATTTATATTTCATAAGTAAACATTTCAAATGTTGTAAATGCTGCTTAGTCATCTCAAGGGCGCCTATTTGCTTATATGTAATGAAGCAAATGCTTTATATAAATAAGGCTCCATTGTTTTTAGTTTTATTTTTGGGACTTGAGATTATCTGGTTTAAGTGAAAACAGGTAAACATCAGAAGCATTGACGAAGCGATAGTGATTGGTGCTGCTCTTTCATTATCATCTTCCGCTTTTGTTCTACAGGTGTGCATCATTTTAACTTCATATTGATTAGTATATTTAGAGCTAAATTGGTACCTGAATTGTTTGGATGGTCTAGAAACTCAGTTTGTCCCATTTAAACTTTGTTAAATCTCGGGCAAATTGAAACTAGTCATTCACAATACAATGTTTTATAGATTGTCTGCATTTTTGGAGAAAATGTTTTTTTTCTGTATTCAAGTCTCATTATTAGCTCTAGTTGAATTTATTTATCACCTTGGATTATTTTTTCTTCTGCATTGATACTCTTATAATGGAAAAAAAGCTTTTTTGGCACGTGTGCAATGTCATGAAGAGTCATATTACAAACTTTTACATCTTTGTTAATGCATATTTTGAGTGTACGGAATTTAGACCAGGTATTAAATTTAACCGTTGAAATTTGCAAAATATGTTCTGTAATTTAGTTATTAAAAGGCCTAATTTTATCGATATGAGTTTCAAGCTTGTTAGAGGAAGATGGAGAATTAATGTTAGGTTAGCACATCTTGACCTTTACAGGTAAGTTGTCTCATCTATTCAAGTTCAGTTTTATGGACTAAAGTTTGATCCATCAAGATCTGCATTTCTATAATTGGCTCTCAGTCTGATGGCAATCCTTTGCAATTTATTGTAGATTTCCTAGCCAGTGATATCACTGAAATAGGAATATTGCAATCATATAGTAGTTAACAGTTTAAGGAGCAGCAGTATATCACACATGCAAAAGATGAATTGGAGAAGGTTAAAAAGCCTAAGAAGATCATTGGGACTATTATGTTAGAAATTAGAAAATGGCAACGAGTGTTATCTATATGATAATCCAAAATCCTGATTTAGTGCATAAGACATATTTATGCATGAATTACAATTTGAACAAAGATCTAGGATACAACTTTGGGAGGAATGAATGAATTGGTGCAATTGGTGATTATATCATAAGTTTCATGTGTCACCTTACAAAACCATTTACAACCAGTTAAATTCTTGACTATTGAGCATCAGGAAGTCTCCACTGCCCGACTTCTTGATAAAAAGCTGACATCTCCTTTGACACAGCAGCTACCACCATTAAGGGCCCCATTGGGCAAAATGATGATACAAGAGATCTTCAATTTCAGGAGTATAAGAAAAAATGTGATCAATCGAGGAAACTTGATTGTGCACGGTTGAACTACAAAGTAAGGCAATTGGGGCAGTAAGAGGTTCAATTTCTTCATGGCGTGCTGCTGGTGCTATTGGGTGGCATTGAATAAGAATCTTTATTGGAGGAGGCATGATAGCTATTGCAATAAAAGAGGAAGAGCCTCATGGTATGCCGTACAGGCCAGAACTGTACCGTACGAACATTGTGCTAGCGTGGCACCGGTACTGAGACGGCAAATCTTGAAGAACCTAGAGTATGTACTATGTGGTGTTGATTAAGGAATAATGACCACCATTCTATAAGAAAATTAGTCAAAAGGATGGGACAATACTGATGACTGAGTAGGTGAAACTTCATTGAAGCTATGTTACAGGTTGCTGATTTGCTTTGTGTAAATATGCTAATTTACTTGAGACTTTGCATAACGATGGGTACAGTGGGCCAAGCCAGGCCCGAGCCAACATTTTCCCTAGCTTGGCCATCGAACCCAACCCGAGCCTGAAATAAACCCAAAAGGGGAGCCTAAACCCAAGAGTTATGAAGATTGATCATGAAATTGAATGGTTGAGCCTAGCCCATTCTAGAGAGAGTTATACACCTTTTCAGTTTTCTTAATTTGTGCTAGACTGAAGAAAAGAAAACCTCGATCGCCATTATGAAACTGCAGGATTAAAATAGAACCTACTTTTTTCTTTTAATCAAGTGGAATGGGACAATACAAGAGAAATCCTAATATTGTGATATCCATCATTTTGGCCATGGCTAAATAATGTGTGAGAGAGCATAGGGCAAACTTTTAATAGGAAAATTGTGAAAGAACAAAGAATTGTCAATAAACAAGATGATGATGATGATGACAATGACAGGAAATGCATGACTAAAATGATAAGTTTATAGATTTTTTTAATGTAACCTTCAATAGTTAGAAAAAAAGGTATTATATGCTTTTTTTTCGTAAAAAAGCTTACCATATGGAAGGAATAACATTGGGATTGGAAAAGAGTGACACCTCAAGGCTTTCAATCTCTTAGTACTGTAATTATGTATATCTAGGTAAAAAAACTTTAAAAGAAATTTAAAGAGGAATAAATTATGTAAGGGTTACATATCTCATCTCATCAGATCACTTAATTATAGATAATGAACAAAATATTGCAAAGGTTAAATTGTCAATCCACCATGTAATATATTGACATTCTATGCTATCTCCTGTGTAGCTTCTTGCCGAGAAAGGTGAACTTCCTACACGATTTGGTTCTGCGACTTTGGGAATTCTTCTTCTGCAGGTTATTATTCTTTTAACTTTCATACTTGCAAGTTTCGTAAATTGTCTGTTACTCTATTTACGTGAGATGTTTCATAAATCTTGATTTTTATCATCTTTAATATTTTGAATATCGTGTTCCACTCATGCACATGATAGGTTCTCAACTTAATGACTTAGTAGAAGCTCTTCTGTTGATGCTTGCAGGACATAGCAGTTGTTCCTTTGTTGGTGATACTTCCTGTGCTTGAGAGTCAGGTATGCAAGTGTAGCCTTTGTGAATTCAATAAAAAAAAAATATTTCTGATGGAAGCGGTGCAATTTAGAATTCCATGTTATATCCAATTAAATGCGAAGCAAGTTATTTTTCATATTTTATATTCAAAATAGATTTTTCAGACAATCTGGTTCTGGGAGCACCTTATGAACAAAATTTAGTATTGACTTATTGATGCCAGCAATTGTTTGACATGTTATATCCAATTAAATGTGAAGCAAATTATTTTTTCATATTGACATTCAAAATAGATTTTTCAGACAATCTGGTTCTGGCAGCACCTTATGAACAAAATTTAGAATTGACTTGTTGATGCCAGGAATTATTTGAGCTTATAGTTCAATTTTTCATAAGAATGTGTGTAAGGGAAGACTTTATTGACAAGCTATCATTAATTGCACCTCAATTTTGTTGTGTAAGTGAAAACAATTACCAATCTTTCATGCAGTATCCAAATCTTAAAAATTAAGCAAATCAATTTCATATAATTATTGTGAAAAATTTTGTGAAGAGTTAGATAGGATGGTAATAACTAAAATAAAACGGTTTTAATTAAGGCTTTAGAAGTACTGACCTTAGACTGGGTCAAGGTGTCCCAAGCTTGAGCTCTGTAGCAAGTCCATCCATGCCTGTCGTTGGTATAGCATGGACTTATAGTACCAGCCCAGCCTAGCCAAGCCTGCATCCCTTTTAAGCTAAGAACCTAGATTGAGCCATCCTATTCATACCCAAATGTTTGAACTTTGAACCCTTTATGTCATGCTACTACATATCTTTTTTTGATAAAATATACTTTTACTGTTTACTAGCTTAATTCTAAGTATTTAGGAAAGGCCAATGATCTAATCAAAGATGATTATTTTTGCATTAGAAATGAGTTCTTTTTTTCTATTTAAGGATTTACCTGCTTAAAAATCCTTGTGGTCCAAGTATCACAAACATAAATCCACATGTCTATATTTGAAATTAAAATTTAGCCTAAACATAGTACATAATGTCAAAATGCAAAACCATCCCTTTTCCTCGGGTAGGGCCAATTCTAGCTATATGCTGCATCTTTCCAACCTATATTCTGCCATAATGCTACATTTGGTCTTAGGATAGGAACAAGTGGGATGACTATTTCTATTAGTAAATGTCCCTCTAATGTTACTATTCTGAGGTTTAGTCTGAATGCTGGTTGGTTGAAATTTTGTTATTCCTGTTTTGATTCAAGTGTTGTTAAAAATGTTGTTCATTGAAATGAAGGGTTAAATGGGGAATAAGAGATTAAATAGGGAAAGGAAAAGAACAACTCCCTTATGTGGCATAAGGACCCCTTACTTATTGTCCACATGACCTTGGTTCATCTTACATCAAAATATATGGCAAAGGATTTCAAAAGAGTGACAGAAAGGGCTAAAGACCACCAAGAAGAGAACATGGTCACACCAAAAACTCTCAGAGCAAACCACCTGTGCCTTGACATTTCGTGCCTTGCTAACTTCGCACCATAAGTTTCATCCATTACATGATGGGCATCTGATCCACAGTGTCCAAGAGCTTAAATTTTGTAATAGATGTTAGGGTTTTTGGTGTAAGGTCAAGCTGCAATAAGAACAGAAGTCTCGTGCTCAGTCCAAACATGGCTTCAACATGATTAGCAAATGTGTTTGAACGTCAAACGACTTTCATTGTGTTCCACGTTGAGTAAGCTTCCAATACTTCATGAATTACCTCAAGGAAGTTTGAACAAGGAAGATATGGCCAAAAAACCTAGGCTGTGTTAGTGCTGCCAATTCATGTAGCAAGGAGCATGGCATTAGATTGCAATCAACAGCAATTAACACATGTTGTTATATATAGTTTTTTATTTAATAAACCAAGTCTGGCAAGTTCTACAATCCCATCTTTACAATAAGTCAATTAAGGTTTTACAAAGGAGTCTGTTGGGACTTGAGATAATACAATCATACATGATTTGAAGCTTTGTGGGACCCATCGAGTTTATGGAAGGGGCCCCCTGCTGTGTGAGACAAGATACACCTAACTTATTTTCCCAATATTGTTGAGGATCATAAGGGTGAGGTTTAGGTCCATTACACAGCAGAAACTTAAGTTTGCACTACTGCATGTTGCTTTGAGATTTTAAACCTTTGATGGATATAACGGAAAAAAGGGGAATCTGACCCTGTTATCCCACCATGCGTCTGTTCAAGCTCCTCTTCTTTCCCTTGCACTTTTTCTGCTATCATGTTGGAGCCTAGTAAGATGCCTCCTATCATTCCAGGATATATTGAAGCCTCATTCCCCACCCCCCCTCTCTCGTGTCCTTACCCTCTGTTTCTCTCTAACACATGCACACACAACTCTCCTATGTGCTTTTCTCCTCCTTCAATGCTCTATAATTTCTCTTTATGGCAGCCTATTTTCAATTTTAGCAGGATATCGATCTCTCCATTGCCTACTTTCCTTTCTTTGCCTATGATTTCCTTTCATTTGTACTTGAAGAAAGAACTCCTTCATAACCTATTCATGAGGATCAAGATCCTAGTCTCGTCTCTAGTTCTCTCTCTCCCCCCCTCCTAGAGTTCAAAAAGCCACTACTTCTGCTCTCTCAAAATTCCGGTAGCCATGTTATAAACAAAATCCTAAATGACTCAAAGAAAACAGGATTTATACACCTTAAAAACTTATCTTTAGGAGACTTTCCTGATGGCTTTTAAGAGAAGAGAAGAGATGAGGAAACTTGGAAGAAGCAGAAAGAGCGAGAGGGATGCTCGAGTGGGTTGCATGGTGGGATAAGTAACTGGATTAGTATCCTCTTTTTTTTGGCTACCTTCAACGAATGATTAAAATCTTAAAGCACCATGTGGTCACAGATTAGGTTCTGTAGACACTTAAGTTTCCACAAAGTAGTGGACCTAAACCACACCCCAATTATAAGCATTCTAGAATGCTGGCATTTGATTATAGAATGGGACCCACATTATACATGAAGTCTTTCACAGCCGAACAATGATGTTGCTCTGTAGATACACTCTTCACCTTAGTCCTTTCTCAACAGGCCTCCATCCCATCACAAAAGCCGTTGTTTAGTCTCATTGCGGAACCATCATGTTTCTCTATAGATACACTCAAAGTTCGTTCCCTGTACCGATGCCACACTAGCATAGTGTTGGTACGGTATGGTATGATATTTTTTGGCATACTGAGTGTTGGTACGCCATCCGTACTGGATACCGGTACAAAACTGGTATGGTACGGTACATTCTGTACTGTCCGATTCGGGCCGGTACGACATACCTTGGATATACTCTTCACCTCGGTCCTTTCTCAACAGACCTCCATCCCATCACAAAAACCTTTGTTTAATCTCATTACCTATCTTAGTTGTTATGGCTTTTATCCAAATTTTTCCGAGCCTTCTTCAATGATGTGACAAAATTCAGCCATAAAAACCATCAAAGTTTACACCAATCTCATTTCTAATACCAAAATCCATCTTTCTAAAAGCCGTTATATTATATAATGATGAGGGAAAGAAAGAACAGGAGTAAGAAACAAAGAAGGATAGCAGCAGAACCCCACCTATTGCTTGCGTTCACTAAATGCTTCATCTTTAAGTTATCTTTGCTGTCATGGCTGGTTAAGGTTTGATGCAATGTCCCAGTAGTAGTAAGTTTTATTTTTAGCATATGTTGATGTGCTGATTAATAATTATATTATTCAGTCCTAAATTATGCATTAACTACATGTCCATTACATGTTTGAAAGAATGCCATCAAGAGTAGTTTGGGACTTTAGCCTATGCTGTCATACATTTCGGTGCAAACATGTGGCCCATATGACTCCACGACAGCCATGTCTGCAGTTTAAAATGACCTCCATGTGGCTCCCAAAACAGCCCTATGTTTGCAATCTAAAGGCTACTCCACCTGTGCAGCCTAGACCACTATAAGACAACTTATATACCTATCCCATATAAACCTCTTGTGCTGTCCAAATGTATCATAAATTACTCTAAACTTGTGATAAATGAAGCCCACTACAAGACAACTTATATGGGTATTCTCATATCCAAGGTTCGTTGTCTTAGTACTAGACCCTTTACTGGTGCCACACTAGCACAGTGTCGGTACGGTATGCTACAGAATTTTTTTGGCATATCAAGTATTGGTACGCCACCTATTCCGGATACTGGTACCGAACTTGTATAGTACGGTATATCCCGTACCGCCTAGTTTGGACCAGTACGGCATACCATGCTCATGTCAACCTCTTGTGTTGTGCAAATGTATCGTAAGTTAGCCCAAATTGTTATTAGTATAGCCTCATATCTATGGTCTAAACCAACCCAGATCTGCATCCTAAAACTAGTCATATATGTGGTCAAAATTTGGCTATCTATATATGCAGCCTAGATGTGTTTTATGTATGCAGCCCATGCCATTCCACAGATGCAATGCAACCACAATTTAAATCCATCCACATGTGACAATTAAAGCGTATTAAATGCATAGATGGATAATCTAAGACGGGCATCAAATAGTGCCCTTCAAGATGGTTTAGCCTAGAATGTCTAATCATGAACAATGCGCACAAAATCAACTCCTGGGTGGTTTTTTCCAAGATGTATAATTATGAACCAAGGTCCGCCGAACGGGCAGTTCGGCCCGTACTGAGCCGACCTAGTGGGGGACCAGTTTGGTTCACTTTTTTTTCGGAACGGGCTCCAAACAGGCCCAAACCAGTCGCGAACCGCCCGGACTTGGTCTGAACCGGCCGGTTTTATGTGGAACCAATGTGAACCATCTAGTTCACACCAAGTTGGACCGACTCCTAACTGGCCCCCCTCCTTCCTTTTCCTTTTGCATTAAAAGATGATTGGGAAGGCCTGAGAAATAGTCCGAGAAGTTTCTCAGGCCTTCCCAACCTATCCGAATACTCTCCTCTTTTTTTATGGCAAAAAATATGCTGATTCAGCACGATTGAAGGAGGATCCAATTCTAAATAAGGTATGCTTCCTCTCCTCTATCTCATTCTCTTTTTTTAGGACACCAAAAAATATCTTGAAATTTGCAAAAAAGAAAAGATTATACCAATTTTTTTGATTTTGACTTGATTTTATGATATGTTGTAGATTTATGGATGATTTACACGATGACAAACATTTTTAATTTTTAGATTATATATAATTTTTAAAAATTAAAAATTAAAAATAAATATATTTTTTTTAAATGTAAAATCAGAAGCATATTTAGGGGCATGCAAGCTACTTTTCAGCTAAATTTGGTGTCTATTTATTCAAGTTTTGATGCGATCATATGCATAGTGACCGAGGCTTAATTTTGAAAAAATTGAGAAACAAATATCTTTTGATATATGCCCTCGGGCCTAAATTTGGTGCATCTAAGGTATTGTATTTTGTGGCTACTATCTTACACAATCCAGAGCATCTTACGGATCAGATTTTGTTGCCAGTATATTCGGATGAGCCCCTCTACAGCTGTATTATCAGCCAGAGGACACCTCTCAGAGGTAGAGCTTTAGCGCGAAATCCTAGAATGCTTATAACCCAAAGCACATTCTTTATGTTAGAGGGTTGCTTAGTTAGAGGGGTGGGTTGATATGCCTCTTGATTATGTTAATGATCCAGATATCTACGAGAGGCATTGCCATGCTATGAAATTTTAAATATCGGTATATATATTGTACTTTAAATATATGTAATTGATTATATTATTTTATATTTTTTACCTCACTAGTTGATTTTAGGATATTTTATGTTGCTTCTTGTAGCATGCAACATCTCATTAATCTTTTTATATTTTGTATCACTTTAAAATAATAAGATGCATTATTTAGGTTAAATCGGGATCGTAGAAACATCAAGAAACATCAAATGATACTTAAAATCATTGAAAAAGTTGAAAAAAATTGATTACCAATTAATCAAACTTGGAAAACTTTAAAAAAAATTTAGGTGTGCCGATTCGGAACGGGCACGCCCAAGCGTATCGACAAACTGGCAAGCCTAAGCGTATCGTGTGTCGGTATGGTACTGGTTCGCCCACGGACCGGTATGGATTCCGGTACCGGTTCGGTAGATCTTGTTCTGAACAATGTACTCAAAACCATATCCTTCAGGTGGTTTAATCCAAGAATAGTAGGCCCCAAATCATATCCTTTGATATAGTTTAGCCCAAAGTGGCACATTAAAAAGAGGGCCCACAACCATGCCCTTTAAGGTGATGTAGGCCAAAACAATCGAAGTCATGAAAAATGGGTTTATAGACATATTCTTTCATGGTGGTTTGGCTCCAAGGACTTTCAAAGTCTTTAAAGATGTAGCCATTTCCTTTAAGAATAGCTTTTCTTTTTAATCAAAATAGATCTCTAAGTATTTTTTGAACTAGGAAGAAACAAGAGAGACCTCTTAGTCTCTAAACTAGAGAAATTGAAGACTGACCTTTAAGTCTCTAAATTGGGCAAATTTAACATAGGACCCTAACCCTAAGTCTCTAAACTAGACAGATTCAAAATAGACCTCCGAGTCTTTAAACTGAATAAATTTAAGAAAGACCTCTATGTCTCAAAACTGGACAAATTGAAGATAGACCTCTAGGTCTATAAGATGGACAAATTCAGGATAGACCTCTAAGTCTTTAAACTAGCCAAAATTAAAAGACTTCTAAGTCTCTAAGCTGGTTATATTTAAGACAGGCAGTCCCTTAAACTAGGCAAGCTAAATTCAAGATGAACCGATAAGTCCTAAAACTTGGTAAACTTAAGTTGGATTTCAAAATCTTTATACTGTGCTTTTCTACTTAATCTCCTGTTCTTGACTCCTGGTAAATGTAGATCTACTCATAAACAATGTATAATAGGGATTTAATCCATGTAAATCTGATTAAATTGCAATAAACCTACATTATATTTTCACTGATTTTCTATAGTAACTTTTTAAGGGCTCTTAATCGATGGAAAAAGGGATGATGAATAATAAGCTCTTGAGCTTGCTGGGAGCCATGGATTCACATAAACAAAAAACCCTCTCCTATAGGGTGAATTTGAGGGGTCCAATTTAAAAAAAGAAAAATTAATTGTGAATCTTTTGTCTCTTTAGAGATCCAAATCCATCTTTAAAACAGATTTATGACCTATAGCCATCAGTTGGATTTTCATTCTGAAAGTCCTTAGCCTTAGAGTCGTCTTATGGCACCCTGGTGGTCATTAGTTTAGGTGCAGACGACAACATAAATGTTGTCAAAAGAGCCAGAGTCATATGACTGCCTTTAAGGTGCAAGATTACTTCTAGGAAAATCTTATTTTCTTTAGTAGTTAGAGTTTGTATCAAATTCTAAGAGCACCCATGAGTCTAATCATTGTAAGGGACCCTAGAACCTACAAATATCCCCCATACTCTTGATTCATCAATCAATGAAAACTTTATTCCTTCAAATGTACTTTGAATGTTTCTCTCTTTCTTGGTCGATTTTTTGCGCCTTCTGTTGGATTTTAGAGCAATCCTAGATTCCAGGGACTGTTTGACTGCAAGTTGCGAACAACCTTTGAAGACTGTTGGATTATGGAGGTCAAGGAAGACATTTGGTAGCAAGGTGTAGTTATTAGTTATTCTTTCTTGCAATCTTTGGATTGGATTAGAAGCTTGAAGTTGCTCTTAAGCACACATATCGAGCAACTACTTCTGTAAGAAGCTTTCTAATGGCAACCAACCATTCATTAGATAGATTTTGGCAGAAGATTCCTTTGAATCTATAGGAATTAGAGCAATTATAGGGAGCCAAGCTTAACATTCCATGCTATGTTCCTTTTTTTTATTGACCAAGGCCAACTGTACGACGGGGTATGAGTTAAATTCCAAACTCTACCTCTTTGCTTTTGTAATTTGTGTCTTATTTCTCCCCCGTCTAGCACCATGCCCAAGCAGTGCATTACTTTCTCAAGCACCTTCTCCCTTCTCTGGTCTCTCTCATCCTTCACTCTCTTCTCTGCTTAATGTTCCAATGTCCGTTCTTCTTCATCCCAACCTTCCTTTCCACTCTCTTCCCTTGCTTCACTTCTACAAGGCTCTTCCTCTAGCTGTTAGTGTTGATCATGTTTCTCAACATTATAAGTAACTTCTAGAGCTAACTAAGCTCAGAGGGGCTCATGGCAGGTGAACACTGAAATCAACCTCAAGCACACGGAAGGAGCAAAGGTGAGTGGAAGAAGGGGAAGGCCTCAAAAGAAGTGGAGGTGGGTGGAAGAAGGTGATTGACTTGGACTTGGAATGGCTGCTCTTGGGATAGAGATTGCAGAACAAAACATGTGGGAAAGAAGTGTTGACTTTGACAAGGAGACCATGGCGCTCATGGCACTTCTGGAGGTATGAAAGGGATGGCTTGGGCAGATTTCCTCATGGACAGAATAGCGTAGAGGCCCCATTGTTAAGCGAAGATGGTGGAACAAGGAAATCAAAAGTGAGGAGATAGCACAGGAAGGGAAACATTCTTTGTGTGTTATTGGAGAGCACTGAGAAATCAGAGAAGAATTGTAGAAACTTGGTTAGGGGTGCTTGCTAAGAGAAGAAGAAATGATATTGATGAGTACAGTTTCGACATATACTGAAATATTTTTCAACTATCCTCCGCTAAGTAAAAGGCAAGGCAACTCCACATGGGATGCTATGGTGTGGCTGCCTGGCATCCTTAATTCTATGAATTATGCAACTTAGATCTTAATTATCCTGTCTAGGGTGGCTTAAGGCCTTTAGGGTCCTGCCAATGTCTAATACATGATGATATACGCACTGGATTGTACTTGCTTGCAAGCATCCCCCATTTTTGACGCACAACCCCACTTTTAGCACATACTTGCTTCCTCGTGCACCTTGATCTTGCATGGTGCCATCAAGCCTAGGCAGTGGCATGTCACTCCCCCCAAACCCACAGAGTAAAGATATTTTGTCCTGTCCATCCCCCAAATAATGTTAGCTAGGTTAAATGTGTTAACCACCATCAATGCAAATAAAGTGTTTAGGTTAAAGGTTGGGTGTTTGGTAGGACCATAGGATAAACATATATCTCCCCACTTATCCCTCATC
Organism: Phoenix roebelenii; assembly: GCA_025769935.1. NCBI lineage: Eukaryota > Viridiplantae > Streptophyta > Magnoliopsida > Arecales > Arecaceae > Phoenix > Phoenix roebelenii. Next base: position 18,523,204 of record JAOXJJ010000069.1, on the reverse strand, counting down.
CCACAACCAAACACTAGCTAAGTTCATTTTTTACATGATATTATTTTATGACATGCACCTGAATGGTTTTGATTTGTAAGATTCCATTTGTTTTGGTATGAAAGATCCTAGATCTCAAATCTGAACATGTCATTGTATCTTGTTCCCATAAATTTCAATCGGACCCCACTTTTCAACTCTTTTTCCACTGATATTGTATTCAACTTTTGTGATCTTTGATTGCAGAACCTTGTTGGGGAAAGTATTTGGCCAGCACTAGCAACTGAAAGCTTGAAAGCTTTAGGTGGACTTGGTCTACTTTCCCTGGGAGGAAAATACTTTCTGAGGCGTATTTTTGAAGTCTGTATGATGATCTTTATCTCTACCATTCTTTCATGGTTAGTTGAATAATGGTTGTCAATAATGAATTTTAACTATAACTACCGTAATGCAGGTTGTTGCAGAATCAAGAAGCTCAGAAGCTTTCGTTGCTCTCTGTCTGCTTACGGTTTCAGGGACTTCACTTCTTACACAAATGCTGGGCTTTAGTGACACGGTAGGATGAAGTTGTTAAGCATCAAGGTGTGTTTTCTTTTTCTGCTTGACATAATTATGAATCTGCTGTCATGTCTAGCTAGGAGCTTTTCTGGCAGGAGCAATTCTTGCGGAAACAAATTTTCGGACGCAAATTGAAGCTGATATAAGGCCCTTTAGAGGCTTACTGCTTGGGTTATTTTTTGTAACTACAGGGACATCCATTGACATGCAGGTACTTCTGTTTTTTCCTCAAAAATATGTTCACCTGGCTAACTAATCACATTTTTTGTGCTTTGGTTTTCTACATGCCATTTTGCAATTTTGACCAAGATGTGTGCTTTGTAAGACTTGTAATATGATTGGAATGCATATTTTCTCTAGTCACTAAACATATTGGTTTATAATATGGGAAGGCACTAAACAAAAAGACTATATACATGATGATGATATCCTTGCTGATGGTACGATTCAACCTATAGAAAATAGGATGCTCTCCTGATAGCCGTGGATTTAAGTAGGCTGTGGAACTTCCTCTCAAGAATTGTAAAATAAAATAAAATATAATAAAAGGTAACCTGTGAGATGAGCATGGCACCAAACTGAGAATTGGAGCAGGCTGACTTCTTCCATCAATTTGAACCAAACATAAGATTTTGGCTGTTGATCATTTAAAACCACTTTCTAGAGTCGTCTGCCCAGGTGAGCATTTCTGTGACATCTTACATAAGGAATATTCTTATCAGGAAACATGAACATGAGAGTACTAATTTTCTTATCTTGATCATGTTGATAATGGTGTTGATATTTTTGGAAATCAAATATGTTTCTAATAGGATATTACAATATGAGTACATGGATTTGGAATCAAAGATGTTCCTTCCTCGCTTTCTTTTCCTTAATACCTTCTTCTATGCCATCAGTGTTTGACTTGGAATCTTTAGTTTTTGATCTCATGTCTGCTTGTTTCCAAAACCCGAAAAAGAGTCTTGATGTTTCATTCTCAGCAATAAAAAAATATAATTTTCAAACAGACATGTATCTTGTAGTTCTTCCAAAATGTCCTTTATTTAAAGTGAGAGCATTTATATCTTATGCTGAAGGCCCAGGTTGCCCCCTTTTGGTTCCATAGGTTCTTGAAGCAAGACAGGAATGAATTCACTGACACTTTGATGCTGGGATAATAGTTATGCCTCTTGAGCCTTTATAGTGGCTTGTTGGAGTAATAGTTTAGGTAAATGAGACCTAAATGTATTCTTGTGTCTTCACCTGTCCATATGCACAAGCTTCTAATATTACTGAATTTTTTAAGGGTCCTGACTCACACAAAATCAATAAGAACATAAAGATGAACTGAAACTTAGAATCACATATCCCAAGGTTTGAGAAACCGACCATGTCATATGTACCATGCTGGTATATCACTTATCACATATCCCAAGGTATGTACCATCTCATACTGGTACATGCTGCATATTGCACGACCCTGCTTCAGTAAACCATGAGTAAATACAGGGGCATAGCATTGTACATTACTGTTCTGACACATGACCTGACCCATATGTACCGTGTTTCTTCAAACCTTGCTTAATCCTTATTTTGGTGAAGGAAACAAGCCACTCAAGTAGTTCTTTTTCTTTTGCCTTTTTTTCTTGCCTCACCCTCAATATAATGTTTCATATAGAGTATAGATGTTAGTATTTGTTTCTAGTTCTACGGTAATATGAACAAAAATGCTGCATATAGTTTCAATTGTATTTTGTGTTATATTTACAGAAGGATTTCCATCAGGCTTTCTTAAACTCTTTCTGCTTTGCAGCTTCTATTCCGAGAATGGCCAAATGTGCTTTCCCTCTTGGCAGGTTTGATTGTTATCAAGACAGTGATAATTACTGCAATAGGACCTAATGTGGGACTAACTTTTCAAGAAAGCATTAGAATAGGATTGCTTCTTTCACAAGGAGGTGAATTTGGATTTGTCGTATTTTCCTTGGCAAACAGGTTAGTTATCACTAAACTGTAAGTTGTGAATGTGGTTTCTTTGATTAATCCCATTTTATGGTTTGTCCTTAGAAAGCTTACTTTTTAAAACAGGCTTGGAGTTCTACCACTTGAGTTGAACAAACTTCTCATAATCGTCGTTGTGTTGTCAATGGCATTAACTCCTTTACTCAATGAACTTGGAAGGAGAGCTGCCAAGGTCATTGATGAAAAGTTTCAAGGAAAAGAAGTATGTCTTTAGACTTGGTTTCTTTTCGTAACAATGAAAAAGTGACCTTTTCATTAACAAATTTCTCGAGTGAATTCTTTTTCTTTCTTTCCTGGTAGAAAGTGATTGATATGATGGGGAGCTTTGATGCAACTGAACCAGTCATCATTCTTGGATTTGGGCAGATGGGTCAGGTAATTATGCATGTTGCCAAATGATTTTTGAAGTAATTATGATCTGGTGATGCAATCTGTGTTTTCTGCATAGTATTAATGATCCAAATTACAGGTCCTCGCCAATTTTCTGTCAACTCCATTGGCTTCTGGAATAGATGGTGACAATGTGGGATGTCCTTATGTTGCATTTGATCTTAATCCTGGAGTAGTTAAGGTACAAGAAAAATTTTACTAGCACAGCTCCTCCATGTCTCTCATTTGTTATTGTTTACCCAAAAATTCCTATTATTTTTTCTTAAGCTTTGCAGTCATGGATTAAAGTTTTGTGCTCTTTCCTTCCACTCAGGCAGCTCAAAAAGCAGGTTTTCCTATACTATACGGAGATGGGTCACGCCCAGCAGTTTTGCAATCTGCTGGAATATCCTCTCCTAAGGCTGTCATGGTCATGTATGCAGGAAAGGAAAAAACAATTGAGGCTGTTCAAAGAATAAGGCTTGCTTTTCCTGCGGTAATATTTGACTTCTTTGATCATTTTGTTTGACTATAGTCCTTCATTCTTAATTTTTTATACCTTTTATTATGAAAATTTGATTTGAGTTCAATTCATCATGAACTAAATCTTTCTTCTTAAGAGTATGTTGAGATTCTATGCGGTAAGAAAATATACATAGAGAGAGAAGCACATTTGTAGTTCTCTGATTCCAGCTATTCAAAAGTTTTAAAATATATTCGTATGCTGGCAATGGGAACTGCTGCCAAGAAAAAACACTGATTTTGAAGATGAGAAAATGTGTTGCAATGACATTTTTGCACTTCTCTAATTTTATTCCATTGTTTCAATGAATGTTCTCACTGAAGATTCCTTTAACAGGTCCCTATTTATGCCCGAGCTCGGGACCTTGCCCATCTATTAGATCTGAAGAAAGCAGGTGTCACAGATGCTATTCTTGAAAATGCTGAGGTAATCAACAGGCAACTTCTAATTTTGCTGTCATGGCTGATTTCTAATGTCTGCTTCCAGGCATCAACTAATGTAATAGAATGTTGCATCAACTAATGTAATAGAATGTTTAATTTACTGCCATCACTGCTTTTCTTTGTTATTCTCTTCTACAGACTAGTTTACAACTTGGCTCGAAGCTTTTGAAAGGGCTTGGTGTCATGTCCGATGATGTGACCTTCTTGAGTCAGCTCGTGAGAGACTCAATGGAGCTACAAGCACAAGAGGTACTCAACAGAACCGAGGATCGAGAATTTGATGTCATGGAGCCACTGCAGGTACCAGAAATATATGAATACTTATGTTAATGATGTCTGACATAATGGTTTCGCATGGTAACTAACTTGAACAAACTAATCATTGAATCAGGTGAGAGTGACTGACATGATTGAGGCCACAAGGAGCAGTGCATCAGTCTCACATAATGAGCAATCCCTTAGCTTGGATCGACCAGATATACCTCATGTTTCAATCTCCAAGAACAACGTACCAACTGATATTGAGGCAGAGTATCAAGCTAGACATGATGCTCCAGACCACGAGTCCAAGAATTTATTATGCGATGATGGTGTTAAATATTGTCGCTTGGATGTTGACAACAGTGTTCTAAATAGAAAAGAAGATGCCAAAGGAGAGAGAAATGTGTCAGATCATTCTATGTCTTCCACAAGTTCGACTGAATGTTCCTAGTTTTTGTTTCTGGATGATTTTCAGTTCTTCAAATTGTAGCGCAGAATGAATATTCTTCAGACATTGGAGGCTGACAGATGGATCTACAGTGCATGGCTACACTATCTGGAGTTGGTTGACCACAAAGCTAAAGCTGGTTGCTTCAGATGAAATGGTAGATAAATGAAACTGAAGAAGGCCACCTGCAGCTCTTTTAACCATTTAATTGCAAGAAGGTAGCTCAAATCGAGCTCCTAATCCTGAAGGCTACAATTACAAAATAAGGATTAATATGAATTTGACACAACATCTCTAACCAAAGAATTAGATCAGATCTACCAATAGCCATCATTTATCAGCAGGGTGTCCTTATAGCATTCCATTCCAGCTGATGATAGTGTTTTCTTTGCACTCTGACCAGTCATTTCTGAAGAATTCTTTGGTGAAATTACATACAATTCACTGAAGATATGGCTTCCGAGATTCTCTTTATCAACTTGAAGCAGATTGTCACGATTTCCACAAAATCTGGTAATTTGATGTATGTATTGCTTTATGCTGCATTGAAGGAAAAGACTAGATTCAGAAAGTGCTCTAGTGTTTGTGATAACTGATGTTTTCAATGACATGTACGGTACCCTCCATGGATCATGCATGTTTTGATATCGCTATCAGTTGAAAAGCTTGTAGCAGAAACCAGAGGTAAGGAGAAAAAAGTTGTAAGTTTGTAGTTGGAGTCAAAGGAGTTTTTCAATAACAGCAGCGGTTTCTTGTAATTTCTCCTCAAGACGTTATGTCGTGAAGAAAAGTAACCTTCCATGCAAGTGGCCATTCTGTAATACATTGTGGCTATAAGAATATCATAGTAGAAAGCTTTACCAAGGTTTCAAAAATGCCAATACATCCATGCAGAAGAAACCAGGAAAAGCCATCTATTTGTCATAATGGAAACAACAGCCCTTGTTTGTTCAGTTTACCTCTAAACAGGACTGTTTTAAGAAATGCTGTAAGAACCATTCTTAGCTGCTATAAATATGACAGAAAATGATGGCGAGGAAATGACAACATTTTTTGGATTTTCAGCTATTCAAAGAATAATAAGTTTTATTTTTAGCTGTCTTGGCATCTGGCAGACTTATTTGAACCTGCCTCAGTCTTCTAGTTATGTTTGTTGGGAGGCTAGCCAAGTGGCTTGACTGGTTAACTAGGAAGGCAGCCAGTGCAGAATATAATGTTCGTAAGCCTGGTTTTATCACCTGAGTTTTGTACGCTGATACAAAGCAAGTCCAAAAACTGAGGGAGATTATATGGCAAACAACTCTCGCAACTAATGACTCTTATCATGTGAACAATCTGTATTAGTTATTCTTTTCATCAATATGTCAGCAAGTGCAAGTTTCACAGTTTTAATAACTTGTTAGTAGATGGTGTGAAATCGTGAATTAAGGACTGCGGTTTGGAATATCAATAGAAATGTGGATTTAACAGTGAAAGCTTCCTCTTACTATTTTTCTTACTGAACTTATTTTTTTTATCGCATTTCTTCGAAGTATCAAAACTTTAGATAGACGTTTTGGGATCGGCAGTAATAGACACCATGATAATCTTTGGACCAACGGGATTAAAAAATATGCTGTGAATTGCCTCTAGGAACCTGCAAAACAACGGATGAAGGGTTAAACTCGCCAGTTTGGCTCTAGTCAGGCTTTTCAATGCTTAAGTCAGTAAAACTTTTATAGGTGAAAAACGAAGGAGAAAGAAAGAACAAAAAATAGAGAGACAAAATCTCCCCTAGATAGTATTTTTTTTGTTATTATTGTTACCATTTTGGAGAACCATTCAGATCTATTTATAGCTGAAGTCCGAATCTTTCAAAATCGCATCCTAACAAACTTAAAGTCGTACAACAACGGACTGCTGACATAGCGTAACAATTTTGAGGACATGCCGTAACAAACTGGCAAGTGGCAGGACTAGATATGCCTTTCAGATGGTGGAACCTGAGTTGTTCCTTTTGCAAGAAAGCTCTGTTCAGCACAGATCAGTGGTTGAGGTAGCGGAGTTGATCTGGGAGGAGGTCAGCCTCGGGGGTCGAATGCCTTTGCTTTGCTCGGCCTGCTCTCTACGTCTGACCGAAGAGATCGGGCTGAACTATCCTAGAGGATCCTTACACCATGCACTAGACAAATCTTTATGCCACATATTACACCGATCATTAATTGCCACAACACTAGCCTTTCACTTTCGAGTCCAAAGCATCACCTTGATTAAGACGAAGAAAGTAACTATCATTGAACATTGTACCACTTCAGAAAAGAAGCGAATCCATGGGCCACGACTTTTATCGGACTGTTGAATTTTGTTCTTTCGTCTTCTAAAAGGATGCCAGTTGTTAGAAGCAAAGAGGGCGTGATATGTATCCACTAATTTGCTCGTACAAATTAACCTAGGCCATCCAGTCACCTATAAAAAGATGAGGAATGACTTCGCTTGAAATCAACTTATAAAGTTATTTTGTGACCTCTCTTTTCTTTTCTTTTCTTTTCTTCCCAAGGGGTTCAGTCCTCTTTTAATCTTCTTTTTGTCCTCTCTATTGCGGCATAGTGTTCTTATGGATCATTTGCAGGAAGGTCTTCATCAACATATTGAGGTACTCCAGCTGGTTCTTCAACGGACTATGGAGAAGGTGGCTCAAGTGGAATCCGAGCTACGGTCTCTTCGGGCGAGGCTAGCAGATGAATCAGCTTCTGCGGGCGCTGATTCTCTATGGAGAATCATTGAAATGGAGGTCCAATTGAGGGCCATTGAGGATAGTGCCGACATTGTTGAGATTTGAGATTCTGTGGTCGTTAAGAAATTGTTGAAGGTTAGACAAGTCGTAGAGGCTGAGGGAAAAGCAATACAAGTCCTCAGTTGATTTCCAACAGAAGATCATTGATTTCTTCTGGTAGAACTTCTGCGAATGTTAGAAGAGAATTGCTAGACTTTAGCCAGACCTTATTTACTTCGTTCCCAATGGCAGTCATCCCAAGATAAGGTGGGACTCATCAGATTAGCACTCTTCTCCAAGGCATGGCGAGTAGACCTTTGGAGAGATCAACTTGCCTCTCTTCCTTATTCTCTCTTTCCCTTTTTTTTGTAGCCTGGCTTGATCTCAAACCTGCCATGTACTCAATTATTATAGATGAAATGAAGAAAGGTTCTAATATTTATCTCTATCACCTAAATTGCCTGAAACGGGTTGTCCACGTGACATTAGGATGGCCAAATCAAGCCAAATAGTTGGGATAGAGTCGTAGTCGACAGAATAATCATCTAAGAACATTTGAGCATCTCGAAAAAAGGCCACAATGCCATAGTACTCTTAAATATTAGTCAAGAAAGAAAGATAAACCCAAAAACCATAATAAAGCAAGACCACGACAAGATGAGTTGAGATAATATATAAGCCAGTCAAGAAGGAAAAAGAGCCATAAATATTTTAGTGATAATGCTTCTCAAAGATAGGTTGAATCATGAAGAGAATTTCATAACAGCCACAGTTAACAGTAGCACCACTAACCATAAAATATGTCGAAATTGTTGCCATACTGAAGCACAGTATAGCCTCTTGTGGGCTTTTGAGTTGGCATCCAGTTGAGGTCTTTTGATCAGCAATGCTAGGATGATCAAATTGAGTGTGGTTCCTTCCATCCAATCCTAGTTGAGACTAGGACTTAAGATCGGATGGGTTCTGCTAATTGGCGATGCTCGGGTGATTGAGCTGAGTGTGCTTCCTCCCATCCGATCCTAGTTGAGACTAGAATTTAAGATTGGTTTGATTCTTCTGGTTGGCAACAGATGATCGAACCAAGCGCTCTTCTCCCATCTGAGCCTGGTTGAGGCTAGAATTTAAATTTGGTTAGATTCTTCTTGTCGGTAATACTGGGGTGATCAAACCAAGCATGCTTTCTTCTATTCGAGCCTAGTTGAGACTAGGACTTACAATCAAGGAGGTTTTTCTAGTCAACGATGCTCAGGGGATCGAACCGAGCATCATCCAAGCGGACTTTTTGAAGGTTCCAATCAATTTTGGGGTGTCTTTGCAGGAGTACCTAGAGTTCTTCGAATTTAGCTCCTTAGCAATGTAGGCTCATAGAATGGAGATCCTAACTATTTTTGGGGTGTCTCCACGAGAGTACTTGGGGTTTGGCTCTCCGAGTTTAGCTTCCTAGCTACGTAGGCTCATAGAACGGAGATCCTAGTTACTTGTGGGTGTCTCCACAAGTCGGTTATATCAATGCGAAGCATTGTATTGGAGAAGATCTAAAACATAATATCATTCGCAACAAATATACTGGAGTGAATTTTGCAAGTCTTACTATATCGACTTTGTTTGTGTCAAAGGTTAGTTGTTCGGTGTTCTCCTCGCTTGGTGGTTCTCACCTTGTCAAGATTTTGGCCTTGTTTCTTGAAATTTCAAGTCATGGGCTCTCCTCCGCCATTGATCCTTCATGGACTAAGACAGTTACTCTAGTGAGTGATCTGTTGCTATCCAGCTCTCCTGAGGGTCGATTGTCCTACTCGACATTTTCTTTTTAGATTCCAATATAATGACAAAGATGCCCATATCGGATGAGGGCTTCGATCTTATCCTTTAGCTGGAGACAATCTTCAGTGCCATGCCCATAGTCCTTGTGGAACCAACAGAAGTTGTTTGGATCTCTTTTGTTGGTTGGAGTCTTCATCCTCCAAGGTTGACCAAGGTACCCCAGATTTTGCATTTCCATCATGATTTGGGCCTTGGAGCATTGAGAGGGGTATACCTTTCGAACCTTTGAGGTAGATCACAAGATCTTGTGGCGACCCTCTCATCTCAGTCACACTTACTTCAAGGCTCGACTTTCTTTCCATGGCTCTGATGCTTTCTGCTACTCCCTTTCCTTGCTACTTCTTTTCAGGCAGCCCCAGCCTCTTCAGCTCTTATGTACTTATCCCCATGAGAGAGGAGCTATGCTAAGTCTCTCGGAGGCTTCTTATCTAATGAGAAACTGAAATGTGAAGGCTTCAGTCCGTTCATCACTGTGGCCACAACAATGGGCCAGTCTAGCTCATGCACTTCCAAGGTTGCATCATTGAATCGACTAATGTAAGCATAAAGCATCTCATCCTCCCCCCGCCTAAGGGCAAAGAAGTCGGTGGAAATCTTCTTCTTCTTTTTGCTACTAAGGAAGCAGTCTGCAGACTGAAGACCAAGTTGGTCGAAGGAGCTAATAGATTCTGATTGTAAACTGGAGAACCAAAGTCGAGTAGCCTTTTTGAGGGTAGCCAAAAAAGCATAGCACATCACAGCATCATTAGATCCTTGGATCAGCCAAAGAGCCCTAAAGCTTGCTAGATGATACACCGAGTCAAATAGTGTTATTGTAATGTTCAAACTATGGCATCTTGAATTTTTTTCAATAGGGGCTCCTCGAAGATCTCCATGGTGAAAAGCGACTTGCCTATCACTTTCAAATCATCTTCTATATCAGCCCTCTGTTCTTGTAGGACCTTAATCTGACGACTCGCGACAAAGGCCAGCCTTCCGGTTAGGGATTTCTTTCGGTTAATATGGGAAGAGTTTTCAAAGTTAGAGCTCGTATTGAGAAAGGGGAAATCATGCTTGTGGCCCTATTTTGGGCTCTAGGGCTGATGGAAATCACCGCTCTGCACCGAAACCTCTTTGTGATTTAGTTGACCGTTCGAAAGATTACCAGCTTGTTGCTGTAGATCCTACACTACAACTTTAGGGCTTGTACTCGTTGGGCAAGTAGATTGAACCATCCTGCATCAACAACTCCTGTAGTGAGTTGAGAAGACTGAGATTCGAAAGGACTACACAAGGAGCCATCTGGAGTAGCTCAGGTGGGCATCTGACGATTACTCCTTGGAAACCTCATTGCTTTTCTCCTCTATTCTCACAAAAGGCACTAATCTATTGCTATTGATCCTGGGACCTTGACGTGGATGTGGACTTGCAAAACAACGGATGAAGGATAAAGGCTCGCTAGATTTGGCTCTTCGATGCTAAAGTCAATAAAAATTTTGTGGATAGAAAATGAAGGAGAAAGAAAGAACAGAAAATAGAGAAGCAAAATTTCCTTTAGCCAAAGTGATTTTTGTTGTTATTATCGTTACTTTTTTGGAGAACCATTTGGACCTATTTATAGCTAGAGTGTGAATCTTCTAGGATTGCATCTTAACAAACTAGAGGTTGTGCCGCTATGGACTGTTGATGTGGTGTAACAATCTTGGGGATATGCCATAACAAACTGGCAAGTGGCAGAAGCAAGTACATCTTTGAGATGGTGGAAGCCAAGCTGTTTCTTTTGCATGAAGGCTCTGTTTAGCATGGGTTAGCAATTGAGGTAGCGGAGCCGAGCTAGGAAGAGGTCGGCCTTAGGGTTTGAATGCTTATGCTTTGTTCAGACTACCTCTGCGTTTGACCAAGAAAATCAAGTCAAACTACTCCGGAGGACCCTTAGCTGCATAAGAAGCACAACACGAGTTGTGTGTTGGATGAATCCTAATGTGCCACATTATACCTATTATTAATTGCCACAACAAAGTCCATAAACATCCTACATTCTCTCTCCCCTCCTTCCTTAGAATGAAAACGCCAACATCTCGTCTTTATAAGTCCTTGAATTATGTTTTCAAAATCTGATTTTCTCTAATCTCTTGTGTTGGAAGGCGGCGAAATTGAGGCTTGCTCTTGCCTGAGAGAAGGCTTTGACATGCACTTTTGGAATTCAATTTTTAGCGTTCCTTTGCATTGTCAGAGTATAAAACTCTTGATCTTTTTTATTTTAAATAGAACTTTATGATATTTTAAACTTTTAACAAACTAATCAGCTTTATTTTCTGAACTGAAAATTAAAAAATTAAGCCACTTTCATGCGCTCTCACTCATTAGGTTGGAGGCTGGCACAAGGTAGATCTGCCTGCATACTTGGGCAAAATGAGAGAATCCTTTTGAGATATACATCAGAACTCATTTGTCAGCCTTCCCTCCATGTCCGAAGTCTGGCAATCCTAGTCTTTTTTTGTTTTAAATAGAAGTTTAGCATTTAAAAAACATTTAAAGGACTGACTGTGGTTATGTTCAGAATTGAAAAAAACTAAGAGGCTTTTATAGTATTAAGATAAATAGATAGTATGGTATTAAGATAAATAGATAGAGATACCGACATTACACTTTAACCGCTAATCTATATTATATTAGAAATAGATATTTGAATCTCAGATTATTTTCTTGGCAATTCTGTCTGCTAGCTTTTCTAACAAAAATGCCTTTCAGTAAATTTTAAAATATCTTTACATTCACCAAACAATATTTTTCAAAAACAACTCCATTTCCCATCTTTATTTTTTAATAGTTGATTCCTCATCATTAGCTCCTCTTTTTTATGTTACGTCCATACAAACTAGCTTTCTACTTTTCATCTCTAATAAATGAGAAAGTTGGAAAGGAACCGATAGATGTAATGATTTCCTAATTTGTCAGAATAAATTTATTTAAGAATGTCTGTTAAAAAAAGTACCTCATGGACCTCTGATAGAGAGTGAATGATTTGAAACGTCGTAACCCAAGATAGAACAGTCGTTAACACAATGAAACTAATGGCCACTAGAAATTGAAGTTTTATTGTTTTATCTTTCCTAAGATTTTGTTTGCTTTTTATTCACATTATATTGTGTTTGCGTTTTATATATTTTATTTTTTACTCTTCTTTTGTTGTTTTGTTTTTTTCTCTATTGTTGCGGCGAGGGGACAGGTCGACTTTGGTTTGACATCTTGATTTTTTTTTAAGATACAATTTGCGCCTGCTGGTTTGTTAACTAAATAAAAAATCGAATATAACTGGAAAAACTGAGACCAGCTCAAGACGTTATTCAAGCCCAATTATTATTATTATTATTATTATTATTATTTGGATCCAATTGCTCTACAGAGCCCTTAAATAAATACCACCATCCAGCAATATATCCTAAAGATAGCCCGATAATACGGATGAGATCTACTCTAATCCACTATGAACAACCACATTGGAGTCACCTAGTTTGTCACTCTGTCAGCCTCCATGTATTGTCACATTAACTTGATACATCAATCTATCATGTCGACCTTTGAGTTATTATATAAACTCCTAATTGCTACATTGCTTCTGAGTAGCTATAGCAGCTCGTGTTCTGCCATATAAAGCTCTATGCTACCACGTCAGCTATTAATCTATTAATGCATCAGCCTTTGAACTATTATGTCAGCATCTAGTCTATCACGTCAATTTCTAAGCTGATACTTTAGCTTTTGATCTAGTATGCCAATTTTTAGATACATTCACAGTCTAGTTTCCAAACTCAAGTTTGCACTTATAGTGCCATCTTAAGTTTTGAGAGTAAGTACTAGCGTAATTTAAGAATCACATAACTTGTATCAACCTATAATATTTTTCTGTTAGCATGATCCTGTATTGTTCGGTATTATTTTTCTTTATTAACATATTGTTAGAGTAATTTTAGAAATTCCATAACAACTTGTATCAACAAGTAATATTTTCTTTTGTTAGCATGATCCTATATCAACCTATATTATTTTTTTTATATGAATCCTGAACACGAATATATATAACTTCTGAAATATACCGAATGCAACGGAATAGATAAATAAAATTCTCTCTCTTTCTTTTTTTATTATTTCTCTTATTCTGTAAATATTTTATCAAGTATAAAAATCAGGAAAAAAAGTTAGAAGAGAAATAATAAAGAAAGAAAAATTCTTTCCTTGACCCTTACTTTCTACTGCAATTACTGTTCCTTTAACCGTTATACAACATACATGCAGTTGAAACTAGGAAGGGACAAAGATCCATAATCCTTGAACCCCGAAACGTTTTTCAACGAAAAAACCCATGATACATGAAAGTAGCAAAATAAACATTCCGAATGACATTCTGCATGTTATAAACCCAAGGAAGTGGCAGGTGTAGGGATCTTGCCGGATGAAGTACCTTCATGGTTCCCAGGAAACTTGTTCAAGAGCCGACGCTTATAGCGCTTTAATACAGACGCCAAGTTCTCCTTCCCTTTGGGAAATGCAACATCACCTGCTGCGGTGCCTGTCCGGCCCTTTCGGCCTGAGACTGCAATCTCAACATCCTTGATGATCTTTAGAATTGTACTTGCTGTTGTAAGGGATTCATTAACTGATTTCTGCTGCGACTGCTTGAAGCTCTTCATGTCTTTTGCTAGTCTTTCAAGACATGAGCAGGGACTGATGGGATTCCGGGGCTTGGAGAACGCAGGATCAAGAATTCCCTGGAATTATTTGAAAATTAAAAAAAGAGAATATCAATACGCAGAGATTGATACAGTAAAAAAGAGAGGAAAATTATTGGGTACCACACCAACTGAAAAAGACTGTTAAAGTGCAATGGGAACCGATCCAGGTATAACGGATAAGCATGCAATTAGACCCAAACAGCACAAGCAGAATCTAGAAGGTGATCAAAGCAAAAGGCTATGTTCTAATTAACAATCTACAACCCAAGTTGGTGAGCATTTTCCCGAGTAGATACGCCATCAAGATACGTAAATTCACTCGTCATGGATCAGAAATTAGAATAACCCAAATCAGTGCAAGTTATGGGAGGTGCAACCATTTCAGTTTTTTTGCATTCGTATGATTTGATTTAGCAATTCTAACCATAGTCTGCCGTACCGGTCCGTACCGGCCGGTACGGACCGGTACGTATCGGTCCGGCCTGAGACCGGTACCGGATCAGCATGAAATCCGGTACCGGTAGTTTATTATTGAAAAACCGGTA
>JAOXJJ010000069.1:18487821-18508689 GCA_025769935.1 Phoenix roebelenii | reverse complement strand
GGGATGGAAGTGTTGAATGGATTAGAAGAATGAAAGCTCAAGTGTCCAATGGCTGTAATTGGAAGATGGAAGAGGGAACTGAACCTTAATAAGAGAGGAAGGAAGAAGCAAGTGAACTTATTCAGATTTATTCTGGATCTAGCCTCTCTCCTTCCACCAGTATTTCCTTCTCAAGGAGACTGGCTAACATGCATTTCCCAACAAAACGTCTAGTGATTAACAACTTTTCCATGGGCTCTTTTTTGTTTAGTGGTAACAAGAAGCCCATATTTCCTAATTGTTGGCCTATTTAGGGCCTACTATAGGTCAACTTGAGCTGCTTTGCTTCTCCTATTAGCTAGTTGAATCATTGGCCTATATGTAATTAATTTTTTTGTTCTTAATTAATAAATTAAGTATTTAACAATTGCTTTGCAGATTCATTATGCACCAGGTCAATATATTATTTACGTGTAAATATATAAAATAGAGAAGTCTGTCAGGATCTACATTATTGATCTTCCATTGCTGTTGGTTTCTATATAAGGCTACATCGGTTTAGACTAGAGCATTTTGTTACATGCATTTTATGTGGACAAGTTCTAAGTCCTAGTCATTGTCTAAGATCTTGGTTTGCGCAACAAACTTGGACTTGTAGCTCACCACATTCAAATTTTTGATTGCATAACTATAAAGTGTCATCGGCGCCTCCTTTATCATACTTGAGACATTCTTCTCTCTCACCATGTTTTTGTTACATATCATAATGGCTGTAGAATGATTTCCCTAGCTTTTCTCATGTTCCTTGAGTCTGGACACATATTTGACCTAAATCACATTCCTACAAACGGGAAAAAAATAAAGCGGCAACTCCAAACATTTTCTTTTAAGCTAAATTTACACTAAATGAATTGTAGGCTTATTTATGTAACTTTGGTCTTTGTTACAGTCAAGTACCTTCATTCTGACCATCTTCTTATTACTCATTCAGGTTTGGAGTACGCTTATAATGAAGAAGAGATACAATGGGAAAGATTATTTGTTTGCTGTGCTAGTGACAGTTGGCTGTTCATTATTCATTCTATATCCGGTAATTAATGAGCTAAAAATCTTAAAAATTTAACCTTAGTCTAATTTGTTCAGTTTACTTGTAATTGCTTGGTTCAATAGATTGTTGATGTCCACTCATGTGCATTGTTTTACTTGTTTGTGTTCTATTCATGTGATCTTCAAAATCTTTGTTTATCCAAAAGTATTGGTGCTTAAGCAAAAAAATGATAGATCAAATGTATGTGGTCGACACATTTTGTGGATTTGGAGAAAACATAGTGTTCTGAAAGTAGCACCTGGTTGTTGGGTAGCTAGCCATCGCGGAAGAAAGGTGTTAATATGAAGAAATTATTGCCATCAAAGATTGGAGTTAGCAATGTCAAGTTAATGGTTCACATAAAATTAGGAAAAAATAATAGAAGAAAGAAAAAGGACCAAGCTAAGACAAGTATTAAGAGTTGTTATAGAAAGAATCTTGAGTTTCAATGTGTAATGGGTTCGCACAATAGTTAACTCTATGCTATTATTTCATTGTAACTTGCTGTGGACCAGCTGATTCTTGATAAACTCGCGGTCTATTTCTTGCAATTATAATTTTGTTTGGCTAGACTAGATTAGTCTGATTGCAGAACTTGAATTGTCAAGGGATGCTTTCTGGAAGTTCTATATGAGATCTTAAAATCAATAAATACTAAGTGTTGGAAATGTATGAAGCTATGGATCAAACTAAGAAATGATCTCCAGAGTACAGTTCTTTGATGCCTAGACTTTTGAGTGGGAGGTTTTGTTTCTGCCAAAAATTGATCTGGACAGTTTGAACACAGACTAAAAAGAATCCCACTGAGGTTATTTATGAGTTATAATCAATATCATGCCAAGTGTCTAAGTATCCTCAAGTGCCAGAAATGGCAGCCTCCAAAAATCTGGACATGGTATTTATCCAAAAAAAAGTTGAGAAAGGGGGAAGGAAAGAAAAATATATGTTGTCTAACCAAAAAAAAAACATGAATTTGCAAGTTGCTTTAGTTATTCCTTGGTTACTTTTGAAATGAATTAAGATGTATTAAGATGCTCCTGTTGATAAATAACTATAGCAATTTTACATAAAAACACAATCAGGACTGCTTAGAGTGTTCATTACATGAAATTAAGAGTCCCTCGCATGATTGTCCCAAAAAGGTGTCCGCACTTTTTGTTGGGGTAAGCAAAATACTTCTAATGGAGTGCTAGCCATATCATGTAATTTCTTGTTGTGTCCGATTGTCCAATTGTGCCAGCACTTTCAAAAACCTTAAGATCAAAATGTCCTGGTAACATAGATTACATTCTGTATGATTTTTTGGCTGCAGTTCTTTCGGGAGGCTTTTTCAATAGATCTGTTCAAGTGTATGTTCTCCATTAACAAATAAGAATAATAGCCAAAAGAATGATACATGGTGGAAAAATAAAAAAATAAGACTATCCTACGTGCATAAATTGGCTTCACTACAATAAATTTTTAATTCTACTATACCTTCTAGGCAAAATACCTAGTTTCATGACGAATATATTCAAGAGGGCATATATTGAAAACTTGTATATATGAGACTTGTGTAGTTGCAATCTGGAAAAACAAGATCTGACCTTAAACTTGTGTGCCTAAAGTAGATTTATATGTTGATTCATTTCTCAGTCTTATTGAAGAGGTTTGTAGCCCCCGAATTCCACAGTGGAATGCTCAATTTATGCAAGAAGAATAGGAAACACGCAATGAAAATAGAGGATGAAAGTTTACACTGAGGCTTGCAATCCAATGGTATCCCTAAAAGCTCTCCATGCTAGATGATGGCTCACAAGGGTCGTCTAGAGTCCAAGCGGCCACTCACAGTACCTCCTGTAATCACATTCAATAGATAATATGCTTTCCCGAGACCAAATTAATGGCAATCCACCTTGATGGCTTGAACTTGACATTCAATTTATTGACTCTAAGTCAATTGGTGTCTAATATTATCATTTTGAGTTATAAGTCGTAAGTGACCAGGAAATATGGTGTTACATCAAAAGTCCTAAGAGAAGGAACAATGTGTAAGAGGGCCTTCCTTATAATGCTACTTCTAGATTTGAATTCCTCCACATAATTGGTATCCCATATGTTTTTTTGAAATTTCATATGTCATGCTCTCTATCACTTAACTGACATAACCTGTAAAAGCACTATTTCCTTAGGCTTACTTGGACCTTATTGAAGTCCTATCTCTTGGCAAACATTTTTGATAAAAACATTACATGTGTTGTGTGTGTCTAAAGTCTAAACCCATACGTGCTTGCTTGTTACCTTTCCAAATGTTTGATCACTTCTTATTGGCTAAATTACCAATGTTGGATTTATTCATGTAATAAAACTACTTGATCAAATCTGAATATACCCTCGGTAGGCCATGCCTTCCATGTTGAGCATCTTATATTTCCTTAGAATAATTGAAATTTCCCATTATGCTATTGAATTTGAGCAACTATCTTGTTTCATGTTACCTAGTTATGTAAGAATAACTAGATTTAGGAATTTTGCAGCTACCATAGTGACATCAAATTGATATTGTAGCTTCAACTATATCTATTTTTCAAGTCTGCCAATCATCGTGTAATGATACACCCTTGTCTAGGTTCATGATTATCACTTTAGTAGTTGAGATTCACCATCACTATATGGAATAACCAAATAAGGGAGTCATCTAAATTTAGCAGTAGTTAGATGTACTTAAAGTGAGGATAATAGGATATTAGTGAAAGATCAGAAAATTAAAGAAATATGGAGATTAAATTTTGTAAAATTATCAAATGAAGACTCTATAAAAAGTTATTGAAAAAGCACAATCAAGGAGAATTTAAGGTTCTTTCTGTACAATCTATAAAAGCAAAGTGGATATAGCTTTGAAAAGATTAACTTGGATGGTAGTGTGGTAGATGCAGTAGGAGAGGAGGTTCATGTTTTGTGATCAGAGAACCGGAATCAGATTTTGTGGCTGCGGGGGGCTACCGGATTTATGACATTTCTGTTCCAAGGGTAGAGTCAAGAGGAGCATGGGAGGGCATCGAGTATGATATACCTATCCTTCGAGCAACCCATATCTGTTTGGAAGGGGGACCCTTCTACCATGATCGGTTGGATCTTGAGGCAACCTAGGCCAATTGATGCCCACCCCTTGCTCTTGGACATTTGGAGGATGGACGACATCTATATCTCCTTTCGGGCAACATGTGTATTAAGAGAGGCAAATAGAGCTGTGGACTGAATAGTGTCTTATGTGGCTGATCACTCAAGAGGCATGGCTATTTGAGGGCTCTTTTAGTATTCTATTTCCATTTCATGACATTCTGTTTTCCGATTTTGTTGGATGTGTTCATACTAGATAGATATGACTGATCCGTCTCATAGAAAAAAAAAAGAATATAAAAAAGTAAGATATTAGAATGAGATAAAAACTTATTGAGGTTTTTGAAAATCATGGAAGATATTAGGTTAAATTGGCTTGTTAACATATTTAATGAAATATGAAAACTAAAAAAATGCTATGCCAGATGATTGAGAAATATTGTAGCCAGGGTCTGCCGTACCGGTCCGTACCGGCCGGTACGGACCGGTACCGGATCAGCATGAAATCCGGTACCGGTAGTTTATTATTGAAAAACCGGTACGGAACCGGTTCGGACCGTACGCCACCGGTTCGGACCGGTACGAAACGGTACGGACCGGTACGAAACGGTACGGACCGGTACAGGGCCGGTACGGAACCGGTACGGGACCGATTTCGTACCGGTCCGGGCCGCCACCGGTACGCCGACCGGTACCGGTACGGCGGACCTTGATTCTAACCCTTGTCAAAGGTGCCGAAAATGCACAAGACAAGTATATTGCCTTTCCTTTATAGGTAGATTTCATCACCACAAGATATGATACAAAATCAGGGGTCAACAAGCAGAGGGTCAGGAATTGTGGCTATAAAAGCCCCTGTAAGTACAGAATAAGAAAGCAAAGCCGAACTATCCGAGGAAGAAATTCAGATAATTTCAACGTACATCAAAGGGCTATAATAACCTCATTGAAAAAAGCTTAATAAGCAAGCCAAACAGAAGGGTAATAAACTTCCAGTTGTGTTTGAGAGAGAGAATGCACTTTCATGCTGCTGCTTATGTCTTTTGCACAGCAAAATTCAACGAGATGACATGTAAAGCAGCCATTTTATTCAGAAGATCAGATTGTATTGCGACATCACTGTCAGTATTAAGAAGTTCAATCCCAAATTCCGAGACAACTTCCTCGTGATTTGGGGAAACTCAAATGTGGAAAAACTGCATCAAGCTTCTCACAATGTGTGCAAATCTATGCTTGCACAAAAGCCAGAGTTATTTCATTGTTGCTAGAACAAACAAAATGGAAATGCTAGTCAAGAATTTATACATATACACATATATACACATATATACACATATATACACATATATACACATATATATACATATATATACATATATATATGTATATATTCTTCTTTGACTCCCATCACTTATACGTTAAGGAAAACTATTAGAAAAGCACGACGAAAATATTTATAAAAGCAGCTACAAATCCTTCTTCACAGGCATTCAAGTTGCAATGCACACACATGTCAAATCAGTCATTGAACTGAGCTCACATACAGGATTATAGTTTCAGTCTCTGTCTCTGTTCACAACAAAAAGAAATATCGCTAGTAATGGCTTTGAGGGTTTTACCTGAAGACGATTGAGAACATAAGTGTATTTGCCCCACAGCTCTGGCCGACTCTCCACAAGTGATAGTTCTAATATCCGGCGGATGCACCACACACCAAAACTAACCACCAGAGCTGGTCGCCATACACAACTATTTCCACAATTGGGCAATGACAAAGCATTAGGGCTATCTTCCTCTTCACTCCTTTGGACTGAACTAAACCTTCGATCAGAAGACAAATGATGAAGCTCACTCAGGAATACCTGATTCATGTCATTAACATCTGCTTCACATAGATATTTCTCAGTTGCAGCAACTCGATCGATTAGCTCCTCATCAGACCCACCATTCTGTCTAAACAGCCAATCTGATCCCTCCAATTTTAAGAGCTTCTTAACACAATTTCGAAGAGCTTGAAGTAGCTTGGCTTCTGATTCTGAACAAGAGAAAGTGTCTTTATTGGGAGCTGTGCTGAATCTGTGAGAAAGTCCTCCATCCTCTCTATTCTGATCGGTGCCCATCATACCAAACAATTGTTCAAAAGGTTGTCTAGACCAAAGAGATTTGGTTTCTGGATTCAAATTTGACTGTAACGAGAACACATCTCTATGGAGTTTGGGTGGAGAAAGCTCATCAAATGGCAATGCAACTCCAGCTCTAGGGATAGGGTTCAAATATTGCGATCTCTCAGATGTCATCCTACTCAAGGATGGACGAGGGCCAAAAGGACTACCCCATTTCCCCTCATTCAACAATGAACTTCTGCTAGCAGCAATGAGGGCAGAAATGTCCGGTGAACTATGGTATTTCTTTGGGGAGGCTGAAGCGCCAAAATTTTTACTAGTTTCAACCAGGGAAGGGTCGTAGTAAGGCCTTTCTACCTGCAATCTGCTAACTCGAGATGCTGTTGGGCTTTGCAAACCAGATGTTCCCATTGAACCGAGTCCATTTTGCCCTTGAGAATACATAACTGAATCCCTCAAATTTGGGATAAAGGATTCAGCAGACTTGGTAGCTGGCAGTGGGTCTAGTGAAATGCTTGAGGAATAGGGAGTTCTGCCCGAACCAATCCCTTTGAGATAGGATGCTATCTGATAACCATGTATTGTAGCAGGCTGATAATCCCGATTATCAGAATACTGTGGCAAGTGCAAAGAAGAAAAGAGTTTTTCACTGGGATCCACCATGTCACTGCATAAATTTTTCACATGTGTGTTCGATACATGCATGTTTTGTGACCAAGATGGGGATCCCATATGAAGCCTGTAAGATGACTCCATACTTGAATTTTTCTTCTGTTTGGGAGATTCGTAGTCTCTTGAGATTGCTGACATAACCATTCCCCTATCTGCATCTGTAAAGAAATTCTTGGACAATTCTGCTCCTGAGTTGTTCATTTTGACAGAACCAACTATTTTCAAATCTAATCCCAGCAAAACATCCAGTTTTTTCGTACTTGCTTCTTGTGTTAGCTTCCCGTGAAAATCAAACAGGTGACCCCAAAACTCATCCAAAATGGCTGCTAATTGACGTCGTGCTGCACGACCCAACCCAGACAATTTTGATAGGCTTCCACTGCCATTCCCTCCATCATAACCTTTTCCCTTGACGCTACTAAAGGATCCAGGACCATCAGAGGTTGAAGTTGACAAAGCTCCTGGGGGGGATTCTTCAGCCTCTAAAGCATCTCCTTCTTGGTTATCTTTATCTGTATGAACATCTGCTTCCACACTCACATCCTTTTCTACTGGGTCCTTGGACTCAATGCTCTGTACAATACCTGCATCTGGCGAGCCACCAGGAGAAACTTTATCTACAATTTCCAGCAAATCAGGTTCAACTACAGACTTCAAATCTTCAGGATAATGTGATGGGGAAGTACAAGTAGAACTAATGTTTGGACCGCAAGAAGACCGATGTGTATCATGGTTAGAATCAATAGCTGTCTTGGACATATCAACATTCAATTCATGACCTGATTTATCAAGAAGACTGGAACGCTCCAAGACAGGTTCTACCGCAGACCCATGATCTTCAACAAATGCAATGTTATCGATTAGATCATTTTCTTCTCTGCCCTCAGGAAACTCCAACTTATCACGCAAGATCCATAACTGTGCTTCTGGCCCATCACTCGCAGATTTTAGCGGTGTAACTGCCATATATAGTGTAAAAATAATGGAAATACAACAAGTAAGTAGAAGAGCAGTATATGGGACTATCGCACTGCTTTCCATACAGCCCCTCATGTTATTTATCCAGCTGCTGTTTCCAAATAACATTTCTATGATAAAGATAACATTTGGTGCAAGCATCCCGAAAAATGCAACCAAAGACAAGATTTCAAGATACCAAGAGATTTTGAAAGCTCCCATTATTAATCTTGATGATGCAACCCGGAAAAGAGGAATGGCAGAGGATGGAAGAAGCATAGCCTGTATAACTTGACAGAAAATAAGAAATTGATACATTCCTTCAGCACCTGCACTCTTTGCACAACAGAGAGCTGGAACGATGGTGAGAGCCTTAACTGACATGTGATGTACTGGCAGAAGCAGGTTTACGCCAAAAATATGTTGCAGTACCACTTGCCCACCGATATTCCATGTTAAAGCTGTGATCTGACTTGAGAGGAGAAGGACTAGAAAAAATGCTATCGGTGCTATAGGAGTCCTAAATATCTGCAACCGAATTAAAATATATAGATGCAATGAGTCAGTTAACAGATAGTAACACAAAAATATTTGTTATGAATATTAATTTTGAAATTCAACTATATCAAATGTCTCTGCCAACCAAAATCTTAAAAAAGCTGCTCTTGAAGCAGGAGAGAAAGGAAGCAGAGGAAAAGAGAAGGTACTAAGTGAATAGGATTTGGTTGCTATAATCTTGTGAATACATATATTACGGCAACAATCCTAACATGCTCAGCAGGTCCCGAATAGACTATATGACTCATATTTTGCAAAGAAACAACTCAATATCAACTATAACTTATCTTTAGCAAAAAAGCAACTCACTATCAACACCACCACAAACTTTTTACAGAACCTGAAATCATCTTGAAGCTATAAGGACTAAGGAGTGCAGGTCAGGCTCCTCGCCTATTATCTGGCAGGGGTCGGTAGTCACTCAAAAGAAGATACCAAATGCCTGCTGATATTAGTTGCCTCTTTATTAGCTTGACCTGATAATAAACATCTCATTGATAAGCTAGTAAGACCTAATTTGCCAACCTTTAAACCTAAGGCTGTGCCCTTATTTTTCATAGCATCTGATAGATAATATAAGTGCAAGTTGGAATTCAAAATGAACACGAAGGTGGGGATTTCAGAATTCATAAAAAATTGCCCAAAGAATATAATGAAGTGCAATACAATTACCCGTCAGTAAGTTTATATACTTTCTAGGATCACAAATAAGCGTCTACAACCTAACTTTATTACATTTGCTATAGTGAAGCTGTGAAAAAACTGCTGAGATGTTGTCATATGTAGCATTCGCTGAATCAGTACCGTGACCCATACCAGTCAGCTACCAGTACTATACAGGTCTGTATCGTGCCATGCCGGAACGTACCCAAAGAGAGAGGGAAAGGGAGAAGAGGAAGGAGGGGGGGAAAGAGAGATAGAGAGAGAGGGAGGGAGAGGGAGAGCGGGGAGAGGAGGGAGGGAGAGGGAGAGGAGGGAGAGGGGGGAGGGTGAGGAAGAGAGCAAAAAGAGAGGAAAGGCAGAGGTGGGGCCACTACAACACTACTGCGTCGGCAGAGGCGAGGGGGGGTCAATGAGAGAGGGGGAGTGAGAGAGAGGAAGAGGAACAGAGAGGGGAGGAGAGAGGCTTACCTAGGACATCTGCTAGTCGGCGAAGGCGGTGAGGGCGGCTAAGGCAAATCAAGCAAACAAGAGGGAGACAGATGAAAGTGAGTGCAACGAGGGCGAATCAAGTGAATAGGAGAGAGAGAGAAAGAGATGAATGCAAGGGCAGGGAGGGCGAATCAAGCGAACAAGGGGGAGAGATGAAAGCGAGGGCAACGAAGGCGAATCAAGTGAATAGGAGAGAGAGAGAGAGACAAATGTGAGGGCGACAAGGGCAAATCAAGCAAATAGGAGACGAACGCGAGGACAAATCCACCAACTAAAGTCAATGAGCACCATCTCAAATTTATAAGCTGAATAGCGCCAGTCCCAAACCAGTCTAGTTCACTATGCCCCAAACTGGCTGGTGCAATGTGGTTTGACCATCCTTGGTCATATTATAACATAACCGTATGTACTTGGATTTGTTGCTCATCTATGTACTGTAATCACATATTATATAAAAAGGGCACAAACTTTATATGGACGTGCAGGGTTATCGCTTCCAATATTATTCCCTTGCATATTCAATGACTCCTTCATAATTGCTACTCAAGTTTCTCATGTACACTATCAACCATCATCTTGGCTCAATCATAATAACTTCAAATGCATCGTGAAGAAAACATGTAAATGCACTCTATTTCTAATGTCAGATCTAATTGTCAAGTTCTAGTTTGCTGACTTCAGCTTACAGACAATTGTAAGAGAGATTGTTCTTTCCATGTCTCTTGCTTCGGTTACCAAACCAAATATAGATTGAACCCTGATTAGTTGATTATATTCTTAGAGACAGCAGGCCCATGCCTAAATTTTGAACTTCAGTACCAGATTTAGGCCCAAGCACACTTTTGAGTTCTCAATGTTGTCACCCAGAAAAGAAAGCAGGCTACCTGCATCATGCTCGTTTTGCTGGACGGAATAGCCATATACCACATGGTAATTGCATTTAAGCATTGGGTAGAATTTTCACACTAGTCGCTATCAAAGAGAAAAATATAAGGGGAAAAACTTGAACATTAGCACAATCCAGTATTTAAAAGCCTCACAATATTCACTGATAAACGATGCCCTTTGACAATTTTTTTGTTATTCATACAGACCAAGACATTTAGTTACAAACTATTCCTGGATTGGTGTAACAACTTAGGACCTCTCCTTAAAAAGCTAGCTAGATGTTGTTATTGGCAATCCTTGGCCTTGCTTAAGTACCCAAGATCTCCCCAACACACAACGGATAGAGGACTAAACATACGTCAGCACAGGTCCTCACATTTGGTGTAAGTTTTCCTAGTTAATGACTTGTCTAGCCAACCCTTTTTAAATTGGAGATGGATCCAGTGCCTGAAACCAAATTAATTGAATATTCGATCTCCCTGTCAAGAGGTAACCCTGGCAGTTCATCTAGAAAAATGTCAAGAAAATCGCTCCCAACAAGGATGTGCTCCAATTTTAGCTCCTCCTACAGGGCTAAACGAGCCGAAGAAGTAGTTCCAAAAACTGTTGGGTAAGGGTTTCATTAAACTCGGTGTTTCTCCTTGAGATGCCCTAGTAATTTTGTGAAAATGAAGGAAGGGTGTTTCCGATTTTGTATTGATTACCGGAATTGAACAAAGGAACAATACAGAGCAAGTACACCTTACTAAGGATAGATGACTTGTTCAACCAGTTACAGGGAGCACAGGCGTTCTCAAAAATTGACCTTCACTTAGGCTACCACCAACTCAAAACTAAAGCTAAGGATGTGCCCAAATCAGCATTCATAACAAGATATGGATATTATGAATTCCTGATGATGCCTTTTGGCCTAACAAATGTACCTGCAGCTTTCATGGATCTGATAAACAGAGTGTTCAAAGTTCAAACCCTTCAAGGACCAATTCATGGTGATATTTATTGATGATATATTAGTCTACTTGAAGGGGGCAAAAGAGAATAAGTATCTAAGGATGGTGTTGCAAACCCTCAGAGAGAAGGTGGTTTATGCCAAGCTGCAAAAATGTTAGTTCTAGTTGAATAGCATCTCTTTCCTCACGCATGTGATCTCTAAGGATGGCATTTCCATTCCAAAGAAAGTGGAGGCAATGGTTGAGTAAGGTCGGCCCATTAATGTGTTGTCTGAGGTGCAGAACTTCCTTAGGTTGGCTAGATACCACCCGAGATTCATCGAAGGGTTCTCTCGCATTGCTATAACTTTGTCTTGCCTGCTTAGAAGCATGTCAAGTTTGAGTGGAAAGAGAAGTGTGAGAAGAGCTTCTAAGAACTAATGAAGCGGTTAGTGACGGCCCCAATTCTGACTATCCCATCTGGGTCAGAAGGATTCACCATTTTTAGTGACGCATCATGGAAGGGCCTGTGTTGTGTATTGATGCAGAATAGGAAAGTGATAACTTATGCCTCCGGACAGTTGAATATGATCAAAATTACCTCATTCATGATTTACAAGTGGCAGCCATGCCTTAAAAAATTGGAGCCACTATCTCTACAGGGAGCCTTAAAAGATACTTATAGACCATAAGAGTTGGAAGTACATTTTCACCCAGAAGGAGCTGAACCTAAGGCAAAGAAGGTGGTTAGAGTTGTTAAAAGAATATAACTTAAGTACTTAACTATCAGGTACCACTCGAGGGAAAGAAAATATTGTGGTAGATGCACTGAGCAGGAAATCTTCGGGTGGACTCGCGTCTCTAATCACTTCGCAAAGGCAAGTTTTGGAAGATCTGAAAAGGATAGGGATTGAGGTGCAACTACCTAATTCTCAAGCCCAACGTGCCACACTTAAGGTGCAGCATACTCTCTAATTGAAAGAATTAAGGTTTTTCAGAGAGATCCAAAACTGCAAAAGATCAAAGAAAGGAGTGAAGTCAGGCACCTTGATGGAATTCAGGGTTTATGAGATCTTAATAAAGAGATCTTGGAGAAAGCTACCAATTTTACGTACACTGTGCATCCGAAAGGTACTAAGATGCGCAGACTTAAGAAAGAATCTCTTGTAGAGTGGTATGAAGAAAGTCATTGCTCAATATGTTATCGAGTGCTTAGTGTGTCAGCGAGTGAAAGCTAAGCTGCAGCATTGCAATCTCTCCTAGTTTCCCAATGAAAATGAAAGCGCATCACCATGGCTTTTGTGACAGATCCATCTAGAACGTTGTATGGATGATTGTTGCCAGCAAGGTCGGCGGAACCGTCCCTAACTGGATGATTCCGATCGTACCGAATTGTCCCGGCAGCGGACCGGGATGGTTCCAAGAACAAAAACAAAATCCATCGCCAGAGGGAAAGGAGAAAGAAAGAGAGGAAAAAAGAGCAAGCGGGGAGGAAGGGAGAGGGAGAGGAAGAGAGAGGGAGGTGGACGCTGACGAGCTGCATGGAGGAGGCTCCTCCGAGCTCCGCGGCTGGAGTCCCTGTTTTGTTCGACATAGGGGTCCAGCCGCTTTCTTAATTTCGCGACATTTAAGTGAAGTTCAGGACCCCTTTTTAATGTCATGATATTTAAGTAATGTCGGCAAGTGATTTACCGACTTTTTTAAAAATCGCCGAAATTACAAAGCGGTTGATCCCCTATTTCGAACGAAACAGGGGACCCAGCCACGGAACTCTCCTCCGCCTGAGTCGCCGGTCTCCACCGGCCTCCTCTCTCCCTCTCCCCCTTCTCTCTGTTTTTCTCCCGTTCGCCTCTCCGCCTCCTCTATTGTGTTGCTATGGGTCCAACACGGCATGGTACAGCGCGGGCCCATACCAACCCGTGTCGCTAGGCAACTAGTTCGGGGCCCGGTACCAACACAGCAAACACTAGTTGACAGATTGGCAAAATTGTCCCACTTCTTACTATTCGGAGTTGGTTTTTCTTTAGAGACATTGGCAAACTTGCATATTAAATAGATTGTGAGATTACATCAGGTTCCAACTTCTATTGTGTCAGAAAGGGATACTAAATTCGAATCTCAAATGTGGAAGAGTCTGCATAAAGCCATGAGGACCAAACTAAACTTCAACATAGTCTTCCACCCACAAACAAATGGGCTGTCCAAAAGAACCATCTAGATCCTTAAGGACATGTTGAGAGCCTGTGTTTTGGACTTGAGAGGCACCTGGGCTAGCCATTTATCTTTGGTAGAGTTTGCCTACAATAACAACTATCAAGCAAGAATGCATATCACCTTTCGAGACATTGTATGGCAAAAAGTGCAGATCTCCTATTTGTTGAGATGATGTGGAGGAAAGAAAATCGTAGGGTCCAAAATTAGTGCAATAGACCATAGAAAATGTATAGTTAACCAGAAAGCAGCTTCGCATAACTTAGAGCAGGAAAAAGAGCTATGTAGATTATAGAATGGAGCTGGAATTCCAAGTAGGGGACCATGGTTTCTTAAAGGTGTCTCCTACAAAGGATGTGATGAGGCTTGGGATATGTGGCAAGTTAAGCCTCGATTTGTGGGTCTATCCAAATTTTGGAAAGAGTGGGGAAGTTACATATCATTAGCACTCCCATCAACCTTATGTGAGGTGCGCAACGTGTTACATATACCAATGCTATAGAAGTATGTACCGGACCCTAGCCACATAGTGAAACTTAAGCCACTGCACCCTATTTAGATGGTGGACAGAAAGGATCAAGTCTTGAGATGCCACACCATCCCCTACGTCAAGGTTTGATGGAGCAATTATTCTAAGAGAGAGGCTAGTTAGGAGCTTGAGGCTGAAAATAGGCTAAGTAACCTCAACCTTTTGAAGGCCCAAGAATGTCAATTTCAAGGACCAAATTTCTTTGCGGAGGGAATGTCAGACTCGGCCAACTTGACTCAAACGAGCCAAGTCAACCCGACCAAGCAATGGCTAGCCTAAAGCTATCTAAAATTTATAGCCTAGCTAGAATCACTATGAGCAGGGAGGCAAGGCAGGCGTGGAAACGTCAAAGCTCTTGCCTACCTTTCCATTTCTAGCCAGTCCTCCGCTAGCGAGCATGATTGGCGAGCTAACTGACCTTTCTAGGTCGAAACGGCCCAATCGGAGTTCTAGCACTCACGCTGAAAGCTTGACAAGCTAAC
Organism: Phoenix roebelenii; assembly: GCA_025769935.1. Classification (NCBI taxonomy): domain Eukaryota; kingdom Viridiplantae; phylum Streptophyta; class Magnoliopsida; order Arecales; family Arecaceae; genus Phoenix; species Phoenix roebelenii. Next base: position 18,494,023 of record JAOXJJ010000069.1, on the reverse strand, counting down.
CAACCTCTTTAGGTTGAGCAATCCAAACCGAGATGCTAATCCCTACAGTCCTTGCAAAGGTTCCCATGAAACTGTCAGGACTGAGAAGTCAACCTTACGAGCACTTGCCCCAGCCGAGTTAACGGCCTCACCGATGAGGGCAGCACGTGGAGAGCCACACAACAATGGACCTGGCCACTGCACACACATACACCATGAAGATGAAAGAAATAAAAGCAATGAAGGGGCGGACTAAGAATGAAAGTCTTTGTTCATTCATTGCTCCAATTACAATGGAACCAACTTGTCAACCAAGTACATAAGCAAGAAGAGGAACAGAACAACATAAATGATAATAAGAACAACTCAATAGCAGCCAGACCCCCTCCGACTACAACATCCAGGAGTCCGGCAGCCATCTTCCACTGCGCACTCCCTAGAGGACAACATGAATCCTCAGCCAAACTTCCTTGATGAGGATTCAGCCTCTCACGTTCGACAACAGCTGAAGGTTCATGTCGTGCAGTGGGAGCAACCTTATCCCCATTCTCCATGGCGCACAGAGGCATGACTTATGATTGCACCGTTGATCTGATGATCTTGAGATTCACATCTTCCTCTTGGGTCACTCCCATTCTCGGCCCTGCCTTTGTCTCCACCAGCTCGGTGTCTATCCAACAACGGAAAGCTTGCACGAATCGTTCTGCAAACTTTCAAGAGCCCCAGCGGAGGATGGAATAGACCATGCATGTGAAACATCCCTCGGACTCGCTCAGAGGAGAATGGCTACAACGAAGAGTAACAAGGGGTTCAACCCTCTATTCCAATGAATGAATTCTAGTTTTATTTATAGGAAGAATACATGGCTGAGATCAAAGCGCCTAGGCTCGAATCAGCGGACATGTGCTCAGCTCCTAGGCGATCTACACTTAATTCAAGGGATATTTTCAAGGAGCTCATTGTTGAGGTGGCAACCTCTCAAGTCGTCACCCAATCGAAGTTTAAATCCCAACGGAGGAAACCGCTTTGGACTTTGAAAAATGATCAGCATAATGACATGCGCAACTTTGTGAGAAAATAGACAGACACCAGCTACATAATGATTGGGGGCAGGCGTTATTATGCTTACTACGATGCTCTCGTCGGCAATCCACTAGGAAAATGAACGACATGGTGACAAAGGTACCAAGCAGCCCTGCTCCGAACCGAGCAACCCCTCAAGCAAAAAGTCATCAATTTGACCAAACAATCAAGCAAGTCGATGCAAAAAAGATTTTTCTTCATTCAAAAGAAAGAGGGTTACAAAGGCAACAAAGGTGAAAAAAAAGATATAAAATCATGGCTCACATCCGAGCTAGAAAATAACTACTCTCTCCCATGCTCCTCTTCCTCTTCTCCCTCTTCTTCCTCCTCGGCCTCGCTCTCCGACGTTTGAAGGAATGTGTCTTCGCCCGAACACTCCCTCGAGAAGGTGACCGAGCTGAGGTCGAGCTTAGGGGCCACCTTATGGATCCTTCCCCGGCAGACGATGACATTCTTCTTGAAGGAATCTCTGGTGGCCTCCATCTCATTGCGGAATTCTTTAGAGGCTCGGTCGAGGGAGCTCTGACCTACCCTTTCAGAGTTGGAAGACTAGCCTCTAATAGATGGATCCATAAACAGCATGCAAAAGGACAAAAGAAGACAAGAAAAAGAAATAGACACAAGGCAAGCCAAAAGTACAGAGCAACCCACCGGGAGGCAAAAGAAAAACTCTGCCCGAGAACGAGAAAGATGAACCACGATACGAAAGCACAAAAAAAATAGCCACCTAGACCCCACGCTTGCTCTCTTCCTCTCTCTAGGTTCTGGAGCATAAAGGGACAAGGTGAAAGGGCCTTCCTATTTATAGAAGACTTGAGCGACCCATTTCAGTACGGCATTTCACCAACTTCGGCCACATGTCACCTAGACGTTGCACCTGAATGACCTCTTGGATCACCATCAGACTCCAAACATCCGTTCAGCCTGCAAGCGTCCCTCTTATGACACAATGCTTCGAAAATGACAAGCATAGTCATGCCCCTCATAAATGCAGGATGCGGAAAATCTCCATTCCCCTACGGAAGAGCAGTCCAGATAATCAGCCATCTTTGCGAGTCATCCCCATCGAGAAAGCTACTTCGTCAACCCGAGTTAGCAAGCTCAGCTCGGTTACAGAAGTGGGGGGCAAGTGATCTGCAACGAAACCAACCACGACTCATGCAAGGGGCCGGCCAACTAAAGCTCGCCACAAAGCCAGTGCACCACCAATTGGGGCTCGCCATATAGCACACTCAAAAGTGCATGGCTGACTTCGAAAATCAAAAACTTCTTACAGTTGGCGACATCCCAGCTGAGATCCCAAGCGATCTCTGACATCACACCAACCAAACAGGCGGGGCACAATTCGTGTGCGAAACATCCGCGCCCAATATTCGAAACATGCTGAGGCCTACCAATCCTGACCGACCCACATGTCCGAATTCCAAGGCGTCAGGCCCTCGCCTTCGCCTATACAACCAACTCTCAGGAGGATCTTTTAGGTAGTGCTCGGGCGCCCTGATAAACCACTGAGCAACTTCCTCTATTCCCTGAGTATTATTCTGACTTCGGTATCGGAGGATCCCCCACCGAACACACCCCAACAAATGGACTTCTTCATCTTTACTGTTTCAGGTCGGAGCGCAATCACGGACCAGGATCCCGGCTACAGTCGTTCGCCTCAAGCCGCAACCCAGCATAATCCGAGCAGCTGATCGCAGAGCCCTCCAGCACCAATACCTCACTCGCTTGGCACCTAGGATAGGCCGTCCCCAATAGCTATAGAGATATTCACTGCTTAAACCCTATTGATAGTTTTTTCTTTACTAAAATTTAGCTAGCATGTTTATGATACAATACCAACATATGTCTTATGATTTAATCACTTTATTCAAATGCTATTTTGCAAACCCATTAAAAGCCTTATGTATCAAAAGGAGGCATCAACCTATTCCATTGAGTGCTTACCTACTCCTTTGTGTCGTGTACCCATTGATTAAACAATTTACCACAAAAGCTTAAGCAGAAAGGAAAAGGATCAATAATTTATCCCAATGTTAGCACTCATCAAGAAAAAAAACATAGACCATGCACGTGTAGAGACACAATAGCTAAGATGAATCAAGATAATAACTGAGTTAGTTAAATAAATGATTAGCAATTCGAACTCCTGACCTCCACCAAACATGTTTTCTGATACTATGTTAACTAACTAATTTATCCCAAAAGCTTAAGCTAAAAGGGAAGGGGTCAACAATGCATATCAGGTTTGTTACCTTACCATTAGACACCAAAAACTAAAATTAATAGGGAAATTGTCGACAATATATATCACGCTTGACACCCCCTCACATGCGGCCGAACTATGCAAATAAAGGGATAACTCAGTCGAGACTGACCAAAGGATAACTGAGTCAAGATAGACTAAAATCATGATAACATATAACTAGGGATAATTAAATAAATAATTGAATTGGAAGGGATTCAAACTCATGATCAAGAAACCTGAGCTCTGAATAGTTGTAAGTTAATGACCCAATTTATTCTAGTAAAAACTTAAAAATAAGTCCTTTATATATCTTATTAAACATGTTTTCTTTTCTGTTCTTGATCAACGCATGTCCTGTACACATTAACTACTTGTTTGTGGGCATCTTGAAACATTTGAATACTTGCTTTACTCCATCAACAAATCTCCAAGCGAAATGTGTTCTCGTGCAATACAACTCTAAAAATAAGGCTACCATCATTATAATCCCATCAATATCTCCGTTATAACCCATCCTGATCCAAAGAATTTACCTCCAATTGATGCTTTCCATTCCCTCAAAGACCATTCCTCAATTTTTTCCACTCCTTTTTAATCAGCTCATTCTAAGCCCTCTTTCTCTTTCACTGAAAATTACCACTTCCTTTTTCTTACCCATCCAACAGTTTCCCATTGTTCAGGTTTGCTCACACTAGCATGGGGAGTTTTGGGCAGGTTATAATACAAAGCCAAACACTGAACTCTTGACTCAAATACTTCACTGTGAGACAACCAAATTATCCAACATACTGATAGGGTTGGGGCATGTTTTAGGTCAGCAAGACTTGATTATGACTCATTACAAACGTACATACATACCTATATATGTATGTATTTGTAAATAATACAACAAACGGATGTATATCATATGTTAGATGATATATAATATATATTTATCAAATATATGGGTTTTAAAAAGAGGTGAACCAATCGCCAAATCCCATTTTTTCTCCCACTCTCAATTCCTCGCTTCTGCTCCTTTTCCCCTGATCCTCTCCCTTGCAAGAGTCAGCACCAGATCAAATGAGTCCCTTTCTAGCCGCGCCTCTCTAACACAACACCAAACCCCCCCCCCGGTGCGCCCCCTTCTTTTTTAGCTTTTCTATAGTCATCCCACATCTCTCTCTCCCTACCATGTAGTTGCCCCAACTTTCCCATCTGTTCGCAGGACTAAACTATAACTCTCTCTCTCTCTCTCTCTCTCTCTCTCTCTCTGTCTCTCTCAGTCTCTAGCCAGCCACCTCATGGCTAACACTCGTTGAGCCCCCCCTTGTTGTCAATTGTCACCCAAACCCTATTCTCCCCTACCTCAACACAATTCTTCTTTAAAAGGGAGGAAAAATTAATCTTGACAGCAAATCGGATTGATTGGGTACATAGATATTTATTTGTTTCAGTTCAGATAATAGTTTTGCCAATTTGTGAAGGACTCAACTCAGTTAAGGCCTGTTACCTAAAATACCAGGTTGGGTTTTTGGTCATTGGAGAAGTAAAATGTCAGTTTGGGTGTGGTCGTGATTTAAAATGTCATGTCGGTTCAAGTCAACCCCAATCTGAACCAACCTAACATACTCGACATTTTAAATAACCAACCTGAACCCATCCTAGGGTAGCTTATGAGTCATCTTCTACTTAAAATGCCACTTTCTCTAAATATGTTCCTTTGGATAACATTTTTTTATGGATATACATGGCTGCTTGTCCTTGTCCTGCTTGACCTGGATAGCCTACACTGTTATTCTAGGTGTCTAACAGGCCACCGTTTGTTTTTCTACAGATTCATGACCATCAAGCAATACAGTCATTGTGATAGGTTGCTAAGGATCAAGACTAGTGGACCACCATAGCCCTAGTGAATTCTCTCAACAAATGTAGGCTTCGAACCCTTCTTCTTCTAGCTGGGACAGCCCTATCAGCTGCAAGTGGACCATAGATTAAGACAAAACCAAAACATATCAGACCAGCAACAATGAGTGAGCAAGTAAACTGGCAGTGATTATTAACTCTCAAGCAAGAGTCTTAGTATTGAAGCAAAGCTCAAGCTTATAATTAGCCCAGAAAAGGCATTGTAAATATATCTTGCATATAGTTAGTTCATTTTTCATGATTTCAGTTTAAAAAATCACAGTATACTTATTGGCAAATTAGTTTTTGTTACAAGGAAAACCAGAAATTATGTTTATATCCAGCTATAAGAAGCTAATAACAAGGAAGAAATATGAACCTGGTCCATCAGCAAGGAAACATCTTGAAAATTAAGCGCAATGTCTGCATTGCCGAATACTACAGCTGCTGAGTTCATCAGTACATAATTCACCAGAAAAATGCCAGTAAAAATGAACAGGATAGCAAACAAATGGTCATGAAATAAAGCACCCATAGCAACATTTGAGAGTCTTCTCTGCCACTGAACAAAGACGAAATGCAATTAAATACTAATAAAGATTTTTGAAACAAATTCTTTGAGCACAAAATGAAATTTTGACATGAATAGATAGTGCACGATAAAGATTAAATCAACTTGTGAATTAAAATAATTTTCTGAAAATCAAAACCCAGATCTAATAGAAGGTATATAACTTCGAGATAGAGATGAAGATTCAGTCTATGAGGTTTGGGTTACTTTGACATGTACAATTATGATCTTATGGATAATAAATATGAAAGCTAAACATCATTGAACAGCTGCATCCGCATTAACAAATATGGGACAGAATTGTTAAGTTAACATGCATAAGCCATCACTGGTGCGGGCACCAGAATCCAGAAAAGACTTCAATCAATTAACTCAAGGTCACTGTGGCTTTGATCGAGTCCTGTAAATAAAATCAATAAGTCAGAAAGCAAGCCTCA
>JAOXJJ010000069.1:18467634-18487721 GCA_025769935.1 Phoenix roebelenii | reverse complement strand
TCAACCTTCGAGAGTGAGATCAAGGATCCTCCTCCAGAAAAATTTCAGAAGTTCAATGTTTGGTAAACCTCAACTCTGGGTCTGATTTATTGAAGGAAGTGTCCTAATCAAGTGGTTTCTCAACCACAACGGTCCATTCTTCTAAGTCCTAAATGAATTAGTACATACGGGTAACTAGTCCTAAAATTACCATACTCATGTAATGTTTTCTTATCCCATATGTGACTGAATTTCCTGCTGCTATTAGGCTAGTTAATCAACATAACTTATTGATAATCCTTATGTGTAAATCCCTCGCATTCATCCCGCATCAATCACTCACATTTCTCATGCTTGCCGAAACCTCATAATGCAATCAACAGTTCCCTTGTAGTAAAGATTGCCTGGACACTATCGAATAAGGACTTGCATAGAATACTAACTAGCAAAAACCAGAGAGAGCAACTGGAGAAAGGCCAACAACCTCTTCTCCTTTCTGAAAAATGAGCATAAAACTGGAATCCGGAATACACATTTGGCGATTCAAAAAAATGGATTAGATGAGTATTACTATCTTTGGGGATTGGAGTTAGTTGGAGCAAGGCTTGTTTTCTTTTAATCTCTAATTTTTTTAATCTAAGAACTCCCAGTCCCGAATAAATGGGACTTGGTGTTCATTTTCTAATTTTTCCCTGCATAAGACATTTTAGCCAAAACATTTCATAACAAAATAAAACCCAAATATGTTTAGACCTAGCATATGGTTGAAACTTGAAACATTTTCCAGGATGCAAAGCCTCGGAAAGACAAACTGATCTTTTAACATTCCCAGGGGAAAAACATTAAACAGCACTCCTGTTCATGCAGATAATATGTCTGGGCAGCTATTCTGACAAATGAAGTGGACTGAAATCCATTTACGGAACATGCTGTGATAGCAGTGTATAGTGTAAAACTGAGTGCATATATTGTGGTAACTTAGAACCAAAGATTTTTACCAACAAATGTTGTTCATATTCAAAAGATGTAAGTGTTTAATGAGTTCCATTCGCAAGTTCATGAGAGAGTTTTCAGAAAAGCCAGCAAGGAAACTCCTAAAATTCACCTGTACAATTGAAGAGTGTATGTAGAAATTGTGTGCCATTATATTTGCACCAAGAAGAGCCATAAGTGAGTATGCACTCTCCCCGCTCAACTGAGGAAAAATCACATTCATTACAAGAGGGATTTCTGGTTGACTAATTAATACGCCAAGCACATAGAGTAGAAAAGCAACGCCCGCTATGCTTACATACAATGTTTCTGCTATCCGGTTGTCCTGCATCTCAAGGAGCATCATTTGTATTAAACATTTTGCATTTGACACTATTAAAAGATTAATGAGAAAGAGTCCAAGAAGAGATGTTACCAAAATGGTGGCAAAAAAGGGAAGTAAAACAGCACCAAGTGTAGCAAAACAGATACATGTGAAGAGATCAATCCCAAGCAGAAGATTGAGTCCATATGAAATGCCCAAAATCTGGAATAATAAACAAAAGATAACTTAAAACTCATCAATTATGAAAATATCTGAAACTTAGTTGGCCTTGCCGTTCCATTATTATTGGACAACAAAAAAACAAAGAAAAATGTTTTAAGAAACACATAAATAAAGCAGCTGCATGACCATTTAATCAAACATATAAAATACCATTGTCAGGTCTGAAGCAATCATGGATAACAGTGCTTGGAGTCCAAGTGTAATGCATGCTGGCCTGCAATACTCCTCGACACAAATCTTTTGCATGAACACATGGAAATAGAACAGACTTTAGCACATTCAAGAAATGAAAAGTTTAAAAGACAAAGCAGCCATGTGACAGGGATGTTAAGTTCATTTAATTTAGATTGTTAATAAACAAGGATTAATGTTAAGTTCATAAATTCAGGTTGCTAAGAAACAAGGATTGATAATCTCATCTGTACTCTCACATTCTGGTCATGACCGGCACAGTAGCGGCCAGCGCATACCAGGGGTGAACCGGCTCATATTGCACCATATCACACCATATCAAGGCATATCAACCCCGTGCAACTTGATACAACTTGTTTTCTTCTTTTGATTTTTTTTGTTTACTTTGTATCAAGGTGTATTGAGCTGTACTACCCCTCAATTGATAACTGCAGCACACCAACCAGCCCTCAATATGGTGTAAATCTGCAATATTTGAATGTTTTGCAATGAAACCATGGTTGTTATAATAGGACTTCATTTCTCACTGAAGGTGCATATCTTAGCCATTAACAATACCTGCCAAGTGCTTAAAAAAAAGAAGTCAGCAATTTGCAAAGTCAATGAAGTGATGAACTCTGTTTATGGGACAACTTGTATTCAGGTCGAATCAGGTAGAGAGTGTCTTCCACATTCAAGCTCCCGGTTCTTCAGTAGGATGGAGGAATTTCTCTCTAGCATTTTCTTTTTCCATTTCTTTCTTACTTTATTCCTTTTGCGTATGTGTTGTCAGGGCAATGGTTTCTTATACTATGGTTATTGTGTTTGTTTCGGCCACTCATTCATAATACCATTGTAACATCATGATAGGAAGCACCCATATTCTTTAGCACACATTCAGTCTGTGGTAGTAATAGGTGCAGCAAACAAGATATTATTATACTTTGAAGATCAAAAAAGGATATCCATTACCTCTGCAAGATTCTTTCCAGTGACCATACCAATGCAAGTTGCAAGATACTGGCACAGAATGGCAGTGAAATTGAAAAAGAGTACAGGTAACATGAGATCATATCCAAAGCGAGCCCCACCATCTACAGCTGCCACCCATTTCCCAAGGTCGATGTATCCCATAGAAATCATAAGCGCAGGTCCAATAGAAGGAAAAAGATGAGGTACAGCTCCCCCTGATGTCATAGTTTCCATGGCTTGGCAATCACTATCAGGACAACACTACTATTAACACCTCTGAGTAAACAAAGATACTCTGACCGAAGTATCAATTTAAAAAAACTGGCATAACCTTAAATTAAGATACTGATGGCTCAAGTTATATCTGTTGTTCAGATTAACGTGAACCTTAACCCCACTTCCTCTTAAGAGCAATTGAATTGACCAAAACAGAACTCCAGAGTCTATCAACTATCTTCACAGAAGAGCTGAAGGCAGAAAATGTGACCGTGCCTGACCAATGCCAACGTTGACAAACACCTCAAGCCAAGTTATGAAATTCAAACGTAGCAGTTTGTCTTGCTCAAAATTCTGCTTGGCCACTGGGTAGCTAACTTAATAAGCTTCCCACCAAAAGTTATATGAAGTTATATCTTCCAAACATCCTCGCAATGCCAGCCATGTTGGAAGCTGAATTTATGAGGCATCCACGCCTAACCGTGTTTCCTTACATGACCTCAAACCCCACCAATTAAACCAAGGGTTGGCTGAGGAAGATCCTAAGCTTCTTCTATTAGTAAAGTTGCAATTAGATGCAAGTAGGTCCTCAAGTCATCCAAAAAACTTTTACCACAACAAGTCACGGTATCCTGTGATATTCTCCCTAAGGTAGGCTTTTGTACCCTATGCAGAACGTCTCCAGAGTCAAAGGATACACCAAATATCCCTGCCCTAAATTAATCCACCTGCAGGGAGATCAACATGGACTGAAAATTAATAAATCATAGTAAGCGACAGAATGAGCAAAAATTCCACACAAATACTTTCAGCAACTAGATAGAAAGAAGATATTCAAATGCTCCAAATTTGGTAGCTTGGCCACTTCAAAATTGCCTTTTTTTTTAATCAATTAACAAACAGACTGAAGAAAGAGTATCTCCCCAGTAGTCCATCCACTGGTCTGAATAAGGTGAAGAAGAAGCAAAACAGAAGAGAAAATCTATCACAACAATACTTAAAAATCTTATTTGACTAGCAAATAACAACTAAGAAGGACTGGAAACAGGAACCAACCAATCAATTTCCCATACCATTTTCAGCTCTTCAAGTTTCATAAAACCGCAACCAAACCGGCATTAATCAGTCATTCAAAAGCAAAACAAAGAAAAAAAGAGCGGAACGGAAGCAGAGTGGAAAGATCTGGGAGAAACAAATACGACCTCGGTCAAACCATCCTCTCTTCTCCAATTGGCCACCGAACTCCCCCCACAAACCGGTGAACAAGCTCTTCACAGGTCTGATCCAAACACCTTTCAGAAAGGGGAAAACAGAAAAAAAACAAAAAAGATTGCGAACTTTACCTTGAGTCGATCCCACCACAGGAACCACCCCCCACTGGAGCTAGAAGAAAAGAGAGATCGCCGGATTTTTCCACCTCCACGTCCTCCGCCGGCGTCCATCGCCGCCCTCGAAGAGGAGCTCTCCCATGAAGAGGAGGAAGAGGAGTCGAAGAGAGCTTCAGGAGAGGAGCAGCAACTCAAGGCTTCCTCCGCTTCCCTTTATTTTTATCCTTATATATTTTTTATTTTTTCGGGAAGATTCTTGGCTCGCTATTAGAGTGGAGACGCGGCCCTCCTAAGCCCCAGGATGGCCACCCGTTGGCCAACGAACGGCTCACGATCCGAGTTCGCATCCGCAGTCTACTGATACATCGACTGACATCCCTGAGTATCTGTCGCAGACTGACACCGGACTCGCCCCCAACCCCATCCCCATCATTTCTTCACAAATAATTCCTCGCAGCGCAAAACAATCACCGGCCCATTCCCAGTCCCACGTGGAACTATTTGATTGGTGGAAATCAAAGTAGTCGGTGCGATTTATTGGAGTTGGATCAGGTTTGGTGTCCTGTTTGGCCCAAACCCGGGGTGTGCGCGGCGTAGGAGTTAAGACAGGCAAAACCCGGGGTCAAAGAAGCTCGGTGGGGTGCGGCCGACGGTAACAAATGTAATATCCCGTGATAGCGTTTGTATACCGGACGCCGCCCTTCTATCTTATCTCCTCATTAGCTGCACCGAGCGTATAATGACTAATAAATATATATATACCAAAAAAATAATAAATATATATAAAATAAAAGGCCATATGTTTTTTTTTGTTTTCTTTTGTTTTCTTTTTATTTATCATGAGGGACGGATGGAGATGGACTTCTTATTGATTGGCAGGCACAGGGGATTCCCGGGAATTGGAGTACCAAGATGGTTTGATAACCGTGAAGAAGTGAGTTGACTAAGGGTAGATATTATTTGCGTGAAATGTTTTTTTTCCGTAAAAAATAGGAGGGGAGGAGAGGGGATGAGGCATAACCCCACTCGTGTAGCAAACCCCAATAAACTCTCCTTCCATCAAAAAATATTCGATGCGAGTCGTAAGTTTCCGCATGCCCTCTCCAACCCGTAAAAAATTCCACTAGGTCATCCACATATGAGTGCGTCACTCCAGCGCCACCTCAGTACTGATGGAAGGAAAGCATATCTACACAGAGCTATCCGAGCGTAGGACATGCGGTCCCTTTTGTGTGAAATGTTTTGACAACTAGTTCTAGCACTAGAAATAGCTCAACTGCTGGTGACTTATGATGTGATCCATTAATCTGGCTTATAAATTTTTTTAAAAACAAATTTAAATTTAATATAATAAATTCCATCAATCTATCCAAACTAATTTATTAAATAAATTATAATTAAATCGGAGTATTATCCAACTCATTTAATTTATTTAAAATTTATTTAAAACCATTTAACCTATTTTTCATTTATTTATATAATCCATTTAACTTAATTTGATCTATGTAATACATAAGTTATGTAGATCGGATCGAACTATCTGTTTAATAAATAGATCGAATTTAAATCTAAAAGTTTAATATATTTAATAAAAAAATAAGATACTAATTCATAAAATTTTGATCCAATTTGTATTTGATTGGATTCGTATCTGTTTTGACCCTATCTAATTGCCACCCTTATCTACTGCTCTCATAGATTTTTATTATGTAATGCTGCCATGCACCGCACCAATTTTATGTATGGCATGATACCTTTCATGCCGCATGCATCCCGCTAGTGTAAATTTTATTTTGTTTGACACCGGAAAATATTATATTATTTGGAAATTGGCGTGACTTCTTGCTAGTTGCGTGCATTATTTTTGAAGGTAGATGCATTTTATGGCCCTTGAATGCGCATCTTGAGACGCTTTTAAAAAACGCCTCCTTGCTCATGTTCGCAGAGACACGGCTTATTTGCATGTATGTAAATATTGTGTAATTAATGTGTCTCTCGCTATCATTTAGCAAGCTAAACGTTTTATGATGATATTAATGGGGGACAAAATATGGTTGGCTTCCACTGCAGGGAAAACCAGCAAGAGATTGATTTTTTGAAGTCATTACAAACATCGCATAATTATATAGTTTTTGGTTTTTATGCACTGATCCAATTTAGCTTAGGATGAGCTTTAGGCTCAACAATTCCAAGCCTAGTTTTTGTAGAACTTTATTTTATATTTTAGTGAGAGAGAGGAGGAGAAAGTGGGTGGCATCTTCTCATATGACGCGAGGAAAAAAAAAAAAAAGGAGGGGGATAGAGGCGTCCTTTCCTTGGTGCGAGGCAAGTGTGGCTTTCTTACAGAGCCAAATTTGATTTTTTTTTCTTACATTTTTTTAATAAATTTTTTCGCTTTTATTCTATTTTTTTTTTTAACATCTCTTTGTTGTTACTTATTTTTTTTTATGTTTGTTCTAAATCGTGACCCAAGATGGTCGATCCATTTCGAATGATGTCGCTGGGTGGCATTTAGCATGAACACTGGCCTTAGGTGAGATCTGGGTTTTGGCTCATGGTCAGTGTCATTGAGGTATCACTATTGGAGGCAATTCAAATCAACATTTAAGGAGAGTGAGGCAGTTTTAGGTTCGTCCTCACCAAATTATTTACTATCTTCAACATTGTTGAAAGTGAGGCAGGTTAGTTCATTAACCATGGGGTGTGTGATGTGTGTGGCTTTCTTGCAGAGCCAAATTTGATTCTTTTTTTATATTTTTTAATAATTTTTTTGTTCTCTATTTTAATTTTTTTTAGCATCTCTTTGTTGTTATTTAATTTTTTGATATTTGTTCTAAACTCTGAGCTAGTACAATCATTCTATTCCCAGTAGCATGTCATTCTTTTTTTTTTTTTTTTTTGGTGAAAATAACATGTCATTCTTTATGATAGTCGTTGTGGCACCCAGCAGGAACACTAGTTTGTGCCATCGAGTATCTTCCTTTGGAGGCAAATCAAATCAACATTTAAGGAGAGTGAGACAAGTTTAACCTCATCCTTACCAAATTATTTATTATCTTCAACACTGTTGAAAGAGAGGTAGGCTAGTTTATTAAACATAAAGGATGTAAATGGGCCGACCAGATTGAATCCTAGTGATTTCGATCCGGCTTGATTTTTTATTTGGATTCTAATTTTGGATCCAAATCTGATTCAGTTGAAGTTCAGATAGGATTCGAGTCAGATCTGGATCCGAATCGGATACATTTTTTATGCTTTGGAAAAGAATTTGAATAAATCTAATTTAGTCATATCATAATTATGGGGTGCTGGGTGAACCCATAACTCCAAAGACTTGCAATTAACCTTCCATCAGAACAGATGACCCACCAATTCCACTGCAGAAAACTGGCACATGACACATATTCAGTTCAGTGCTCCCTCACTTTCCCTCTTCAAAAGTTAAAAGAAACAAAAACCAAAAAACAGAAAAAAAGAAAAAAAAGGCAGCTACCGAGACACCAGAGGCATCAAAGGTGTTGCTATCCTTCCACGCTTGAACCCTACTCCCTTAAGACTTTTCCTTCTTCTTCTTCCTCTTTTTTTTTTTTTGGCACAAAGCTTTTCCTCCTCATTGGCTGACATTTCCCATCCCTCAGAGAATAATAAGACCATGGGTGCAAGCTAACAAGCTCCTAAGAAACCCATATCTCCTACCTGTCTGCCTTGAAAACCCGCCATAAATTTACTTAAAAACGACCAATAGTACCGCAACCCCCACACACACACAAAAAAAAGAAGACTCTTTTGCTTTTCCCCCCTCTCTCTCTCTCTTCAAGTCCATTCAGGTTGGGTCGGGTTCGTTGAGTAAACCCAGACCCGACCCAGAAAATGGTTCGAGTCTAATTTTAGGATCCGACCCAAACCCGCGGATCCTAAAATTCGAGTCGGGTTGGATTGGGTCACGGGTCGACCCAACCCATTTGCAACCTTAATTAACCATGAGGAGAGTGAGGCAGGCTTAGCCTCGTCCTCACCTAATTAATTTTTATCTTCAACATTGTTGAAAGGCCATGTCAAATATGCTGACTGATCTCATGCTTAAATATATGATAAATGGAAGATGCTCTATAACCTTTATTAGTGAAAATTAAAAACAAATTAGTGGAAACTAAACCAAATGCCAGCGGACTGAAAAAAAGATAAAGAAAATTGCCAATAGAGCATCCAAATATTTGGGGATTGAACCCCTAGACACTTGTATTAGATTATTAGAAAGTGTGACAAGTAGCAGCAGCAGTAATTTGAAATTTTTTCTTCTTTTTCAGAGTTCCAGAGAGCCATGGATGAGATAATAAAGCCCCTAGCCTATTTTGCAATTGCCTACATTGATGACGTCCTTATCTTCAGCAAGGCAAAAAGCTTTATTTGTTGTTAATGAAACACTAAAACAATTCCCAAAATGGCATTTCTGAAATATCTATATGAAATTTTTGATCTTTTTTATCTACACAAGTAAGATAACATGTCAACCTCTTGTGACAAGTAGCAGCAGCAGTAATTAGAAAGTGTGACAAGTTGCAGCAGCAGTAATTAGAAATTTTTTCTTCTTTTTCTTTTTTTTTCTCTAGTTATAAAACAAATCAAATATTTGTTGTTAATGAAACACTAAAACAATTCCCAAAATGGCATTTCTGAAATATCTATATGAAATTTTTGATCTTTTTTATCTACACAAGTAAGATAACATGTCAACCTCTTGGAAGTTATAGCTAATAATACGATAAGATATTAAAAAGTGTCATGCCCAGACCTGATAGCCGGTTCCGAGGACGTGACAGATGGCCGCACATCCCTAGGGTTAACCCCACAGGACATGCAAGACAAACATTTTTATTCATACATGTCATTCCATACTTAGGTAAAGATAGAGATAAATAAACTAATGCATTTATTCAAAAGAATAGTCCACAATTACTAAAAAACACATCAAATTATTCTAAAAACACTAATCAAATGGTTTCTAAACTCTAAGCTCCTCACCGTTCAATCCCAAACTTTGTCTACTTGGCTGCATCTATAAAAAAATAGAAGAGACATAATGAGCTTCACAGCCTAGTAAGTTACCAAAACCTGTAGTAAGATCAAATTTTTGTGCAAGAAAGATAAATTTTTAATTTGCATGATTTTTCCATATATATAAAAACATGATAATGAACATATCAAGTTTATCAATATAGATTTGAAGATATGTAATGTATTTGGCCAAAATAACTTTTCAAATCAACCTTGGATGGACCATACCCCTCACTCTCTTAGTCTCTGTGACTATAGCCATGATCGGCTCGTGGCAAGCCCTAAAAGGGACTAGAATGTAAGGATCCCCTGATTATTCTTGTTTGTTAGGGATTGGATATCTTATCTATTGTAATATATTATTCAAAGGCTTATAGTTGATTACTAGCCTAGGGACTTCTCTTTCTTTTTCGGCCGCATTTTCGATATAGAATGCACCAAGGGAAGTGCTTTTCCTAGTTAACTTTTTCTCAAGCAAAAATTGGATTTCATCTTTACATATTTCTAAAAGTGTTTTATTCATTTGTATAGGCCTAGCCTTAGTCGGAATTTTTTGTTCATCAAACTGAGGGACATAAGGTAGGCTAACCTGATGTTTTTTTCAGTACCAAAATGCTGATGGTAGCTTAGCACAAATATGTTCTTTTAATTGGTTTTCCAAAGTTCTTACCTTTTCTTGGAACTTTGGATTAGATAAGGCTTTATCTATCCTAACATTTTGTATTTCATATGATAATTTATTAACAAATCTTTTTTTATACTCAATTGCTTCTTTTAGCTGGTTGAGAAAAGATTCTTCAGGTTTAAAACAAAATTTGAATGTCATAATCCTCCTCTGTGATGGTAAAGGGTTTTATTAAGAATAAAAAGAGGTTTTCTAGAATAACTCATTATCTTAGGTTTTAACTAATAAGAACGATATCTTAATACAGTTTTTTCCTATACAGACATGGATCTCTGGGATTTTGAAACTTACCCTAAGTTCTTCACCACTGGCCATGTGAACTTTATGGGTTGATTTCTCAAAGTACTTGGAAGGGACCAATCCTTCTCTGATGCAGTTTACATTAGCTCCTGAGTCTATAAAAGTTCTGCATTTGAGTTAAATCTTTCTTGAATTTTGTACAAGATTTCATGGTACCATTTTTGTTTCCTGAACCTTTCTATCGAACTTATAAACTCTGAAGGTTCTTCCTGTACCAAGGTGTTTTGATCTGGTTCTAAGACTCATTTCTCCATTCCTTTTCTCTAATTCTCTGGTTTTCAAAAGTTCCACCTTTTCTTTTAATAGTTGTATTTCTCTTTTCATCAAGTTTTGTTCTCTTAATAAATCTTCTAAGACTCAATTTCTTATTGCTTTGATTAGACTTTCTTAGCCTCTAGAAGACTTCAACAAGAGAATTGAAATCATGCCTTCTTTCAGAATTTTGGAGGGACTCTGCCTTCTGACCCATTGTCATAGCAAAGAACTTGGTGAACTGATTCCTTCACTCCATTGGGTCTTTCAGAGAGTCGATCACGTGAATGATAAATTGTTCCTCATCAATCAATACTATTAAATCATCATTACTCGATTGACCTTCGCTGTAATATTCATTACAGCACGAACAACTTTTGGCTTCTTCTTCCTCGTCGGTATCTAGGTTTACACTACTGATGAGGTCTTCTAATTTTTTTTTTTATCTCATTAAGATTGTTTGCTTCAGTAATCTTTTGAATTTTCTTCTTGAAATCCCTTTTATGGCATTTGTTTGCATAATGTCCTATTCGCTTGCATTTGTATCAAGTTGGAGGTTTCGGTGGAGGTTTTAACCTTATCTTTCCTCCTCTTCCATGTACTCTCTCACCCCTTCTTTTGGAATTTTTCTGTGCTATTTTATCATAATACTTCTTCCATACTCTTTTGACTTTTTTCATTCCTTTTGATAAGATTTATCTAGTTGGAATCCAAATTGATAGTAGAAATCACCTAATTCTTTTCTTCCCATCAATTTCTACCTTTTCAGTTGATCTTGATTCTTTGGGCCTGCCAAGAGACGGAATTTCTACCTGAATTTAGGTCAGCACAATTCAGCCCCAACTCTTTGAATTTTTTAGGTTATTTTGTCCATGTCTAGCTGACTATAATTTATACTTCCATCACCCTCATTTCTTAAATGAGTCCTAACCTTTTCTACAAATAAGGGTGGAAGACCTTAGATGAATTTTTCTTTCCATAATTCTTGATTTGGATCTAGAAGTTGGTACAACTTAGATAGAAAAGTATCTGTGTACCCTCTAAAACCTAACATGGTTTTGTATTTAAGATTAATTAATTATTCTCTAAGCTTTTCATATATATCTTGGTAACCTCCTACAAAATAGAATATAATATTAATATTAATGTAATGACAACATCTGACGGTTGATCAGGCAAATAATTGCCATTAGGATCTCTCTTAATAGAGTTCAGAATTTTCTGCCTCTATTGTTCAGTGAGATAGTTATCCCACCAGCCTCTTAGTTGTCTTGAAGAGCCTGCCACTACTATTCGAGCCACAGCCTTTTCTGAATCTCCATGGACCTTACAGGAATTAGAGTACATGATCATTTGATGACACATGATGAACATATGAAATTTTGTATGTCCATCAAAATTCCATTTGACTAGGCTTCTCCTGTTGGACTGGACTGCTACTGCAGTATTGATTTTTTTTTAATCTGCAGATCTGCATGTATAGGTCTAGGATAATAATTTTTTATTCTAGAGGCTCGAACTATTGGTTTATAGGCTGAGATTTTGTTTTTCTCATCATCCTCTACAGGTTTTTTTGGTGATTCATCTTCTGTTTCTTCTGAAGAAGTATCCTTAATTTTCAGAGTTTTCTTTTTCAGATAGACAATTTATTGTGTCTTTGATTTTAAGAGAAGACATCCTTATGGATAATTAATTAATCAACTCCTCTAAGATGGACGATCCTAGTTTGACTTTTGAGTCCAACTCATAGGAAGTAAACATCGGAGAAGACATCCTTATGGATAATTCATTAATCAATTCCTCTAAGAAGGACGATCCTATTTTGGCTTCTAAGTCCAACTCATGGGAAGTAAATATCGGAGCAACATTTTTTTGAAGATATTTTACTATTGTTTTGGGTAGCTTAACTTGTTTTAGTTGAGGTACCCTTTTTCCTTTAGAGACCTTAGGGAACACCCTGTCTACTTCTTCTCTTTTCTCCATAAGGATTATTTCAATCCTTTCTATTTTCTTCTCTATTGATCTGAAAGCTATAATAGTGAAGTTTTGTTGCTCCGCAATCTGCTCCAAATGCTCAATTTTGATGTTTTCATTTAGTCCTTTCGTGAATATCTTTAAAGGACAAGCCCGTACTCCTCCTTCTGCTTGTATGATTTTTAAGGGTGGATGCACAGACTCCACTTCAGCTCCCCTAACTATCTTCCAGGTGTTTGAGAGACATTTGATTATGGCTACCTATAGATCTGGTCCACATCTCTCAAGCCCATCCAAGTATTAATTCTCTTTTGTACCAGTCAAAAAAAAGAATATTCTTTCTTTTGCCTTTATTTGACTGTAGTACAATTATCTGATGAAGCTTCATTTTGCTTCATCATAGGTTTTGAAGAACCATTCCCTCTTCTCTTTGTTGGCCTTAGAGTTAAAGTCCTTTAAAATTCTTTATCAATTTAGAATTCCTCTAACTCAATGACATTTACATCGAATTCTTAGATTGAGGGTTCATAGCCTTCTACATAGGTAGCATAAGCAATATTGGAGGGTTTTAAATGATCTTTTTCTTTATCTATCGTTGATACTGATAAAGTAGAAAATTTTCCATCCAAAGTAATTCTTCTGCTGGACGAGAAGTATATTTCTACGTCGCCATCTGGCATTCCAATTATTTTTTGGCCTCAATTTCTTGAGCCTTCTTTGGATTTACCACTTGATTTAACGTTTGTTTCTCCGGAAGAGTGATTTCTTCCCACTTAAGCTATTTTGGCATGATGTAATTATATTTAGGATTAGCCATGGATAGTATTGTTATCCCCTTAGGAGTGTCTTTCCTAGACCCAGGGCTAATAGTCATCATGGTTTTGTAGTAGACCCAATAGGTCACAGCCACATTTTCCATTTCTGGCTTCATTTCATAACCTGATGTTTGCAGGTTCAGCATTAAGCAATCTAAAATACTGGGATCAGTTAATGATACTGAGAAGTCAAAAAAGGTATCAAAGAAGACCGGCCCATCACTTAGGCTAGCTTCCATAAGACCTAAGAGAGAATCAGAAAACTTTAAATTTCTGCAGTCTCTTAGGCAACCAAAAACGGCTGTGCTAAGACCTTCTCTAGTTAAAGGTCTTACTACTACCTGCACCAATCTTATCTGAAGGTAGTTGTATTTTGATTGACATTGGACCTCGTTTAGATCTTTTGATCCCAAAAGTTGGATTATCTTTTGGATAGTGTCTATGGGCTCTCTCTATAGGCTTAATATAATAGTTAGCTTTAGATAAGAAGCTACCTTGATAATATATTTCTTTTACAAGTATTTTTGGTATTTTTTAGTTTTCTATACTTTTTTCTAATGCTTCAAAGCATGCCGACTAAGAATATTTTACAGACATAGTCCTCATAAATACAGGTTTCTCATGGTCGTCAGTCCTAATATTGCTCTTAGTAAGGGACTTTAATGAATCTAGACATAGTTCTGATTCATTCTTGATACTCTGGACAGTACTCAATCTCTGTCTCTAAAAGCCCTTAACATGCCCTTTTGGCTTAAACGGGAACCACACGAGACTCACTAGTGCTTCAGAGCACCAAAACTTCCTCTTCGCCATAAAACTAGATACCACTACTTTTTCCCACAAAAAGCACCACGTGGCTCTCATACCACTTTAGGCAAGGTGTGAGGTATATAATATGCCTGCACCTAGGGTATCCCAGGCAGCTCAAACCTAGGATAAAACACCTAACTATAAGCTTAAGAAGATATATGAGGATTAATAATGAACAAATAAAGCATATAATAAAACATAAACATAAATAATTATTTTAGATAGATTGACTGCATATTACCATTCAATTTGGATTAGCTGATGGTTACAGTATAATCCAAGGATAATATTAATAGAATAATTTATCATATTACAGTACTGCATAGTATTTCCTACATTAGTGTTATAGTTCTGCTAAAGTACTACTATAGTATTTTGCTACAATATTTTATACTAGATCTGTCTTCGACAAATAGCAAGGTATATAATATGCCCACACCTAGGATATACCAAGCGGCAAAGAGGTCTTTAACAGTAGAGCTTAGTCTTGTAACTTTAAAGGGAAGATTTTTTCTTTGCCTTTGGAGATGTATGGACAAGGGGAATCCCTGGTGAATGAGGTAGATGGTGATAAAGGAGTTTCTGGACTTCAGGATTGTGGTGGCCTAGGTGAGAGGTTTTTCTGAGCGGCGATATCTTGGGAGAGCTTTTCTTTCTTAGATATTTTTCAATCAAAAAATAGCAAAGTTTGACTCTATATAAGTAGATTTGGAGGAGAAAAATTAAATTTTTTCTTGGAGGCGAGCATTGGTTTACTAGTCCTCCTCTTGATGGGTAACCTCAAAATTTCATTGGGTTGCATTGCCTTGTGAATAGTATCTTTAATTTTCTCATTTAGAATTTCCTTATTTACAGAGGGCTTTTAGGGTTTTCTTACCATTTCAAGACTCTTCATTTTAGGGATGTATAAGTGGAAGTGTGGGAGAGTGTTTGAGAGAGGGAGAGAATAAGGTAGAAAGAGTGGATGAAAAGTGAAAGGTAGTGAAAGAGTAGGAGGGAGAGAGTGGAGCTTGAGGATGTACAGATGCCCTACGAAGGAGCCTTCCATCCCCTTTTATAGGCGGGAGACTCCCTAGACTTGAGTCTTGTTGAAGTATGGGACTTAATCCTTTCAAAAATCCGAAGGATACTTTGGTCTTTTGCCTTGGAGAGAATCATGAGAAATAGGTTAGAGAGAAAAAGAGAGAGGAAGTGGATGGTAGGATGAGAGGTGAGTGGAAAGGTAAGTGAAGTTGGATGTGGCTATAAAAGTGGGAGTGGATGTGGAAGTGGAAGTGTGGGGAGTGTTTGAGGAGAGAGGGAAAGAGTAAGGTGGAAAGAATGGATGGAAAGTGAAAGATAGTGGAAGAATAGGAGGGAGAGAGAGTAGAGGTTGAGGATGTGCAGATACCCTGAGGATGAGTCTTCCGTCCCTTTTTATAGGCGAGGGACTTTCTGGACGTAATCTTCCCTATTGGTGTGTATAAAAGAAAACTCTTTTATAGGTATTCTAGGTATTTTCTAGTTTTCTATATTAGACTATGACCAGGCACTGTCCATAGTATCAAGAATTAATCGAAACTATGTTTAGATTCATTAAGTCCCTTACTAAAAATAATATTAGGACTGACGGCCGTGAGAAACCCATATTTATTAGGACTATATTTGTAAACACACTCTTAGTTGATTATAAAAGATTCACAGAATAGTCTATTTGGGAAATGGGTGAGAGAAAGGAAGTGGATAGAAGGATGAGAGGTGAGTGGAAAAGTAAGTAGAGTTGGATGTGGATGTGGAAGTGAAAGTGTGGGAGAGAGTAAAGTGGAAAAAGTGGATGGAAAGTGAAAGGTAGTGGAAGAATAGGACGAAGAGAGTGGAGGCTGAAGATGTGCATATTAATTTGAAGGGTACTTTGGTCTTTTGTATGCCTTTTCTGGAGGAAGAGAGTAGAGGCTGAGGATGTGTCGATGCCACTCAAGTCCAGGGAGTCCCTAACCTATAAAATGGGACAAAAGGCTCATCCATAGGGACAATTTATTATGTCTTTGATATTAAGAGAAGACATCCTTATGTATAATTCATTAATCAATTCCTCTGAGAAGGACGAATATAATAATTTGCCTTGCTATAGCACTACTACAGTATTTCCTACAGTACTGCTACAGTTTTCCTATTATACTACTATAGTGTTTTGCTACAGTATTTTGTATCAGATCTGTCTTTGGCTATAGATAAGAAGAGAGACATATAAACAATAGAAATATTCAAAGAATAATTATCATTAAGATAAAGAGATATACACTCTTTTCACCTTACTCTCCTCTCTCCTCAAATACTCTCCCACACTTCCACTTCCACATCCACTCGCACTTTCACTATCACATCCAACTCCACTTACCTTTCCACTCACCTCTCATCCTTCCATCCACTTCCTCTCTCTCTCACTCATTTTCTTCCAAACCATACTACTTTGTAAATCTGAAGTGTGGGAGAGTGTTTGAGGAGAGAGGGAGAGAAGAATGTGGAAAGAGTGGATGGAAAGTAAAAGTTAGTGGAAGAGTAGGAGGGAGAGAGTAGAGGTTGAGGATGTGCGGATGCTCAGTGGATGAGTAGTTTTTAACTAATAAGAATGATGTCTTAATATAGGTTTTTCAGATCTACTTTTCACTTTCCATCCACTCTTTCCACCTTATTTTCTCCCTCCTCAAACACTCTTCCACACTTCCATTTCTACGTCTTGTTTACCACTAAGGGTGACGACCCATTTGCCCCTCAAACAAGAAGAAGATGAAGAAGTAGTTGATTTGTCCAACAAGGAAAACCTTCCAAAATACAAGTTGAGGCTCAGAGAAAAAAAATTCTCATCAGAAGAAGATCGGGAGAAAGCCTCGAAAGATTTGTCAATGAACTATCATATGAAATACAATAACGCTAGGATAGATAAAGCCTTATTGAACCCTAAGTTCTAAGAAAAAGGAAAGAACTTTAGGAAACCAATTCAAAGAAAGTATTTGTGCTGAGCTACCCTCAGTATTTTGGTACAAAAAAAAATATCAAGTAAGCTTACCTTATGTCCCTAAGTTTGATGAACAAAAAATTTCAACTAAGGCTAGGCCTATGCAAATGAATAAAAGACTTTTAGAAATATGCAAAGATGAAATTCAATCTCTATTTGTGAAAAAATTAATTAGGAAAAGCTCTTCCTCTTGGAGCTGTGCTGCATCCTATGTTGAAAATGCGGCCGAAAAAGAAAGAGGAGTCCCTAGGCTACTAATTAACTATAAGCCTCTAAACAAAATATTACAATGGATAAAGATATCCAATCCCAAACAAGCAAGACCACATAAAAAGAATCCAAAGATCTCGTATATACTCAAAATTTGATATAAAATCAGAATTCTAGCAAATCCAAATAAAAGAGGAAGACTCTTTGAATCAAAAGATACACCCTTAAGAGGAATATACTTTCTTTATAATAGTAATGATTACTTAGACCAAAATTGGAGCCATCCTAATATCTCTCATGAAGCAACATAGCTTACTATTCAATTTTCTGTCCTAACAGAAGACTCGAAAAAGAATTTTTTAGCATGGCCAAATCGGTATCTTGAAATGGTAAGAAAATCCCAAAAACCCTCCATAAATAAGAAACTTTTAAACAAGAAAATTAAAGATACTTTTCATAAGGCAACACTGCCTAATGAAATTTTAAGGTCACTTGTCAAAAAAGGACTAGTAAACCATTGCTGGCCTCAAAAAAAAAAGAAAATAAATTCTCTCCTTTAAATCTACTTATATGGAGACTAACTTTGCTATTTTTTTGACAAGAACGTATCTAAAAGAGAAAATCTCTCCAAAGATATCACCACTCAGGAAAATCTCTCACCTGGGCTGCGATCATCCCAAAGTGCAAAAACCCATTCATCACCATCTATCTCATTCATTAGGGATTCTCCTTGTCTATACATCTCCAAAGGCAAAGAAAAAAATCTTCCCTTTGAAATTACAAGACTTGAGCTCTATTTTTAAAGACGTCTTAAAATATTTGCAAGAAGGAATGCTCTGCATCCCTAAAATAGGGAGTACAAGTCAAGCTTATTATGAAGTGCTTCTTTCTCAAACAAAAGCGCTAACATTCATCATAACTATAAAGGTCATGGTGAATATGCCTTCTTTAAACTATCTATAATGAAAATCTATTCTTTAATTGATTGGGGTCCTTTCCTTAACCCAAATTACCCCAAAACAATGGCGGTAAATAATCAGGGTATGAATCCTTCAACTACTGAAACTATCGAGATGCGTTAATAAATGTTTTCTATATCCAAAACTTTGAATTCAAACACTCATGGTTCATAAAATTCTTGAACCACATTAGTCTCCTACCTATCTGGTTCTATCAAAATTGGTGGCTGAAGTTCAGGGCTACTCTAGATATGCTTTCAGACAAAATGAAGCAAACAATAGCCAAAATGTATTCTACTGTCAACGAATTCAGCCTCATGAGATTCTGTGCCAAGACCGGACTACCATGGATACTTAGATGGGGATTCAACATAAAAAATGAACAATTCCCACTATTTTTCACTCAAAAAACTTATGTCAAAAGATGAAACCAGTTCAATGAGCAACAAATTATTTAGGGGTACCAACTGGAAAAGGCTGCATCGAGATCCCACAATCTGTATCAGATAGAATTGCGAATCAATCATGATCTAAAAACCAAAAATCTTGGCCTATCAAAGAAATATCATCAAATTAAAGTATACAAAACTATGCTCAAGATGATTCAAGAATCCTCTTAACCTCTTCATGCAGTATATGGAGACATGTTCTATCAAAGCCCGACAATGGCTATATCAAATGAAGCAATAAATTAAGAACATAGTCTATCAGGACAATCTTCTTCACCACTAAGGGTGATGTACTATTCACCCCTCAAACAAGAAGAAGATGAAGTAGTTGATCCGTCCAACAAGGAAAACCTTCCAAAAAACATGCTGAGGCTAAAATATTAAAAAAAAATTCATCAGAAGAAGATTAGGAGAAAACCTCTTGAGACATTCAAGAACAATAGTTTCAGAAGACTTTCGTAAAAACCTAAATATTCCCTCCAGAACGACATCTACAGTGAAGGTTCTCCAAATGTCAATAGTAAAAAGTTGAAGTGACATCTACAGTGAAATCTCATCAGAAGAAGATCGAGAGAAAACCTCTTGAGATATTCAAGAATAATGACTTCACAAGACTTTAGTAAAAACCTAAACATTCCCTCCAAAATGACATCTACAATGAAGGTTCTCCAAGTATCCATACTAAAAAACTAAAGTGACATATATAGTGAAAGTTCTCTAGATGTCCGCGATAAAAAGCTAAAGTGACATCTACAGTGAAGGTTCTCTAGTTGTCCACAATAAAAAATTGAAGTGACATCGATAGTAAAAATTCTTTCCAAGGTACAAGACCAAAGTACCCTTTGGATCTAAGAAAGGACTAAGTCCCATACTTCAACAAGACTTAAGTTCAAGAGTCTCTCGCACATCCTCAGCCTCCACTCTCTCCCTCCTACTCTTTCACTACCTTTCACTTTCCAAGTTCTGAAGAACCATTCTCTCTAGCTGCGAGGTGTATACTATGCTATATATATATATATATATATAATGATGTGTGTGTGTTGAGGGATCCAACATAAGGATTGTTTGATCTTGATAAAATCGGTGGAATTCTTGATTGGGTTGCTTATTAGATAGTTCAATTCTAAATAGATGATCCAACCAAACACTTGGTGATCCAACTTAATAACTAAGCTCTTAGGTGAATCAATGATATCCAACCTAACCAAGTTTGTAGAATTGAGCTTATAAAGCATATCTATCTATATTATATATTAAAATTTCCACAATTATAATTTAATATTTTATGTTTATATTTTTATAATATTGTAATATCATTTTTTTTTAAAAAAAATTATCTTATATCTACTTGATACTATATCAAGCCATTTTCAATTT
>JAOXJJ010000069.1:18449779-18467595 GCA_025769935.1 Phoenix roebelenii | reverse complement strand
CTGACCAATAAGCTAACTCATGTAAGTTACCTATTGATTTAGATATTTAGAGAATTCCAAGCAAATATGAGCTTCCATGTTTTATAACACCGATCCATGCAACCGTTTCAGTTGCCAATCTAGGCACCTATGACTAGGGTTTACTTTGTCCTCATTCCATCCTATCATGATCTTATTTCTAGCTGTTCCTGATGACAGCTAGACAAACTTCAGTGCATCATGGCCTTTTATGAGAAAACTCCATCTTCTTGGATGTCAACGTGAAGCAAGTTGACGTGGTCACGGGACTCTAAAAAGAAATGAATGTGAGTTGCCGTGAGGCAGGTTGGAACTCGGGAAAGTATGACCTCCACGTCCAAGTGCGTGGTTTAACGTGAGGACCCTTTCTTTGTACCAAAAGGGAGAATGGAGGGAGAGTTCTAAGAGATGGGATGAAGCAGGGAACGTTAATTGAACATGCCCCGAAATACACTGTATTCAAGGATAGTAAGAGAGACAGGTCTTTAATCTACTAAAAATAAAATAAAATAAAATGAAAGGTCCCATGCATATATCATTGGAGGCTGAACCATGGATTCGGATCCACATTCGAATTCCAAAGACCTTGAGTATGGATTAATCTATTATCGATTAGTTGAGTGGAGCAAGGTTAGTCTCCCCCTCGCAACATTCCCCCTCGCAACATTGTATACTCTCTTCGAGGCCATGTTAAGCTGAAGATTAGTCATGCTCTTAAACGGGTTGATAAACGAAAGGACAAGATATTTGGTATCCCCAATTTCATTCAGAGAACTTTGAAAGAAAGAATTATTAGTTGGACTAGGTCCATTAACTCAGAAAGCAACATGAATAAATATGAACAAGAAATAAAGAGGAGAAAAATGAAAACGGTAGCTAAAATAATATTTCTTTGAAAAGCCAAAGAAGAGAACAGGATATTGGTAGAACACCCAAACCCTCGGAGTTTGAGCCTATGGCCTAAATATCCACAAAGATAATCGGAAGGGATCCGTAACATGGGCCATGATTTGATTTATTTATTTATTTGCATAAATTGCAAAGTCAATCAAATATTGGGGGCCAAGGAAACCATCTTCCTGAGCATTCTGCTTGGATGATGTTACAGAAAGCCGGTTTTTTCCACGCTATATCACGTGCATGGCACAAGGATGGTGGTGGAAGTCACGAGAGTTGTTGCCGGTCAAGGGGGTTGAGTACCAAGTTGCTAAATCACAAGGTTCATGAGGAATTTATTTGATTCAACCGATGCCGAGAAGGATGATTTCAAACTGCCAAAGCAGTAGTTGATGAATAAGAGAGAGGAATTAGAGAGGTAGCGTTATATATATAGATATTTGGAATTTAACTAATAAAAGAGCTGCCACATAGTTTTATTAGCTAGCCACTCCTTCCAATATTTCAAGTTTTAGGCTGAGTCCAACACAAGCAGCATCAGAACTAGGTTGCTTGTGAGTCACGACATTTATTAGTCATATGGGTCCTTTGCTGGAAGATACCAAAGTCGAGAAGGACCCAGTAAGATCGAGGACCTGATCCATAGATGGGTCCCTCTTCTCTAGAGTAGGAGCCAATCATGATGAGGAAGTCATAATATTGGGTGTGGGAAAATTATTATAGTCCCACATTGACTCATAAATGGGATGTCAGAAGTGTTTATTAGCCTCGGTTGTCCTCCTCCCAATAGCTTAAATTGTTGGGTTGTGAGTTTAAGATATCTAGAAAACTTGCTGCTTGATCCTTGGTCCCAACTTTTTTTTACTTTTTTGAAAACTAGGATAGGAGGAGGCTTCGCTAAAAATTAGGTTAAGCTTTATTTCTGTCACACCCCCAATCCAAGATCGTTAGCCAAGATTGTGGTAACTACCGCATACTCATAGAAAACTTTTTCCACAAGTATGCAAGGCATCTCATCGATATCATAAAGCAAGAAACATAATAAATAATCAATTGAATAAATCTAAAATTTAAATAACTAAAATCCAAACTTTAGTATCTCACAAAATTTCAGTAACAATTAAGTTCTTACATTAGACTTTAAGAAATCCTAATCTAGAATAAAGAAAAATCAAACTTTGCTTCTAATTACTCTCTCGAGTTATATTTCGTGCCATCTTAGTTCTCAAGATCTAAAAAAATAATAAGATACAGAATAATGAGCTAGAAAGCCCAATAAGTAATGAACACTTTAACTAGATTAATCATAAAATAAATTAAATAATTATTTACTAAAATAAATATATGAAATTTATTAATTCACAAACAAATTTAGTTATGCGGCATTATCAAAATATTATGCATGCCAAATTCAATCTTTCTCAAAATTCTAATTTCGTCTATATTTTTTGATTTTTTTCAAAATATTAAGTTCATCTCATTAGCCATATCTAGGACCATATTTTTCTATTACAAGGTTATAGTTGTCACTCTCCAAACCCATCACTTAGGTCAACCATGTGACACAATCACACACTCCTTAGGGTAGGGCCCTAGAGAATATACTACGCCTGAAAAATTATTACAAGTTTAATATTCGTGAACAAAAAATAATAAGTAAGAAACTTGTATAAAATTACAAAATTAATCCATCCAACAGGTGACAATAATGCTCTATCTATTTATCCCTTCTATCTGTGATCTTAACCATAGCCAAGTACTACACAACCTACAACTCTTAAAAAAGAGAGAGGAATGATTATAGCTTTATAGTCTAATAAGAATCTCTACACATTCATACCAATATAATAATATAGTTTGAGAATAGTAATAAAGTGACACTAAAATAAAAATATAAATTATGAAAACTTCTTTTCAAATATCAAATATGACTCAATTAAACAAAGAAATATCCACATAAACACACATCAAATATCTAGCTTATCAAAAGAAATAAATATTACACATACCAACAAGTAAAACCTTTTATTCAATATTGGTTTCATGTGTCTTATCAACTATTTCTCATTATCTCAATTTCAGGTTCCATAATAATTATCTTTTCAGTTTTGGACTAACAAAATCATGACATAGTCTAAGACTACCAAACAAAATTTCATGCATAAGTCTGGAGAGGCTATTCCACGCATAAGCTCGTAGAGGCTTACCCACGCATAAGCTCGTGGAGGCTATCTCATACTTAAGCCATAGAAGCTATCTCTCGCTTAAGATCATGAAGGCTATCCCACTATTAAGTCCGTAGAGGCTATCCCACATGTAATCCTATGAGGGCTATCATATGCATAAGCTTACGAAGGTTATCCCATACATAAACTCGTAGAGGCTATCCTATTACGAGGTTAGTTCAAACCATATCTTATCCATTTGATTTATATGTTATTCTTGTCAAATCACTTTCTATTTACACAATGTATTTCTCACAAATTCAAGGTATTATTATTTATATAATTTCAATATATGATATATATATATAATAATTGTACAAGTATGTTTGTACCAGAAATCATACAAAATATACCATCTCATACTAGACCAAATCTATCGATGTAAATCTCATGATTCAATCTTATGGTCCAAGTCTCACGATGCAAATCTTATGATGCAAATCTCATGATGTAAATCCAGCGGTACAAATCAATAAAAATGTATATATATTGGTGATCAAATACATAAATTCTTACCTCTATCGATGACAAACTCGGTCACAATGTCTATTAGTCCATGTCTAGCATGTCCGATTAGTTAGTATAAATCCAACTCATCCTTGACCAAACATTATTATAAGAAATAACTAAATCTTTGTTAGTTTCTTAATTTCAAAGCTCTAGTATCCGAATTAATCTTAAATCTAATATTCCTACCCTACCTAATTCGAGATTAATTAAATAATTAAGAAATTAGGGTTCCACTATGATTGAAGAAATAGAGTACAAAATCTTTTTAGGCTTCTTTTTGTTTAGACGATTGCACCCCCATACAAGACCAAGACTGACCATGAAAATAAATTTGCACAGGAAGAAAGATGAGGTCAGTTGGGTGGCATCACCAAGCAGCCAGATTCAGTCAGCATGGTGTATACCAAATCATCTAATTAAGAAAGAAATTGGTCTTCAATCAAAGCAAGAGTAACATGTTAGATTGTTAGATGATTGAAAAAGATTGAAGTGGAAGAAGGATAGGTTCAACCAAGTAGTAACATCCAGGTGTTCCAATTGATCGAATCCAAGTAGTCTAACAAGTCAGCTCATGAACAAGAGTCAGGCTATAGTATAGATAGCTCAATAAAGATTGATAATGATAAAATTCAACCGTGTTCAGTACGTGCTATGGTGGTGGGGGGCAATATACTGCATGGCTACTTGGGGCAATTGCAATGATGTCAGTCCAAGATCTGCTATGGGGTTGATTGAGGAACATGGAGAGGAACAAAGGATAGCGAAGGATTCTCTACTGGGTCCACTTAGAAGCACATATAGAGAGGGGAAGAAGAGAGTGAGGGAAGTTCATCTTCTCCTTCTCTTTGGGTCAGAACAAGGGGCGGCCAGAGTGGCCTAGCCCCAACAATTGCGGCCATCGACGGCCCTCAGCCACGGCATCACCGACGATGGTGGTCGACCGGTGCAAGGAAGAAAGGAGGAAAAAATAAGAAAATAAAAAAAGGATCCACACCAAGCTCGACCAAGATCACAGCCAATTACCCAATCTAACGGCTATATGATATCAGGGATCCCAAGAAGAGTCGAAGCCTGGCCTTATCCAGCGACCGACAATGAAGAATATGGGAGTAAGATGATTGAAACAGGGCACCCCTATTTTGGATGAAAATTCTGGCGATTTGCCGGCCTAAATCAAGATGTGGCAGTTATAAAACTAGCAAAAGGAGGAAGAAGTATGGATTAGTTGGTTACCTCGGTCCGACGAGGTGGCCTGGTGACTTCTCCGGTGAAGATCCAAGGAAGAGATTTGGAAGAGAACCTTGGGATTGGTGGCTATTCCTCGGAAGATAGGTGAAGGTGCTCAATGAAGGAGGGGACATTAAATAAAAGGGATCGTAGGGTTTTGGATGAAGTTAGCTCACCCTAGGACTCCCAGCATCTAGCGATATCAGGGGAGGAAGAACACTCCTAACCAGAGTCTTCCTCTCTCCACCCCTCATGTGCAGCGCACGCTCACCCAACTGGCTCGTTAGACTAAAAGTATTGGGCTATCCCAATAATACCATGCATCTTTTTTGCAATGTGTTGTATCATCTTGCGACAAAGTTCTTCGAGATGGCATACCTGCTTATGGCATGCCGTGCATCTTCTTAAGGTATAAATCTTTCACGACAAATCAAGTGCCAACGTGTTAGTCTCCAGTAGCATGTCCTTAATATGGTCAAGCTAAGAGTTCAAAATAATCATACAGTTTCATATCTCAATTCAAAAAAAATATAAAAATCATGCGATATCAAAATCAATTGAACAAGATCAATATTTTCGATCATGCATCATCATACTATTCCAAAATAAAACAAATCTAATAAAAAAATCATTCATCAAATTTATGCATCATGAATAATGCGATTCAAAACTGATTAATATAATAACTTTATAATTCATCGATAATCTAGAAAAAGTGAAACATTACTTACCTCACATGTACTCCAACAAG
Source organism: Phoenix roebelenii (assembly GCA_025769935.1). Lineage (NCBI taxonomy): Eukaryota > Viridiplantae > Streptophyta > Magnoliopsida > Arecales > Arecaceae > Phoenix > Phoenix roebelenii. The sequence goes on along the minus strand of JAOXJJ010000069.1, from coordinate 18,461,967 downwards.
TCCACATAATTCCAGATTTTTTTTTTCAAAATTCTTAGTTTGTAGACCATATCGAGGTATCCCATTGTTGGACATCTTCTTGTCTAGACAACTTTACTTCAAGCAGCAGTGCCCTTCAGCCTAGATTGGTTCGATTAGTTTAATCCAACTGATCAAATTATAGATCAAGAATCCAGGTATAGACAAGAATTGATGACAATAGAGTCCAGTAGTGTTCATCAAGGACTAGGGTGATGCCAACATGTTGCCCAACCAACATAGCAATCTAAGAACCCTCTACCTGGTCAACTCGGATCCAAAGCGACTGGGCTTGTGATCTTTCATTGGGTTCATAGATCAACGAGAGAGAGAATGATGGAGAAGAAGAGAGAGAAACTAAGAGAATGAAACATGACTAACCAGGCGGTAGTGCCTGACGTCTCGGTCAGTTCGATTTGGACAATCTAATAGGTCTAAACATAGAATAAGAAATTTCATTAGGGTACATATACTATAGGAAGTGTTGAGGGTGGAATTAAGCGATGCTCGACTTGGGCTGAGTTGGGTTGGTATGCTACCTTACGACCAAGAGGTCAGGACTCGAGGTCATCATAGGTTACAAGGGTGGGACCCTCTAGGGTCCATCCTTCATCAACACCAAAGAGAGAGAAGAAGAGGGTAGAGAGAGAAAGGAATTGTTTTTTTTCTTTTTCTTTTATTCTTCTTCTTGTCTTTGACAAAATAGGGGAAGGGCGCCGGCCTCCTCCTAAGAAAAGGTAAAGGGGGAAAGGCAAGCGGTAGAGGATAGGCGGTGGCAGTGATCTTCCTCAACTAGCAATTTGTCATCCGATAATGGTTGACCCGTTGGCTGGTGATGCTAAAAAAAGAAACAAATATATGGGCTTCCAACTGGTGGTTCAAACATCTAAAGGATAGCAACAAAGTTGACCATAATTGGAAGCATCCAAGGCAAACATTGATGTACAGGCTCAACATGGCCATGAGCTAGGGCTAAAAATGGATCGGATGTAGATCAGATATTGATATATCCATATTTATATATTTTTTTTAACGAATACGAATACAAATATTAAACGGATATCAAAATTAATATCTATATTTATTCTAAATGGATACGAATACGAATCGGATATTAAGCATATCCATATTTGTTATAAATAGATTTGGATATTAAACATATTTAGATTTTTTATCCAAATACGGATATAAATCAGATATTTTTTTGGATATTAATCAAATTTTGAGCAAAATTCAATGATGAAAACTAGTAATAGAAATATGATCATAAAGAAAAGACTATGAATCTTTTTTGCATCCAAAGTTGAATATTTTATTAGCATGAAGTAGAGGAGGAAGAAGTAATCAAAGTTCACATTAAATGCAATTTTACAATAGTTATACCCAACATTTGACTGCAAAATTAACAAAGTAATGTCAAGAATTCCTGTTTATGGTGCACTCATTTGACCCCAGCAATTAAGTACAAAAAAAGAATAGAATCATTTAGACTGACCTTTAGAAGATTAATTGGTTTCTCACAACTAAACAACAAGATGCAACATTAAAAACTAAAGAATTCTAAAGAAATAATAGAAACATCCAAAGATGAGTTCAACTAGAAAAAAGAATAAACGAGAAAGGAATGGAGAAGAACAGAGAAATCAAAAGCCAAATTAGGTGGAAGAATAAATGGATTATCGAAACTTGAAGAGACGTTGATTTGTAAAGCTAGGGTTTTCTTCAATTGAAGCAAAGAAACCTGTTTTCCAAATCAAACACCAGATCAAATGCGGTAAAGATGAATATTTAAAGAATAAACGAAGGATTTTACAATCACCTACCTAGATTTGGAAGTAAATGAGTTTGGTACTTTGGTTGACGTCATTGACCACCTCACAATACCGCCTCCAAGGCATCTCACGGCCGTCGCCAAGTGCAAAGAGAGACAAAACTTGGAGCTCAAGGTGTCTCTAGGCTCGAAGATAATGAAGACTCGAAGAATCGCGAAATGGACAAACTCGATGGAAGGGGGAAGAAGAAGAAGCATGAGGGTTTGGGGTCTGAGGATGAAGAAGGGCGAATGAGTGATTTGAAGTTGGTGAGGCCCTTTCCGATTGGATTCGTAAGCATGAAGGACTTTCGAGTTTCGAATGGGCGAACAACAGAATGAGCGGGCCTGCGGCGAATATAATGGCGATTCCATTTCGAGCCTATTGGGCCATTGGCCCGAGTTATTGAATTGTAACGGATCTAGTCATCCGAGTGGTTTTGGAAAGTTTGGCCAATTGTTATACATATATCCAAATCGAATCCAAAAAAATTTGGTATATCCGTATCTGTATCCGTATCTGGACGATTTTTGAACTATCTGTATCCAGATCCGATCGAATAAAAAAATAGTATTTGAATCTAATCCAAATTGGATATAGAAACGGATATGGTCATATTATATCTAACCTGTTTTTAGCCCTACCATGAGCCGATAGCTAGAGCCGAGTTAGAGTTATATTTTCTAGTGACAACTCAAAACATAAAACAAAAGGAAACAGGGCACCTCTTTCTTGACCAAATTTGGTGACTAGCGGGCTAGAAACCATGGTTTAAGGGCTAAGGAGGGAATGGAGGAAGATTAATCGGAAGTAGGGGATCACTAGCTCATTCCAGCAAAAAAATCTGAGGGCTTTCTTCGACGAACATAGTGACCGGTGACCATGGTGAATTCCGACCGTGGACAGCTCAACCAAGAGAGAGGGAGAGAAAGAAAGAGAGAGAGAGAGAGAGATGGGATGGGGTGCTGCTCAAGAGAGTGGTAGGGTGGCTAAATAGTCGGCAGATCTCGCCAGCATCAGAGTAGGAGATGGATTCCATCTCCATCTTAGCTTTGAACAGGGGCTTTGCTCTCTTTTCTCCAGAAAGAGGCCTTCTGGCCCTATCCTGGTACCAGGTTGGGCCTAAAGGCCAATCCAAATCCAAGAAAATAATCTAGGTTAGTCAAATGGACTAGGCATGGTTCAAACTTAAGCTGGGTGTTACAATTTCAACTAACCATATTCTTGAATTGTTTTTTATTTTCTTCCACTTAATTTTTACTTCTATTCATGTTCTGCTTTATACCTACTTTCTAAAGCAGCAACTTCTTAGTCGAAAAATATGAAAAAAATGAAAAAGAAGTTGCATCATTAAAGTTATAATTTTTAAAATTACTTTTGATTGGGAATGCATGTATTCATTGGGAAAAAAATAAAGAGATATATATGAATGATGGCTTTATATTAGAAATAACTTATGATAACTTTCTCTTGTGATAGTTATGTTTGGCAAGGGGGTGCACACTGGCCAAATTGAATCGGATTTGAAGTTAACCTAGGACCTCCCATCTGTTACTTAACATTGGAACCAATCTAACCCGACCCAATCAAGATTCAATTAGTTCGACAATCTTCTTGAATAAACTATTGATTTTATATGGTAAAACATACATATTTAGAATATAAGATAAATTACATATAGCATTAAATAATAAACCCTAAGGCAATTTACAGCAACATGATCTAACATATACACAAAATCTTACGTGCACACATATACATGTACATGCATATATATATACACACACATATAATAACATATTGTAAACTACACTAGTAATAAATCAACATTTTATTCAAAGAAATAATAATTAACTAAAATCATGAGGAAGAATCAATAAAAATTAGCAATCCTTTAACCCAAACTAGAACTAGTCCAATTGGTTTTTCTAAAAAATGGGATCAAGACCGACTCGAACCAATTTTGAACCCAACACAAACCAATCCAATAGAACTGCTTCAGTTTAATTCATGGATCAACCCAAATCCACGTATGCCCCTATTCTCGAATCAAGTGCTTGGATAATGCCCAAGTTTTTCTTCTATCCAAGCTTCTCATTCACAACTATCACCAGATGGTCCTAAACATCCTAATGGACAAATCAATGAGACGCTTGTGAAATGCATGGGAAACACTATTGGGAATTGATGAACCTGTCAACAATTTTATTAGGTTAGAGGAAGTGATATACTATCAAACTTTCTAAACGAATGCCAGCAATAACAAAGAAACAAGTGCCTGCGATGAGCATTAAGCCCACAGTTTGGGAGGAGGATAGGGATTTTTGTGTTTATTTTTTTAAAAAAAATTCTGAACAATATGAAAAAATCATGATGAAATGAAATTTTTATGCGATCAAAAATGTTGTTCCACATTATAAAAGCTGATATATACCATAACAATTACTTAATTTAACACTATCTTGGTGCTGCCTAATTATATTACAAGACCAGATAATTCTTTTGATCAAATAGAAAAATTTACCCTTCCAATTCTGGATTAAATTTATATATTAACAGTGCATCAAATTAGACTCATATAATGTGTAATATTGTGATGTAATATGATAGTATCGTCATATTATAGTAAAACTGTCATTGCATACATTAGATATGGTAATATATACAATATTAATATCATATGACTATAATATTATATTTATATTATCAAATTTGATATATAAGAATTGTATTGTTGCATCGTATCTTTTGTTAATCATGCTAACATTAATATTATGTGAAGGGTTCCAACTAGTGCAATTGGGGGTTTCAAAACAAGGATCTGGGTTTGAGTCCAGTCCTCACTCATATTTTCACTATGATTTCTCTTGTTCTAGTTCTCAAAACATAATAATATATTGTATGATATTACATATAGTTGTAATATTATATTTATAATACTAATATTCTGCTGTTGATAAACATAACACGTAGTAATGCTATTATATTAAATGCAACATGAGAGGAGATTTAGGTGAGGGGCATTCTAAATTTCAGCAAAATATAATTGGAGATAATCTCTGAATAAGCCCATCCCTGCATACCTAAAGAATATATTATCTGGAGTTATCTGAACATCTAGCAGGATAGCTTGGTTTAGTTACTCCATGCCTGAAAAACATGAGTTGTTCAGCTAGCTTCTTTTTTTCTTGTGTTCTTTCTTTTTGTCGGAAGAAAGAAAAAAAAAGTGTTGCTGAGCATATATTCCAGGCATAAGCTTGGTTATTATAGGGTATATAGACCTTTTTGTTCATAAAGTATACAAATATAATGCTTCTAGATTCTAGATGCCCATATCAACTTGCCAATTTGAACACCCTTGATTTGTCTCATTTTTAATTCATACCATGTCATGACACAAGACTATTGCTCAACATGCTACGTGCACCATAAAAGAAAAATGGGATGACATGATGTTTTTTTTTAGCTATTGCATATGGCAGTGATAAATGTACTACACCAATAGTACTATTTGAGAGCTTTTTTTTTTATGAAATAGATGAATCATATCATCCTAGAGTATATATAATCAGAGGCATCTACCGCAATTCTATAGAGGTAAGAGAGATCAAGTTCCATATGACACTTCCAAAGTAATAGGCAACGTGAGAAGCAACCCAATTAACCACAATACTAGCCTCCCTATATATGTGAGTTGCTTCAAAAGCGGAAAGAGTTGAAATCATCCTCTATCGGTCAGCCAATAGAGGGTAAGGCTATCATTTTGTTTATCCAACTGATGACCATCATGGAGTCGTCCTCCAGCAAGATTTGGTTGGTCCCGATGACTATGATGGCCAAGTTGGATGCCTACATGTATTAAGCAAGATTTGAGAGCCCTACTATCTTGGATGCCTACATGTATTAAGAAAGCTAACATGGCCAAGTTAATGTGTTGTGGATGTTACCTGCAAGTTGGATTGGAACTTGGAAATTCGATGACCATCGCTTCCAAATGCATGGATGACTACCCTTTCTTTTCCTACTAAAAAAGAGAAGAGCGGATCTCCAAATCAAGAGCATGCCCAGAATCACCAAAGTGGCAAAGATATAGCTAGAATCTCTTATTATGAGATAGACACATAAAATTTGTAGGCCTAGTTGGGGCTTGCCACATTGGGTACATGTCTTCTAGCAAGGGGTATTATAAGAACTGTTGCCCAAGGAGACAACCCAAAGAGAGGAGGAGGTGAATTGGATTTTAATTAAATATTGACCAATTAAAAATTAGGTTAGTAATTAACTAAATATATCGCAAATGAATTAGTTAGATCACTAGATGCAATAAGTATAGAGAGTGAAAGAGACAAGGTACAATACAAACACAGAGGAATTTATAGTGGTTCGGAGCCAATTCTTGCTCCTACGTCCACTTCCCAAGCTGCACTTGGGAGTTCACTATAATTCCTATGATTACAGCCGGTTGTTTTACAAGCTCACACCCAAACTTGTTGTTTTCACGAGGTAACAACGAACTCGGTCAGTTTTGACAGGCTCACCGACTAGAACCATCCGATTGTTTTTCCGGATTCACAATCTAACCCAGTTGGTTTTTTTCGGTTCACCAACCACAACCTTACACTGTTAGTTTTGTCTTTGGCTTACCAACAAATCTTACAACCTTTGATTCAATCCCTTGATTGAATCAAGTATACAAAATAAGAGTTTACAATTCACAAAAAAACTTCTAAAAAAGCAAGTGTGAGACAATATAAACAAAGTAGAGTTAGAAGCTCTCAAACAGATTTTAGATGTGGAAGTGGGGGGCTTCTTGATTTCTGAGTCTCCTCTTGAATGTGCCGAAGAATGGAGGACAGTAATAGAGCCTTGAATGCGAGGGAAGCACCTTTTGGTTTGAGTTGAATGCACCTCTTCCTTCTTTTGCTTGTATTTACTCTTCGAAAGCTTTTGGTAGTTGAAATGCTTTAATACTCAGATGGAATAGCTCTCTTGTTGTCTACTACTATTTACTCTTACTATTCGAAAAATAGCCGTTAGAGACTGATTTGGAGCCGTTCTGATTCGTCTGCACAATCTGACAATGTATTCGTTGGGAGCGGAGTCGACTCGTGCGATCTGGAGTCGACTCGGCTGTTACTGGAGTCGACTCGTGCTTTACTGGAGACGACTAGTTCGCTATTCCAGATTTGAATTAAAGTGCACGCCTTGTCCTGGGGTCGACTCGTATTAAACTGGAGTCAACTTGCCAACACTAGGAGACGACTCAGCCACTTAGGGGTCGGCTCGTTCTCAGGATTCCAGAAACTCAACTTTCTGCTTTTCTTCCTCGAGTCGACTCGGATTTACTTGGAGTTGACTCGGCTGCCTTGAGAGGCGACTCGATATCTTCGTGAGACGACTCGCTCTCAGAGGCCGAAAAATCGATTCTCTGTCTTTGGAACATTTCTGCCTTGGAGTTGACTCGGACCTTACTGGAGTCGACTCGACTAATTTCGGGGTCGATTCTGGAACACTTGGAGTAGACTCGTTCACAGGGTCCCCGAAAACTGATTTTCTGCCTTTTCAGACTGCTTTCCTCTGGGAGTCAACTTGGACATACTGGGAGTCGACTCGCCAAGAATCGGAGTCGACTCGCAACCTTCTAGAGTCGACTCGGTAACAGGGTCTAAAAAATCATAGTTCTGTCTTTCTCTTTGTTACCCTTTGGAGTCGACTCGGCACCATCTGGAGTCGACTCGCCAAGCATCGGAGTCGACTCAAAATCTTTTGGAGTCGACTCGCTGACAGGGTCTGAAACTCTTTTTTCTATCTTTCTGTCTGTTCTCAGTTGGAGTCGACTCGTAGAGTTCCGGAGTCGACTCGAGCTTGTGCCAGAACCTTTAAACCACTCGGAGTCAACTCGTAAAGTTTCGGAGTCGACTCGTGATGCAGACTTTAGTTCAAATTGAGTCCAATACTTAGCCAAATTACTTTGAACCAAAACTTGAGGCACTTAAACAGAAATTCACACATATTTGCTTGAAACACTAGATTGAATTCATTAGTACATCATAAGTTATACTCAAAATGCTTTGTGCCCATCAAAATCAATTAGGGAATACTCAATTACTCCATAATCTCCCTCTTTTTGATGATGACAAAACATTGAGTATTTGTAAAGTGAATTACCCATTCAAAAAATGATTCATAGGTAAAGTTTTCAAATGAATTCAAATGTCTAGACATTTAGTGTGTCCAAAATTGAAAGGTATGAGTCAGTATAGTTTGAAACTAAAGCTTCCCCTTTCATTTGGAGTTATATAAGCCTTCAAATCATACAATCAATTGTTTGGCTTATATTCTTTTAATTAGTTTGCTTTCTTAGAATTTCAGATTTTCCCCCTCAACATGTGCATACTATTTTGTTTGAACTTTGTTCAAGTTTTCTTAAATTTCTTTTATTATAGAAGAAAAAATCTGACGATTTATTCTTTAATATGATTCAACTAATCTCTGAATATTCCTTGAATAGATTCTAGAGATTACTCCTTGAGGAGCTCTAACGGAGGAATAATGAACCTCAAGGTATCAAATCCACTAAGAACAAATCACATTTGGTTTATTTATTTATTTTTTTTGCTTAAGAATGTTCTTGTTTAGTGATTCCTTTACTTGCATTTATATCTTATTTTCTTCCTCTTTTTGTCATCATAGCGAAAAGGTGAAGTATCAAAGAATCAATGTAGAAACCCATAACACAGAAAGTCATAACACAGAAGGCACAATGCTCAAGTTTTTAGAAAAAAAACTTCAATTCATTGTAAGTATTACAAAATTTGAGTACAATGATTGAAAATCCAAATGAACTTTAAATGATAATAAAACAAAAATACAAGTCTAAGGACATCTAGAAGAAGAACATGAAGCTCCCATATTTCTCCGCTGACACTGCAAGAGCAAGCTAACTCCTTCTGAGACATTTTCCAGTTGCGCAATTATTTCAGAAGTCACCCGAGCTTGAGTCTGGGTCAGTTGGGTTGCACTTTCGTTGATTGTCTCTAGCTTGTCTATCACTGCGTTTGCAACCCTTTCTGCTCCTTGATTCAGGCCTAGTAGCTCGGACCTCACCGAGTCTTGTATTTGTTTGGTAGCTTCCTAAATCTTGGAGAATCTCATATACTGACCTTGTACTAGACTCCTCAAGCTGGATAGCTCCTCCTTGACCTCCGCTACCATGAGAGACGCTGCTACTGTGGAGGGGGTGAGCTCAGTGGTGGGTGTACTGGTGGTACCTTTGAGTTCCCTCACAATGTCCTCCCTCAAGGCCCTAAGCTAATCAGGACTGAGTCTGACCTTTAGAGGCTGCTGAGATGGTGGCACTGTGGATGAGGGTCCAGCAGAGGATGAGGGGCCGACAGTGGATGAGGGACCAGCTGTGGATGAAAATGTGGAAGAATTTGTGGAGATGTCCTAGTCATGATCAGAGATGGAAGAGTGAGGAGCAGTGGGGTCAGATGGTATAGAGGTAGAGGATTTCCTAACCCATGTCCCCTCGACCTTATGAAATCCCATTCGGTGGAGAGTCCCCTCATTCATATAGTCCGTGTAACGGAGTGAACGAGATGGTTCCCCCTCATGGATAAGGATCTCTAATTTTCTAAATATCAGTGTGAAGAGCATGCCGTAGGGGAGACTCAATCTGGATTTGTCTAATGGTTCACTAATATAACTATAAATGAGTTTTGGAAAGTTGAGAGGAATATCATGTAAGATATTGAACATTAGTGCTAAGTCTTTTTCAGAAATGAAGTCAAACCTACCAGTTTTGGAAAAGAGGGTGTGAGAGATGATGCTAAGGAGGAGATGCATTTCAGCTGAGAGCTGATTTGCAAACATCTTCTCAATGGGCGATTGGGGTGGTCTCCCTCGGATGGCCGTAAGGGCCTCAGACCTATTGGTGGGGTGAGTGGGAGCTATCCCTTCTCGAGAGACGTGGAGGACTCGTGCAATGAGGTCCTCAGAAATACAGATAGGGGTGTTGGCTACCCTCCTCCGAATACCACCGCCACCCCGTGTGACGGTGCCATAGAATTTTCGAACTAACCCAGGATAGGTAGGAAGGTCAAGAGAACAAAAATACTCTAGGCCCTGAACCCTAAGACGATGCCCTAGAGTGAACCCTTCACGGGAGAAGAAGTCAAAATCGACCTTCCTTCCTGTGGAGACGACCCTTCCGACGCACGAACGCGAGGGAATCGACCTAGGCGGAGAGGAAACCGGAGGTGGAGACCTCACGGGTTCATTCCGAGCCTTAGACCGTCTCTCAGCGCCGCTCGCTGCAAGGGGTCTCTTCCGGCTAGGGACAACAACTTTCCTAGGCATTTTGACCTACCCTAGGATGGAGAGGCGTGAAAAAGGAGGAAAAACCAAAGAAGAAAGGGAGAGAGAGGATGGGGACGATCGGGGAAGACGACTCGAGGGTTTTGGAACAGTGGCAGCCGAAAAGAAAGATTGGGAAAAATCATTTCGATTCGGGTTAAAAGACGGATTCCTGACCTCAAGTCGACTTCTGTAAATTCGCGAGTCAACTCGACTACGAGTTGACTCTCAGAATCATCCGAGTCGACTCCTCTACGCATCGACTCTCAGAGATATCCGAGTCGACTCGAACTCTGGCATACACCAAAATCTAAGTTAGAACCGCGCCAAAGGGGAGAGAAGTAGTAATCTTTAGATCTTAAAGAATGATTTGATGATCATAAACATGGAATACTATATCAAACATTACTTAATGATCAAGATCTATGAATGAAAGACAAGAATCAAAGAAATGGATTAATTACTCCTAAACCTCTTCTAAGAACACAAAATTGATCTTCACTTAAAGATTTTGTGAAGATGTCAGTAAGTTGATCGTCAGTACAAACAAATTCAAGCATCACATCACCATTTAACACATGATCTCTTATGAAGTGATATCTTATCTCTATATGTTTAGTTCTTGAGTGCTGAATTGGATTTTTAGTTAGATTTATGGCACTTGTATTATCACAATTTATGAAAATTTTATCTTGTTTAATGCCATAATCTTCAAGTTGTTGGTTGATCCATAAAATTTGAGCACAACATCTTCCGGCAGTAACATATTCGGCTTCTGCCGTAGATAGTGCAGCAAAGTTTTGTTTCTTACTAAACCATGAGATTAAGTTTTCTTCTAAAAATTGTCATGACCCACTGGTGCTTTTTCTATCAGGTTTACAACCAGCAAAGTTAGAATCAGTGTATCCTACTAAGTCTATGCTAGATTCTTTAGAGTACCATAACCCTATATCTTTTGTTCTTATTAGATACTTAAAGATTCTTTTAACTGCAATTAGATGCAATTTCTTAGGATTAGATTGATATCTAGCATACATACATACACTAAACATGATATCAGGTCTACTTGCTATAAGATATAATAATGATCCGATCATACCTCTATACAGTTTTTGATCTGCTGACTTACGTCATTCATCTTTATCTAGTTTGCATGATGAGCTCATAGGGGTGCCAATTGACTTATTTCCATCCATATCAAACTTTTTTAGCATTTCCTTGATGTACTTAGCTTGATTAATGAAAATCCTTTTCTTAGATTGTTTGATTTGAAGTTCGAGGAACTAGTTCAACTCTTCCATCATGCTCATCTCAAATTCACTCTGCATTAATTCAGCAAACTTTTCGCAAAGACGATTGTTAGTAGTACCAAAAATAATATTATCTACATAAATTTGCACCATTAACATATCTTTATTTTTCTTTTTCAAAAATAAAGTTGTATCAACATTTCCTTAAGAAAATTCATGATCTAATAGAAATTTGCTAAGTCTTTCATACCATGCTCTAGGAGCTTGTTTTAGACCATAAAGTGCTTTATTTAATTTGTAAACATGGTTAGGATATTGATGATTTTCAAAACTAGAAGGTTGTTCTATATAGATCTTCTCATTAAAATATCCATTTAAGAAAGCACTTTTTACATCCATTTGAAATAATTTAAAGTCTTTAAAACATGCAAATGCTAGTAGCAGTCTAATTACTTCGAGTCTAGCCACAGGAGCAAAGGTCTCATCAAAATCTATACCTTCTTCTTGATTATAGCCCTTTATCACTAGTCTAGCCTTGTTCCTAACCACAATTTCATTTTTATCAAGCTTATTTTTGTACATCCATTTAGTTCCAATTATTGAGTATTCAGAGGATCTTTCAACAAAGTTCCATACATTGTTTCTTGTAAATTGGTTAAGTTCCTCTTGCATACCGTTTATCCAATTTACATCATTTTCAGCTTCTTCAATGTTTTTAGGTTCTAAATGTGATACAAATGCAAGATGATTA
>JAOXJJ010000069.1:18389019-18433858 GCA_025769935.1 Phoenix roebelenii | reverse complement strand
GCGGGTGAGGGGAGGGGGGTGGGAATTCCCTCCACCCCTCTGGCCAGCGAATGATAGAAAATACAAATTGATAGCCCACACCATTAAATGTGAACTAAAGTTCTAAAATGACCAAAATATTAGATGCCAAAATCCCACAGCATCAACTTTACGGAATGAGGCCTTGTAATAAAATCCTTCCTGCTAATGCCCATGAGGCCACATAAATCCTTGATGTCCATGTATATTGCTTAGCCAAGTGTCCATATGAATCCTTATCGATATTACAAATGAGGCCACAAATACCACCTCCTTAGGAATCTGCACAAAACTCTTCAGTAATTTTAATGAGGCTGATATAGCTGATATATTGCCTTGCTAGGGGTTCACATAAGTCTTTCACTTTTACTATATTTTCAATTTAGAAAATCTTCCAAATGCCTTACAAAAACTTATAATATATATGTTCATATTATAAGTGTTTTGCAAGGTATTTGGGAAGTTTTGTAAACTAAGGGCTTGTTTGGGAAATCCAGCACCCGTTGGATCATAGATTACGCAATCTATGTAAGTAGAGCCCATATCCACCCAATTCTTCTCCAGCACAAATTCTGTAGGAGAAAAAAAGACCTCCATAGGTCCTTTTTTCATCCTATAGCCCAACAGGCCCATAGATGGGATCTAGGCTAAGATTAGGACAGACCTTTAGGAAAAAATGGGTTGAGTAGGCTAACAGACCCGATTCCTATAGAAAATCTAGCCAATCATGCTGGATTTCCCAAATAGGCCCTAGACTGAAAATATAGCCAGAATGAAAGACGCATATGAACCCCTAGCGAGGTGCCTTACATACAGTTAGATTCAAGTCATAATACATAGGTACAAATTCCAAATACCAATTCAAAATCTCATACAACTCAGAATTTCCATGTAAAATACCAAAGGATAACAACCAATTAACATGGTGCTAATTTTCAAAGAAGGAACTAGTCAAAAGTCTTTGGAACAAATGATAATTTCTATTATTAAACAACTTTAACACCAAAGCTGATTAGAGATTCCAAAATTCTAAAACAAACCATGTTTTGGAATTAGTTTTGAGGTCTTGAAACAACATAAATTTCCAGCAGATACAAAATTTGGAAAATACAAATGAGATATTAAGATATGAAAACTGATCAGGTCCTTCATATTTACAAAACTATTGTTTGGTTTGTGAATTGAGTTTAGGGTGCAAATTTATCATATTTCACTTAAATAAAGAATGGTTGATAAAATTAGTTATAGGAAAGGCATAAATTTTGAAAGAATTTTAATTCAAAATTTTCAAAACCATAAGTAAGATTAAGATGGACTATGAGATTCAAAAATAATATGGAGGAAATTACTTCCCAAAATGAATAAATGAAACCCAAAACCCTTATCCAGAATTTCTTCCACTTCTTCTAGCTGAGCTAACCTTCCCTTTGGCCTCCCTCCTTGTCTCTATTTATAGGCAAGGAGAGATGTTCTGGATTATGTGGGGTCCACTTCACTAGGTGGTTCTCCACCACTTATGTATGTTGGTCACAAGTAGGGCCCACTAAGTCAATTACCTACTTAGATTGGTTTGGTCAAAAGGTAACTCAGCAGTAGATTAAGACGGGTACAAATAGACAAAGGCAAACATAAGCTTATTTATGTGTAATATCATTTTAGTAAACTTCTAGTTACTTAAGACATTACATGTAAATAGGGAAGTATCCCCTATTTGAATTCCATGAAACTTCAAAATATACAAAAATTTCAAATCTTCAAGATTAAAATTGATTTCCAACTTTAGCTCAAATCCCCAACTCAAAGTCAAAATTTCTTCTTTCATATGCCAAGGAATTTTCCAAATCTTAAAGTTTTGTAAATTCTTTCATACCTAAACATCAGTAAAACCCAAAAGTCTGGTTAGAAAAATCTTACAAATTAGTCTCCATAGCATGTCACCCAAAATGACACCAAACAATGCTTAGCATTTCTATAAATTGGTTCATTTTTATATTACTTTCATGTATTCACATACATATGTATTTTTCAAAGTATTGTCTATGGTCTGCCGAATTGGTACCGGTAGGTGTACCGGTGGCCTACTGGACCGATTCGGACTGGTTCGTACCGGTGCCAAACCGGTCTGCATAGTACAACGCGCTGCAAACACATACTGGTGCAAACCGGTCCGATTCGCACTGGTATGCCCTCTATACCGCTCTATGGAGCTGGAACCGTTTTCTACCGCAGTATTGTACTGGTCAGGGACCGGACTGGTCTGATACGTGCTACACCGGGTATTGTCTATGGTGTTATATTTTATCCTTCTTCCATGATGTTTCTGAATTTCTCCATTGCATTTTACCAAATATATGTGCAGCATGTTTTTTTTCTTTTTGTTTTGCTTTGCTAAGCTCATTTTAGGGAGATACATCTTATCTTTTGGACAGCATTTTGCTTCATGCAACATGCTCTAGGATAATTTGAAAGAGAAATCTTGGTGGAGATGAAACTTCCCCTTATGAGGGAGTAGCATTGTGAAGATACTATCTCGGTGAAGCAAAATATTGGGTCTAGCAGCAAGTCGTTGGAATATGAGGTTTATAAAAATAGTATCTTTTGTGAAGCATAACAATAAAAAGAATGGTGCTACATGACAGGGTTAGATATTCAAATTACAGAGGGTCATAGGATCGGATACAACTGCTGCTGATAAATTTTTATTAAGTAATGGAATGTAACAGCAAATGAGGAATCCCTATAAGGTTGATGTGGAAGCTAGAAGATAATCGGTATAATCTGCGCAAATGCAACAACTGGAGATTCAAACACCGGTGATATAACTTCCATTTAGTATAGTAAATTTTTTCAAACTAATAAAGGTGCAGACACTGAAAATTGAATCTTCATATGACAACTCTCACTATTCTCATGAAAGCATAAAGAGACGGTCTCTCTATAGTTTATATGTAACAAATGATAAACAAGCAGTGGCAGAACTCTCATATCATATAAAGCAAATAATTTGCAAAATATTTATATGACCATATATGTGATCTATTTTGTATAGGATTAATTTCTTTTTTCTTGTTGTAATTCTTTGTTCAGGACTAAGGACTCACAATGTTGTGCCGGAGGCTACAGTTATCTTTTTTCCTCTGTATGTATACTTTTAGACACTTCATACTCAAATATTCATGATCATAATAATACAACACCATCACAAATTTTAGGAATTTAAACTTTGTTAACCTTTCTTATCATTTTTTGCAATCATGTGTTTGTATATGAACTCATTTCATGAATGGTTAGGTCTTGGCAGGACTCCTAAATCCATCTGATGGAACCATGCATGTCAATAGGCCAAGGAGCTTTGTATTCCAAAATCCTGATCACCAGGTTTTTCTTTCTGCTGCTGAATTACTTTGGATATTTCCTTCATTCCCATTCAGAGTCATATTTCTTTTCTATATAAAAACAAATATGATACTTCCTGCAAATTGAAAGATGTTAATTGTCAAGAATCAAGATTGTCGGATTGTTGATAGTACACAGAGAAATTTGACCAAAATAGATAGTTTTACATCGAGAATTTCATGTAATTATTAAAACTGTTTACTGGACATTTCTAGCTTTCAGTATCTTGGACAAAGTAGTCTTGCAGATGTTGGATTATTGATTAGGGCATGGGATATGTATGCTTTGCATGCAACAAGTTGTTAATCTCTAAATATCAGATATTGCAACATTGCAGTGTGGACATCCCTCAAGGGGGGCAACCATCAATCGGAATGTGAAATAGGGCCACCACATTTTTTTCCAACCAGGCAGAAAAATAGGAAAAACCTAATCTGAAGAATCGGAAAAGGACTGGAAGGAACTAGAGGAAAAGTAAGGCCAAGGGTATTGCTAGGGAAGGGAGCCACCCCTTAGCCAGCCTTGGATAGATTGGGCTCTTACTCACATTCTCTCAGGCAAAGTTTATGAATGCATACTAGATTCCATTCCTCCCATATCGAAGACTAGATATGGGTTTGGTTCGAATCCAGGTGCTCCCATGACATAGGGACCACATATGCTATGCCTCTCGGAGTCTCTCTAGGGCTAGGTAATTGAGGTTTGCCCCTATGTATCCTAAAAACGGGCGTATTGAGGTCATTTCGAAGTAAATATGAAATAAAAAGAGGAGATAAGCTACTCCACTAGCTAGTCTAAGTTATGTAAGTGAAATAGATGCATTTGTTAAGCAAGAAGCATTAATATAATGAAATTACATGAGATCTAGATTCGTCGTTTCAGTACCGGACCCTGTATCAGTACCAACTTATTACAGTGTCGGTATGCCTAGTATGGGGGCTAGTTCGGCGTACCAAGTGTCGGTACGCCCCTTGTACCACATTAGGTATTGGTACGGTATGGTACAGTTGGTGTATGGTATACACTAGTACCGACTGGTGTGGTAAACCGTGCATGGTATTGAAAGAAGCTGCTTATATTTTTTTGAAAAGAAAATAAAGGAAAAGGGTATCAAATCTACATTCCAATTGATGAAATGGCTCTTCTTCTTGGAGAGGACCCCTTAGGGGTCTCCTTTTTGTTGAAATCCCTGTTGAGGCTCGTTGCTTGCTTCTCCTTCAAGAACTCATTATGGGTATGAGGATGTAGATCTAGGCTTGGAAACTTGGGAATTATGGGTATGAGGATGTAGGTCTAGGCTTGGAAAAGATGGCAGGAGGCTAGATTTAGACTAAGGAGGGTTCATTGTGTGTAGATCTAAGTTGGAAAGGTACTGGTAGTGTTCATGGCAGCAGGGTTATTGCTAAGGTTTCGAGCTAAGGGAAGAGGGAGAAGGAAAAGGGTTTCCTAAGTTAAAGGGTTTCTAACAAATCGAAAGGGCCAAAAGATCCATTCTCTTCTCTAGTGGAGGCTTTTCATAGGTGAGGGGCTGGTTTAGCGGCTGAGATTAGGCCTTCTAGAGCCTTCTCAAGACTGGATTGCTTAGCTCACATGATGAATGACTACATGGCTCTCACATGAATCAATGCTTATGGAGGGCTGAGATTTGATTTCAAGAAGCATTAAACAGTTCATTTTAGAGAATCGATGGCATGGTTCAAGTGGTTTAGTGAGCCACTTATGAGTCACAAAAGTCGGTAAATATTGTCTTGGTGTCAATCAACTAGCCTACTTTGGATGCTGAAACATGTGTCTGGAGAGCTTATATTGAGCTGAAATTTTGTGGGCTCAAAGTGTAGGCGAACATGTGGGTAAATTTTGGACCAAATTGTAATTCATTTTGGCCAGTGGTCAAATCTAGCCAAACAGGCTATTAGTAAGACTGTTTTAGGTCCACATTGATGCGTCTGACACGAACATTTGGAACTTAAACCAAAATGGATAAAATTGATTTTAAAAGGCCTAGCTATGGTTAGGGAATTTCTACTACAGGGTTTGGGACCTTTGGGTGAGGTATGACTAAGGTTGACCTAAAGTTGACTTGAGATTTTTGGATATTTAGTAGGAATGCATGGCCGGGTTAGACTTTTGTTGATATCCTAGTTTTGATGTAGCATTTGGATCACAGAAGGAGCTGCCAAAAAGGTGTTTGGGGGTGTCTACATGTGGTATTTGATGTATATATTGTACTCTATGTTACTGGAGAAGTACAAAAGTTTCTTCTCCTTTCTTTGTTCAAAAGTGTAATTCTCAAGGTAACATTTTGTGAGATAGATATGACAACCCATTAGTTTTATGTTATAATTCATTTACTTATCTTTTTGATTTAGATATTAATGATATCTTGAGCCTAATAACTAAGTTGAAACATGACAATTGTGGGTCATTTGTCTTAAAGGCATGTATAGTTTTTTACTCCTAACTGCTTGGCACCGGACCTTCATAGTACCATTACTTCCTGTTCTATACTTGTCTTCCATTATGTTATTGCTTCTTATCTTTTCAGTTGGCAAGTGCTTCATGAGCTAGCGAACCATTGACCTTGTAATTTCTTCAAAAGGTCTCACATTCTTCCATGTTTTTCGATATAAATGGACTAGTTTGGGATTTGCTGTGAATTTTGAGGATGGATATGCAAAATATACTACTGCTGGGCACATGAGGTGCATGTTTATTATTCATGTGGAAGGAGCATTTGACTGATGGTGGTGATTCCATCAATCATGATTGCTTAGAGTTATCCGATTCCAAGTGTACATTATCTAATCCTTTTCTTCCTTTTTCTTTTTCTTCTGTAAGAGAGTGGATATGGAGCAGTATATTTTCTAAAACAACAACGATTTTTTTAAGGGAAGTGAGATGCATGGCATCATGCACAAATTTGGACATTCGCATTATATATAGAAGATGTATTCTCATGTCCCTGAGAGCAAATTCTAGTAGTCTTGCAACATGAATTTGTGCTGGGGGTCATTTTATTATCTGCTAAATGTACATCAAGAAAAACCATCTTAAATTCCAGATGGCATGCATGGTAAGTTTCAAATCATTATATAGGCAACTTAGTATTGGTTTTTAACTTAATCTATGGTATGGCATGGACATGAAAGTTACATAATGAAACTGCATTCTTGGAAACAAGTACTAAATTGATACAAACAAGACTATGAAATTCCCATCTTAGACATTGCATGCAGTCTTGAGTGTTCTCCAGAGATAGGTTTTAGAATTATTTGTGACTTTTCATTGGATAATTTTCACGAATACTCCTGTCTACTCTCTTTTGAGAAATTACTTTACAAAATCCCATTGTGGAAGGGCAATATGTGCTCAGATATTACTTGCACTTACATATTTGGTCACATATCCTTACAGAAATCTTTGGACCTTGTTTATCAAACTAAATTAATCCATGAACTGTTCCAAAATAAAGGTCATCTTCACTTACAGTGACTATCATTCTGACTCCTAGTTTCTACCGCCATTGTACCTTCACATGCATAAACTTAGTGCAGGTCTCTTCCTGATTCATTTATGCTAAACTCCATTTCCGAAGAGCAAAACAAGTTTGAGGACAAAACATGTTACATATTGAATTTATAGAAACGTAACACTGAGGTATCTTATCTGAAATACTATGACTCATGCTATTCTAGCTAAAGAGATTAGCTTCCGAAGCAATGTCACCTTAGAATTGGAGGGAAGAAAAAACAATAAGCTGGTCAATGTTCAAAGGATTTCATTTCAACATTGTCCAATCTTCTAGCATAGGCTTATGCACTAGGCTATTGAGTGCCATTTTTGGAGGCAATTTCAGTGCCTTGTTTCCATATAATGCAACATCATAATTGGGGTGCCTTTTCCTATAACTAGCCATACCTCCTTTTTTAAAAATTATAGCTAGTTGTGCGCTCAAATGTCGGTCTTTAAGATACTATCATATACTGTGAGGGATGTCTTGGAGACAAGTTTCATACAAGAACACAAAATGTTCTTACCAACTCAAAACATTTAGTCAGAAAGGCACTTTCTGAAGGTTCTTCATGTGTCATTTTGTAAGTTTCAAATGAATAGATGTTTAAATTTAATCTCTTGCTAAAGAGTGATTGTTTAATTAAACAAATAATTAGATTTACTGAGACTTAACCCGGTAAAAATAATGAATTGATATTTTCCTAGACAAACTGTTTCAGCATGTGAATTCTTGAAAAAAAAATCTAGTGCGAGAAGTATTCATTACTAATATATTTTTCTTTTGGTCAAAATGAAGTTTTTGACAACGTAGAGAGGGGGGAGAATGACTGAATGTGCTACAAGTTTCTATTGATAATTATAACTAGAAAATGATAGATGAGGTTACATCTTTATTTATGAAGTTTGCTTTTCAGGATGTAGTTTTCTAGCAACATGCTTTCTTTCTGGGTGACTCCTCAATTGTTTGTCTTGTTATATTTAAAATCCAATATGATTTCTATTTAGACCTTTTATTTATTTCAATATATAGGACGAGATCATCGAGAATAGTGAATATTTTACTAGACTGATTTATGCACCCAATCCTGATCTAGTATTACCTGCAGAATGACCTGACCTCTAAATCAGTTCCAGAAAATCAAATTTTATAGAAGGGTCAATTTTCTTTCCTTCTCGCATGTTCACATATCTTCAAATATTGGATTTGGTCTTTGTTCTATTGCACCAATTTTTCCAGCCCATGATATTGTTGATAACTATTTTTTGCCTATTCTACTTTTTTTTTTTAATATGTCTTTGCATATTCTACTAATGACTACACATTAATTTTTCCAAGTATTTTAATATTTTTGACTAACTTGCTTGCAAATCTCTTTTACAAATCAAAAGAATAACCATTTCAGGTACATTGGTTATGTTTGTTCCCATTATGTACAAGTAATTGTTGTTAGCAATAAGGGTTCTGGTACTTGTGAAAAATTTCTTATTAAATCCTTTGGTGAAGGAATCATCTGGTACAATAGTTTGTAATAATTGCTGTGGGACATCAACTTCATTGGCTTTAGAACTTGACCTTCGGAAAAATTTTCAGATAACTCAAGAATCTACCTGTGCCTTGTCAACTATCTTGGATGTTCATACATGTAGGTATCATTTCTTGAGAAAAGTCACAAATTGCTATTGACATGCATTTTTTGGGAACAACTACTAGTTGACACAAACAAGGCCATCATGTTCACATCTTAGGTAATGCATGCAGTCTTGAATGTTCTTCAGAAGTTCTTTTTGGATAATGAGTTTGTGACTTTTCGTTGGGCAATTTTCAAGAATGCTCCTCTCATTTCTCGCTTCTGAAAAATTACTTTACAAGTCCAATTTTGAAATGGTATTGTGTGCTCAAATCTAATTGGACTGACCTATTTTGATGCATATCCTTATACAAATCCTTGGATCTAGTTTAGCAGACTAAGTTAATACTTGAATTTGTCATCTTTACTTATTAGTGAATGTTATTGTTCCTCCTACATTTGATCTCCATTATGCCTGCACACATATAAATTGAATGCAAGTCTTTTCACGAGTTAACACTAATGCCACTTCCAAACAAGAAAGCAAGTTTGAGTATATAACCTAGTATATAATATGTTCATGGAAAGCCAAGTATTTTAGCTGAAATGCAATGATATTGCTAAATGTTAACCTACATAAAGAGATTAGCTTCTGATATAATACCATGTTACATTTAGAGGGATGAAAAACATTAGGTAGATAAGTGTTCAGATTATTTCAGTTCAACATTGGCAAATCTTCTAGCACAGGCTTATGCACTAGGATATTAAGTATCATATTTGGAGGCAATCCCAGCTTTTCTTTTCTCTATATAATGCAACATGCCAAAAGTTGGGGTCTCCTTTCCTGTAAGTATCTTATGATTCTTATATCCTTTGCAACAAATATAGCTAGTCATATGCTCAAACAGTCTAGTGTTAAAGATACTATGGTATATTGCCATCGATGTCTAGACAAGTATCGTATGACAACATAATGTGCTTCGTTGCCAACCCATACATTTCATCAGAATGGCATCACTTGATATTCTTTGTTTATCAGTTGCTAAATTTCAAATGAATAGATGGTTGAATTAATTCTTTTGGTGAGGTGTGATTGTTTAGGTGAATGATTACTTAGATTTATTGTGTTTTTGGAGTCCAACAAAAATAATGAGTTGATGCGTGTCTCTACGTGCTGTTTCATCATCATCATCTGGTGATAATGAAGTTTCTAACAACATGAAGAAAGATAAAAGAACATATTGAATATGCTACAGGTTCCTATTGATTATTATTAAACAAAAAATGACAGATTAAGCTCCCTCTATTTATTGAATTCACCTTCCAGTATATCCTTTCTAACAATTTGCTTTCTGTTTGGACGAGTTCCAATACTTTGCTATATTGAAACATCCAGCTCATGCATCCATTTCCATGTAACCGCTATTTAAAATGTTTGTTTAGTACAATACGTAGGTTGAGATAGTACTAGGATAGAGAATGCATAGGTCCTGATCTTGTGTTACCTGAAAGATGAGAAAAATTTCTTCCCTTCTTATTCACATCTCTTCAAATGTTCAATTTGACCTTTTGCCCCATTGCATCAATTTTTAAGCTCATGGTATTGTGGGTCAAGATTTGCCATCTCGGTACCAGACCCCGTACCGGTGCCACACTAACACTGTGTTGAGATCTTTTCAGCATACAGAATCTTTTCAGCATCCTGAGTGTTGGTACGCTATCCATACTGGATACCGGTACTAAATTGATACGGTACGGTATGCCCCATACTGCCCGGTTTGGACCCGTACAGCCACCATTGTGGATATCCTCTTTAATATCTTTTCTTTCCTATTCTACTTTCCCCACCGTATATTCTTCCCTATTCTCGCTTATTTGGCATTTTAAAATGCAGCTAAATCTACATATCAAGTTCACTAATTACTTAATGCCTTTAACTAGATTTCTTGCAATATATGCTATAAGTCAATAGCATAACTATTTCAGGCACACTGATTTTGTCCCTATTCTGTACAAGTAATTCATGGTAACAGTAAGTTCTTTTTGGTACCTGTCAAATTCATATGTTGTATAAGTACTTCTTTTTTAAACTTTACCTGCTTGAGTAATTTAGGCACTGAGATTTCCAGAATCCTTATGTAGCATAATTGAAAATTGTGCTTCTCTTCATCCTATGTTTCTATAGGTGGTGATGCCCACAGTGGAAGCAGATGTTGCATTTGGTCTTGGTAAGTTCAGTTTGACATTAAATGAAGTCAGATCAAGAGTATCAAAAGCTTTAGATGCTGTTGGCATGTTAGAATACTCACAAGTAGGTGGCATGCAACACATTTGGATTATCTTCTATTATGCTGGCAAATAACTTATTTTTATAAGCCTTTATTTCATTGTGTAGAGGCCAATTCAAACTCTGAGTGGTGGTCAGAAACAAAGAGTTGCAATTGCAGGTGCTTTAGCTGAAGCATGCAAAGTTCTACTGTTAGATGAATTAACAACATTTTTGGATGAAAATGACCAGGTATCTTTTTCTGCCAAGAAAACTGAACTTTGTACTTGGCAGCACTTTCCAGTTATGTGCTTCTTACATGTTATTATGAATGATGTATTCTGCTTGTTAATGTGTTTATCACCACGTGGATAAGAAACAATGTTCAAAAGTTACTGACTACATCAGTAGGAGTTTGATTGCCATTGGTTCATCCACCTTGTGTTTGATGGCATGTTTTAGATTTCTCTTTGCTTAGCGGATTGATGACCTGAACTAGTAGTTCTTTCCCAGGAAAAATGGATGAACCCTTGGTTCCCTTCTGAACTGAATTTGAAAAATGAAACCATCACTGACTCAAAAGGTAGAAGAAAGAGATTCATATTTGTGGTGTTTTTCTGGTACAAACTCAATTTTCCTAACTTGACACATCAAGTTTTCATTCTCCATACAAAGCTTTCATAGTTGGATTTTTTGGTTCTCTTTCTGTGTGAACATTTCTTGGCTACCAACAAAAGCTGGAGAAATTTGTCCCATGTGGATTTTTGGTAGAGTCAAAAAGTCCTGGAACCCAAAACCAGTGGAAAGAGAATCCATGTTCAGTCCAATCAGAATTCAGAAAGAGGGGGTTTCTTTGTTGAGAGTGGTAGAATTACAGTCATTTTGCGAGAAGCCCCCTCTCCTGGTTTGAGACGGGTTCAAGGAATCTGCCATTCCATATTAAGGTACGCTGCTTTTCTTATGGAAGACCTTAGGGCACTATGTTTGGAAAAAAGCGCTGACTTTGTCTCTTAGTTGTTGCATCTTCTCCCTTTTGACTGGAAAAGAGAGCCATTCCTTTAGCTAATAGTCATCCTCACCCCATAAAAAAAGCTGATAATAACAATAAACTCCAGCTAGGTGGATTCTACCACCTGTGTGGTGGAGGGTTCAACATGCAATTCCCTCTTGGCTGTTGGGTAGCTGCTCAGAATTTCAAACTCTGTATCTGTGGTTCCAGTATAAATGCTATTCTCAAGTCAGACAAGACACTGATTTGTTTACTACATGTTTTTCATTTTATAGGATCTCCCATTCATCAAAAATGTTGTTCCTTCTTTTTCAAAACCAATCCATATTTTATATATGAGATAATGGAAGAATTGACAAGTTGTATTAATTATTCTGAATGGAGGATTGGAGTTTTTCTGCCAAATTCTTGTTCAAATCCGGAAACAAATCTATTTATATTGTTGTATTGTTTCTAATGGCAGGGGCAACATTGCACCATGCTTGTGACTGGAAACCTTTCCAAGTTCTGAGTTCTGACAGTCATGGGATTGCAGTTTATAATAACTTATCGCAAATTATTGCTTTTGGAAACTTGGTTCATTTCTCTTGTTTTTGAATACAAGATTTTGACAAACTTCCAAAACCAGCAAAGCTTATCCTAACCCAATATGAATTGTTTACAGACTGAATAATGCAATGTTAACATTATGATTTCCAAGGTGGTCCTTTGAATGTAAGGAATTACTTTTAATCTCTCTTCTATCTGCCATCCAGCTAACTTCATCTGCTAATCCAGAAAAGTATCATAAATACATGACTTGTTGATGGTTACAGATTTATTTGCATGAAGCGTCGGACAGAACCATAAAAATCAATCTCTTTTTATATTTTATGCATAGTGGAAAACTTTTCCTTTTCTTCCATTGTGAAGCACTGCCTTATTATATTAGTTCATCCTTCTTAAGTTTCATACACAACATCTCTTTAAGTTCCTTGACATAATTTTTAACATTCTTTATTAAACATTAGATACATCTCTGCTTTTAGGATGAGATCTCTTCAACTTCCCTAAAATTGTTCCCACTAACAATTCTTTTCCCAAAAGAGTCCGCTAGTTTCTAACGTTGGAATTCAAGTTTCACATTCCTCCATTTGAATTCTGAGTTTCATTATATTTAGTTATTTAACTTGCATGTGAAATTTCAAATGTGTCCTAGAAAATTGATGGAATTTAGAATTTATATTGGAGAAAGGATCCAGATGGAAACTTGAATTCAAAAGCTAAAACTAGAGAGGACATTTTTGGGGAAGGATTTGCTGCAAGGAACTATATTATGTGGTTAGAAGAGAGGTGCTTATATTCTACGTCATGCAATCATCTTGTACTGTGTCATCACAACCATCCAACTTTTTTTCTAACTTTTTAGGTCAGCTTTATAATCATTATTTGTCAAGTATTCCTATTTATGGCCACCACTGATATTATTTCAAGCTTCTTCATATCCTTCCTGAGCACATCAAGTTTTATTTAAATTTGTATCTGTTTCATAGTTTTTGACATTTTTTACGATTGGCTGTTAATCGATATCACTCCACTTTTCTCATCTGGGCTTGGGACCAGCCACGTGGTGTTTCTTGTATTGCATTATGAGTAAATCAAATATGACTCTAGCACAAGGTTCGCCGAACCGATACCAGAACTTGTATCGATCGACAGACGGTTCGGTATGGTATCTGTTCGGTACCATACCGACATGCGGTAAGCCGAGGTGTGCCATTTTTTAAACTTTTTAGGTTTTATTTATTTGTAATCAATTTTTTCAAATTTTTCAGTGATTTTAAGTATAATTTGTTGTTTCTTAATGTTTTTTGATGTTTCTATGATTCAAATATAACCTAAATGATGCATCATGTTGTTTTAAAGCGATACAAAACATAAAATGATTAAAAAGATGTTGCATGCTACAAGAATTAATGTTGAATATCTAAATATCAATTAGTAAAATACAAAATATAAAATGTTATAATCAATTATATATATTTAAAATACAACATACATACCGATATCTAAAATTTCGTCGAGTGGCGATACTTCTCGTAGATATCCAGATCATTAGCATAATCAGGAGGCACATCAGCCCATCCCTTTTAACAAGCGTCATTGTATGCTCATCCCATAAGAAACTCTCTTTTAGGTTATAACCACTCTTGGATCTCTCGCTGAAGCTTTGGCTCTAGGAGGTGTTTTCTTGCTGATAATACAGCTGTGGAGGATCCTATCCGAATATGGTGGCAGCAAAATCTGACTCGTAAGATACTTCGGACTGTGTAGGATAGTAGCCATTGGAAGATGCCTCAGACATCATATCCATATCTGTATTTATATAGGTCATATACTGCATGTGGTTGCGGGTAATAGAATTCAATATACGACTCAGAATCTGATACGTCTATGGATCCTACTCCACGTGCGAGGTTATCTGCAACTGCATCGTGTCTTCTTGATTGACCTCGAAAAACCTTTTCTATATGCAATTGTATTCTTGCGGGTTCTATCAGATTGTGCACTGTAGTCTATATCCTATATAGCATGCGTAAATTGGAACTCACCGGTAAATCAAAGACCACCTTGAGGTGGTCTCATAAATGGCGGTCTCGTGTCTTCTACTCTTTCCCGGGCCAGTAGATCCATGACCACTAGAAATGTCGTCGTTGTTGTTCATAGTCTCTGAATTTGAGTAAACTGACTCCACAATCTCCATCAGGGTTGCAACTATTGTTTCTTTTTCTTTTTTGCTGAGCTGAGCAGCTGCTTGCTTACCCTTCATACCCTTTCCTGCCTGGCTACGCTTGGAGGATGGATGTCTCTTTCTAACTGAGTCGATCGGGTAGCGTAGTGGCATCATCTAAGCAACTCTCGACTATTTTTGCAAGTTTATCAATTATTTAAAAATAATAAAATTTTGTTATAATTTAAAAAATATTTTTTACTTCAAAAAATACATCTGACTTATCTAATATATAGTACTAAATTTTTATTTTATTTTATTTATTTATATATTTTAAATAATTTTTAAATTTAAAAATATGTTTAAATATCATAAATTTAGAAAAATATATTTTTTATTTTAGAAAATACTTTTGAAATATGTAATACATATTACTAATTTTTCATAATTTTTTGTATTAATTATATATTTTTAATTATTTTTAAAATTTTTTTAAAAAAATTAATTATA
Organism: Phoenix roebelenii; assembly: GCA_025769935.1. Taxonomy (NCBI): domain Eukaryota; kingdom Viridiplantae; phylum Streptophyta; class Magnoliopsida; order Arecales; family Arecaceae; genus Phoenix; species Phoenix roebelenii. Next base: position 18,418,865 of record JAOXJJ010000069.1, on the reverse strand, counting down.
AATATTTTAAAAAATTTATTTGAGCTCAGATCCATGTAGAATTTTACCATGGATGCTACATATATTTTTCTAGGCCCTACATATGCTTCTGATTTTATAGTTATTTTTAATTTTATTTTTTAATCCAAAAATATATTTTAATTTTAAAAATTATATATAATTAAAATTAAAAAAAAATGGAATTGTGTAGATCATCTATAGATCTACAACATCTCATAAAATCATTCCAAAATCAAAATTTTGGCATGATCTCTCATTTTGCAAATTTCGAGTTATTTTTTTGGCTTTGAAAAAAAAGAAAAAAATGAGGTACGAGAGTGGAAGCATACCTTATTTTGGGTTGGCTCCTTGAATCGTCTTGAATCATCATGTTTTTGGCGCGGGGGTGGGGAGGGGTGGGCGGGGGTGGTTGAAGGAGCATATTGAGTTTCTCGGGGCCTTCCAACATCCCATCGTTTAAAAAGAAAAGGAGAGGGGGAAAATTGATTTAGAACCGGTCCAAACCGATGTGAACCGGCTGGGTTGGACCGATTTCGTGCGGTTAGGGACTGATTCTGAATCCCATGGGTGAACCGACCCGGTCCCCCATCGGGTTGGCTCGGTACTAGCTAAACCAGGTTGAACATACGTTATCAATTCTAACCATTGCATCGACATCACCATTTTTCATCCTTGACAATTTCTTGTATGGAATACATTGATGGACCCTCTTGTGGAAAAGAATCTTCAAATGTCAGTTGGGTAGGTATATTAGAAGATAGAATTGATCCTTAGCCATGATGCATCATCAAGAACCTTACTTTGTGAAATCCTTTGTCTTCCTTCTTTAAAATTATGTGGAATCTTAATTGTGTTCTTTGCATCATTGATCTTATACAAAAGAAGCTTAAAAAGGAAATAAATATAAAGAACCTTACTTTGTGAAATCCTTTGTCTTCCTTCTTTAAAATTATGTGGAATCTTAATTGTGTTCTTTGCATCATTGATCTTGTATAAAAGAAGCTTAAAAAGGAAATATAAATAGGGGAACATAAAAGCATGATCCACCAAACCGGTTGCTGGTATGGTACCAATATATACTGTACTAACACACGATATATGTTATAGCATACTAGTTTGTTACCAAGACAGATTGTTTCTTTTTTCTTTTTGTTTTTTTATATATTTTGGTGATTATATGAATGTTTGTTATTGATTTCAATGCTATTTTGATCTCATTTTAAGTTGTATTTGTCTTTATAGATCCTATTGTCGATTAATGAAGGCCATTATAAAATAACTAACATATATAATGCATATTTTTTATCTTAAAACTACGTCCATCAAAATGATCTGGACTACAGAATATGTAATTATATTTAGTTTCTCATGGAGTGTCTATGCTGCTTGTAGACATCGAGATCCTAATTGGAGTCAGAATGTAGGATCTGACTCCAATCCAGATACTATGCTCACCCTCATGTGCTCCATATACTTTTTTTAGCCCATGGATATGCATTACTCACTACTTATTTTTGAATTTGGCTTAGGTTGAGGTAGCTATAATCATGCCCAAATTTAAGTAAATTGCTATCAAATTGAGATACCAAGTGCATCTATATTCATAAACATGCTATCAATTTTTTTTGAACATAAATTTATTTACTACTATTTTTTAATTTGAATATATTTTTAATCTAAAAATTATTGATTAATGAAAAATTATGATTTCTTCTTCAATACATAGACCATTCTTAGATCTATAGCATATAATGAAATCATGCCAAAAGATAAAATTTTGGCATGATTTCAGCTCAATTACCCCATTTTTTGCCTTATTTAGGCATGAAAAAGAAAGAGGGGAATGGGAAGAGAGGAGTGTTAAGGTTATTATATCTGTTGCGGCAATAAACGAGCAATGTGATATGGTGCGACCCGATTTGTCCAGCTTATCATTCATGTGGCGACCCATATGCCTTCAAAAATTCTTTGAGGCATTTTGGTTGGGCCCTCGGAGCCAACTTGAAAGCTAGGACAAGCAGACCAAAAGTAGCCGACCTGTAGAGCCGAAGTCTTATAGCTCAGCTTGACGACCTTGGCAACCAACCTGAACTGAGCAAAACTACTCACGGTAGAGGCAATCTGGTCCTTTCACTTAGATGTGCACGTGGCTTCAGCAATTCCATCATATGTTAAGCTGTTGCGGCTCATTCTTGGGTTGTTACACCACATTTGTAGTTTATTATAGCATGATCCTGAGTTTGTTAGGATACGATTCATTGAAGATACAAGATTCTAGCTATAAAAAGGTCCAAAAGGTCCTCTAAAGAAGGTGAATGCTCCACTACTCTCTAGTATCGGCATTATTATCCTTTTTCTTCTTCGTCTTTGTTTCTCATCAAGAAACCCTCTCTAACTTAAGCATTAGAGGGCCCGATTGGAGCCAACCTAGCTAGCTCTCTGACCCTCGTCTGTTGCCTTGTAGTTCTGCGAAAGCAGTTCACATCGGTATCTTGGGATCGGCAGCAATAGATTGGTGCTGCCTGTGACAAAGCGAAGGAAGAAAAGCCTTTAGACTTAGGAGGAGCAACAACCGAGCGTTCATGCGTCCTACTCTAGATTGCTCCCCATATAGCCCCTCGAGATCTATCTTTTCAGTCGATCGTGAGAGTTGTCAATGCCAGACGATTCAACCTGCTTGCTAGCAGGTACATGCTCTGATAATGGCGATGCAAAATGTGTAGCAGTGGGCCGACAATCCACTTGCTAGTTAGTCAAACTGCCAAGATGCCCCAGTGCAGGGTAGCAGCTGCCATCGCCCTGAACTCTCTAGGTAGGGTTAGGGGCATGATTACCCTTCTTCTAGTATGAGTTCCAATTCTGACAACTTCCCCCACGTTGCAAGAGGTCTCTAGGCGGGAAGCCGACCTTCGTCATGAGATCAAGGAGTTGTGTAGCTAGATCTAGGCCCTACGAGGATAGAAGGTTGTAGCAAGAGGCGATCTGGAGACGATGTGTGTGCCTTCACCAAGGAGATCTTGGAGGAGCCCTTGCCGAGAAGATTTACAATGTTGCAGTTTGAGCACTATGATAGTACCACCGATCAGGTGGACCATTTAGAAAGCTTTAGGTCTCTCATGCCACTTTGAGGAGCCAATGATGCAGTGATGTGTCGTACTTTCCTTGCTACTCTCGGAATGGCTACCTGACTATGGTTTTCGAGCCTTTGGCCGGGCTCAGTACGTTCCTTCGACTAGCTCAGCTCAATCATTGGTTCGTCGGCCACTTCCTCAGCAACAAAAAGCAGAGGAAGACATCCACCGACCTGCTTGCCATTAAACAAATGAAGGATGAGTCCCTCCGAAGCTACATCAACCTGTTCGACGCCAAGACTCTTGAGGTGCGTGAGTTGGATTAGTCCATTGCGATGGCCGCAACGATGATTGGGTTGAAAACTGTGTGGTTTAGCTTCTTGCTGGATCAAATGCCTTCGAAGGATTTAGCTGAACTCCTTTCCTAAGAGGATAAGTACATCCGCATTGAGGAAGCCACAGTGGCTCAGAGGGAGGCATTGGAAGGAAGGAATAGCAGGAGATGTTGGACTATAAGAAGGACGAGCCGAGGAGGAATCTTGGCCAAGAAGAGAGATCGCTATGCAACCCCAGAACCCACCTTGGAAGTTCGAGAGGTATACTCGAGGGCTCAGGTATTGATGGAGATCCAGAATTGAGAACATCTCAATTGGCCTCGGAGGATGAAAACCTCAGCTCACAAAAGGCCCAAACAAATTTTGTTGGCTCCGTAAAGATCACGGGCATGACACCAAGTGCTTGCAGCTGAGGGATGAGATCGAGGTCTTCATTCGGTGAGGATGCCTCTGCCGCTACATTGGCAACCGGGGGGAGAATGTTGGGTAGGATGGGCGAACCTAGGATGAGTAGGACAATAGCAAGCCACTCATCGGGGTGATTGCTTCCATTCATGGAGGGGCTGCAATAAGATTAAGCCTATGATAGAAAGGCCCAATCAGCAGGACCAGATATTGGAAAGATCAAGGCCGTCAGACGAGGAGACTGCCAGGCAGCCAAGCTCTGATATTCACAGGGATGGCCAAAGTAATGTTAAATCGAACTTTGTGCCTTGTATTACTAATGAACAATGAAAATGTGTTTTAGCCCTTCCTCGAAGCAACATTTTGAGAGTCTCAGCACGACTGAGTTGAGGAGATACCTCAAAAGTGTCTTGGACCTCCGGAAAGAAAGTCTCAACATGATTAAGCCGAGAAGACACCCCAGAAGTGTCTTGGACCAACCAAAAAAAAAGTCTCTGTATGTCCGAGCCGAGGAAACACCCTAGAAGTGCCTAGACCCTCTGGAAAGAAAAAGTCCCGATATGACTGAGCCAAGGAGACACCCTAGAAGTGCTTGGACCTTAGGAAAGAAAAATACTCAACATGACTGAGTTGAGGAGACACTCTAGAGGTAAATGCAACGTCCGAAAAAAAGGTCCTGATCAAAGTCTGTTGTACCGGTACCGGTACCGGTACTGGTCGGCGTATCGGTGGCGGCCCGGACCAGTACGAATCGGTTCCGTACCGGTCCGTACCGATCACGTACTGGTCCGAACCGGTTCTGTATCGATTCTCCAACAATAAACCACCGGTACCGGATTCCACGTTGATCCGGTACTGGTCCCAGGCCGGACCGGTACGTACCGGCCGGTACGGACCGGTACGGCAGACCCGGTACGTACCGGCCGGTACGGACCGGTACGACAGACCATGGTCCTGACACAAACCAAGCTCGGACGGGAGGAGGCACACTTAATCCGATCACTCGAGTGTTAGTTGACCAGAAAAACCTAACCGACTAAAAGTTATGGTACAAGATAGGCTTGGAAGGAAGCCATGATCCCATAGAGATAAATCGAACAAAAATCTTAACGCCCGAGCAGGCTCGAAGTACTCAATATCATCATATAGAGAATAGCAAACTGTAGGCCCTTGAGCCTTTGATTAGTTGGATTCTTCTAGATCGCTGATGCTTGGATGATTGGGCCAAGCGCGCTTCCTCCTATCCGCGCCTCTACTCTACCAGGCATGGTTGATGGAACCGTTTCGAACCATTTGGTTCGGGGCATACTGAGCCATACCGACGATGGATCAAGATGGTTCCAGCAACCAAAATGAGAAATTAGCGACGGAGGGGGAGAAGGAAAGAGAGAAAGAGAGAGAGAGCGGGGAAGGAAGAGAGAGGGAGGGTGGTCATCGCAACTTCACATAAAATTTTTGAAAAAAAAAGGGGTCCCTCTGGGATCCCTGTTTCAAATGAAATAGGGGCACCAGAGGCGGAGCCCCTTCTCCGCCCCTTCAAGTAGCTTCTCAGCCCTCCGTCGGTCATCCGCCATCTCTCCCTCTCTTTCTTCTCTCTTTTCCTCTCTTCCATTCTCTTTCTCCCTCGCCCTTAATTTTGTGTCGTTATGAGCCTGGCACGAAACGACACAGGGGCATAACCCATGCTGTTGGACAACCAGTCTGAGTCCCGGTTTCGGCATAGCAATCCTCGATACTAGGACTTTTAGTCGGCTGGGTTCCTTTGGTTAGCTAACACTTGGGTGATCAAGCCAAGCATGCCTCCTCCCATCCAATCCCAATTTGTGCCAAGACTTTAGTCGATTGGATTCTTCTGGTTAGCTAACACTCGGATGATCGGGCTGAGTGCGCCCCCTCCCATCCAAGCCAGATTTGTGCCATGACCTTTTTCCTGAAGGTCACATTCACTTCTAGGGTGTCTCCTCGGCTTAGTTGTGTTAAGACTCTACCAAGAGATCTCAAGCACTTCTAGAGTGTTTTCTCGACTCAGTTGTGCTGAGATTTTTTTCGTCCTAGAGGTTCCATGACTTCTGAGGTGTCTCCTCAGCTCAGTCGTGTGAAGATTTTTTCTTCCTGAAGGTTCTAGGCACTTCAGAGGTGTCTTCTCGACTCGTCCTTCTCACAACTCTAGCATCTCCTACCATTTCTTCCAATGCCTCCCTCCAAGCCACTGTGGTTTCCTCGGCATGGGGTAGTTTTTTCCTTCCTTTGGTTCTTTGTGTTAAGTTCACCAAAATATACTTGTATTAAATAATTTATCATTATGTTTTCTTTAATATAGTTGGATTGGATTATTGTGTTTGTTGGATGGTCATATTATTATTTTTGAATTATTGAGTTTGTTGGATGGTCATATTATTATTTTTGAATTATTAAGTTTGTTGGATTGTTGTGTTATTATTTTTGGATATATTTATTAGATGAGTTGGTATGAATTATATTATAAAAATTATGGATGGCATCTTTAATTTGGTTATTTATATATGTAAATTTTGATATGAATAGAAAAAGTTAAAACGGTTTTCGGTTTTCAGTTTTGATTTTGGTTTTGTGATTTTCTTCGATGGCAGCTATGGTTTTTTATTTCAAAAGCCTTTAGATTTCAATTTCGGTTTTAAGGAGTGGTGGTAGATTTCGGGTTTGACTTCAGTTTTTTCACTAACCACACCAAATCCGCCCTATTGGCATCCCTAGTTTAGGGCTATGGCGGTTACTACCCTATGTCGGGGTGTCTCGGTGGTTCTATTGACTGGTAGTGGGATTGTCGGTCCACCCTGCAGCTTCTGCACCATCGTTGTTAGGGCCTGCACTTGCTAGGCGAGTAGGTAAATTGTTCGAGATCAACAGCTCCTGTGACCGGCTGAGAAGACTGAGATCTAGGGGGTTTGCAGGGAGCCATCTGGAGTGGGTCGGATGGATGCTCGATGGTTGCTTCTTCTGAGTCTCATAACTTTTCTTCCTTTGCTTCCCACAGACAGCGTCAATATGCTGTTGCCGATCTCAGAACATCAATGCAGACCGTCTCCATGGATTTGCAAGGCAATAGGCAAGGGTCAGAGTGCTCATCAGATTGGCTTCCGTCAGGCGCTCCGATACTTGAGTCAAAGAGGGGTTCTTGGTGGGAAGCAAGGAAGAAGAAAAAGGATAATAGTATCGGTTGCTACCCTATGTCGGGGTGTCTCGGTGGTTCTATTGACTAGTAGTGGGATTGTCGGTCCACCCTGCAGGTTCTGCACCATCGTTGTTAGGGCCTGCACTTGCTAGGCGAGTAGGTAAATTGTTCGAGATCAACAGCTCCTGTGACCGGCTGAGAAGACTGAGATCTAGGGGGACTATGCAGGGAGCCATCTGGAGTGGGTCGGATGGATGCTCGATGGTTGCTCCTTCTGAGTCTCATGGCTTTTCTTCCTTTGCTTCCCACAGACAGCGTCAATATATTGTTGCCGATCTCGGAACATCAATGCAGACCGTCTCCATGGATTTGCAAGGCAATAGGCAAGGGTCAGAGTGCTCATCAGATTGGCTCTCGTCAGGCGCTCCGTTACTTGAGTCAAAGAGGGGTTCTTGGTGGGAAGCAAGGAAGAAGAAAAAGGATAATAGTATCGGTGCTAGAGAGTAGTGGAGCATTCATCTTCTATGGAGAACCTTTTAGGCTTTTTTTAACTAGGATCCTGTATCTTCAACGAATCATATCCCGACAAACTTAGAGTCGTACTGTAACAAATTGCTGATGTGGTGTAACAATCTAGAAACGTGCTGTAACCGCTTAACACTTGATGGAATTGCTGAAGCCACGTGCGCACCAAGGTGAAATGACTAGGTTGTCTCTGTCATGAAGTAGTTCTGCTCGGATTAGGTTGGTCGCTGAGGTTGCCGAGCTGAGTTGATAGACTTTGGCTCTACAGGTCGGTTGCTTCTGGTCTGCTCGTCCCAACTTCCAATTCGGCTCGGCGGGTCCAATTAGAATGCCTCGAAGAATCTCTGGGGCATCTAGGTCGCCACATGAATGATAAGTTGGACAAATCGGATCGTGCCACATCCTATTTGTCATTTATTGCCACAATAGCGGCAATACAAATGGTCCTGATTCACAGATCTGGTTCAGAACTTGTTAATCTCCCATAATTTAGAGCAGCCTTGAGCAGGATCTTTTTCCCCCTCTCCATTTTTTTGGGGGGGTCGGGTTGGTAGTGGTAGCTTGGGTAGGCGGACGGGGGAGCTTACGTATGAAAAAGAAAATTCAGACTTAAGATGCCATTGTAGGGACAGCACAATGGGCTTGTATGATGGTAATTTGAATCTGGAAGAAAGGCACCATGCAAGGAGAAGATAAAAAATTATGTATTCTGGAATGTAGCAGGTGATGCCAAAGAATCACTTTGGACAATTCTTATTTGCTCTGTTCTAACTGTGTCATGTTTTGGACATTCTAGACACCAAGCAACACATTTTGGATATCAAAAAGGTTTAATTCAGTGTGACCTTGCCAAGGTGAAAATAGGTCAAGAACAGCGACCAACATATTGACACGAATTGTGGGCCTTCTAAGTTTAAAGAAAATTGTAGCCCTAAATATATTGTACATGTGACTGCTAGACCAATAACTAACATAATTCAAACAACCTTTTGCCATATAATGCTACATGAGGCTTATCAGGTTCCCTTTTTCTTCGTGCACACGTGTGTGTGTCTGTATGTGTGGGTTGTATTCAATCCCATCATTTTCCACTCTTGGTGGTGTTCCAGGCTTGGGCAAGTCCTTGCTGCATCAGATGTCATAGTTCTGTCCTTTGCCACCAGAAATTTGTCAGAGTGCATTAGTTTTTGATCTATTGGTTTCTCGTGAATTCTGCTGCTTTATACATGTTTGCTACCTCCTCATCATGTTTGGTTTTCAGTTACATCTTTAGGTTGTTTGCTTCCAATATGCAACAACAAGGACATATATCAACGAAACTAAATTGTGAAATCTGTGTTACAACTGGAATTTTTGTTTCTGCAAGTCATTTTGAGTGAGTAATGTTGATTGACAAGATTGTGTTGTAAACCAGATAGGAGTTATAAAGGCCGTTAAAAATTCTGTGGCTGGTCCTGGAGAAGTTGCTGCATTATGGGTTACGCATCGCCTGGAGGAACTCAAATATGCAGATGGAGCTAGTTATATGGAAGATGGACGGATTGTTATGCAGGGGGATATCTCAAGTGTTTCAAAGTTTCTCAAGGAGAAGCAAGCATGGTACAATTGATTCATATATTTGGAGTTCCTACTCCATGAGTCCAAAATGATAAAATTAGTGTCTTGTTTTAGCTGAAGACAGGCTACATGCTTATATATTTCAAGCAGTGAACTTATAGAAATAGAACATATATATTGTAACACCTCAACTGTAGCTTTTGGCAGTGTATGTGGCTATGTGCATATAAGTCTATTTGGAGGTAAAGTGATTTATGCAGTTTATCTCAGAAAAATATAGGAAATATTGAGGGCTAGAATTTAATTGCTTACAAGACCCTTGATATAAATTTAAAAGTGCAAGTTAAGGTATGTTATACCGTACCGAATCGGACTGTACGGAGCATACCATATCGGTTCGGTACCAGTACATGGTACAGGGGATGTACCGATATTCAGTACATCCAACCAGTTTTGTACTATACCGTACCGATATGGTAATAGAGTGGCACCGATATGGAGCCTGTACCGAGATGGTATATCTTGGTGCAAGTAGTATATTACGATTATCTAAAAGTGAGCTACCATCTTGTGTCTCTTCTAAGCTGACAATCTCATGCTTGACTTACCACTTCATGCTACTATTGACACCTCATGGTATTTTGTTTTGAGCTACTGCCTTGTCATTGTTAAACCCCATGCTTAAGACTATTAAATTAGCCACCTCATTCTTACTAATCAACCATCTAGTTGAACCTTAGCTTGACACTGGCTACTATATTATGGAGGGTGGACATCTCATAGTCAAGACTATTGTATGTATGAGATTGCAGCCTTCATTTTATCAGTTGGTTAGCATAGAAATTTTCGGCAACCTTAAGGAACTAGTGAAGAGGAGAGAGAGTAAAGAAGGAAGAAAACTGAATAGCAAGCAATCAGTTCCAATAAAAGAAGATTGGAGAGAAGTTCTAGGATAGAAAGCTACAGCTGTACTTACATTGTTGACATGCAATATCTTTGATTGATAGACTTTATTGGATTCAAAATTTTGTTGTCTGCTCCTCATTATCCATGATTTCTGGATCTTTGTTTCTAACTAAAATCATGGTAGCCTATAAACTCCAATTTCAGAACGTATACATATACATATACATATACATAATACTTGTTAGTATTGATCATAATTTTCATGATTTTTGATATTTTCTCTAATATTTTGTGTTAAATGAATTTTGAGAAATTTGGTTTCTAATACTATTTGACTTCTGAATATGTCATAGTTTAGCTATCATAATTTAGATTTATATCACTATATATCAAAGGATTTTTTCGATCTATGCCATTGGAGATGTTTGTTAGTAGTTACACTATCCAAAAGTGAGAGATTTTCTATTGTAGCATGGGCCTTTTTTGGGGCTAACCATGAGCTGGTACTGGTTGTTGTGATTAGATTGTGATTGACCCTTTCTCTTGCAAGGACATTAGGGCTTAAATCGGAGAGAAGGGGGTGGGATTGGATGAGGATCTATACGAGCATATGTTTAGTCCCAAATTGACTATGCACTGAAAAGGTTTTTAGTACTTTAGTACTTAAATAGGTTGTATGATCCCAATCAATAACTTCTGACCGGACCTTTCAGGCAAGGAACTAGTTTATTACATATATTACGTTGGAGAGTGCTTATGAGTTCATCTCGAAAATAGTGGTCTTCCCATCATTGTTCTCGAAGGGGGTGGGGGGAGTAGAGCGATCGATAGGCCTGGCTGGGCCTAGGCCTATAGAAAGCCCAGATCATAGAGGTTAGGGCCAAGCCCAACCCAGCCTGAATCAAGCCCACGGGTCCAAGCCCTTGGCACCCTACTATGAGTGTTATTCCCGTCGATTTGGGTCCATGTCAGGACCTTCGTCTTTTGAGCTGAAAGCCCAGTTGAGGTCTGGCCCGAGCTAAATTGTGCCCTCTTCATTTGGGGCCAAATCAAGCTTTGTAAAATTGCAAGCTCGAGCTTGGTTTTCTCAAATCAGGTCATCCGGTCATTTGAGCCATCCCAACTCATTGATAGCCCTAAAGTTAGGACTATTAATGGACCATACAAGGGCTAAACTTGTGGGGATCTTGGTCTCTAAACCTCGAATCCAAGTTTTGACTCAAGCCAAGCCTGAACCAATCTGGCCCATGCTTCATCTATTCAAAATAAATGATTACCTACGAGGCCAGAGACAAAGGTGTACGAGGTAAATATCAGATTATCCAACTTGTTACCAGAATTTTGCCAGCTCTACTCAAACAAAGAATAGATTTCGACTGTTTAACTTGAGCTTGATTGACATGTCAATTAGCAGCATTGCTGAAAAATGCTACTTATGAAAAATTCAAAATTTATTTAATATTTATTAAAATCAAAAATCACTAGAAAAGAATGCTACTTAACTTTTGAAAAAATTAAAATTTATTTAAGATTTTAAAATAAAATATCACTTGGTAAAAATGCTACTTACATTTTTGAAAAAATTTAAAACTTTTTAAAGTATTTTTAAAATTAAAGATGTCCTTTTGAACTGAGTATTGTCTCATGGGAAATATCCTCTTCCTAAGAAGCGGTGGTGGGTCCTCTCCCACCTTCCATCTTGGCAGGGACCCCCCTCCCGTCCAACTGCAAGTACTTATATTGTTACATATATTTTTGTTTCGTATCGGCATATAAAATAAGATGGTTCACATGTAAACTTGTTAGTCATAAAGGCAGACCTCTTTTTTTCCACCAAAAAATGTCTCAACTGCAGGGATAAATGAGGCAGTAAAGTTCAAAACCTACCTTCTCTGAATGTATATTTTTTTATCTCAAAGGTCCACTGGGGCTCTGCTTTTCTAAAATTATACTACTTAGCGCAAGTGCATTCCATGTGGAACATTAAAACATGAACTTGTGTTTGTTTTTTTTTTTTCTTTTGCAAGGAAGATTTTGTATTTTTACATATTTCTAACACAGAGTACCATAATTAGTGGTCACCAACATACTAGGAAAAAAAACAGCAAAATTCCACATCAAGATTATATGCATCCCATCCCAATAATTGATAAGTTTGCAAAAAGAGCAAAGTTCAAGTAAGATAAATGGGGAGGTCTGAATACTTCTCAACCACATAAATACCGGCAGTATAGATAGTCATGGTGGCAAAATGCAGTCCAGTTAATGTTGTAGCTGCAGAACATACTAAATGAATATGGGTATGGATACTAATATCTAATCCAATTTCAGCCCTATATCTCAATACTAATGAGATTACATGCCCAGTCTTTCACTTGTATTAAACAAAAGACACATATATGCTTGGTGTCTCTTAAGAACTGATCATATAAAGTAGCCTAAAATTTCTTTTTTAAGTCTTTGGTTTTGAAAGTTATGTTAGATCTACCCCTCCTAATGTGTTTTCTGCAAGATTTCATTCAAACATTAATAACTTGCAGCAGTAAATAATTCAGCCATTGAATACACACAACAATTTATTGGTCCTGCTATATGCCCAAACAACCCCATTAGATGGAGGCTTGATGCCAATCATGTAAGATGATATTCCCAATCTACTATTTGTTTTGAAAAAACCCAACTTATCCTTCAAACAGTATATCTGCTGTGAGTGTTAGACACTAATTAATCTTCTGCAAATCCTCACATGGTATTTTATCGCTGCTCGAGGAAAAGAAACAAATCACAAAATCTTTCAGGTATGGAGGGAATGACCATATAGCCAGCATGCATCCATTGGAAAACAAAATTTACTACTGGACATGATGATAATAGAAATTTGGGATAGATACATTAATGTGTTTGATTTTTGACCCACATGACCAATCGTGGTTGGTTACTGTATGGTTATAGTAACTGACTCTCAGAGAAGTTGTAACTCCCTTATCTTTGATGGAAAGATAAACTCAAGTGTCTCTTTCTTTGCTTATTTTTAAGAAACACAAAACCAGTCTCCCTCACGGGTGTTAAACAAGGTCAAGTGGGAGAAAAGATTTTCACTATTCAGATTATTCTAATAGATCCAGGTACGCAATTACTTACTGCAAATAAATAAATTCAAATATTTATGATTATTGAGATCATGTGGATTATGTTTATATAATGAAGATGGCATACTTTGAAAAGATTTACTCATTAGGCATATCATGTCAGAGAAATAAGCATGACACAAAAGCATGATGATAATAGAAATAAGCATGACACAAAGTTTACTGATGCTAAGAAGTCTCAAAAAAATAAAATTGTCCCATGCGCAAACTTACAACTTTGTGGCTCTGTTATAATGGGAGGCGTGTGACATGAGGGCCCAATTGAATTGGTTTCTTGTCAAATTATAGCATCCTCATGGCATGTAAAGGAAAAACACAGAAGAGAAGTGACAAAATATGAATGGAAAATTGTAAAAACAAACCATTAAAGAGAGAGTGCAATATATACATATATATGTACATCTATAGATGAATATATGTATATATGCATGTGTTTATTTATATATCTACGTATGTGTGCATGTAGATATACATATATCCAAACATTTGTACACTCACAGATAGAATGTACTCTTTCTAATAGGACAATGGCCTTAATCTTACTTTGTAAATTCAATGATGGATAATGTAAATGGAGCACTACACTATTGATTATGATCTACATCATCAAAAGCAAACAGAAACATGACGCATTTGGAGGTATCGTTTATGTATCAAGTGGACCAAAAACTAGCATATTTTAATTGTTGAATATGATGTTTGTGTAATTTATGGTTTGGAAGTATGCACATAAGTTAGGCTTTCATTATCCATGTTTCATAATGTGTAGATTATGTGACAAATGGTGTAGATTTTGAATTCATTTTTTCTTGTCATAGATTTTAGCATGCTGGCACTATAATTAGTATTGTGTCATGCCCCTAACCTAAAATCACGGGTCAAGAGACTTGGCAACCATAGTATACTCATAGGGCATTGCCCCACGGGCATGCAAAATAGTGGAATAAAATCAGAGCAACTAATTTTTCAAATTTAATAATTTAATAAGTCCAATACTAAATAGAAATTACATGAAATTTGTTCATATAGATTTGACTTCAATAATTTTCCAAATATTCAATCAAAGAAAGAAAGTTCTATATCATGCTTCCAACAATTATACTAAGAAAATAAATATTACTTCTAGTTTCTCTTGCATCCGGTTACACTCCCATATACCCTCCGTAAAAAAAAGCGACCAAATAATGAGCTCAACAACCTAATAAGTAATAAATACCTTGTATAGATTCAAGTAGTAAATTGATAAAATTTTCTTGCTAATATTAAGTATATAAGCAAAAATATTATATTTTAATAAGACAATATTTACAATCGTGATTATTCGTGTTTGCTCAAATATTAATATTAATATTCATAAGAACAATTTAAAATACCATAGTTCAACTCAATAGCTTTGAGACTATAATGACATCAATATCCTGTGGTAGGGCCACAGAATCGTATTTATACTCGACGGAGTAGACCATAATATCATACTTATATCCTGTAAGTGGGCCAAATACTATAATACTTTGCAGAGGAGGACAACATTTATACCTTGTATTAAAATACTCGAAGTACCAGTCTATAAACAACATTGGTAGGGTCTAATATAGAATTGGGTTGAGAATCTAAGATTTAAACACATCAAGCTATTCATAAATTTCACACACACACACACATATCAACAAATTCTAAACAATTATGCACATTCAATAAAATATTTATAAATAATATTTATAGTATTTATAATAATAAATTAATACTTTCATTTTACTTGTTAATTAACTTATAATTTATTTAATATCAAATATTTATTCAAATGTAAATATACAAAGCTGTAGAAAAGATAAATCATTACTTACCTAGTAAGCACATTTAGCAATCAAAACCAACTAATTCTAAAAAGTTTCTCTAGAACCTAATATGTAAAATTATGTTTTTACCAAAATATAGCCATGATAAATTTTAACATAAAACTCTAGGTCTTTAGCCCCATAGGATTTAGACAAACCTAATAATTACCTAAAAATAACATGATCCTAAGCTTGCATGAAAATTGACTAACATAAAAATTAATTATGTGTATTATTTATTCAAAATAATATATCATAAGATATACTAAATTAAATTATAATTACTTTATTATCCTCAAAATTTCTAGATTAATATTTTATAAAGATAAGTTTCTGAAGCAAATTATAAAAAAATTAAAATTTTGATTATAATATTTATATAGGTAATTTGATAATATGAATTTTAGTTATAATTTATTGTACATCTTAAATTAAACAATTTTTAGTTTGCAAAAATTAGCCATATATGAAAACATAATAATCAAAAATGAAAATTAATGTATAGATATATAGAAATATATTATAGAGATTATGTGAATACCATCCTATTTGCATGAAATTATGTGAAATTATTTCTATAATGTCCTAAATAAATAAAATTATGTGAATATCTTAACCATTTGCTTGTGCACCTTTATAAAATACTATTTTTGTGTGTATACCCATATTTTTTTTTCTTTGCATGTCTACTCATGCCATCTAACATCGTGACGACACCAACTATTTAAAACTAAAATTATTGGAAAACCCTTAATGGGTTAATGTATTAAAGGAATAATCTATAAGGGTAGGCACATAAATAGTAAACTTTCAATGGCATACATGCATATGATAAAAAAATAATGTGGAAGGATATAGATGCAAATAAAGAATTTGTGGGGTATATATGAAATAACAAATATTTATAAAGGGTATATACTCAAAAACCCTTTCTATTATAATAGATTTCCTGGTAAGTTATGGGTCTATATTGGATGAAGAAGCAAATTATTCTAGTATGCTTGTCGATCTCTGCCTAAGTTGCTCAAATTGGACCATTAATCAAATTCAAATGTTTCAAAGGACTCTACAATACTCCTTTGCCTTTTCATTAGGGCTTGTATGTTCACCTATTGCGAACTTTGAAAGAATTATTAAAATGTTCTTCAATACAAACACCTATTTATGTGCAACAATTCAACTAAATGGGTTCAACAAGAGCAACCTGCACAAGGAGAATATATAAGGACCTAAAATTTGTTAAACAAGTAGATTTTTTAACAATGACCTCTTTATTTTTAAAACTTATAAAAAGATAGAATGGAGCATTAATTTATGATCATGGGCCCTCTAAGAATTATTGAAAGTATGAATAAAGACTTGATACATTTTTGTAAAAGGAAAGCACAACATATAGAAGCTATGTATAAACACATTTAATCTTAGTGTCCAACTTCAGCTCCATTACCAATTCGCAAATCTAATTTATTTTTTAATTTAAGTAAATTCATTTCAACTAATGTCACTGATAGGACTATGACATTGAGGGTATACATATAAAAAAGTATTTTATAAGGATATACATCACATTGGCAATTTGCAGGGCTATTCACATAATTTTGTATTTTTAAGATGGTATACACATAAAACAAGATGGGTTGCACCTAATACCTATTAGGGGGATAAAAAGGTCAATTCACGATTGTAATTATTTTTTTTGCTAAGGTGGGTGGATCATACCAGACGAGTACGGATGCACCCAATAAAATCAAAATACAAAATATATTAGAGTGCCAGGGGTAACTCCCCATCTCCAGCTCACAGAGTATTACTCGAATGACTGGCTCCATAAGCAGCCCTCCAGTTCGTGGCCCCATTAGCTTCACGGAAGACATGCTTGGTCTGAATTAATTTTTTATTTAAATAAATATTTTTTTAACTAACGTCTACGGCAAAATTGTGATGTTAATGGTATATACACAAAAAGGTATTTGTTAAGGATATATGTGCAAATAGTAAGTTTTGAGGCTAGTTATGTAATTTTATTTATTTAGAAGGGTACATATGCAAAAATATTAAAATAAATAAATCAACAAAACATGAAAATTGTTTTTATATTGCATATGTTAACCACGATGCCACCACTTAATATGCAGGCATTGTCGCCATCTTTTTAGTTCTTTTGCTTGGGAAAGTTACCAAAATAAACTTGCACAATCTCTTGAAACCTTTGATAGAGATAAATATTTTGCACAATGCCTCCAAAGATTCCAGAGACTCCAACAGATATATAATTTCTATTTATGAAACTATTTTTTTTTTTTTTTGTATGTCTAGAACTGCTATATAGTAAGAAGTTCAGGATCATGTCAAGAAGGTTGTAGCTCTAGATGCTTATATTTCTTGAGTTTCTCTAGATGTAAAGCTCCCTTTTTCCGAGCCAGCATGAGCAACATTATTGGTGCTACTTATATATGTTGGTGCAGGAGCATCTGGATTTAACTAACATCTATTCAACAAATATAAATGTGAACCTTGGAAATAGAAATTACAATATTTGTATCAACTTCAGGTACATTGGAAATTAACGTGTTGATAATTATATACTCTTAATTTGTTGTTGCATAAGCATGAGAATGAGAGTACAACAGTCTCACTCATGCACAAGTAGTATAACAGTCTAATGATCTTTGTGAAGTACATTGATATTTATCCAATTGGAGGTAAAATTTGCAATTACCAAAGATAAATATGCTAGATAAAATATCATTATGATAGAATAATAAATGAATCTCAAATTGTTAGTTTTGTAGCTGGCTTAATAGTTATGCGACTCATAATTCATCGAATAAATAGTCCCAATGTTTGTCTTAGACTCCGTTTGAGGGAGCTTTTAGAGGGCCAAAAAGCACTTTTAGATGAAATAGGGGTATTTGGTAAAAATTTTGGAAAACTCTTTTAGCTTTCCCATAAAGCTAAAAACAGCTTTTTGGGAGAAGCTTCATTTTGGAGCTTTCCAGAAAAGCACTTTTAGGCTCAGTCGGCAAGCTATTTCTTGACCAAATTACCCATAATAAAATATAACAATTACACAAAATGTCCCTTTAATAATTGTTTAATCAATTTTATCACAAAACTAGAAAATTTGTTATATTATGAAAAATTAATTTACACTAATAATTATAATATTTTATATCTTTCTTATTGTATTATACTCTAAATATAATATAATATTATATTATATCATAATACATTGATATATTATGTTAAATAATTTAACATTATATTAAATTTTCATGTTGTAGTCTACAATATTATATTACTATATTATAATAATATTATATTACATTACAGTAATATTATACTATATCATTTATTTATATATTAATATATATTATATTTTATTATGCTCTGTTGTACAATACTATGCAATGTTCTTTATAGTTATTTTATTATACCAAAAGTACTTTCTCAGTTTGTTTACCATACACATATTAAAGTGGCACAACACTTTAGAAATGTAATTACCAAACAACAAAAAGCTTTTTATAAAAGCTCTATTTCATAAAACTCTAGTTTCAAAAGTTCTACTGCTAACAACTCCTTCAAATGGGATCTTAGCTGGATATCCATAAATATTTTTAAGGATTCGTTTCATGTACTACAACAATTAATATGATATTGACAAAATCAGGCAAACCAACCATAATGAAAGTTTAGTTGTCCTATATTCTACAAGTAACATGATGCGTTGCAGATGTTGTCGGCTTATATATTTCAACAAGTACTTTTTTTTTTGATATTAAGTGCCAAGTGTTTGTGTTTGACCTTGACATTCTCAGGCTTCTTGTTATCACATTGATTTTTGTTGGTAACATTCAGAACTAATTGCTTGTAAATTAATATATTTATACTCTAATAGAGACATATGTTTATGCGAGATGTATACATGAGCAATAAGTATAATGGTCCTATTGGAGCAACTAAGCAAGTTGCTCCTAGTGGTAAATGGCAGAAATACCTTTCATATATTGCACTACAGGATGGTAGAAATACCATCCATGTATTTACACCGCATAGCCTTCATTTGCCCCATGCCATCAATGCAATAGTGAAGGATAATTGCAATGATAAATGCATGAAAAATGTACAATGATGGCATAAGAAAAATAACAAAAATACCCTCATGCATGTAATGCTATCTAAGTGTAATACATAGTAGGCATTTGACCTTTATCCTATATGCTTGGGTCCAACCCTAGCCCGACTATAATTTATGGTTCAAGAATATTAGTTAGGATTCTTTGGTGTGATCAAAGCTAGAAATGGAAAGAAATTAATTTATGCAAAAGAAGATCAATCATGCTTGCTAAGAGGAATTTCAAGAAAATTAAAAAAAAAATGAAAGAGATTCAAAAAAGTTTAAAAAAGAAGGAGAATGATAGCAAACAAAGAACTATGTTAAGAATAGATGTAATATACAATAATTTTGTTTATTGAGCAAGGAGAAATTGTTTACATGAGTAGCAGTTGTATAAATTTATAAGAATTTAAAGCGATGCAAAAGAGTATTGAAGAAGGAAATAGAGAAAAGGGTGGTTCTCAATTTGTAAATGGGTGTTAGAATGTTCTACTCTTAGAAGGACTCTTTGGAGGCCCCCCTTCTTGTGAGGGACTTCTATTAGGTTCCTTGCTCTTTGTTTTAATTGGATGGATCTCGATAAGATTAGTATTTTTAATTATGCGGCAAAGTTTTGGAACTAGGGAGAGTAAAATGATAAAGGGTAAGAACATTTCAAAAGAGAGTCCTATCATCTAAAAGTTCCTTAGGCATTAATGGTTAAGGTCATGTGTGGGTGTAGGGTTAGGATTATTTGTTCTTTTGTAAGCTCTTCTCAATGGCTAGGATTAGTCTAAGTATCAACTATGATTGGTTCTATACAATTCACATGAATTGAGAATTGTAAAGGGCTAGGATTAGACATCAAGTGACTTAGGTTAATCTTGGTTTAATGAGGTAAGATGGCTTAAAGTTTAAGTGAATCACTTTTAGTGATTACAAAACTAGATGCAAAAATCAGTCACAAAACTAGATATGGAAATTTGACTTAGTATTGAGGCCCATCCAACCATCTTACTTGATGCCTTTTGAAGATAATGTTAGGATCTATAGGTTGAGAGAAATTTTGTAGGTTGTAAGTATATGTATAAGAGAGTGAGTTGACAAAGTTTAGTTTGACCATAGTTTGACTAAGGTCAAATTGATTAGCCAATAAAGCTAAATTTGACCTAATTTTAATAATTTGGCATATGGATTAGTTGTTTGGACACCCAATTTGGCAAACACTTGCCTTGGAAGTATAATAAAGATTGGAATTGTATTTAGGTAGGTTTTGACCTAAGGGTGTTCTAAGTTAGCCTAGGTTTTTGAGTCATTTATGTATTTTTAGGATTTTGCTCTACACTTGTTTTAGTAATCCATCAAGTATTATTAAGTGCAAAGAGTCAAAAGAGGATACATGGGGGTGTCTATAATACTATATGTGTTTGCATGTTTATATGGGGGTGTCTATAATACTATTTATGTTTGTATTTATGAAGCTCGCATGCACTTGGATGTATCTACTATTACACCCTAATCAAACTTTTTTTGTTTTGGGTGTTTGGACGAGTTAGACAATATGAGTGAAGAAACATCTAAGGGGATAAGAATACAAAATAGAGATGGGAAAAAGGAATCACGAAGAGGAGGGGGAGGGGGAGGGAGAATAAAAATGTAATGGACTAAATACAGTCATCGATACTTCTTATAATATAATCATAGTTACTATATTTTTATTCATATTTATTGTACCTATTTATTACTTCTGGCCATCCTAAAATATTTTTAGATGGAATAAGGATGTTTGGTAAAAAATTGAAAAGCTATTTTAGCTTTGTCAGAAAGCTAAAACAACTTTTTGGAAGCTTCTCCGAAAAAATACTTTTAGGCTATATCGGAAAGATGTTTTGAGTTATAAAAAATTTTCTTTTTAGACTAAAATATCCATGATAAAATATAATAATTATAAAAATAATAATATTAATATATAATGATAATAATTATAATATTTTATATTTTTATTATTGTATTATACGATAAATATAATATAATATTATATTATATTATAATACATTGATATATTATGTTATATAATATTAAATTATGTTATATTATTATACTATAGTATACAATATTATATTACTATATTATAATAATATTATATTATATTACAGTAATATTATACTATATTATATATTTATGTATTCATATATATTATATTATATTATATTTTGTTGTATAATACTATGCAATGTCTTTTATGATTATTTTGTCATACTTTTAGTATGATCTAAGTTTGTTTATCAAACATATATTAAAGTTCTACAGTATTTCAAAAATATAGTTATCAACCCCCAAATGGGGCTTGGTCAACAGAGATTTGGGCTACACAGATTTGGGCTATACGAGAGATAACGTTGACCATCACCTACGCACCCTCTGGGGCAACAAACGGGCTATTTGTCTGCTAAAGATGCCACTCTTGGAGTTGAAAGTTGGGCCTCTTTTACTTCCACACCACCAAGTTGACGGTTCTCCTCGTTTTCTTGGACCCTTACGTGTTCTGTCAAGATATGAAATACACTATTATCAACAAATGAATAAATAAAATTTCACATAAAAATCGTACTGGCAAAATTACTGAAGTTTAAAGGCTTAATATGCTGCTGCAGCAACAAAAAGGCAGGGCAAAGTTACCATGGCAAAGTGAATATAATATAACAATTTAAGCGTCTAATGATAGTAAAATTGTATTTAGAGAGTAGGTATGACAAGATTCATCTTTGCACACTCCTCTTGTATAACTTTGAGATAATTCACCTGTATGAAAAAACTTTGGACATGATATCCTGCTGCTCAGTTTCAAATGGCATGGATGTGCAATGACAAAACCTTTTGACACCAAAGTTTGGTATTGAATTCTGCAGGCAAACTTCCACTTGGAATTCTAGACTGCAATCTAAATATATTGCGGAATGATGGCGCAGGTTTAGAGCAGTGTTAGAATTATTGTGTCTTAAAGCTTTCCTGAGATCGAGGAGATTAGGAAAGGCTTGCACACTAATTTAATGCAAGTATACAGTCGTTGAAGCTGCTTTCATTCATTCTTTTTTTTTTTTTTTTTTTTTTTTTTGCTACTAAAACAAAAGGGAAGAAGGGGTGAAGAGAATCTCACCCGTGTAACAATCTTTACTGGGCCCACTTTCTATTGGGGAATGTTCGATACGAACCGATAAGTTTTACTCATATCCTCCTTATCCGCAGGGAAGCTCCATCAACGTAGCAGCCTCTTCCACGTATGAGTACATCACATCAGCATCACCTTAGTATCGGCAGATCAGATATAGCTGTTGAAGCTTTGAGTGGATTTATAACGTCACATGCCATGACTATTTTTTTATGCTTTCCAAGGGTTCGGTTGGAGTGCTCCTTGTGAATTTTGTTAGAAATCTGGCCTCGTTGGTGAATCCAAAAGAGAGCGCGAGTAAAACGAGACTAAGAGTCATACACTTGTGAGGAAATGTTGTACCCATCTAGACTACCAGGCATCTATCAATTAAGAAATATCCTGCTGTGACAACCGGATTATACTAGCAAATTTAAAACTAGTAGGATAACAGCACATTATACTAGCCTGAGCTTTAATTCGGACATGGAGGAGGCAAGATTCCAATAATCTGATCGGTGAAATCATCTAGAAGATGCATTTGACTGCCAAATCGTGAAGGAATTATTAACAAAAAATTCATAATACTTTCATATAAATATTAACAAAATTTAATAATATTTTAAGACTTCAATAAAAATGCTTAAATTAATAATATTATTAATAAAATAATATATCTTAGTAAAAGAATTGTATTTTTATTAATAATAATTTAAAACATTAATAATCTTTAATAATATATTAATATATTAACAAAATTATATTTATTAAAACTAATAAAAATATTATTAATAAAATAAAAATTTTACATATTAATAAAAATATATTATTTTCTAAATAAATATGTAACTGAAAATAATATTTTAGGGGTGGTAGTTTTTTTTTTTAAAAAAGGTACAATAATCATCCGAGTTTCCTCCCCTCTGTTTAAAGTTGAGGCAAGCATTCTCTAGCATTTTCTTTTATTTGAAAATACATAAAGTGCATATAAAACAATTCTAAATAAACATATTACTATAAAATAGAGGTTCTAAATAAATATTTCATTAGTACTATAAAATTGACGCAGAAATTCATAATATTATCAATAATCATAATTGATTAATATATGCTGATAAATATATATATATATCTACTAAACAAAGAATTTATTAATATAATTAAATTATTATAGAAATTAATGATATTATTAATAATTATATTTGTTGAATATATGCTGATATTAATGAAAAATACTTTTCATTAGTATTATTCTGGGCAGATCATTATATTACATTAATATTTTATTATTTTTAATATATTTTTATGTTCATAATTTTACTTAAAAAAAGAAAAGACAACCACAAACAATCTCATTATATTATATTTAAATATCCAGAGATTTAATATTTTCCTATTTCTTATTATATATCGGTTGGACATCTCATTATTTCTTCCCCAACCGGAACGTTCAAGAAAGCCAAAATAAAACCCAGCGCATACTGAGCACCAACTCCCTCCTCCCATATAAATATACCCCGAGCCCTGGGATATGTACCAGTATTACTAGAGAGAAGGAGAGGGAGACAGAGGTGTAAGAATGGCATCAGTGGGAGGAGAGGATGCAAAGCTTTTGGGGGGTTTGTGATTCGGACACAGATCGCTTTGAATCTGAAGGGAGTGGATTACGAGTTCTTGGAGGAGGTGTTTGGGGTGAAGAGTGAGCTGCTGCTCGAGTCCAACCCTGTGTACAAGAAAATTCCTGTACTCATCCATGAAGGCAAGCCCATCTGTGAGTCCATGATCATCGTTTAGTACATCGACGACGTTTGGGCTGCCAAGGGCTCCGCCATCCTACCCGCCGATCCCTACGAAGGCGCCATTCACCGCTTCTGGGCATTCTACGTTGATGACAAGGTACTCATTGTAATCTAATTGTTGCTTGGGGCATTTTAGTTGCAGTCCTATAAGCTTTGCTCTGTGCACATTTTGCTCAACCTAAAATATAGGTCTAACTTTGCGTAACAATGATTGGTTCGGAGTGCTAATGCGGTAGGGGGGGGGGGACTCTGAGAAACAAAAGGAAGGAAAGAAAAGATGTAGAAGAAAGAAGAAGGAAAAGAGAAGAAAGAAAAGAAGGAAGAAGGACAAGGAAAGAAAGAAAAGAAAGGAGAAGAAAAAAATGAAAAGGAGAAAAAAATGAACTAACGGAAAGAAGAAAAAGAGGAATAAGGGAAAGGAAAGAGAAAAAAAGGTAAGAAAATAGAAGAAAGAGGGAAAAGAAAAAAAGAAACCTATTAAAAGTAAGAAAGGAAAGAGATAGAAAGGAAAGAGAGACTAAGAGTATCTCTACAAGGATGCTTGATTTGGATGGCCACATGAGACAGAAGAAAAGAAAGGAAAGAAAGCAAAATAATAGGAAAAAAAATGAAAGAAAAGGAAAGAATGGAGAAATAAAAGAAAGAAAGGAAGCCAAACAATTGGGAAGAAAAGAAAGAAAGAAAGAAAGAAACAAACCAAAGGAGAAAAAAGTGAGAATGAAGGAAGAAAAAAAAAGGAAGAAGGGAAAGGAAGGAGAGAAAAAAGGTAAAAAGAAAGAAAGAAAAGAAAGAAAGAAAGAAATATAAAAAAGAAAGAAAGGAAAAGAAAGAAAGAAAGAAATATAAAAAAGAAAGAAAGGAAAAGAAAGAGAAAGGAAATAGATTGATTTGGATAGCCACCAAGACGAAGCAGGATAGCAAAGCAACCCATTTTATGGAGAAACTGAAATAGGGATTTAGAACTTTGGTTAATAGTAATCAAAGTAGAACTCTTTATATTTTCAAATGATTATTTCCCAAATAAAGTTGGCATCCCTTTAATTGGGTTTTTTTTAACTATGTACCCTTGCAAATACATCTTACTACATATTTATCCTTCGAAAGTCACTATTTGCAAATATGTATTAATGCCTATCCCATTAGATTTTAGGTTGATAGCATTAAAACTTGGCTGTTTTGAGTTTCATTTAGCACTACTATCCTTTTGATTAAATACCTTTGAAAAATTTTAACATTCAATTTATATTGAAAAGCAGTTTATTTTATATATTTTTATCAAGATATTAATATTAAAAGGTAATAAAGTCATTAAAGTTAAATAATAATTTATTAACACTGCTAGTAAGTAGTGGGAGGGGTGTTCAAGTCAAGACATGACAAGTTAAAGAGTATATATGCAAATAGTGATTTTTAAGGTATACATATATGTGAGAAAACCCTAAAATTTGACTAGAGTGGATAGACGCTTTATTTTGTCTTTTATCTTAACTCAGTTTAATCCCGGGTCATACTCAGCATTAAAGTAGAAATTAGTTAAAGCCACAAAAAGGTAAAATGTTTACATGTATCTAAAAGTTAAATATGTTGGAAACTAAGATTTTGGAAAAAAATATCTCCAAAATGATCTAAACAAATCCCAAAAAATGAAAATTTTAGAAACAGCTTTTAACTGAACCAAAACTGATAAGAAAAGAATGGGTAATTGGGACCATTATTCTTAATACTAGGTATGAGTTGTCTGACATTATTCTATGATTTTTAGAAGTCTCACCACTGGGAGTCTTTTTTTTTGGGGGGTGATTTTTGTCTTTGTTAAGGATGATGGTATGTTTTAGTTTTCTGTTGTTCAGATCTAAAGTTGTGAGACCAGAACGTCAGCTTAGAAAATTTAAAACTGCTGAACTATTATAAAGTCAATAAAGAAATGTCTCAGGTCATTAGTGGTTATATATTATGCAGAGTGTGTGTGTGTGAGAGAGATTGGTAAGTTTTAATTATAGATCAGTACTCATCTTACCCTCATAAACAACCTTGGGAAACAGGATTAGTTTGCCTAACAAACATCAACAAGAATCTTGAAAATAGAATTGATATCTAACTAATCGTTGTAAGGGTGGAAAACTAATCCTGGATGGTGGACTTGCTCAGACTTACTGTAGATTCCTATAAGTTTTCAATTTAAATTGCTGAATAAACATAAAAATCTGTCCCACTATTTGTCATCGTAAATTTGTCTCATTATTCTCAACATCCGAATAAACAATCGAAGAAAAATGTATTGACCTACATCCCTGTAAGATCATGATTAATAAAATTGCTCCTAATGAGGTTCACAATCTTAGTTCTGGATCTTGTACTGGTACCATGTTTGAATTGCACTTTTGTACCAATCAATATCTGGTATTGGGCGGTACATGCTGGTATTGAGAATATTGGTTTCTAGCTTTAATGACTTAAAATTATCTTTTCATAGTTGACACATATGATATAAAGACTATTGTTGATGGTGATGGCTAGTTCATTTTGTTCTTTCTTTTCCTATTCCGTTTTCATTTTTGTGCAGTGGTTCCCTTCAGTATTCGGAATCTTTAAGGCAGAAACAGAGGAGGCTAAGTCAGAAGCAGTGGAGCAGGCCTTTGCTGGGCTGAAATTTTTGGAGGAGGCTTTTGAGAAATGCAGCAAAGGAAAGGGTTTCTTTGGTGGTGACACCATTGGGTACCTGGACATTGCCATTGGGGGTTTCTTGGGGTGGCTCAAGGCAACAGAGAAAATCATTGGCATCGAGCTTCTTGACAAGGCGAAGACACCTCTCTTGGTTGGATGGGCGGAGAGATTCTGTGCCAATGATGCTATGAAGGGGGTGATGCCGGAGACTGACAAGCTGGTGGAATTTGGCAAGATGCTTCAGGCCAAGTTTAAGGCTGCTGCTCCTGCTCAATGAAGAAATGAAGCCTTCAGACAGGTTGGAATCAAGCATGATCAAGACCTGCTTAAAGAAGTTTTACTTATAGATCATGGTTTTTGGTCCATATAAAACCCAACAACCATGGGTTGTCTCTAGTTGGGTTTAGGTTTTTTAGTTTGAAACTAGCAGGACTGGTGATTATAACTGAATAAGACATGATCAGATTGGTAAACAAGTTGAATCGATCGAGTCATGATCAATTCCTGTAGTGGTTTTGGTTAAATTTAATCAATTTTCAGGCATATCTTTTTTGCCTATTGTGGTCAGACTGAACAACAAGCACCATATGACAGGACATTACTTACTGTTCCATTATGGCCGTTAAAAAAGTTTTGCAATTAAGCTGGTTATCACATATAAAGTTTTGTTTTTCATGGTTGTTGAAAGACTTATTCCATGAATGGAAAACAGTCTCCTACATATTGTGAATCCACAACGAAGCACAAAAGTATAACCAAATAAGAATAAATATCAAAGGTAAGTTATTAAATTTAAATAAGTATAGATAAAAAGATAAATTAATATGGACATAGAAAATAGAAGCTAGATAGTATAAATTTAAGCCAAAATAACTAAAGAAAAAGATGATAGAATCACAAAATGTCTCCAAACAAATAATAGCCATGATTATTATAAAATCAATTCTATTTCTCTATTAATGATATAATGATATTTAAAAGATTAATACAAATTTGATTACATTCTAATATATGAGTGGTTAAATTAAATATTTGAATTGAATTGGAATTGAGTCTGTTCCATGCTTACAGGCGAATAAGCACCTTTAGGGAGTCGATTAAGCCTCCCTAGGCTTTGGGGGTCCATTCCCTCGACTTTACTACTTACGCTTTGTTGCCTAAGGTAACAATCCAGGAGAGGGGGGGATAAATTAGATTTTCTAAATTTTAAGGCCTCAAATTAATTTTTAAGTGAATGTGGTTTGGCTTATGTGATAATATAGGTGCAGTGGAAGCAATAGTAGTAAAGCTCTAAACAATTGTGATTAAGTCACTTTTAGAATTTAAGCTAGAGCAATTGCTTAAGTAAAGAAAATAAACTAAGAAGCACACAATGCAAACACAATCAAGTATAGTGTTTCGGTGCACCCTAAAGCACCTATGTCCACTCCCCAAGCATTCCCTTGGGAATTCACTATAACCCCTCGGATTACAGTTGGATTATTTTTCCGGGCTTACAATCCAAAAATCCTTACAATTAGTTTTACGGGATCACCAATTAACCTAACTGTTGGTTTTACGGGCTCACCAACAACTTACACTGTTGGTTTTACGGGTTCACCAACAAACCTTACAATGAATGAAAAATATAAGGTTTAAAGCTCCTAAGTGAGCAAATAAAACAAATATGCACTAAGGAGAAGAAAAGAAAAATGTTATCTCTTTGAAGGCGCTTTTCTTTTCTTCGCTGAGATTGCTTCACTCTTCAATGGATTGGTTGAGCTCTTGAAGGCACCTAAATTTTGCTCAACATACTTCTTTTAGGTTTGAACTTGAAGCAATAAATTGAACACTTTTGGATTTTCCTTTTCTCTTGAATGCATACTTAGATCCTCACCAAGATACCTTCCTTTGATGAATAGTAGTTTTTAAATATTTCTCCAACCTCCAAAGATCACTTTCCTACCGTTGGAATGGAGAAAATAGTCATTTATAGCCGCGGGAACTTAAAAAACAATTCTGCGGAACAAGCCGTTGGGCTGTCACCCGTGCTGGGGTCGACCCAAGCTTTTCTAGGGTCGGCTCAAGTCACTATTCATTAATCTGGGGTTGGCTCAAGCTTTTCTAGGGTCGGCCCCTGCTATAGTGGGGTCAGCCCTCTCAGGAATTTCAGAGATATGTTTTTTTTTGAGTTCTCAAGCTAGGGTCGGTTCATGTGTTGTCGATATTTTGTTTACCTGAAGATAAACTAAACAGATCGTTGTTAGAATCGTTAAATAATGTTTTAAATTAATTATACTTTTTCTTCTTCTATTCGAAGAATAGTGGTCGTAAGAGGTCGATCCATAGGGAGGCGATTGGTGTTGCATAAAAATCAAAACGTTTACTCGGATTCAAAGCTGATTTTTGAATAATAAGAAAAAAATATTACTTCGGGGATGTGGAATGATTCTCTAGTTTACCAGAGAATGTTTTCTATTTGAAAATAACGAAAAGACAAATACTTGGAATCGAAGAGCATTTATAAATTTAATGAAATATTTAACTATTCAAAGGAAAACTTTGGCATAGATGAAAACAATGCTTAAGAAGATTGAAGCCTAGAACATAGATTGCATGAGAGAAAATTTCATATATTGCATGAAAGAAAAATTAAAAGATTGCATAAAAAGAAGAAATTAAACTAAACCTAGAACAAGGATTGCATGAAAGAGCATTGATGGATTTCATAAAAAGAAAATTGATTACAAAAATAAAAATAAAGATTGAAAACCTAATGCTTCTTTTCTTCTGCAAATAAAAATAAAAAAAAATAAAAAAATTGCATTGTCTCTCCCTTTCTCTCCCACGGTGGAACTCTCTCTTCTTTTTTCTTTTTTTTTTTTTCTTTTCTCAACAACAGAGCATCCTCTGTTCTTTCTCCTTTTCTTTTGAACCAGCCCCCCTGTTCTTTTTGGATGTGAGCCCCCCTTCAGCCGAGAGCTTCGCCTCCCTTAAATAGGTCGCCCACCCCCCTGATTGCGTGGAGAGGGGGCGTACGCACGCTCGTGTGCGGGATCGCAGGGAGGAGGATGCCGCGCTGGATGATTTTTGAAACGGTGAAAGAGGTGGACCGCGGGATCTTTGGCATGATGCTGGAGGGCAGCTTGCGGAAGGCTTGGATGCATCGCGGGATCTTTGGATCGGTATTGCTGCTGGGGACTCCTTCACGGATGGCTGGCTG
>JAOXJJ010000069.1:18363736-18385394 GCA_025769935.1 Phoenix roebelenii | reverse complement strand
ATGTATTTATCAGTTTAAGAACATTGATAAGTGCTATGGAAAGATGATTAAATTATAAATTATTAAGCACTTATCATGTCATTTCAGAAAGGATTGATCTTTGAAAAAATTATTTTAAATGATTTGGAGAAAATAAAATTATGAGTTGTTTTATTTTACAAGGTTAGAAGAAAAGAGAGAGGTAAGGAAATGAGGCAAATTTTATTTTAGAGAATTGACAATGTTAACATGTATAATTAACATTTGTGTTTGTGTATAATTAACATGTAACCCTTTTTGTTCCTTTATCTGGTCAATGTTCCACCAATTTGATTTATTGTTTTTGATTTCTTTATTTGTTTGTGTACAATTGACAATGTTAACATGTATAATTAGCTTGATGTTTTTGATTTCTTGTTTATTGTATAAATATTAGTTGCATCAGAAGAAACTAAATCAGAAATTTAACATAGAAACAGAGTATATACTGAGGAGCACAAATTATTCACACTAAGAGGCTCGTCACCTTATTTATAAACTTGCTTGTTCATTCATGACCCGTAAAACTTCTTTAAAATTTTCTTGTTCTAGTTTTTATTCTAACAATTTGATATTGTTTTGTTTTTGTTGTTATATAGGTAAGCCAACTCTGCCAAAAAATTTTGAAGAGGATACATGGGCAACTTTGAAGTCTGCTATTACAGCTATATTTTTGAAGCAGCCAGATCCATGTGACTCTGAAAAGCTTTATCAGGTGGTTTTTGCAATGTTAGCTTGTTCCGTGAGCCATGGTATCTCTCTTTTTTTTATTTATGATGTAGAGTGATCATTTTTTTCCTTTTCTCAACACAGGCTGTCAGTGATCTTTGTCTACACAAGATGGGAGGAAATCTTTATCAACGTATACAGAAGGAATGTGAAGTACATATTTCGGCAACACTATCCTCATTGGTCGGCCAGAGCCCTGACTTGGTTGTATTTTTATCATTAGTAGAAAAATGCTGGCAGGATTTTTGTGACCAGATGTTGATGATACGTGGTATAGCCTTATATCTTGATAGAACATATGTCAAGCAAACCCCAAATGTCCGGTCATTGTGGGACATGGGGTTGCAATTGTTTCGGAAGCATCTCTCTTTATGTTCTGAAGTTGAACACAAGATTGTCACTGGCCTTTTGAGGTTAATTGAGAGGGAGAGGTATGTTCAAATTTTTGAATCTTCAAATTTGTATGCTAATT
Organism: Phoenix roebelenii; assembly: GCA_025769935.1. NCBI lineage: Eukaryota > Viridiplantae > Streptophyta > Magnoliopsida > Arecales > Arecaceae > Phoenix > Phoenix roebelenii. The sequence continues at coordinate 18,384,175 of JAOXJJ010000069.1, read as the reverse complement.
GCATTCTAGGGAAGAACTCATGCATTTTGATATGCAAGGTGGAAATTTATTGTGCTTTTTGATAGTATATGGTTTCTTGAACTGAACCTATTAGGTGAAAATTAAGATTATTAGGCAGGTCCATATCTTAAAATTATCTTCTCATAGCTAGGATTGGATTAATATGGGAATGGGATTGCCAAACCAATTTGTAGGCATAACAAAAGATAGTATTCAGGGAATAATAACATCAGCAGGGAAAAAAATCAAAGTAACACAAGACGAAGGATGCATATTATAGGACCATGAAGGCTGTCCACTATATCCTTGCACCCCACTCTGCTTCCCTCCCTTCCTCTGACTCTACTTTTTCTCAACCATCTCCATTACTTGGCCACAAGTTTCTAAACCCATGTAGCAAACTACTGCTCCTTCCTTTTCCTAGGAGAGGCTGGACATCAGCTTTCATTAGCCAATTTGCGACCTCATTATTATTATTTTTAATGGCTTAATACTTTTTTAGCATGACTCCTATCTTCCTTCACTAGCTGTTTACTTTAGATAGATTGAAGGGACATTTTGCATCATCTTTATGCTTAACATTGCCTGCGTAGGTGGAGAATGAGATTTCATTTTAGGGCCTGTTTGGATGCACGGGAACATATTACCAAATGATTAAGAAACTATACAAATTGTGTAATAGTGAAGCAAGATCCCATGAAAAAAATTACTTGGGAATCTTTAGCCATTTGCTGTTTTGTTGATTGTAAAAAATAAAGGAAAACAATTAAAGCAGCTAAAATCAAAACTAGATGTCCAGAACTCTAGCCAAAGTTAGATCTTGCATGAACTGCTGCACCATACCTATTATCAGCCCAACTTAGAATTTTTTTTTCTTCTTAATTATTTAGTTACATTTTTATCGTAAAATTTCTCCAAAATTTAAAATTTAAATCAAGAAAATGAATGATTAAGCATAACACTTTCTGCTTTAGTTTAGCTAGATTAAACCAAAAGATGCATGATGTAATATATAATTTGATTTCAATATTTGTAATCAACTCACTTTTATAAATTGGCTGCTAAGATATACTAATCAAAGAATCTTCAAATTTGTTAAAAAACTCCAAATTTACTTTCAAAAAATAAAAAATTAAATATTATATTCAACACATAAATGGATTGATATTACATTTTCATCGATCACAACTCTCCCTTCTTCCCTTCGTCACCCCTTTCTATGCATTTGAACTTTCCTCATCCTCCTCCACTTCTCGCACACAAGAGAGAAAAGAAGGGTGGGAGATCTAGGCGCAACTAGAAGCAGGAAAAGAGATGCATGACTAGTAGGATGGGTTGGGAGCGGGTTACAATAATCAATAGCCATGGATAGAAAGAAAGGCCTCCTAGGAGGGGGTTCTTTGAATGGCGGCCAGATACATGGCCATCATTCTTTCTAGCAATCCTCGATAATGAGGTGGTTGAAGGAAGGGGTTCCGTTTGGAGTGTTTGGAGTGGATCAGAGGAACAGAGAGGCCCGGGGAGTTGGTGGGCTTTGTCACACAATATATGGGGAAAAATGAACAGTTGGTGGATTTTTTTTTTTCCCTATGAAATCTCCTATTTACCATGGTTGTTTATAACAATAGAGCTGGATCCAAACGGCTGTTTCAAAAATTTTTCCCTTACAGTTTAGAATTTCCATGGAGCACCTGATTCCCATGGAGCACCTGATTCCCATGAAATACGACAGAAAATATATGTATCCAAACAGGCCCTTAAGGGCTATAAGTTACAATTGACATTTAGTGATTCAGCAGATCTGATTTAATTAAATTAAGTCAGGAATATGGTATAATTATTACATCATAACAGGACAGCACGTTAAGTTCCCTTCATTCAATGTTCCTTCTCTGTATGAAATGCGATAACATTATTGGTCCTTCAAGTTAGATAAAAAATTTTATCTATTCCATAACCAGTTTTGTTCATATGCATTTACTCTTTGTGCTCCAGTCAATTTAGAAGAAACATTTCTTCATGAGAACATTTGTAACAAAAAAAATCAGCGAACTCATTACTAGCAAAAATTGCTGTACCATATCTCATTTGACATTATTTTCTGTAAATTTAATGCTGCGATCCAACCTTTGATACAGTTTCTTTAAGGTGTGTTGTGAACACCTTGCTGTACATCCTGAATCCTGATAGTGCTGTTTTGCCTAGTATTTGCTCTCAAATCAACTTTTCGTCCTTATATCTTGATGATCAAGAAATGCAATTACCATCTTATGGCCATCATGCACAATAGAGACTTTGTAAGCAAACTGAGCATTCACACCTAATCTGCAGCATGAAGATTTTAGGTGCAATGAATCAAACACTCAGTTCTTTAATGAGTGCCCAAGATATATAATCTGAGCCCTCTGCAATGCAACCTATGGAACTTATGTATCACATATTATGTTAGATGTTTCATGTCAGTAAGTAATTTAATGAACGTGTAACATGTATGAACTAAGGGAAGATCATCTTGTTATCGCCTCATGATGTATCAACTACCAGGTAACCCAGGAGGCACCTAACTGACTAACTTAAGTATGCGTTTTAAATTGTTTCATAGTTGGTTTGCTTTTGCTGTTTTTAAGTTTGTTTCCTTTTTTATATTGTTGTAAGTAAAATTTGGTATCATTATATTATACTATACTTTTTGAGTAGCTCTCGATAACACACAAACTGGAATAAGCCACAGATACTGGTAGAATATGCACGAAGGTTACTCGCGCTCATCTTGGAGACAGCTTGTCATGAAACTTTTGTCTAGTTCTTTTCTGTAGCCCTCTTGAGAGTTGTGATGTGCAATGAACACCATCTTGGAGGGATAAAGCTTATTATCCTTTTTCTGTAGCTTTTTTTCTATCCTTTACTCTTTATGATGATTTTTAGTTTGGTGACTACTTTTTGAGAGTGAGGACCAATCTTCTTCAAACCCACTGAAATTTCATTGTGAAATATAGGGGGTTGTTTTGATTAAACCTAAACTGGCAGTGTCTAAAGATGGGAAGTTACCCCATGTAATTAAGGCTTCCTGTTAAAAGTTCTGTTTTTTAAACTAAATGTATAACCTTGTGCTAGATTGTGTTGATTGTCAGTATAATTCCTTTGGTACCATCTAATGTTGTTTTTGTTTTGACCAGACTAGGTGAAGCTATTGATAGGACAGTACTCAGTCATCTTTTAAAGATGTTTACGGCTCTTGGAATTTACACAGAAAGCTTTGAAAAACCCTTTCTGGAATGCACTTCTGAGTTTTACGCTGCTGAAGGTGTGAAATATATGCAACAATCAGATGTTCCCGACTATTTGAAGCATGTGGAGGTAATTTGGTCTTTTCTCTTGTTTGTTTTCTTCTTTTGTCTTTAATATGTTAACTTCTAGGCACTGTCATTTATGATTTCATATCTTATTCAAGAAAATTCATTGGTACAAACTTGCAGTCAAGGCTACACGAGGAACATGAAAGATGCTTGCTCTACTTAGATGCAAATACAAGGAAGCCCCTTGTAGCAACTGCTGAAAAACAACTCCTGGAACGACACACATCTGCAATTCTTGACAAGGTGATGCCTGTTCTACCTTCCTTTTTTTTTAAATTTTTTAATTAAATTTGCAAAACCCTATCCATTGTTTTCACAGTCAGCTCTCCTAATATCTATAGTTTTAACATTTAGGGATTTACAATGCTCATGGAAGCGAATCGAGTCAAGGACCTTCAAAGAATGTACATGCTCTTTCAGAGGGTTAATGCTCTGGAGCTGTTAAGACAAGCTCTTAGCTCGTATATTCGGGGTACTGGGCAAGGTATTATTATGGATGAAGAGAAAGACAAAGATTTGGTTTCCTATCTTTTAGAGTTTAAAGCATCTCTTGATACAATTTGGGAAGAAAGTTTCTTCAGAAATGAAGCTTTTTCAAATACCATAAAGGATTCATTTGAGCATCTCATTAACCTTCGTCAGGTCCGTGCATGCTTCCACCGTGATTGCTTAATGACAGCTACTTTATCTGTTTTCTAATTTTTGTTTTCTTATGCTTCTTGTTGGTCATTTTCATTTTGTTGTAATATGGAAGTGAAGTTGGAATTTTTTAAGAATATTGCAAGAGATCTTGAGCAGTCTGAAGGAATTTGCTTCTAGGTTAATCTATGGTGTCAGAAAAATACAGATACATTGCTAAATATAGTCTTTTTGGAATGCTATTTGGTTCAACGGAACATTGTGGTTTCTCTCGAATACTCTTTTCATTTAGATGTCCTGGGAAATTGTCCAGGTGGCAACTTTTTCTGTGTTTGTAACTTTCAGCTCTTGTGTATTCAGTTAAAATTATGTGATGAAAACCAAGCTACAAACAGCTTTTAGCTCAGCTGGTTGGCATCCAGCTCTCCAGGGGAGAGGTCCTGGGTTCAGTTCCAGGTAGTGGTGAATAACCACCATACTGCTCAAAAGTGTGCTGAAAAATAAGCTGTGTTATAGGTTGGATTTGAGCTATTCTTTTTATACTCTCTTCTGTTCTGACAACTCTCTTCTGATGCTTAATTTCCATTTCCTGTAGATTCTGTTCTATGCTGCTTAACAAAATTCTTCTAGCCAATTACGTAGTAAACTGTTTTTATATTCTTTCGGCATAAACTAGAACTGATTTTTGTAGAGATGCCTCAGTTCCCATATCACACACCTGGCAGACAGCTCTTTTTTACTTGTATGTCAATTGTGTTGTTAGCATCATATCTAATGCCATCCTTTTCTCCTTAAATAAGATTTATCTTCCTTTTCTATAAGAGAAAATGTGAACCTTGTAGGAACTCACAATAGATTATTTGTAGTCTGTCTTATACCAAAGGCAGATGAGTCTGTTTGGTGGCAAACCTGATTGGTGATGGGTCTTCATACATTTTTGTTATTACTGCCAGACCTTTATGATTGCTGAATCAGTTTCAGGTGACTTCCGGATCAGGGATGATAAATGAAATAGGAACTGGATAAAATCGTATATCAAAACAACTTCAGTTGATAATTTATTTTGATGTTTCTGATGCTAAACCTGAACTTTGGAACTTCCTCCTGTTTCAATTCTTCTGACTACCTAATTCTTACGGCCATTCCCCTATGACAAATACCATTTACCACTAGAAAACAATGCAACATTTTTAATATTAACTTTATCTTTGCTCCATTTGCATCTATATTTTTGGTGGTAATGATCTCCAGAATCACTTAAAGTTCTTGATACCGTTTAATCATAAACTTGTGCCATACTGCCACAATTTGAGATGCAAATATATGAACCATTCACTAACTCAAAGTAATTTGCCCCTGCTCAATTTGATGTTTCATTGATATTGCTCAATCCAAATTATTAATTAATAAAAGCTTCTTTTGTTATTTTTCATATAACAGAATAGACCAGCTGAACTGATCGCAAAATTTCTTGATGAGAAGCTTCGTGCTGGAAACAAGGGTACATCCGAAGAAGAGTTGGAGGGTACACTTGATAAAGTGTTGGTTTTGTTTAGGTTTATTCAAGTAAGCTACATAGATAATTTCCTTCTATTTGGTCCTGTGATACATTATTTCTAGTCGTTGGTTCCAATTTATGCTGCAAGAATGTACCAATAGAAGGAACCTATTTTCTCTCATGACTGCAGGGAAAAGATGTCTTTGAGGCATTCTATAAAAAGGATCTTGCAAAAAGATTATTGTTGGGCAAGAGTGCATCAATTGATGCCGAAAAGTCAATGATTTCTAAGGTAATAATATGTTCTTGAAAATGTTTCTAAAAGATTGCTGAAAGATTAAACTTAGTTTTTGACATTTTCTCAATATTTCTAACATGCAATTTATCTTCTTTTTAGCTCAAAACTGAGTGTGGAAGTCAATTCACAAATAAACTTGAAGGAATGTTCAAGGTATGCAATCTCAATCCATATCTTCATAGTTTAGGGAGTTTAATCGTCTGAAGCTATGACTGCTTAGTCGCTTATTGATTGGTGTAAAACATGGCCGCATTCTCTTTGTTAAAGCTTAAAAGGGAAGATTGATATAGATTTGAAGCTTTAACGGCATCTGAGTATGATTTTTTCTGTACTTATTCATGATATCAAAAGATGGTTGTGCGTGAGGGCCTGCTTGGATGTTTATTTGGGGGAGGTCCTGAGTCGCTACACTATGCTTGTCTGTTGCAATTATGTGCACATTTTCTAGCTGGGACCATAAATCTTTATCCAGGGAGCTGTACTGTCATAATAATGTTTTTTCATTGACTTTAGAGGAAACTTATTTATCATTAGTTAACAACAAATTGAAGTTCGTTTGGATGGTGTTGCCAGCTTTCAGCCTGTGAACTACTCATGACTTGAAGTTGTATAGTGTGTCTCCTTTACATATTCTTTTGTTTTGATTTACAGATGAACTTGAGGTTTTATAACTGCTCAAAATTATGTGATTTGAATTATTGACATTACTGGATATCTGATTTGTCTCTTTTCTCGGCATTCCACCTATTGTGACTAAGAATGGTTGATACCATTCTCTGAGTGCTATTTTGCTAACAAACTTTAGGACAAGTCTTGTTCTTTCAAGGTTCAACTTTAAAGATAGATGTGCTCCTATTTTCTTTTGATGATGATAGATTTACTAATCAATGAATTGGTACTTTCTAGAACCCATTCATTTTAAGTACAGAACTTATGCTCCTTTGGATTATCTTTTTAGTTGTTTCACTCACCTTGTACATGTCTGCTACACATATTGATCTATCTATTGATTAATCTATGATGTGGTATATTTCTTTGCTATATGCCGAATTTTGTTTAACTTAGGGCTTGTTTGCGATTTTTGTTGTTTTTGTATTTTTTGCTTCTACACAGATTAGTGAATATCACTTGGAGATTGATGTTGGAGATAGCATTTGTATGAAACTTCTGCTGTCCTTGCTTCTATTTTCACTCCTTGTGGATAAATCATTGCTTCCGAAAGCTGTAAAGATTTTCCAAGCATTTTGAAGAAACAAAAGGGTTTTATCACACATGTTGTTCAGTCTAGTTTATTTTTCTTCCTGGTTTTGAAAATGAAAATAGAAAACATGAGTTATACCAAGTGGGTCCTTCATTGCTGATAGTATGGCTTCCTATTCATGTAGCCTTTATTTTCGTGATATGGGTATCTTTGAGGACATAACTAGGAGGCCGTTGTAGAGATGTTGATACTAGTGAGGTGAATGTGAAGCTTCATGCATAGGTTGGAAGGTCAAATTCTCATTGGGCCCATGCTATTGATATACACTTGCCTTTGCCAAGGCCATGGTGCGTGATATTAACCAATTAGAGAGGTCAAATTGATGCTGTAATAGGAGAGAAATGAAAAAGGAACAGTATGGTTTCCTGCAAAGAATGATATTTTGTTTGTCGTACTATAAGGGAGGGTAATCGTGTAAAGGAGATGACTGATATTGTCTGGGCTTTTCTTGGTAGCTGGCCATGGAATTAAGGTTTAAGGGTCCTGGTAAGGAATCATTTTAGGCAAAATATTGCTGGAGTGTCTTATTATCAGTGGCACAAAGGGTTGTTTTTCTCATATTAATTCGATATCTTCTTCTAAGGGTAGTCCATGAAGGTTATGGTCCTTCCATGGAAGGGATTCAGATCAAAGTGGAGAAAGTTCATGGCATTTGACAATGCGTGATATGTGGTTCTATTGCCCCACCTTGAATATTTATGCATTTTTCTTGTCACACCTTACTGTTACTTCTCATGCAATATTTTGTATGAAAAGGAGTGTTCTCCCCTTATCAAAGCACTAGGTAGGCACCCAAACTTAAGACACCCAAACCTTCCATGAGGCTAAAAATATTTAAAACATGAACTATAATGAGGCATCATGTATTTATGGATCCGTATGAGGATTGCATTTTTTGGCATTGGTGAATAACATTGAAACAGTGTAGTAATTCTTTTCATCATGGTGTCCTTGGTGGTTCTTGCTCCTTTCTTTCTTTCTAATCTGGGGTATGCACACTTTCAAGTTACTTGACCACTATGTAGCTAGGTGAGATAGAACAAAAACAGGCTGCATTCCATCAATGAAAATCGCCAAGGCCTTCCATTGATGTGATGATGGTGGTGTTGCTGGTTGTTTTACTGTAAGCATTTTTAGGTACCTAGTACCCTGATGGCCACCACCTGGGAATTGGGTGAGGTGCTTATGGTTTGAATCATCTTCTCTATATGTTTCAGAAGAATATATAGAATTCAAAGAAATTGCCTTTGAAAGCTCCTTCAAATTAACATCTACTTGTAGTGGATGTTTGAGTTTTAGGGTATATGTGACTAAAGGTAACATGTCAACGGTTTCCATTTCATTTCCATTGATTGGGAATGGTCTATTGACTAGTAGAATCAGCTTTACAAGCACTTTATATCTGAAGCTCTTTCAAGGCTATCACCTTTACTCTTGGGTTGTGAATTGTGGTTAATAGATACTTACTTACCAAGAACAACCTCTACAAGGGGGAACAAAAAGTATAAAAGTGGATGGTGTGGCGAATGACAATATTCTATAGTATTTCCTCTTTCCTTTCATTCTTTCTTTCTTTGCGGGTCATCCTTTGCTTTTATGAGTTTTGTGCTTTCTTTCGGTATGTTTTGGTTTCCCTGGTGTCTCCTATAGCCCTTTTAGTAGGCTGGAGTAAGTAACAGATGTCAAAAGTATGGAAGACATTAGTTGATGGGGCATATGCGGTGAGGCAGAAAGTTGTGAGAGAGAAGTATGGTCTAAAGACTATTGGGCTAGCCTGAAATCAGGTGATGTTGGGCTTAGGCTTTTAGGTTCGAAGGTTTGGAAAATGAAGGGGCTAGTTCTAGTCCAACGTAATAACAAATATAGCGGAAAAAACCCCAGATTAAGAATTGCTGTCCTTATTATTTGTCTTCTTTCTTTTCCCATTGTTTACTCTTCTCCTCTGAACTTGCTGGTCTTTTATTCCCCTTTTCCTCGACAACCCCTATGTCTTTTTCTTGACAACCACACACCCCCTCCTCTGCGGCGGAAAAAAAAACTACATAGTTAATATGTTTACCTACGTGCTTATTTAGGGTAGGCTGCTTAGACCATGGCCAATTTACACTCTAGGGTCTTCTTTGTTGGCATTTTCAGTCTTGTGGTTCTCTAGTCTACTTACTTAGGCAGTAGAGGCTTTTTTCTTTCCTTCTTTCATCATATTCTTCCTCCTTTCCATTGTTTCCTTTGTTGTAACTGTTATCAGAGAGTTGCTTTATTGATGGTTGGATTGCATTCTTAATTGATGAAATAGGGGTTTATGAAGCATGGAATGTGCTTACTATATATATATATATGGAGGCCTAATCGGTTGGATGACATGGATGGATTGTGGTAATGGAATTTGGGACTCATCATATGATTCCTTAAAATATTAGTTATGTCCAAGATGTTATCAAAATCCAATACTAGCTTTTCCACGCTGTTGATGCATATGAAGACAAAGAAATGCATGCGTGAAGACAAAGAAATGCCATGTTCTTCAATGTCTTCTATGCAAAGTTTCAAGTGCCAGCTTGTTTCAGTCAGGCCACTATCAAAGCTTAGCAAGGATCAGCAAGATGCCACTAAATTTGTTTCTTTGAAATATTTGTAATTAAATAAGCTATTATTATTATTATTATCATTTTTCATTTTGCCATTATGTGGCATGTGAGCAGGCATGCATAGCATGCACCCTGGAATAAGCACTTGAAATATTGGTTTAATGTTGTGATTGAGGTCATATGCTATTAACTTTTCTAATATGAAGAATGACTTCCACTATACATGGGTGGAAATTGATAGTGAGAACAAAATATTACCAACAATGATTAGGTGACAAAATGGTGGCCAAAACTTATAAGATCCAATGGATCACAACTACATGATGAATATAAGAAATAAATACTTCAACTTTAGTCAATGGTGCAAAATTGTACTATTTCATTTATGCTGTGCTACAATGAATATAGTGTTATAAAACCTGTAAAAAGGTTGGCTTTAAAGACATCTTATTTGTCAAACCCTATCAACTTGCATGGACAGAGGGGAAAATAATAAAGAAACACCAAAAAGTCACAAGGAAAGTATGCCAATTTCTAGAGTTTAGCTGTCTAGTGCACTTTTTGGACTTACTTGGAACCAACGTGCCTAAATGTGTTTAGAAATTCATACCGGCCAATATGTGGTCAAAGTTAAAAGAAAGTCTTTTTAGATGTCTTTAGATGTTTGTATCTTTTGATTAGTTAGATGAGAAAGTATTTAACATTCACGAATCATGATTGTAATAACTGTTTGCAAATTCTAAATTTCTAAATGTAAACATTTTACAAATTCCGGAAGTCCTTATGGCAAAACAGATTTAGAATGCCGTTTTTTTGTTCACCTTGATTTTAGATGAACAATTTTACTCCAAGGAAAGCTCTCCAATTTTACTCCAAGGAAAGCTCTCTAATTTTAGTTAATTAGGGATTGTTTATGTTAAAAAAATGTCCAATAACATCTTTTTTAAAGCTCCTTTAAGTATGAAACAATTTCTAGCTTCAGTATAGCAAACAAACATGTTTTATCAGGATACGGTTTTGAGGATAGTTTCTGGCCACAAAAGTAGGGACCACGTTTTTTTATTTTCTGGTAATTTTAGACAGTTAAATGGTGTGTAAATGAGTTTCGGACTTAAATATCTATTATCAACAAGTGAAATGGTGCTAACTGTTTGAGTGGGTGACTTATCTTGAAGCGACTTCCCATGAAGTGACTTATGCTCCTTTCCAAGAATGTAAATATTTTTCTTTGAAGGTTTGAATATCGTATATATACTAGGAAACATGTAATAATTTCAAATAATTCTGGTATTGGTTGTTTTTCTAATATGAGCAATTTAATTGGCCAGAGGTAATGTAATCTTCTTGTAATTGGAACTGGATAAAAGCAATAAGAATGATAATTAGGAAAATGGTATTGGTGGTTTTGCTATCCTGAAATCTGGGGTAGATGAGTTCCTTCATTTAAACTATTTTTCATATATGTAATGTATGTACATATTTGAAGATAAATTCAGAATTACACACAATTTTGCATTGGAAACATAACCAGACTACTGGGCCATTTAATCCATGATCGAGGCAAGTCTCAAGCCTCAAAGTAAAAGAAAGGAAGACTAGGGACAGAAAAGAAGACACTGTTTTTTTTTTTAATTCAAATTCCATCTCTTGGGATGGCCTCAACCTGATATATAATGGCCAAGACTTTATCATACATATATTAACCATTGATTTAACTATGCCAGTCCTAGTCTCTTAAAACTACATTCGACTAAAGAAAACAAAGTAAGGAGTATTTATATTCCTAATTGCAATCTAACGCTTTGTGCGCCATGTGGTTTAAGTCAAAATAAACATTCTTTGCGCTCCTAACATGCCTGAAACATACAGCTCATTGGGGTACAAGAAGGTATATATAATTGCAACAGTTGATAGTGTACAATGAATTCTCAAGTAAAGGTCAAAATAAAGTTCATTTGTTACATTGAAACCTGAATGTCAGCTTTAAAACCATAAGGATTTGCAACTAGAAATCAGAATTTTATTCATAAATGGGATACTGAAACCCAAATTTGGCATTCTGTGCAAATAGTTTCATATTTCATGAATAACATAGACTATTAATTCAATGATTCTTGATAGAAGTCTGGTAGAGATAAGTGTTCTACTTCAATAAGTTGAGTACAAAGATTATATGTAGAAATTAGAGAATCAATACTATAAATAAACTATGTAAGGATACATAACTGCAAAATATGTTCCAAAGGTTCACACAACTTTTCTTTTCTCTTTAGCTTTTTGCAATTCTTTAATTTATTTCTTTTGTTTATTAGCTGCTCTCTTAGTTGGCCCGGATTTCTGGAGTTGCGAACCAGAAGAAAGGGCAGTACCCTCCTGTTTATATATGGCCTCTGAGCATGCGATGTGAGGGCGGGTAGTAGTTGGTTGTCAAGCCAAGGTGTTGCTAGGTGGCTGCCTTCCCAGCATGAGGTGGCTGTGTTTTAATAAGGATAAGCATGAGATGTCATTCCAGTAACCAGCATGAGGTGGCATCAAGTAGGAGTTGTAGTTTAGTGGGTAACATTAAGGTGGGAGGTCAAGCATGAGATGGGAATCTTTAAATAAGCATGAGATGGCAACTTGCTAAATAACATGAGATGGCGTTCCTTAGAGAAAGCACAAGGTGGCTCACTTAGAAAAATCTACAGCCTAATTATTGAACTTTTCCAATTTATACATGGGGGGATTAGTGACAATTTTCTTTAGGTGCTCAATATCTTCTATGTATTTCTAAGAAAACTCTACAAATACTTTGCTTCTAGAAAGATCATATGCAAGGTTTTAAATACGGGTATCAAATCTGTGTTATTCTTCCATCAGAAAGGTATGGTATCAATATGGTATCGGTATCGATGGTGTATACTGAAATCGACAGTTTACACAAAATTGAAAAACCATCGATGGTACAGCTAGTATGCTATCTCCGATATGCACTGGTAAGGAACAGTATGCACTGATATGGTAATTTTGGTGTCTTGGCACATGTACCAATGCTGGTTCATGCTGGAACGGTATTGTACTGGTTGTACCACCCTGTTTCAACTGTTTTTGAAACCACTATCATATGCATCTGCATAGCTGTAAGGTAAAATGTGTTTAGCTCAACTATACAAGTCGTCATAAATGGATGTTGTAGAGTTAGGGCATTACATATAGTTCCATTTGATCTGTCTGGCATTCCTGGGGATTTCTTTCTGTGTCATTTGGTAGACCCTTTATCAGTTTCTATTACTATTATTGGACTTGTCAGTGTAGACAATGTCAAAAAAATCTTTTGAGTATCTGAATCATTTGATACCATGGAATATTCATTAGTTGATGGGGACTTGACCTTGCTTGCAGGTTGAAAGCTCTGTTTCTGTCTCTTGCATATTGTACAAATTAATTTTTGCTTTCTCCCCATGAATACTCGATGTATGAGAAAGAGGGCAATGGATGTCCCAAGAAATGGAGACCTTGTTGATTCAGTGGATACAGATTCTAGGATCTCTGTCAATCATAAGTTTTTTTTTCCCCTTGTAAGCTTTCAATTTGGACCAGTTTGAGACTGTGAAGGAGGTCTTGAGGTTCAAGTATATTTATGTTTTCTTAGGATAAATAGCAGAAAACACCCACAGCTGATATCCGTCACTATCCCTTTTCTCTATAAACAGTGCACGTGCGGAGACAGAAGCATCATTATAAAGCCTGAAGGCACTGGGTGGGGGAAGACGTCCCTTTAATTAATATGCTGTGACTTAATGTTTTACAGTTTCAAGTAGTTTCTCTATTATTTGGCTTGCTATGGCTGACAGCTGCAAGGAAATTGTTGACCCATTGCTTTTAATTATTTATAAATTATTTATTGATTATCTGCAATTACCAGTTTGGTTTTGTAACTATGCTGAGTGCTCACCATCTTCTTAGTTGTTTTTTATAATAGTTTCATGCTGATATTTTCTCAGGACATCGAGTTATCGAAAGAGATTAATGATTCCTTTAAGCAATCATCTCAAGCCAGGACAAAGCTTCCAACTGGTATTGAGATGAGTGTTCATGTCCTTACGACCGGGTGGGTATCATTCATTTTATATCAGTCATAAGATTTAGGTCTTTGATATGTGAGATGATGATAAAGATACAGTGTACTATTCTTATTTCTGACTTCAGTTTGTAATTTTATGCAATTTTCTTTTTTCTGGTGCTTTATAGGTATTGGCCAACATATCCTCCAATGGATGTTCGGCTTCCACATGAACTGAATGTTTATCAGGTTAGGTCACTGGCAATGTGTGCTATGCATCTCTTCTTCATGCTTTTTGCCTGGATTTTCTTGAGGAGTTATTTTATGATTCTTTTATGCTGAGCACCATTACAGGATATATTTAAGGAGTTCTATTTGAGTAAGTACAGTGGGAGGCGCTTGATGTGGCAAAATTCATTAGGTCAATGTGTTTTAAAAGCAGAATTTCCAAAAGGCAAAAAGGAATTGGCAGTGTCATTATTCCAGGTTGGTCTGTCTTTAATCTTCACTTGATTCCACTAGTCTTTAATTTGACCTGCTTCTCAACTTTTTATGGCTTCATCCATGTTCCAGACTGTTGTATTAATGCTGTTCAATGACACTCAAAAGCTCAGTTTCCAAGATATTAAAGACTCAACCGGCATTGATGATAAAGAACTGAGAAGGACTTTGCAGTCACTTGCATGTGGCAAAGTCCGAGTTCTCCAAAAGGTGCAGACCTCATTCCAGATCTGTTTCTTTCTATTGGCCCAATTGTTTTATTCAAATGCTCTGCACATTACAGATCCCTAAAGGAAGGGAAGTAGAGGATGATGATGCATTTGTATTTAATGAAGAATTCAGTGCTCCTCTCTACCGCATTAAGGTAAGCTTTTCTCTGTTGAAATCAGTACTGTGGAATTTCATGCGTGCAACTAGAGCTAACATGTCATGTTACCAGGTGAATGCAATTCAAATGAAGGAGACAGTGGAAGAGAACACCAGCACCACTGAAAGGGTATTCCAAGACCGTCAATATCAGGTTTGTTTGAACTGTCTTGACTGTAAAAAGACTTGCCCTGTTAAAATTCTTTTTGCTATATGTCAAAATGCATGAGTGAGGAATGAGCTCCTAAAAGAAATGAACATATAGTTGAGTATATGGGAGAAAAATTGCACACTAGATTTACTATAGGAAGTATTGTTAAAGATTGAGACATGTTCAACCAAATGCTATTAGTATTGCACTGCCTTCTGTTCTTAAAAATTTAGTTATGTAATTCTATTCTCTGAAAGATGCAAACTTTCCTCTGATTAAAGGTGTAGAGGAAATAAACTTTACAAATGGGAGGCTAAGGCCTGTGAAGTAAATATTTGGCTTTTGGTGATTTTGGTGAGAAAATATAAATGAGAAAATGATATTCATATATTAACCCACATGTCTTATCCCAAGATTATAGTTTGGCTTTATGAATTGCAGTATGTTTTAACAGAAGTTTTAAGAGTTTATACGTGACTCAGTCTCAACCTAGAACCAACCCTCAATGGATTGGAGCAAACTTCTTAGCAAAAGCAACTGTGGGAAAAAGAGGCCTGATTTGTGATATGGAAAACTAGTTGGAGGGCTCGTATACCAAGAAGCAACTCTCCACAGCATGTCAAGTTTTGAGTTGAGTCCTGGTTAAAATGACATGGATTACATGACATGAGACACATTACTTCAAGGAGGGAAAAATGTAGAAAAGAAGAGATAATGGATTGAATCAGTGCATAAAGAAGTGGAATGATAAATACTTTGTGGAAGCGAATTAGGTTGAGACAAAGGAGATGTTCTCATAAATTGTTAAATGAGGAGAGCATTAGGAACATGGAGGTACGCAGATTTATGAATGGTTGGAGACAAGGGAGAAGTGAATCCTTCAAAATAGCTTCTGCGATCCCAAACTATTCCACAGGGGAAGTAGATGAAGAGGAGATGCAACTTTGAGCTGTCATGTAACAATGAAACATCATCCAGACTTAGCCAGGAGAGCCAATAAACATAATATGAGCATAGCAGGTTTGAGGATATGAAGTGATGGTGGACAAATATTGGAAGATCAAGAGTTAGACTAGGTAGAAATTTGGTAAGAAGATCATTTGAAGGAGTATGTTATTGGTTGGAATCTTGGATGCCACCTGAAGGATGTCTGGTTATCTGTTATTTAGTCTGAATAGTTGGAGAAATGGGGAAGACCAAAGAGGAATTATAAGGATGTAAAATTTTTAATTTTGGATACTGTGCAGAAAAGGGTACTAGACTTTTATGGGATGGGGATTTGTGTTATAATATTTTTGTGAATACGTTCCACCAGTCATACTGACTAATTAAGTTTTACTGTTTTGAATACAGCTGCCATCACTTACTAATTGCATGACCAAGCTTTCTTGTGCAAATGACGGGTGGAAGTCTAAATATGTAGATGTGGCCTTGAGAATTTCCATTGTCCTTTGTTTTTTTTTCTGAATTCATTTCAGGTTGATGCAGCTATCGTCCGCATCATGAAGACAAGAAAAGTACTAAGCCACACGCTTCTAATAACTGAGCTCTTTCAGCAGGTAACTTTATATTCATCTGATCATTGAACCACTTTCTTTATCCACTTTTGTTGTATTGACATTTTGTCATGTGGTTCTTTCAGCTCAAATTTCCTATAAAACCAGCAGACTTGAAGAAAAGGATAGAGAGCCTCATTGATAGGGAATACCTGGAGCGGGACAAGAACAATCCTCAGATCTACAATTACCTGGCTTGATCCCCTTTGCACCCTAAAGTAAACCTCTTCTGGCAGCAAATCAGGGAGCTGCCTCCCTCCCAAGGTCATGCTTTTGTTTGAGGGGGTGGGGGGGTGCGCTGGTTTTAGCAATCTCTTGATGTCAACCATGTACAGGAAACTCTAGCCATCTTTTCCTTTTTGTTCCAAGTAACACCTCGGTAAAGTATCAAGTTCCACTTCTGTTTCTTCTTGTTGTGGAAGTAATCAATTGTAATTTTTTTCGAAAAAGTGCTTCCCATGTGTTGCAGCAATATCCGTACATCCTGTTCTTGATAAAGATGAAAACCTGGTGACGATGCTTTTATTTGCTTCCAAAGAGAACACAGAGAAACCTAGTCAGTATATTTCAACTATCAGTAGGATGTGGTTATCAGACTGAATGGAAGATCTCTTCTAGGCCTTCCCACCAAATTATTCTACTGCATCAAGTCTTGCTTGAGAGGTACATTTATTTCGTATTTTGGTGGCGGTTGTGGTGGGGTTTGGCTTGGGGGAGGTGTGGAGGGAGGCGACCACTAAAGGCTGGAATAGCTAGTGATTTCCTTTTAGAATCTAGAAAGGGCAAGTGATGATCAATCCGTGGTTGGTAAATCATACATAAGCCGGTCGAACCCGATCAGCTAATAGTAGGTTGAGCTGGAATAAATATATCTAATATTCATAATTTATTTATAATATAATAATTATATATAATTAAAAATTAAAAATTTATATATTTATGTATATAAAAATTTATTTAATATTATGTATAATAATTACATATTCATAATTTAGTTTTAACTCGAATTCAAGTCAATCGGCGTATATATGGTCTTGAATATTAGTATAATATATACTCAAATATGCAGAAATGCAATTTACTCCATAATTTTAAATAATAACTATTACAATATCATAATGGTACCGTTATGATTTTAATAAATATATAATATTTAAAATATAATTTATTATACTGCTATATTAAAATTAAAAAATAATTCAAAAATAGATTTTAAAAACCATATGGAAAGAAATCAGGAGATATTTTTGGGTGACAAAATAGATATAAATTATCCCGAAATGGAATTTCAAAATCCAAATAAAAGGAAGAAGGAAAATAAATCGCGAAAGATAAAGATGCTTCGAGTACCGGCAGCACCCGTGTGGTTCCGCGCACGACCCCGATCTCCTCCTCTTCCAATTCGAAGTCCTACCACTCGAGCGTCCACCGCGGCCATGGAATCGGAATCAGCGGCTTCGACCGGCGGCCGAGGAGAGGCGAGGGCAGCGAAGCGGGTGGTAGTGTGCGGCGGCGGAGTCATCGGCGCCTGCACCGCCTACTTCCTCGCCAAAAATGGGGCGGCGCAGGTCACTGTAGTGGAGAAATCCGCCGTCGCGTGCGCCGCCTCCGGCAAGGCCGGTGGCTTCCTCGCCCTCGACTGGTGCGACGGCGGTCCTCTCTCCGCCCTCGCCCGCGCCAGCTTTCACCTCCACCGCTCCCTCTCCCTCCTCCTCGACGGCCCCAACGCGTACGGTTACCGCCCCCTCGACACCCTCTCCGTCCCCCTCCTCCCCGCCGGATCCTCCTCGGCCACCGCAGCCGCCGGAGCATCGCCGCTTCTCCCGCCGTGGGTCGACGGAGGCACCGCCAGGCCGCCTAGGACGCTCGGGACGGTGGAGACCACGGCCCAGGTCCACCCGCAGCTCTTCACCCGGACGCTGCTCGCCGCCGCCGCGGCGGAGCACGGGGTCGAGGTGGTGATCGGGGAAGCGGAGCGCGTCGAGGTGGAAGGAGGCCGGG
This sequence comes from Phoenix roebelenii, assembly GCA_025769935.1. Taxonomy (NCBI): domain Eukaryota; kingdom Viridiplantae; phylum Streptophyta; class Magnoliopsida; order Arecales; family Arecaceae; genus Phoenix; species Phoenix roebelenii. The sequence continues at coordinate 18,365,921 of JAOXJJ010000069.1, read as the reverse complement.
CGGTGGCGGTGGTCCTCAAAGAGGGTGGTCGGGCCATCGCCGCCGACGCCGTGGTGCTGGCCCTGGGGCCCTGGTCCGATCGCTTCTCCCTGGTCTCGTCCCTCTTTAACGTCTCCGGCCGCAAAGCCCACAGCATCGTCCTCCGCCCGAAGGATCCCGCCGCCATAACCCCCCACGCCCTCTTCCTCAGCTACCAGCCGTCGCCCGGGTCCAAGCTCTTGGACCCCGAGGTCTACCCCAGACCCACAGGTGAAAAAAAAGAAAGATAGAGAGACCAAGAAGATGACTTGTTCTTGATTTTTAGTCACTTTGCTGATGATTGTGTTTGTTTTCAGGAGAAGTGTACATTTGTGGGATGTCGAAGGATTGCGAGGTACCGGACGATCCGGAGCAGATTGTCGGCGAGAGGGAGGCGATCCGAATGCTGCAAAAGGTCGCTGACTCGTTGTCCAGGCACCTCAAAGACGGAGAGGCCGAGGTGGCGGCGGAGCAGGCTTGCTTCTTGCCGTGCACCGACGATGGTCTCCCGGTCATCGGGGCGATTCCCGCGGTGGAGGGATGCTATGTTGCGACTGGACACAGCTGTTGGGGCATTCTCAACGGACCGGCGACCGGAGCTTCGCTTGCGGAGCTCATCTTGGATGGCCGTTCCACTACTGTGGATCTCAAGCCTTTCAGTCCCTCCAGGTTTCTCCGAAAGCGAGCCAATCAAAGGTAAATTCCCATGGATGTGAATGTAATAAACTGTTAATTTGAAACCAGAAGAATCGCTTGGAACTCTGCTATTGCCACTGCACGATCCCATGGATGTAATAAGTGACATAGTATGTAGTCAACTTGTCACTCTTTCTTGCTCTCCCAAGTATCCCGTGCTTAAACCAAAAACGGTAATTGATGCAAACCATGAGCAGTTTTCAAGTCAAGCTGCTGGGAGTGGACTTGCACAGAGATTAGTCCGAGATTTTCTTCTTTTCTCCATCAGATCTTCTCAGTGAGTGAGATTATCTTCTCTAGAAATTTGTGATGCGAAGGCTATCCATATCACTAGACCTACCATGACAAGGAATCTGTCCATGAACCAATTGTCAGAAAAACATGGTGATCGTTTGTTCAGATAGAATGACACCCTCCTTCTTGCTTCGAAAGGTTGTCGCAGTCTCCAATCTTTCTGCTTCCTGCTCAATGGCCTTCTTTAACATCTGCGAGTTTCCACACACAATGGCCGGCGTCGGCATCTCTTTAAACCGGTCCATATCCTCAGGTAACTTCAACAAGTTTCTCTTCCCCTGGAGATGATACCTGAAAAGATTCACCTGATTATGTGGCTCAAATGAATATGGAATGCCCCTGCTGTTGTAATAGATTTTGGTTGGCAAGAGGTAACTAATTTATTAACAATCCTCTAATCAAGAAAACAAATTAACTATAGTATAGTATTAAATAAAATCATCTATATATACTAGTTTCCCACATCATTTTTAAACATACCCACAGTTTTGTATGGCATCATAATGTGTAAGGAGAAAAATAGGCACCAAAAATACCAGCAAAATTAGATTCTTCATTTTACTAGGCACTTTGTGAAGGAAAAGAAAATTTATCTGATGACCTTAACAGGCTGCAAAAGTGAAATAGCAAAATGTACCCCCACAAAAAAAAAAACGGTGAAATAGCAAAGGTTGGTGCATCTTGCTGTCTGAAGGAGATGAATTGATGATTTTACAACTGAAAACTATTTTAGCAAAGTTGAAAGGTTCCGAAGCGGTCAGCTGCTCCCCAGACCTCAAATGTCACCCACTTCATTCAAATCTGTGATAGCAAAATGATCGCCAAAAATTAAAAAGAATATATATATATGAGAGTCCCAACATTCTCAAAACTAAAGGATCGACGGAAATTAAAAAAAAAAATTATGAATGCCAACAACATTTCTAAAAACTAAGGGTATACATGCATTTCTTAACTTTTGATAAATGGAGGGAGATATGTGCTTATCTCATACCATATATATACATACATATATATATATATACATACATACATACATACATACATATACCATATATATACATACATACATATATATATATACATATATATATATATATATACATACATACATACATACATATACATACATACATACATATACATACATACATACATATATATATACACATACATA
>JAOXJJ010000069.1:18325371-18337958 GCA_025769935.1 Phoenix roebelenii | reverse complement strand
GACGACCAGCCAGCATCATAGCCACCGAGGCTATGGTCGATCCACAGCAATGGGCTGAGCGCAACATTCCACGCACTTCTACAGCTGATATGACGTGGCTAGAGGGGAGCCAGTCACTGCATGACTGGTACGATGCTCCCGTTCAGAGAGATGATCCTCTCATGCGAGGACGAGGACGCTCTAGTACCCAGTCGACTCGATCAGGAGGGCATCAATCCCAACAAAGAAGAAAAGAAAAGGAAGGGCCCCAATGGAGAGTGTCGAGGAGGAGACTTGGACCAGCAACGATGAAGGTTCCGGTGGTGATGGATCTACTAGCCATGGAGAAAGTGGAGGACAATATGGTCTACTAATGAGACACAGCCGGAGGAAGATTTTCGATATACCGGTGAGTCTTAGTTTACGCATGCTACACAAGATACGGACCACGGTAGGCCGTCTGATATAAGCCGGTCGGATACCATTGCATATCGAAGAAGAGCTCCTCGAGGTCGTTCAATAGGCCAGGATGCAGCTGCAGATGACCTCCCATGTGGAGTCAGATCCATTGATGTATCAAGTTCCAAGTCTTCCTATTATCCGCGGCCTCAGCCAGCCTATGGATATGGTGCATCGGAATCATCTTCCGGTGGCTACTACCCTGCGCAACCCGGAGGGTCTTACGGGTCGGATTGTGGTGCCGGCATATTCGGATGGGTCCCTTATCAAGACACCTCTCAGAGCCAGAGCTTCAGCGAGAGATCCAAGAGTTCTTATGACCCGATGCACATTCCTCGAGGATTGAGCATACAAGACTACAATGCCGCTTGATTAGAGGGATGGGTTGATCAGCTTCCATATTATGTTGATGATCCAGATATTGACGAGAAGCATCGCTCGACCCGATTTTAGATATTCGAGAGTGCTTTAAATGTATGTAATTGATTGTATCTTAATTTGAAAATATTTTATGTTCTTCATCTCGTTATTTGAATCATTTGGAAGTAATAAGTTGCATCATCTAGTTTTAACCTTAAACCTAAACATAAAAACATCAAAAAAATATCCAAAAGTGAAAGAACTCCAAAAAAAAACGACAATGGGTTCGAAACCTGGCCGAATGTGCCCTATCGGTACGGTATCAGTTCGGCTCGGTTCGGCACCGGTACCGTACCGTTACCGGAGCCGACCGGTACGTCGGTACGATCGGTACCGCGAACCTTGCTCAAAACTATGATCCTGTCTTCAATTTTGAATTGGATGGGTACAGGCTCCTTGCGGGATTACATTTGGTTGAACTTCATGAGGTGACATGACCTAGTTAAAATTGTATATGTATGATATACTGTTAATGTATCTCTCACAAGACCATTTTTGTTGCTTATTTTGTTTGTACCACTTTCTTTGTCTATACATTCTTCTCATGAGCACATTTTCATCATACCAATAGAAAGATTATCATCAGGAATAGAGTTGAATTGGTGAATATCCTTCTAGGGCTAGGTTGTTCTAGATAGTTGAGTTTCTTTTGAGAATAGCTTACTCTCAAACAATTAAAAAATGTTTCAGTATTATTGGCTATATATCATTAAGATTTAAGGCATTTAGAGAATTGTAAATGAAATCTACATATTGGATATATTGTATGATCATGGAATTGGCCTTTTAATTTTTCTGATCATTATGGCTAAAATGTAAAGAGGCTGAACCATAATTTTATTTTACTCATGCACTTGTTTAGCTTCTAAATTTTCATATAGAATATCCTTTTTATCTTCTTATCATCTATTTGTTGAAGGCATAGTTTCTGCATTCCCAGTTTCTCACATCCATTAAGTTTTATTTCTTCAGTACATAATTTTCTGCTTTTTGTGGAGGTTATTTGGAAGAAATTCAATTATAGTTTCTTGTTGTTGAGAAGTCTTTCAAAATGAGGCTTAACAAAATTAATTAAATGATTGAAACTTATGAGCTCTATATAACAAAAAATTTAAGTAATTTGTCAATATCTATAATATTGTGAAAACTATTGAGTTGATGCTGGTGGGTAAGACCTTATAGAAGTGGTTAAGCTTATTGACTTAATTTCTTTTAGTTCCAGGGATGCTGTTATTTGGCACTTGTAAAAAATTGGGAAGCATGAGTATTAGATAGTAAGGGAAGACAATATATCATGATCGTAGAAATAGGAGGGTTTGTTTGCTGATGCATAATTATAACAAATTAGCTGTCGAGACTGAATAGTTTTCTTGGTGATACCTGCACATGAAGGACTGCAGCACAGTCAAGCCACATGTTGGTGTTGTTCATGTACTCACATCTGTAGGTGCTGCACGACTATCTGAGAATTTTATGACATTTTCCATATCTGCCTCTATTCTTGGTTTCTAACCTTTCTGGAAAGTTCATTTGAGGATATAGCTTTAGAAATCAGAAAAAATGTCCTACATGTTATCTTCTTTTTCTTTTTTTTTTTGTTTTGTTCTGGAGTCTGTAGTTTGGTGCATAAGAGATTTATGCCGATGCATCAATATTTCAGGGGACTTATACTCTAAGGTTTCTCCTGGAGGAGATAGTTGAAGGCTGATGAGTCATATTAAGTGGTTGAGGCAAATAAATAAGGAATAGGAGAGAGAGAGATTATGATAGTTATTCGCAATTTATTATTCTAATGAGAAAAATTGCGATATGTTTGTATTTATGCTATAAATGTTGTAGTCTTGCAGAAAACTTTCAATATTATACTGACTGTTGATTGAATTTTTCTTTCAGTCAATGTAATCAATGGAATATGTTATTGAAGATGCAAGTGGCTCCTTTTCATCTTTCTTAGTGAACTGACATTTAAATCTGGTGTATGCTATGTGTTTGTGTTGTAGGCTGGAGGAGTCAAGTCCTAGGGTATCTTGTGCTTCTGATGCAGGAAGAATGAACAAGTGTGGTTTCAGCATTGAGGGATTTTGTCCTGGACCAAACAACCCATCAAAGTCCTTCGAGAGAGGAATGAGAAGGGGATCTGAACGACTTAAATCAATTGGTCGATCTTTTGGATTTGGTGTTTCTAGGGCAGTTTTTCCAGAAGATCTTAGAGTTTATGAGAAAAAGATATATGATCCTCAAGATAAATTTCTTCTAAGAATGAACAGGCTTTTTGTCATATCATGTATTCTTGCTGTAGCAGTGGATCCATTGTTCTTTTATCTTCCTGTAGTTGATCAAGAAAAAATTTGCATTGGAATAGATACAAAGTTAGCAATCACAACAACCACAGTGCGGACACTTGTTGATGCTTTCTACCTTCTTCGTATGTTTCTTCAATTTCGTACTGCTTATATTGCTCCATCGTCTCGGGTTTTTGGTAGAGGTGAACTTGTGATTGACCCGGGACAAATAGCTCAGCGGTACTTGAGACGCTACTTCACCATTGACTTTCTTTCAGTGCTACCAATTCCACAGGTTTGAAGAACTGGCATATCTTTAGTTTTGGGGATTTCAGTCATTTTGTAGAATTTATACAACTCTTTATTCATTTTTCTGTTGTCCAAATTTTGTCTGTATTTGTTTTGCTTTTAGAGTTGTTTGTCCTAGATTCTGATATCTTATATGGATTGTTTATGATCACTATTTTTTATCCGGAAAATATCCTACAACCTTAATAACTATTCTTTAGAAAAATTTTAAAGTTCCAGCATTAACCACCATTGTGGGCCATCCATGATTAGATGTCCTATCGGATTTCATATATGACCATCTGTACATTATCAGTAAACAAACTTACCAACAAACTTCTTATCCTAATAAAAATTCTGTATTTTTTTCGCAGGCCTTTTTTTCGGGGGACAAATTGTAAGCTCTGACCTAAAGGACAAGCCTAGTCCCTTCACTCATTACTTAGAAAATATGCCAGTAATTAATAATTTGTGAATTGCCAACAGGACTTCAGTCTGCTGGTTGGCACCCCTCTTAGTGCATGTGCTGTGGAGAGGTTCTGGGTTCAAACCTGAAAGGTGGCATTCTTGCCATTTTCTCAGAAAAGAAATTAATCATCTCAGACCGATTTTGCAGATTGGAAAAATTCAGTGTTTTTTTTTATTTTTTAATAATTTTTTTATTTATATTTTCTTGGGCAATGTTTCTAAGTTCTCTTGATCTTTGCTAACTAAGAGTATTAGCAATTTAGCATTACCCTGACTAGTTAGAATATGGATTTTGTTGATACTTTCATCACATGGCATTACTTTGGCCACCTAAGAATTGCCATTTTCTGTACATAGGGACATTTGGTAAGCAATATTTGGATCCAATAAAATTTCTGGTTTCCTTGAGATGAATGCATTGTTAACAATCTATTTACAAAATCTTTATGGACAGTATCACTAACAAAAACTTTGCATCTAATGAAGAATTAATCACAGTTTACTGTATAGACATACAGTGAACCATAAATAATAGCTCATGAGTCCTAACACTTTCTGCTAAGAAGATATATCTATAAGAGAAGAAAGGTCTTGACTTTTCTTGTAACAATAATAATAATACTTGTAGTTGGCATGATTTTTGTATAAGGTTTCTTGCAAGGTTGGCCGGAATTGGTACCGGGCACCGTACTGGTTCCCTAACAGTACAAGTTGATACGGGCCATGCCGGGCCTCTACCGACAAAGGAGAGGGCATGCAGACCGTAGGAAAGAGGGAAGGAGCCCGGCAGAGGGTGGCGGACACCTGCGGAGGGCCGGCGGAGGCTGCAGGAGGAGAACCGTCCACGGCTTCTGCCGGCCCTTCGCCAGCCTCCCATCTTCTCCCTTTCTCTTCCTCCCCTACTTACTCTCTCTTTCCTTCTCCTTCTCCGGCTCCGACAATGGGTTTCGTTTCTATTATCAAAACCGTACTATTGAGCCGTTGGTAGGGCTCGAAATGGTTGAAACCACCCTATTCGAGACGGCTCCACCAACCCTAGTTCTTTGATTCTCTCGCAGCCTAATACTTTTTTGAAAAATAGAGATGAATGTAGTTCCCCGTTATCCTGTATTAACATTTTCCAAATATATAGGAAGTTTAGAAGGTTGCTCTCTGCTCACATGAGCTTAAACTATAACTTCTATGGTAGCCATCCCAGCCTGTGAACTAGCTTTCTATGTTTCAAACACCATTCTATTGCCTAAAGTTGCCTCAACACGGAATTTTTCATCAAATCTTACCTAGTTGAAGTCACTTTAAAGATCTACTTGATCTTTTGATTCGGGGAAGCCTTCTAGACATAGTATTGTGCTCCACAACCAACCTATTTTGGCAAGGCTTCGATGATGAAGTGACAAGTCATATTTAATGTTTAAAGCATCTATGATTGATCGTGACAATGCTTGACATGGTGAACATATAAAAGAAGCATACTCATGGATGAAATTGTTTGTCAAAAGGAAAAAAATCTATATGCACCTGTAAGTTAAGGATGTATATGTGTCATAAACATGTGTCCAGGGTTCCTTACAATAATCGTCGTGTTCTTCAATATGTAATATGCAATAGTAGATTAGAGGCGGCAAAAGAGCATAAGAAGGTATTAATTCTCTTAGAATTGATTGATATGATTTTGGGATTGTTTCATATAAAACCATGATTCTTCATTTAAAAGAATCTAAATTAATTCTACAAGGATTGATGCTCATATGGGTGTTAGTATGTTTCTGACATTGTTTACATTCTTGATGTGGTACATTATATGTATTTTAGGATTATTTTCATTTGTTAAAATATAGATATAAATTCTTTTATGTTTTATTCTTCAGGTTAAAATCACCAACTGCATGTTAAATTGATTGTTCTTGGTGAGGTGGTTTTTGGAGATGCAGTTTACTCCACAAGTTTGGCTGTAAATGTTCTTTTAAATGTTTAGCATAATCACCAACCAAAATTGATCTTTGCTTCATTGTCCCATCTGTGTCATCTTTTTTTTTCCTGTTTTGATTTTTTTTTTTCCTGTTTTGAATTTCCAATACTTTACCAAAAAAAAAAAAATTCCAATACTATTCTTTCTGACTGCAACTTCTTTAGATTTTTAGATCATTTGCCATACAGTCTTCTTCATTTGAAGTCTTGCATGTGGATCTGTAGTCAGGCCAATAACCTACAAGACCTACTCTACAGTCTATAATTTGCTGAGCCATAAGGGTTCTACTTCTACATGGTTTGTATGCTTTCCACTTGATGAAGCCTAGACAGCTAGTTGTTTGGGAACAAAAGCTATCTATTGCATCCAGCTCCAACTTAGGAATCAAGCCAAATAGCTATATTGAAACCAAAACTTGATTTGTTTTGGTTATGAGTACATAAAACTTGAGTTAATCAACTTTGAATGAGAAAGATGCTATGTTGTTGCATCACCATTGCACAAATACTATATTGACAAAGTTTTCTGCTCCGTTCATTTTTTCCTTTTTTTACCTATTATATGAAGAAAAAGCTTAATCATTCATTTCCATCTATCCAATTGACTACCAACTAATATTTATTTTATTTCTATATGTATACTGATATAGACTGAGTGCTTGCGAAGTGCCTCAAAAATGTATGAATAGGAGTAACTTCTAATGTTATACTATTGTGTGGTGGGAATGATCTATTTTGGATGGTATCTGTATATTGTTGGTTTCCTTTGTTTATCCTTATTTAATATATTAAGAAACTACTTGTCATGGTCTGCTGAATCAGCCCATACCGGCCGATTCAGCCCGTACCGGACCGGTCCGATTCAGCCGTGGAAAACAATTCCGGCTCCCAAGTTCATATCAGTCCGGTTCGGACCGGTACATCCTTATACCAGTGCGAACAGGTCTGGTTCGCATCGGTTTGCTTTTTTTTAAAGACAAGCCACGCATTGTGGTCTTTTTGACCCCAGCACATGGCACTTTTTGAATGTGGCTTTTTAAAATATTTTATGTTCTTCATTTTATGATTTGTATCATTTGAAAGTAATAAGATGCATCATTTTATGATTAGAAACATCCAAAAACATGAAAAAAATATCAAAAAACAACAACAATTATCAAAGTTGACTTAATTCCATAGAAGAAGATTCAAAAGAGAGAGAACTCCCCCCCCCCAAAAAAAAAAAAAATGTCGTTGTAGCCGAAACCCGGCCGAACCATCCAAACCGGTTCAGTACCACCCGAACCGGTCCGGGTCTCCACCAATACACCGACCGGTACCGGTTCAGCGTACCTTGCTACTTGTTGTAACTATCCACTAATTTTGAGGAAATTGAACAACCTTGTGAAAATTCCAGTGACTAGTTTATGGACAGTTCATGCACATAACAAATCAATCTGTCATTAATGTTCAAACCATTAGGTTGTACTTAAAATATAAGGTTATTGATGCAACTCCCATGATGTAATCAACTCCCACTATAGCCTACTGAAGAATAACAAAATACCCCATGTGCAATTTCCTGCCATTTCAAAATCATAAGGGTAATACATATGCATAAAATGCATGAAAATGAGTGTGTATCAGGCACAAGAATTTGGATTTAACTGCTTTTATGAAGATCAGTATATCTATTGTGTTTTTATTGATTATGTGGTCTCATTCATTTTTTGGGTCAGAGCAAAAATCATATGCTCGTATTGGAGTCACTTGCCCTATGCCGTATAGGTTTTGTCTGATACTGAAGCTTTTAAAATGCTCACACACTTTGTTTAATTGAACTTTTAACATGGATGTATGTTGTTTTTGTTTTTGATAATTTTCTAGGCTAACATTATTTATATGATATTTTGCAGATTATAGTCTGGAGATTCCTCAATACTTTAACTGGTATAGATGTAAGGATTACAAGAGATGCATTGCTTTTTATTGTCATGCTTCAACTTATTCCCAGATTCTTCCGGATTTTCCCATTAACATCAGAGTTAAAAAGGACAGCTGGCGTCTTTGCTGAAACTGCTTGGGCTGGCGCTGCATACTATCTGCTGTGGTATATGCTTGCCAGTCATGTAAGTACATTTAGATTGGGTGACTATGATTCAGGGAAGATTCTTTTATGTAGTGTGTGGAGGTTCATTCTAAAATATCTTTTTGGAGGCAATGAAGTTCAATGTAAAATGACCAGACAGAACCTCTTCCAATCATAGTATGGAACAATAGATAAACATGGCCATGAATATTTATTCTTGATATCATAGGGTTATTTTTTATTTTCTTTTTGATGGACATATATGTGTCTCGGAATTGCATGCTTATACTTAGGCATTCCCTTCTCAATTATATTGCAAGACAAGCAATAACAGGATAATTTGATGCATCTTACCATTTAGATTTAGGAAGAATTTAGCATCTCACCTAGATCAATTGTGGTACTTACACAGAATTGCATAAGCCAAGATTTGAGTTGGAGTTGGACCAAATAAGTGAGCATGTGAGTCACCCAGTAGGTTTTTATCACAGATAAATATATTGTTTACTTAATTACAACTTAACCTATTAATCATAATGCATGACAGGGTTTTTGAATGACTTACCTAGAAGCAAAATTGATGATAATTTTAATTTACATAATCCTTGTCATCAAGAAATATCATATCAAGATCAGCCAAATGAATCAAAGTAGCTACAATTTTTTTTAACCTGATAAACTTGATTATAGTGAACTTCCATGAATCAAACAACACTTTCAATAGCCTTGTCTTATTATGGACTCTGAGAATAAGGTATTGGTAGAAGCATGGTCTGCCGTACCGCTCGGTACAGGGTGTATCATATCGTATTGTGAGGAAACCAATACAAAACTGAACTTCAAGTCAGTACAAGCTCTGTATCGTCCCGTACTGAGGTATACCGCCCCTTATCGAGGTGTGTACAGGCCCGTACTAAGACATACTAACCTGTATTAAGGCATACCAAGATAAAAATTGAGAAAAATGATTAAAGAGCTATTTTGGTATAGAAGTGTACCGTACTGTTTCGTACCATACCAAATCGATAAGGTTTCAATACAGTACCTAGTAACGAGATTGTGGACCTTGGCTCTAAGCAACTAAAACATCACAATTTATGGCTCTTCAAAGTCCAAGTTTTTGTCGACCACAAAAGACATACAATTAGGCATAGTCCTTGGAATAAACTTCTACAGAATAGCATTAATGGTAAGCATAATCCCAGACCAAAGAATTCCTAAATGATCTCAAAATAGTAAAGAAAATTCAGACCAAGTCAAAAGAATTCAATGCTATAGCAGTTGCCTTTGCTTTACTTATAGAAGTCATTCCTAATATTGGCTATTAGGTTGTTTGAATGGCAAAAACTCAGCAGAGGGCATGGTTCAACATATTATTGTCAAATAGCATAGTTAAACTCAAGCAATGGACCTAGCCTATTTCCTAGGCAATCGGCCAAGTGTCAGGGCAATTGCTTAATTAGCAGATAAAATTATTGTAATTTTTCAATATATTTCAATAAATTATCATTATAACATGCCTAAGGACAGAAATGGTCAACATGAACAACTGAAAAACTTACAAGACATATTCAAAAGTATAGTAGAAGTAATAAAATATATCATTGTCATCTTAGCTTAAAAGGTAGTGTAAGTATGAGTTTAGAGTTTTGGATGAAAGATTTGTATCACTTTCTTAGTACTCAAGCTTTTTTTTCCTCCCTGTTCTTAGCCTTTTTTTTTTTTTTGGTAAACCAGCGTCTCACTATACAGTGCGAGTACACCCCGAACAGTCAAAATACATTCTTCTTAGCTTCATGTGTCATAAACATACACACAAGTACATAGACATGTATTTATTTATACATATATATGTATGGTGCAGTTATACATAGGGTGTAAGTGAGAACTTTACACCCATAATTAAAATCTAAACATTTGGCTGTGATCTACAAATCCTAAAATGCCCTTCATATGATATGGATAACCTTTGCCTATCTGTCAAGTTACTACAAAACCTAAACACCACAATGTGCCCATTGAAACTATTTATCGGGGCCCACTTGTTGAATAAGCAAGGGGATCTCCAAATTATATGAATTTTTTGTTTGCATGCATTTTAAATCATGTAAATCACATCCAACAATATAGATTTTCATTTTACAACCAGCATCATCAAATTTGACAGTAGGTGCAAAGTCCTCTCTTTACATGTGCACATGCTTGTATAGGATATCTTCCAGACAGAGGTCACCTAGGCATCCAAAGGCCCACCTACCATCCAGGCAGTCACCTATAACAACCATGGTTCCACATCCTTATATATACTTGAACTCCATGAGAATTTCCTTTTTCGATGCAGTTGATGATGAATGCATGATGATGTCGGTCAAGCTTTAGGCTATTGGATCTAATGGGGTTTAGGAAAGAGGTCAACCTATAGGTTGTGGGAAACCTGATGCAGCTCCCATGACATTAGGGCTGCAAATAAAATATATGCATGCAGAAATAAAATTTGAACTTGAACAGATCTGAATATTCTATTTTTTATGTGAGTCAAAACAGCGAGAAAGATAGTAGAAGGAAGGGAAAAGAGAAGAAAATGGGGTTGGATAGAGGATGAGATGAAATGTAGAGAGAAGAGAGATAAAAGAAAAAATCTCCAAAAAGGAGCTAATTCCATTCAAGATATTTCATAAGTCCTAGAAAATTCGTCATTCTCTATGGACCTTTATTATGGACACTTAACCTTAAAACAATGTTTCCTTACAAGAGAAGCTTCTCAGCTGATCTACGATGGACCATAGAACTCTAACTCAATCAAAGACACCACTCTCAAAAAATTTTAAAAATCCAAAAATAGTAGCATTTGTATTTCCATGGAACCCTGCATTGGAAGTCATAAGATCACTTTGGAATGCTAAAATAATGACGACAAAAGCTTGGCCAACTCAACCTAGATCTAAAGTTGGATCTGTAGATTATAGTCCTATTTAATGTAGGGCTCAAAAATCCATTACAAGAGTAACCTTGAAAAATAGTATGAAAAAATGCTAGAAATAAGATAAAAGCCTAAAAACTGAAATTAAAATATAAATTTCTGCCAATTATGTTTTCAAAATCCGATTAAATAAAAGATTTTAGATCATCTCTAATTTTTTATTAGAATTAGAATGTGGAATTGGAATCTTGTTGCAAAAACCGTGTGCAGATGGAGATAAGCCTAAGAAATATGGAACCATGGTTCGATATGTTCCTGGAACCAGATTCCTGTATTGCCGTCATTTAGTGTGAAGGTCTGAGTTTTTGTTCCAAGTGAACTAGCAAGTAATTTTCTAAAGCAAGGAAAGAAAAATTAACTAGACTTGATACCAGGCATTTGGAATTTCCATTTAAACTTTTGGTATTGGGGGACAATAGATGTGAAGAAGTGAGGAATTAGGCATTGAGTGGATCAGATTAACTCTTCAAAGTTTAGGGTCTCAGGTCACAAGGATGGAAGGGTTAGGTTTTAAGGATGCAAAGGAAGATTTGACATAGATATCAAGAAAAAGAAAAAAGTGCTAAAAAATAGGTATTAACTGGTGGAGAAATAATAATTAAATTATTTCTATTACTTGCACATATGAGGAAAGAAATATGCTACTCTTTATTAGTAACACAAAGACGAGTCCTAAAGATTGGCTTTAAGGTTTTTTTTGTTTATTTTTCTTTTTATTTATGTTTTAATTACTTTTCATAGGAGAATTCATCATATTGGCTCATCCAAAATAAATGAATAAATCATCTCTGACTATGAGCATGTGCATCCATATACCCATATACGCATGCCACTGCCCATGGAGACAGCAGACTACATTCAAAGGTTTTTTTTTTCTAACTGCAAATTAACTGATAATAGATGCTGTTCAGTCTTGTTATCCACTAATATACCAAGATATATTATTGATACTTCTATCATTATTATTACTATCATCATCATCATCATCATTTTGTTGTATTTGCAGATAGTTGGTGCTTTCTGGTACTATTTAGCTGTGGAACGTGAAAATGATTGCTGGCGTTTAGCTTGTAGGAGTGTTAAAGGGTGTGATTCAGCCTACTTGTATTGTGGAAGTGAGGATTTGGAATTGTTTGCCAGCTGGAGCAAAGTCAGTCAGGAAGTGGCTGGCAAGCAGTGTTCATTGGATGATGATAATCCACTATTTAATTTTGGAATTTATAAGCAGTCGTTGACATCTGGAGTTGTTTCATCGTATAAATTCTTTCCAAAGCTTTGTTATTGCTTATGGTGGGGTCTGCGAAACCTGAGGTAAGACCCTTCTTTTGGTGTTACTGTTTAAGAATATGAGTTGCATTAGTTAGATGCAGTTTTAGTCGAGACTAAGGTCCGCCGTACCGGTACCGGTCGGTGTACCGGTGGCCGGCCGGACCGGTACGTACCGGTCGGTACCGGTACCGTACCGGCCGGTACCGGTGGCCAAACATTTTGAATTTTTTTTTTTAAATGTTGTCTCTGTTGGATCTTAAATTAAGTGATGATTGATGTTTTTTATTGCTTTTTTCATGATTTTTGATGTTTTTATATTTAAATTTAGTGTTGAAATTTGAAACATAGATGATGCATGTTATGTTTTTCTTCCGTTCCAAATGATAAAATGATACACATAAAATAT
>JAOXJJ010000069.1:18266813-18279715 GCA_025769935.1 Phoenix roebelenii | reverse complement strand
AAACATAACATGCATCATCTATGTTTCAAATTTCAACCCTAAATTTAAATATAAAAACATCAAAAATCATGAAAAAAATAATAAAAAAATATCAATCATCACTTAATTTAAGATCCAACAGAGACAACATTTAAAAAAAAAATTCAAAATATCTGGCGACCGGTTCGTCCGATACGGTACCGATACCGACCAGTACGTATCGGTCCGAACCGGTACCGTACCGGTCCAGCCGGCCACCGGTACGCCGACCGGTACCGGTACGGCGGACCTTGCCTAGGAACATAGAAACCATTCATATGTGCGTGTTAGCAAACTATTGGCAAGGTCAACGGGACAAAATATGAAGAAAATGAGAGTTCCTAGATGAAGGTCTAGATTCTTGAATACAATAACTACTTCAAAATTGCCTAAAAACCAGAGTACTTTATTTAGTTTTCTCAGGGGGATTAATGGGGAATTATGAATTTCTTATTTCCTTGGCATCGAGTGGTTGGGTCGAGAGGAGGGTTGCCCTATGACATCAAATGGGCAACAAATGGGAATGGAGGCAAGTTATTGGCTTTAGAAGGTTTTAAGAAGAAAGTAGATGATGTGGAGGCAAAGGTCTAGAATTGTTTGACTTACATAAGGGAGATAGCAACTTTTCTTTCTTTCATCACATTGCAAATGGGCAGAGGTCAACTAATTACAGTCACTCATTTTAGGTGGGTGATTGGGCAGTGTCAGCAAGGCAAAGTTGACTCATTTAAACAACCACTAACAATGCTGATTGAAAACTAACTTCGAGGAGCCTTGGAGATTAAGATTCTGAAGAAAGAGATTAGGAATTTGATAATCAAAATCATAATGGAGAAGGTGCTTCATCTGAACCATTTTTTGATGTTGTTCTATCAACAATATTGGGGGTTATCAAGGAGGACCTTAAAGCAGTATGTGTTAAGTTCTTCAGCAATTTGGATTCCATGCAGTGATTCAATCTGGTCCATATATTTCTGATAATCAAGGTGGATGGTGGGGCCTATTTGTAGGATTTTATGCCAATCAGTTTATTGGATTGAATATTCAATATTTTGGTGTTCAGGCTGAAGAGAGTGATCAGCCAATTGAAATCGGACTCTCAATCACTTTCATTCCCAAATATTTCTTATTGGACAACTTTGCTTGTGTCGAAGAGATAATATTTAAGTGTAGACAATGACATGAAGGTGTCCTTGTAATGCTTGACTTTGTCAAGCTGTTTGACTCTCTTTGTTACAGGTTATTGCTTGTGTCCTGAATACCCGGAGCACAAAGTAAAGATGAATCAAATAGATACATGTTAAGGCATGCTCCAGGAGACTATGATGATTGTCAACACCTAAACTGGAAAACTAATCGCCTATAGAAGAGGTGTGTGGCATGGTGATCTAATGTCCTTCCTCTTCATATTTGCTGTTGCAGTCCTCCAGCAAATGCCTAGGAAAGTAGACAACAACAGTTGATTAGAGGTTTGGGGTCGGTTGGTGAGGACACAAATAGCCATAGTTTCTACTATTCAAGATCTAAACCATGGACTTTCAAATTGAAGGCATCAACCAGAGTGTCCCCTTTCTGGAAGGGTATTGAAGGTGGAATCAATTTCTGCTTGTTGTCTGATGGAATTTGTGGGATTTCTGCTTTTGGTTAGACTGCTGGCTGAGCTTGAATTCGCTTAACATTTCCCTACTCTTTTCAATCTAGCCTGGAAAACCCATTTTAGTGTTGCTGATCAACCGGATAGTGCAAGATCAGGCTATATGGTATATCAGGCTTTAATGTTCAGTATAAACAGAGGTGCCCATAATCATCTATTTCTGGAATTACCCTCTCCTACAAGATTGCAGGCTCGTTTAAGGAGCTGGCATCTTGATGGTAACAGTGTTTTTTGGGTGATGAGCTTCTATTGGTTCCCCAATAATGAAGGCTTCATATGTCCTTGGGCCCAAACACCTTTCAGGAGAGGTGGTTTTGTCCAATGTTGAAGCCTTTGGCTCTTGCTGAGCAACAAGTTGCTAATAGCTGATAACATGCAAAAACTCAATTGGATGACTGAACAACAATGTAATTTTTGCAAGGTTTGCCATAAGACAATGGAATCTGTTTTCCTCACGTGTCGTTTCATCAAACAGTTGTAGTGCACTATAGAGCACAGGTTTAAGGATGGTCTGGCAATCTGTTTTTTCTATGTTTGGGTTGAGCCACTATTTTGATAGGGATTGCCTAATGGTGACAATGTTGTATAATCTACCTGGAAAATACTCATGTGGAAGGAATCTTCTCTCTTGGAGGTGTTGCACTTGCCAATCTTCTTTGCAATGCTCTTGGGCAAGCATCATGCTAGAGAGGAGGAACCTAAGTTTTCTTTAGCTGTTTTCAGGTTTGCTGATGACAATGGAAAGCCATTAGGAAGTAAACCCTCATTGATTCAATTGCAATGGAATATGATGGTAGGTTATGAGGGAGCTAAGCTGACACGACCGTGCGACCGAGGAGTACAACCCACGATAACACGAAGCCAAACATTACATCTTGCTTTCAAAAACATCTCAAATATAATAGAATAAATAGAAATCCAATTTCATTATCTATTAAATAAAACCAATATTGGTTCAAAGCGTCTAAATTTAAATATAAATACAAAACCCATAATCCTCAATATTCAGAAAATTATTAGCTACAAATTCATGGTCAATTTAAAATACTAAAATTTTTCTACAAAATCGCTAAGCTTGATAGCGCGAACTCCAAGCTTGGACTATCCTTCGTTCCTAAAGATCATATTCGTCTGGAGAGAGAAAAATAAAAAATAGAGGTATATGAGCGACACAGCTCCGTAAGTAAACAATTCACTACCTTACCGGATCAAGCATAAGTTTTTTCATTTCTATGCATTATTTAAGAAAAATAATAGATATTCGAAAAATAAGCATTTCATAATACAATATAATAAAACAAGTCAAGCAAATCATGCATGCATAAATCATTCATATTTCATAAACATAGCTCAAAATTCATTTTGCTAATAAATACATAAATCGTTCTGCTGCTATTTAGCCATATCATAGCTCAAACATTGCTCACAGATATTTGTGCTATAGTCACTTTATACTCGTGACACTGTGTTCGTAATTGACATAGATTCATGTTTCATATGCCTACTTTATACCCATTGGCGGGACCGGTGTTCATATGGATGCTAGCTTCGGGTGTTGATTTTTTTTAATTCTAAGAATCATACATAGCTATCTGAGAGCCTTTAAAAAACTTATATTTTTTCATAAAATATACATATAAATAGATGAAAATTACTAAATGGTATGATCAGATTTATATTTCATAATAAAGTTATTTTTATTAAAACATTCATAAAACTATTTTTCATAATAAAGCATGATTTTCATAATGCATATGCTGATCTATGATTCTAAGAAAAGAATGATATTTCTACAAGAAAATTTTAGCACGGAAAATATGATCATTTGAAAAATAATAAGTATAAGATCTACTTACCTCTTTCGTTTTAGACAATCAAGCTTCATCAGACAATTCAGTTAACCCTATTAAAAATATTAAAAGCAAAATTATTTTTATTTGACAATTTTATTCGAATAATAAAAAATAAGGACGATTAGCCGGATGATAGCGTTAGACAATTCCGGGTCGGTCAGGCTTAAGCGATTCAATCAGTAAATCATAGGGCAGGAACTCGATTAGGGCCAAGGTTGTTTAACATAGTTCATCATCAGTGGGTTCCATGGACACTTAACAAGGCCTGATGATCGGTACAGTAGGCGACCAAGGCACCAGGGCAAATCAGGGCCCTTTATAGAGGGTCAACTCTGGTTCATAGATCAGGTCGACAAGACTCAATGCTGGGTTTCATAGATCATCTAGAGAGAGAAAGTAGAGAGATGAGAGAAGTAAAGAAGAGAGAGGAGACTCTTCTCAAAATAGTGGAAAGCCCACTTTTTCTCTCTTCTCGGAACCAGGGTAACGGCCCCCAGGCGGCCCTACCTAGTGACGATGGCCGTCCCAGTGACATCGATGGCGACTGTGGTCAGCCGGACAGAAGGAAAGAGGAAAGAATGAAGGGCTCTTTCCTTCCCTTCTTCCTTTTCCTTACAACCACGGTGGGCGGCCAATCGCTCGCCGTGCAGTCAAGAGACAACTAAGGGCGATGGTGGCGGACAGTGGCTGGTGGCGGTCGGCAAAAACAAAGAGAAAAAAAAGAGAAAAATAGGGAATGCCCTATTTCAAGCCATTTCGGTCACTCGTCATTCCAAATAAAATAGCGAAAATGACCATGGAGCCCAAAAACTAGGAGGAAGAAAAGGCTTGACCGATTACCTCAGTCCGGCGAAGCTTCTGGCGGTTCTTTTCGGCAACAATCCAAGGAAGAAACTCAGAATTGGAACTCAAAATCGACGGCTAGATCTCGATTTTCATCGATGGAGGAAGGAGGATTAAAAAGGCAGAATTCTAGAGTTCTAGTCGAACTCAGATTGCCTAGATAACTTTGATTTTTTTCAAAAATCGGGGGAGAAGAAGACTCCAATCCGGAATCTCTTCACTACATCGTGCCACAATCACGTTTTGCCTTAGGCCTGGCCTCCTCGTGTCGGCCCACAAGCCCAAGGGCTAGGTTGGGCATTGTCGGCTGGGCCTGGCCACTCCAGGTTGGCCCACGAGCCCTAAAAATCAGGGTTATTACAATCTTCCCTCTTAAAAGAGTTTCGTCCTCAAAACTTAACCCACCTTCATTCTTTAACAAATAATGATAATTAGTCTACTTCTACTCCACCACACCTCCACTGGGCAACTCTTAACAAAACCAACTCTTTTAAGGGTCAAAGCGAACACCCGAGCATTTTCCTTTTGTTTCTGATCGGTTGGTTTGGTAGGTTTTAGATTATCTTTTTTCTTGATAAGGCAATCTCGTGCCATAGTCCCACCTCGCCGCATGAAAAACATGGTTCCGGCTTCTGAAGACAAGGTCCGTGATGATTCTTGCCACAATACTCACAATTGTCTGATCTGTTCTTTTTGTTAGAGTTGTTTTCTAAGTTTTCGCGCTGGTTGTTTTGAGATCCTGCAGGTCTGGCCTCTTGTCACCAATTTCTTTCTCTGATCTCTTCAAATCTAATTCAACCTTTAGGGCTATTTCTAACACATCTTTATAACTACTAAAGAGGTGACATGATAAATGAGACCGCATCGGATATCTCAGACCTTGTTCAAATCTATTAGCCTTGCTCCTTTTGGACTCCAAGAGTTGGGTATAGAATCGACATAACTTGTTAAATTTAGTTGCATACTCTAATACTATCGTATCATCCTTCTGCCCCAAGGCTAAAAACTTATTCCCCTTTGCTAATTTCACTGACTTAGCAAAGTATTGATTATAAAATATTTTTTTAAACTCTTCCACGTCAACTGGTCATCTTCATTTCCATCAGCAGCTATTATAGCAGTCCACTAAAACTCAGCATTTTTCCTAAGCATCGGTATGGCCATTCTAACTTTTATGCCCTCGAGATACTACAGTGCATCGAACATCTTCTCCATCTCCCGAATCCAAGTCTTTACGGTCAGAAGATCAGCTCCACCCTCAAACATCGGCAGATTGAGCTTTTTGAATCTCTCATAATAAGACTCTTGTGGTGGTGTAGGTCTAGGAGCAGCCTACATCTGCTGCTGCTGTTGAAGGAGCTGAGCCACCACCTAATATACTCCAACAATGTTTGCCTTAGTGGTTGGCGCATTTGGAGCTTGCTCAACTAGCTGGCTGGCATCTCTTCTCGTGGTCATTCTTGCTTCTCTTCTTCTGGCGGCAAAATTTTCTAAAACCTCCTTCTCTCTATTGCTCATTGTCATCTATTAAAATACTAACATTAATCAA
This sequence comes from Phoenix roebelenii, assembly GCA_025769935.1. Taxonomy (NCBI): domain Eukaryota; kingdom Viridiplantae; phylum Streptophyta; class Magnoliopsida; order Arecales; family Arecaceae; genus Phoenix; species Phoenix roebelenii. The sequence goes on along the minus strand of JAOXJJ010000069.1, from coordinate 18,273,798 downwards.
TTTTTATGGTTAATCAATAGTAAAAATAAGAATATCTATCTTTTCTTATTCAACTACGTGGAACCTAACTAAACGTGACCTAACTATCCATTGCTATACTTTTAAGTTTCACCTATGATCAAACCTATTGCTTTGATACCATAATTGTCAGGCCCTAATTTGGTGCATGACACGGCCGTGCCACCGAGGGGTGCAACCCATGATAACACGAAGCCAAACTTTATATCTTGCTTTCAAATCCATCTCAAATATAATAGAATAAATAGATATTCAATTTTATTATTCATTAAACAAAATCATATTATTTTAGAGCGTCTAAATTCAAATATAAATATTGAATCCATAATCCTCAATATTCACAAAATCATTAGCTATAAATTTATAGTCAATTTAAAATACTAAAATTCTTATACAAAATCGCTAAGCTTGCTAGCACAAACTCCAAGCCTGAACCATCTTTCATTCCTATCGACCCTATTCGTCTAGAGAGAAAAATAAAAAATAAAGGTATATAAGTAACACAGCTCAGTAAATAAACCATTCACTACCTTACCAGATCAAATATGAGTTTTTCATGTCTATGCATCATTTAAAAAAATAACAAATATTTCAAAATAAGCATTTCATAATGCAGTATAATAAAACAAGTCATAAGCAAATCATGCGTGCATAAATCATTCATATTTCATAAATATATCTCAAAATTTATTTTGCTAATAAATACATAAATCGTTCTTCTGCCATTTAGCCATATCATAGTTCAAATATTGCTCGCAGATATTTATACTATGGTCACTTTATATCCATGGCAGGGCTCGTATTCATAATCGACATAGATTCAATTTCAAGGATCATACATGGCTATCTGAGAGCTTTTAGAAAGTTTATATTTTTTTCGTAAAGCATATATATAAATAGATAAAAATACTAAATGGCATAATCAAATTCATATTTCATAATAAAGCTATTTTCATTAAAACATTTATAGAACTATTTTTCATAATAAAGCATGATTTTCATAACGTATATGTTGATCCATAATTCTAAGAAAAGCATGATATTTCTACAAGCAAATTTTAGCGCAGAAAATATGATCATTTGAAAAATAAGGAGTGTAAGGTCTGTTTACCTCTTTCGTCTTAGGCCGTCAAACTTTACCGAGCAATTTAGTTAATCCTATTAAAAATATTAAAAGTAAAATTAATTTTTCTTTGACGATTTTAATTGAAAAATAAGAAACAAGAACAATTAGCCGGATGATAGTGTTAGACGATTCCAGGTCGGTCCCTAACCGATTCGATTAGTAAATCATAAGGCAAGGACTCGATCAGAGCCAAAGTCGTTTAACATAGTTCATTATCAGTGGGTTTCCTAGATACTTGACAAGGCCGGATAATCGGTCCAGTAGGTGACCTGAGCACCAGGATAGATCATGGCCCTTTACAGAAGGTCAACTCGGGTTCGTAGATCAGGATGACAAGACCCAATGCTGGGTCCCATAGATCATCTAGAGAGAGTAAGTAGAGAAAGGAGAGAGAAAGTATAAAGAGAAAGAATAGAAAGGAGGCTCTCTTCTTTCTTCTCAAAACAGGGGAGACCCCACCCTTCCTCTCTTCTCGAAACAAGGGTGATGGCCACCAAGGGGCCCAGCCCCAGCAAGGACGGCTAGCCCAGTGACGTTGACGACGACTAAGGTTGGCCGAACGAAAGGAAATGGTTACTAAAGTCAACCGAACAGAAGGATAGAGGGAAAAAAATGAAGGGCTTGTTCCTTCTCTTACTCCCTTCCCTTAAAACCACAGTTGGCGGCCAATCGCTTGCCGTGCAATCAAGAGACAACCCAAGGGCGATAGTGGCTGATGGTGGCCGGCGGCGGTCGAGAAAAGCAAAGAGAAAAGAAGAGGAAAATAGGGAATGCCCTATTTCAAGCCATTCCAGTAACTCGTCGACCCAAATCAAACGGCGGCAACAGCCATGGAGCCAGAAAACTAGGGGGAAGAAGAGGCTTGACCGATTACCTCAGTCTGGCGAAGCTTCCGGCGGTTCTTTTCAGCAACAATCCAAGGAAGAAACTCGGAATTGAAACTCAAAATCGGCGGCTAGATCTCGGTCTTCATCAATGAAACCAGAAGGAGAAGGAAGATTAAATAGGAGGAATTCTAGAGTTCTAGTCGAACTCAGATTGCCTAGATAACTTCAATTTTTTTTTTTCGAAAATCAGAGGAGAAGAAGAAGACTCCAATCTGGAGTCTCTTCTTTGCATCCTGCCACAAGCACGTTTTGCCTTGGGCCTGGCCTCTTCGGGCCGGCCCACAAGCCCAAGGGTTGGGCTGGGCGTTGTCGGGCTGGGCCTGGCCACTTCGGGGTGGCCCATGAGCCCTAAAAATCAGGGTTATTACAATTCTTACCCTTTCTTTTCCCTTTGTTTTTCTTTCCCCCTTCTCTCTGAGGCAAGGTTCCTCTGAACATTCCTTTTCTTTGTAATTTCATGAACTTAATAAGATGGCAGTAACCTTTGTCATTGTGCTATAAAATAGTTATGTAAGCATATATGGAAATCCTTTAAGACTAGAAGAAACAAGGGATGATTGAGTGCATGAGAAACGGTAAACAGATTATTATTAGTTCACCATGGTATTTATCCCACAATAAGGCAAATTAGATCATTATTCAGCTTGCCATAAACCCTTTCCATGCATGATCGTTTTTTTGTGTGGGGGGGGCCGTGGGTAGGGTTCAATCTCAAGCATAATATTTGTTTTCTAGTTGGGCTTTGGTAAGCACTACTCGGTTCGAAGCCTGACCTATTGATACATTAATTGAAACATCTCAACAATCACGAACAACACCTTTCCATCAACTTGGGGTTTGCAACGTAAAACCTACTTCACGATTCATCTCTATCAAGAACCAAATCATTGTATCAAAATTAAACCACCAGATCTTTCACAACAATTTGCTTTTCAAGAAAAACATGAACATGTCCATTCTGTTTTCTCTTGATTATAACATCACTTATGCTATCGCCGGATTATTCCTGATTCCCAATTATCCAAGATGGTTATCGATCAGTTTTGTAATGCAAGTATAATGTGCCTGGAAAGCCCAATAGAGTCGATATCCAATTGCTACTCTTCTTTAATTAGCATATGGGTTTTCTTGTTTTACCTTTGTATGAGAAAGATTGTTGCACTTTCTCAGCTAGTAATACAGGGCGACCTCTTCATGGCTATTCTTTAAATCCCTGTTGCTTAGGTGATTTATAGTCCTTAACATATAAAACCTGGAGGATTTGGGTAGTATCTTCACATGCGGATGCAACTCATTTGTCGGCAGCTGGGAAGGGTGCTCATGTGATTGGTGTGTGGTGTCTATTGTAGACACGTTGTGATAGAAGACCTGCTCTGTTCATCTCAGTCAAGAACTAAATTGTTCTATAACGTTAAGCCATCAAATGTTTCCAAACAATCTGTATGTGTCCATTCTGATTATCTTATTATAGCATGTCTTCTTCCTGGTTATCCAAATCATGACATATGTTTTTTATCAGCTTCACAATGCTAGTATAGAGCGTCTCACAAACCCAACAGAGTTATGATTCATGTCTCAACTCTTATTTTCTTTAATTAAGTTTCCCCTCCCTCTTTTGTCCCCAGTATGAGGAAGCAGGCTGCCTGCTCTGTTTTTTTTTTTTTTGCCTGATTGAATACTCTGCTGTTATTCTGGCAGGCAGTTCTCTTGATGGTTGTGCCTTAAATCCCTGTTTGGTAAGTATTTACAGTCCTTAACATGTACTATCTGGAGGAATTTTTATGGTATCTTCACATGCAGATGCAACTCGTGTTGACAAGTGTGCAAAGTGCATGTGATGGCTGTCTGGTGTCTAGTGTAGGCACAACCTTAAGTTTACAGAGCATGAGCTGCTGCTCTGTGAAGCACACTGTACATGTGGGATAATCTCTTTCCTGCATAAACTCATGTGAGCATGTTTGCAAGTGGGGCAGCTTATGCTGTACTGTTAACTGGGAATGTGGTGGAACATATTAGCATCAGGCATGTTTAAATCATTTGCTCCTATGTTTTCAGTTCTTTTGTTCGAAGTGTGAAAATAAAGTGACCTTATCCAGTTAAGATGATTAGATTATGATCACTTTTTGCCCACTTGCTTCTCTTCACATTTGTCACATATGGGATGCATGTAGTATCTCATATGGGCTGCCTGTTAATTGACAGAAGAAGATTTTTTTCAGCTGGTGGGTTCACAATCCTTAAGATCTTCCTTTGACTTCAATATCAGTCATATCACCTCACATTGATCTAGTGTATATACAGTTCGATTGGGACTTACTTGCAGCATTGCTGTAGAGCTCAACAAGGACTGTTGACATGTCTGATATTTCCTGTTGCAGATGCTTCTGTAATATCTCCTCTAGTGTCTCTTCATCCGTTGTGTAACAACTAATCATATAGTTCTGCATATATGCATACCTTGCAAGCACTGTTTTCTGACACCATTACCATGGGAAAAAAATTCCTAATACTCTCTAGAAAGGCGCATCATTTGTCTATGAAAGATCACCATATCTTCTCTTCAAAGACAACCTCTTTTAGTTCCTCGTTACTTGCTGCATTCATTGCTTTGCTGCTGCTACCATCTTTCTTTGCCATGTGCAACAACAGATGCCCCTTGAGATTTGGTTCTCTAGCAAATAGTAGACTGGTAGTGTTCACTGGAACTTTCTTCGGCCTTCTCGTACATTGTTTTTGAGTTTTATTGCACAGTTGTGCGTGTTCATCTTTGTCAAGCTTGTCTTTGCTTATATAATTTATTACTTGTGCAACATGTGCATACTTCATCATAAACTGTCTTTGCTATTTGTTTGATAAGAAATGGTACGCCTCACCCGCGTTCAGCAGTCACATGACACCCTAAGAGAATTTTCACTTCACGCACCTTGCTCTAATTCCAGATCGTACAATACTATTTTTTCTTCATCGAACCGCATTTACCAGAAATTTATTGAACCCTACAATGCATGCACTGATCCGATTGACCAATAACTACAACCTGAACGTTAATGTTCAATAATAATTGTTTTACAGTCCAGCTACCCTCCATCTTTTTCCTGGGTTCTCAATCTCTCAATTTAAGTGATTTTTTTTAAAAAAAAACATACAATGGTCTAAGTTGAATCCAGTGCATTTACTCAAGATTTGCCATATTAAGACGTACCGAGGTGTGTACCGATCCATACCGAGGTATACCGAGATGAAAATCGAAAAAAAGGGTTAGAGAGCTATTTTGGGACAGATACCAAACCAATAAAATAGTGATACGGTATCTGATACCGACATTATGGACCTTACATTTGTTTCCTTACTCTTACCATTTTTCTTGGTTGTTAGCATGCCACAGCCCTGCAGCATTTCTTCTTATCAATTTCTAGAATCTACAATCAATTCCACAATACACCAGGCATGTTAGGTCACCACAGTTCTTTAGTTGATTTTTTCCCCCCAATTTCCAGACAACAGAGAGACTGCCACGTAGCTCTGTTGCTGTTTAAGGAGACCACTTCTCTACATGGCTGAGCTTTGGATTCCTGTTCTTTTCTAGATGAGAAACAAGCATTTAACATGCTATGCGCAGAACACTGGGCAGCGTCTGCACCTTTTTTTTTTTTGTGCCAAGGCAGTGTCTGCACCTATAAATGCAAGTCTGTGGCTATCAGGCAGGAGACCATGTGCTTGTGGTTTGGTGTCAATTATTGGCACGAGCTTGGCTCAGACAGGGCCTCCTCGTCTTTTCATAGAGCCTGGGCTGCTCTACGAATAGAATAACGTGCATATGTTTTTGTGCAGCCCCACGGCAACCCGTGGGCGTGCGGGCTTAGCAACAGCTTTCATTTTCTTGGGCGGTTGCCATTACTGCCTGCAGGCACGGCGGTTTTTTTTTTTCTTTTTTTTTTTTGCGGTAAGACAGATAGATCATACCAGACGAGTGCGCATGCATGCTTCTTTTTATCATGACTCACGTCCGTTCTTTCTACTATTCTTGGCCTGAAACAATCAGTTTCAGTCTGATTCAGATCAAATAACTTGATCCTGATCTGCTTGGTTTCAACCTGTCTTAATGGCATATGCTGTGTATTTTGACTCGTGAAGCTCATGTCTGACAGTCCGAGACGGATATCCACTCTCCAGCCATCTAGGTCTGTTTTTGCTGACTTTGCATGCTTGTCATTTAGCATTGCCCATATGGTTTATCTAGCGTTGGACAAAGGATATTTGCAATCCTTTAGCCTATGAGTCTTTTGTATATCATCCTACACTTGTTACTGTCATCTTGACCACGAGGCGTTATTGCCATTTCTTGGACTTGCAGTGCTGCTAACAGTATCTTGTTTCGAAGTTATCCACTGGTAGGTTCACATATGAATGAAATATCCTGCTGTTAAGGACAATTGTGGATATAGGTGTGTTTGTCAGATACATATAGTGATTGGGACATCAAAATATCAGCCAATCTATAAATCTGGATCTATAACAAGAGCTGATACTTATATGCATCAAAGAATATTGTTTGATGCAACTTTGCTGTTAAGATCACCACAACAATCTTTAACCTATATGATGTTGGGCTATTATTTCCCAACACCTCCTTTCACATGCAGATGGTGGAGGTTTCCACAAGTAAGAAATAAAAATAAATTAACAATGTGGCTCTTTTTTTTTAACTTATCGATCCAAATTAATCATAAAAGCTTAGCAAGTTTCAGTCAAGTTTTTGATTTTTTTTAAAAATAAATTTTTTGAATGTACATCCTTCTAAATATGGAAAATTGCATGAATATTCTCGTAAAGTTGTTATTTACATGTATGCTCTCAACTTTTTTTTTACATTTCTACCCATAGGAATATTTCAGTTATTTTAATTTTAAGCCGTTTATTTTTTTAACCACATTACATGATATGAGTATATATG
>JAOXJJ010000069.1:18231564-18260129 GCA_025769935.1 Phoenix roebelenii | reverse complement strand
CCTGCGGAGGCCGCGCACGCTAACTGTTGAGTGGACTTAGCGTCTGGGAGAGCCGCACGCTTTAATTGTTGCGTGGGAAAAACATCCGTAATGATGGTTGTTGAGAACGGCAGTGTTTATAGTACGGGGGTGCAAGGGGAGCGCTTGGTAGGCTTCTGCTCTGCGGGGCGCTCGCTGGTCGGCGGGGTGCTATCTGCTCTGCAGGGCGCTCTCTGGTCTGCGGGGCGCTCGCTGGTCGGCGGGGCGCCCCCTGCTCTGCAGGGCGCTCGCTGCTCGGCGGGGCTCGGTGGCCCTCTGCTTGATCAACTTTTCCCCCAACACTCGGTCTTATAACAAATTTGTTAAAATACGGCGAACATGTACTCTATTTGTGGTGTTCATTCATTCGTGGGTTGCTCTGCTCGTGGTGTATAAAAAAAGGAAAGAAAATGTGTATTGGGAGCAGAATTCAAGCAAACAAGAGTTCGGAGAGAGATCGGAGGATGTGTTTGTGTCAATGGCTGGAAGAATACCATCTATTTCGATTTCAAAAAGATTTATTTGATGATATTATAGAGTTATGATTTACCTCTATTTCGCCATCTAGAACTAATATTCTTAGATAAATGTATAGCATCAACTACAATTATAATAAGATATCTAAGTCTTCAACAAAAAAAAAAGAGGAAGGGAGGAGGTTAACAGCTTAATGAATAAAGGTTTAACAGAGGAGATTAATATTAGTTTGCTAAATGTAGGAGTGTTTGAGGATGCTAACAACTTCTTTGAAGATATTGGTAATGTAGATGGGCATAGAAATGATGATGACATAATAATAGCATCTACACAGAAGTAGTTGTGGGAAAAAAAGGAGCTTTTTTTTATTTATCTTATTGAGAGTACAATCTTCTTCGATACAATTTTTGATGTGACACATAAAAAAGGAATATATGGGATAATTTTTTTAGAACATTGTTAAATCTTGATAGAAAGGCCAAAGATAACTTGAAGGCCAAAGATAACTTAAAGGAATATATGGGATAATTTCACCATGTATAATTCTGAAAGAAAAGTTTCAAATCCTAAAAGTCACGATAGTCACATTTTGATGCAAGATATTTTTCACTAACTTTAAGATCATCCATATCGAAATATTATACTATAAAATTTATGGTTCTCTTGAGCTTGATCAATTGGAGTCTCATATTTCACTAACACTTTGCCAAATGGAGAAGATTTTTCCTCCTAGAACTTTTGCTATGATGGTTCATCTAGTCATTCCCTTAGCTTCACAGGCTAAACTTGGTGAACCAATATACTTTAGATGGATATCCTCTATTGATAGGTAAAATACTATAAACACTATAGTTACAATTTTGAAAATTTTAATTTATACTAAGCATATTGATGGGGATGTTTTAAAAATATTTTGATTTTTTTATGGTATTTTGTTCGCTTAAAGGATTATGTATGGAATAGATCTCATCTCAAGAGCTCAACTACGGAAGGATATATCCACTACAACAAAATGCATCTTTTCTGATGCTTTTTAAATCGTATATCGATGCTTATAAGCGTCGATAATTTTGACGTCGATGCTTTTGAAAGCATCGCAAAAGCGTCGCCTATATCAGAGTGGAATTTTTTTTTTTACTGACACTTTTGAAAAGCGTCGGAAATAACGGAAGTTTTGCCGACATTTAAAGCGTCGGCAATAGTTATTCTAAAGACGCTTTAAAGCATCGTTATAGTTATTTTTGTTTTTTTTTTTAAAAGTAAAAAGCTCAGTTACAAATTCTAATGATGCTTTAACGGGAGCTTTTTTTTTTCTTTTTTTGGGGAAAAAAAGAGAACATGTATCCAACTAAAAAAAACTCAATTCCATTCTCCATATTTTGCTGCTTCTAAAATTAGAACAACAAATGCACAAGATAGATAAAAAAATAACATAAAAGAACAACAAATGCCTTTATTATTGATATTTTTTTACAAGAAGCATATGCCCCATTTATTGATCTTTTACGAGAAGCATATTTACAAATTCTCAAGAAAATCTTCATCTTAAAAAAATCTTCACCTCCTTCAGACGATCATAGAAAACTGGAAAAGAATTGTTAGGGCCACCGGCTCTTAGCGCTGCAATTTCTTCTCAATCTTGAAGACTTTATCCACCAAAAAAGAAAAAAAAAAGAAATCAGAAAAGAATCAAGAAACGAAAGAAAAAAAGAATGAAAGAAGGGGTTAGGGATCACAGCGACTTGGAGAAATTTTGATCTGGCCGTCGATGGGTTAGTGATCACTACGCTGGTTCTTACTCTCCTCTAACCCCCTCCCAGAAACCTGCCTTCAAATTTCTCACAGCTACGGAAGCCTCCACCAACCTCCCCGCCCTAAGATCCTCCCTTGAAGACTGCAGCCTCTCCCACAGCAGGGATATAGTCCGCACCATGGCCAGCACCTCCCGCCGCTCCTCCAACTCCCGCCGCTTGCTCTGGATTTCCTCGGCGATCTCTCAGATCTCGCGGTTGAGGAGGCGGTCGGAGAGAAGGCGGAGGGCGTTGGAGAGGGTGGCAGCAGCGGCATCAACACCGGAGGCAGCCTGGGAGCAACAGGAGAAGATGTCGGCAAAGTCTTGGTGGTGGGCGAGGATGTAGTTGCGCACCTTGTCCTTAATGTGGAGCGATCGGATCTGGAGACGGTCAATGAAGAGGCAGAGCTTGGGAGCGAAGAGAGGGGAGGACTCATCGAGGTCCTAGACTAAGAGGAGATCCCTCACGTCGATGGAGCCCAAGAGGACGAAGGCAGCGGATGAAGGTGGCTGGGGGAATGGGAAAAGAGGTTTTGCTGGGGGTTGGGATGAAGGCAGGTGTTAGGGATTTGAATCAAAAAAAAAGTGGGGGTTAGGGATTTTGGCCGCCCGTGGGTTTTGGGGGGAGGATTTTGGCCGCCAACGACGTTTATAAGCATCGTCGGAGGCCAAAGCTCAATCTCGACACTTATTAGCATCGTCTAATTTTGAATTTTTTCGATGTTACCAAAAAGCGTTGGCAAATTTTGGCGTATTGACAAAATTGACGACGCTTCTTTCTCGCGTTGCAATAAAGGGTTGGAAAAACCTATTTTTGTTGTAGTGATCGCAGAAGAGTGTCTAACGTTTGACGGCGGCCGAGGATCAGGTAGGACCTTTCCCTTCCTTAGCGGCATATGGTTTACCGCTGGAAGGTTCTGTTCTTCTTCGGGGAACCCAAGGTGTAGAGATAATATTTAATCAACCACAAAGGAATTATACAATGTAGATATGAAGAAGCTAATATGGAAGAGTTTTGGTGAAGGTTGAAAGTAGTGTTCTTGATAAAAAATAATTGGCACAAGTACATCATTATATGCTACTTTATGGTGATAAAATATCTGAGTATCGTAAGTTAGAATGGTTATAATATGATTAAATTTAATTTCCTATCATATATAATGTTAGATGCATTTAAGTCGATTATATTTATGTAAAAAATTTATGGTTGCTTAGCAATGAGTCAATTGTAACATTCGCCCTTACTTAAGGATTGAGCAAAGATATTTAGTCAAATTATTCCTTGACTAGCTTTTCAAACATGTTATATGTATAATATTAAAATATATGTTAATTTCGTAAAGATTAGTAATAATTAATTTATAGTTAATTATATCTTTTTTTTAGATGCCCATGATGATGGAGAGCAATTGTTTAGATGAATTAATAATTATTGCTCGATATCCAAACAATGTTAATATATTTAGTAGCTTCATCATCAATGGTTTTAGATTTCACACTAAGAAGCGTGAGAAGTTCAAAAAGATGCAAAATAGTGGAGTTGTGGTAGGAGCAGATGGAAAAAGTTATTACGGTGCACTAAAGATATTTATAAGTTGGATTATTATAACAAAATGAATTTAGTGTTATCCGATATGATGGAGTGGATATAAACTTATTTAGAAATTTGAAGCAAGATATAAACATGTCTATATTTGTAAATTTTTCAAGATTGATATATATTTGTGTTATTGAAGAATAATTTATTTGTATTTTTATCCTAAATTTGATGAATATTTTTTGTACGAGGATGGTAAGAACACATATGAGATTTTTTTAAAAAAAATACCAAGCCTTTGACCCATTTTTTTGCATGTGTGTCATAGGTGTAGATCGAAATTTGGGCATAGGGACATGGTTGGAGGATCTCTCGACACCCAATGTCAGACATCCACTACGTCCAATGTTGCTCTCTCTTATGCTTGATGATACCATCATTAGTTCCTATTGCTGCTGATGTTGAGAAAATGTGCCTCGAAACTCAAAACAACTGCAATTGAATTCGGCTCAAGTTTGCTTGAAAAAGTTTGTGCCAACTGAACGGAGTCGATCCCTAGCATCTAGGAGTCGACCCCAGGGATGAGAGGTCGACTTGCTATGTGCCACAGTGAAGAAACAGAGAGCTATTTTTTGGGGTCGCTTGCAGGAGTCGACTCAAGGTCTGCTCGAGTCGACTCCAGCCCAGCAGGAGTCGACTCAAGGTCTGCTCGAGTCGACTCCAGCCCTGCAGGAGTCGACTCGAGGTTTGAAACAGTCAACTCTCTCAGAAAAATAGAGCGTGCCAGTCTTCGGTGCTGATACTTGGAGTCGACCCGAGGATGTCCGAGTCGACTTGAGTATCAGGAGTCGACCCCTGAAAGTGATGAGTCGGCTCCTGATCACGTGATTGACTAAAACGGTGGCAAGATGGTTTTTTTGACTTAGGGTTTCGTAGGAAAGTTTTCTTATGTTTTGGAAACCTATAAAAGGGGTCTTTTTTGAACCCTAGGTGCGTGTGTGAGTTCCTTTTGAGTTCTATATCTCTTGTAAGCCCTATGTGTGTAATCTCCATTGGGGAAGAGAGATCGTTGTAACCCTTTGCTGAATATATTGGATATGTGTGTGTGGCCTCTGTGGACGTAACCCATATTGGGTGAACCACGTAAAATTGTTGTCTTTGTGATTGTTTAGTTTTATTCTCTACTACTTCTTCTTTTCGATTCGTCTTTCCGCAGTTTGGATCCAGAAAAGAAAATAGTACGATCGAAGGGTAAGTGCTTTCATTCGCAACAACTGGTATCAAAGCTACGTTCCCTGTGTTCCAATGACTGATGAAGAAGATTGAGGATAGAGAAATTCAATGGACCAAACTTTGGTGTATGGAAGATGCAGATGGAGGATTACTTGCTCTCGAAGGATCTGGATCTACCACTGGGCGAAGAAGAAGCAAAGCCGACAGACATGCCGTTGGAGAAGTGGGAGCGTCTTGACAAGAAGGCACTCGCCGCTATCCGTTTATCCTTGACATCGGAGATCCTCACCAATATATCCAAAGTAAAGACTGCAAAAGATTTAATGGGCACACTAGCTTCCATGTATGATGAGCCAACAGGAGCAAACAAGGTATTCCTGATTCGACAATTATTCACTTTGAAGATGAGAGATAGTGGGAGTGTTCATTCACATCTGAGTGAATTCAATACCTTATGTGCCCAATTGGAATCTGTGAAGATCACGTTCACTGATGAGGTGAAGGCGTGGGCTCTTCTAGATCAAATGCCTGAAAGTTGGGAAGGTTCGTCACGGTTGTTAGTAATTCTTCGGGGAAGACTACAGCGGGGTTTGATAAAGTGGTGGCTCTTATTCTGAGTGAGGAGGCTCGAAGGAAAATCCTGGATCCATCAGCGAGTTCATCTGGAAACGCGCTGACTTTTGAAGAATGTGGAAGGACTTCAAAAAAGGGAGACAAAAATAGAGGTGGACGATCCAAGTTTAGAAACAAGTCTAGACCTCTTGAAAAGTGCTGGAATTGTGGGCAGAAGGGTCACTTGAGAAAAGACTGCAAAGTGTCGAAGAACAATAGTGGTTCTGACACAAAAGCAAGTGCTAATCTAGTCGAAACTGCAAGTGAAGATGATGCCCTGATACTTTTCTGTGATGTTCATCCGGAGTCGTGGATAGTCGACTCAGGTGCCTCGTTCCACGCTACTGGGAACAAGGCAATCATTTCAAACTATGTTGCAGGTGATCACGACAAGGTGTATCTTGGTGATGGAAACAATTGCAACATCATAGGAAAGGAAAATGCTCAGATAAAGACATCAAGTGGAATAACTTTGACTCTAAGAGATGTGCGACATGTACCCAAACTGGCTCAAAATCTGATTTTGGTAGTCAGTTGTCGGATTTGGGATTTGTGACCACTTTCAATGATGATGCTTGGAGGATCACTAAGGGAGCCTTGGTGATTGCTCGAGGTGCAAGGTTGGGAACACTATATATGACAGCTGATACTGATTCCACCGTCAGTGCTGCAAATCCGACTGTTCATGCAAAGACATGGCACATGAGACTCGGTCACATGAGTCAGAAAGGGATGAAGATGATGATGTCCAAAGGAAAACTGGGAGACTTGAAATATGAGGATTTGAAATTCTGTGAAGCTTGTGTACTGTCAAAGCAGAAGAAGGTCAGTTTTTCAAAAAAAGGTAGTACCAAGAAAAATTCTAAGTTGGAACTTGTACATACTGACATGTGGGGACCAACTCAAGTAGCTTCTCATGGAGGAGCAAGGTACTATGTCATGTTCATCGACGACGCTATCCGAAAGCTATGGGTCTACTTCTTGAAGCATAAATCCGATGTATTTAAGAAGTTCAAGAGGTGGAAGACTCTAGTGGAGAATGAGATAGGACAGAGATTGAAGTGTCTCAAGTCTGACAATGGGGGCAAATACTGCAGTGATGAGTTTGAGGCTTATTGTGCCTTAGCTGGAATTCGAAGACTGAAGACGGTTCCAAGAATGCCATAGCAAAATGGCGTTGCAGAACGCATGAACCGCACCATCAACGAGCGGGCTCGGTGCATGAGGCTTCAAGCGGGGTTGCCGAAGAATTTTTGGGCGGAAGCGGTCAGTACAATAGTGTATCTGATCAACAGAAGGCCTTCAGTTGAATTATAGCTTTGACTGCCGAAGGAAGCATGGACTGGAAAAGAGGTGAAACTATCTCACTTGCGTACCTTTGGTTGCATCTCTTACGTGCTTGATACTGCAGACAATAGAACCAAACTGGATGCAAAGTCAAAGAAGTGCACATTCATTGGGTACGGTGGTGATGACTTTGGATACCGGTTTTAAGATGTGACAGATCGAAAAGTCATCAAGAACAGAAATGTTGAATTCAATGAAGAGATTCTGTACAAGGACCTGCAGCAATAGACAGAACAAGACGTCAAAATTGTAAAATCGGAATACGCAGAGTTGGATGATGAAACAATGTCTCGAGACGATGAAGAAGTTGCTGAGCCAGTGGGAGAAACACAGCAAGAAGAAGAACCACCGGCTGATATCCCGATTGCTTTGCGCAAGGGTAAAAGAAACAAAAAAACTTTATCTAGGTATGCTAACTTCCTAGAGTACTTGTTGCTTACGGATGGTGGTGAGCCAGAAAGATACAAGGATGTTTTGTAGGTCAAAGCCAGTGACAAGTGGAAGCTTGCCATGGATGATGAAATGGATTCCCTATCATCCAACAGGACGTGGGATTTGGTTCCACTTCCAAAGGGGAAGAGAGCTTTGCACAACAAGTAAGTATACAAACTAAAGCTTAAACCGGATGGTTCTGAGGTTCAAAGCGAGACTTGTTGTCAAAGGCTTTCAGCAGAAGAAGGGCATTGATTTTGATGAGATCTTTTCTCCAGTTGTGAAGATGTCTACTATCCCGATGGTATTGAGTATAGTGGCAGCCAAAGACTTACATCTTGAGTAGCTTGACATCAAGACTGTATTTTTACATGGCGACATAAAGAGAAAATCTACATGAAGCAGCTAGAAGGATATATAGTAAAAAGAAAGAAAGATTGGGTGTGCCGACTTCAGAAAAGTCTGTATGGGTTGAAACAAGTGCCTCGTCAGTGGTATTTAAAGTTTGATCAGTTTATGCTAAAGATTGATTTTCAAAGATGTAATGGTGATCATTGTTGCTACTTTAAGGGATTGAAGAGCTCATATATCATTCTACTTTTGTATGTAGATAATATGTTGGTGGCAAGTGCCAACATGGAAGAGATTGTGAAACTGAAGGAGCAATTGTCCCAGAAGTTTTCAATGGACTTAGGTGAAGCCAAGAAAGTCCTTGGGATGCATATTAGCAGGGACAGAAAGCTTAAAACGTTGAAGTTGTCTCAAGCAGAGTACATTGATAAGGTGCTGAAGCGGTTCAATATGGACGGGGCTAAAGCTATGAGTACTCCGCTAGGTGCACACTTCAAGTTATCCAAGCAGGATTGACCTACTACGCAGGATGATCGAGATGAGATGAAGTATGTATCCTACTCATCAGCTATCGAGAGCCATATGTATGCCATGGTTTGCACGAGACCGAATATTGCCCATGCAGTGGGAGTGATGAGCAGATACATGAGCGATCCAGGCCAAGAGCATTGGAGAGCTGTGAAGTGGATATTGCATTATCTGAAAAGAACTAGAGACTTAGGACTATACTATGGTGGTTCTGATGTCTGTTTAAATGGTTTTGTGGATTCTGACATGGCTGGAGACATTGATGGCAGAAAGAGTACTACCGGGTATGTGTTCATGCTGGGAAGTGCTGCAGTTTCATTGGTTTCGAAACTGCAGAAAATCGTAGCGTTGTCTACGACCGAGGCTGAATACGTTGCTCTTACTGAAGCGAGCAAGAAGATGGTTTGGTTACAAGGTTTGATGAAAGAGCTTGGCATGGAGCAAGGCGATGCAAAGTTGTATAGTGACAGCTAGAGTGCTATACATTTGACAAAGAATGCTGTACATTGATATCAGATATCACTTTATTCGGTCACTCCTCGAAGAAGATCTCTTCCGGCTAGAGAAGATACATACAATGGACAACCCAGCAGATATGTTGATAAAGATGGTTATTCTTGAGAAGTTGCACATCTGTGCATCTTTTGTTGGTCTTCACAGCTAAAAGTGAAGATAAAGGTTCACACACATAGAGAATGATTGGAGATCATGTTGCTGATGGGGTTACGGTTGCTTCAGGCTTGTTTCTCGGCAGGTGAGAGATTGTTGAGAAAATGTGCCTCAAAACTCGAAACGACTGCAATTGAATTCGGCTCAAGTTTGCTTGAAAAAGTCTGTGCCAACTGAATGGAGTCGACCCCTAGCATCTAGAAGTTGACTCATGTGAAGCTTGAGTTGACCTCAGGGATGAGAGGTCGACTCGTTATGTGCCACAGTGAAGAAATAGAGAGCTATTTTTTGGGGTCGCTTGTAGAAGTCAACTCCAACCCTACAGGAGACGACTCAAGCCCTGCAGGAGTCGACTCCAGGTCTGCTCGAGTCGACTCCAGGTTGAAGGAGTCGACTCTCTCAGGAAAACAGAGCGTGCCAGTCTTCGATGCTGATACTTGGAGTCGACCCAAGGATGTCCGAGTCGACTCGAACTTATCAGAAGTTGACTCCTGAAAGTGAAGAGTTGACTCCCGATCACGGGATTGACTAAAATGGTGGCAAGGTAGGTTTTTTGACTTAGGGTTTCGTATAAAAGTTTCCTTATGTTTTGTAAACCTATAAAAGGGGTCTTTTGTGAACCCTAGGTGCGTGTGTGAGTTCCTTTTGAGTCCTATCTCTCTTGTAAGTCCTAGGTGTGTAATCTCCAACGGGGAAGAGAGATCGTTGTAACCCTTTGCTGAATATATTGGATCTGTGTGTGTGGCCTCTGTGGACATAACCCATATTGAGGTGAACCACGTAAAATTGTTGTCTTTGTGATTGTTTGATTTTATTCTCTACTACTTCTTCTTCTCGATTCGTCTTTCCGCAGTTTGGATCCAGAAAAGAGAATAGTACGATCGAAGGGTGAGTGCTTTCATCCGTAACAGCTGAATCACAGACTACGGTCGGAGCGTAGCTCGGCTGACCCTAAGGTCGGAAAGAACTGAGCTGAATGAGGTGGCCGAGGTGTAGAAAGTTGATCTTCTCTAGGATGGCCTGCAAGAAGTCTTCTTTTCGAAGAGTTTCGGCGGAAGACCCTCCGATGCCTATGTTAGGATAGAGAGGCAACAATATGGAAGAAATTTTTTTTAGCAGAATAGTGTTCTCTGAGTAACCATCATATACATGAGGATCCTTGGGCTATCCCTTTAATAGGCACTCCATTTTTGTCATTATGTGACGTATATTAATGGGAATTGTATGTCTACGGCGTGGGCATCATTCCACATGGGTGGCATGCGACGCTAATCGTGCACCAACTACAGCGCTGCCAAATCTGCGGATTGCTAGAAGTGTCAGCCTTTGTTGGCGCATGTCAATTGGCTCCTTAGCTGAATGGCTCCTCCGCTGGTCGGCTCCTCAGTTGTGGCCAAAGTTGTTCACCTCGGCTTATACCAAGTTCAAGAAGGTCGGTTTGGTCTAAGGTCGAGGGGTCCGATATTTTTTCATCACTTGCCCCCCACTTTCGAGACCGAACTAATTTCAATTCAGATGACGAAAGTCTAGTCATTAGCTCAATCGAAGACAAGGCTTTTGTCAAGGACCATTAATACATCGGTTGATCTTCTCGAAGCATCACCGTATCTAGGCTATCTTAGGGCATCATTATTACAGGGTTATCTCAAGACATCATTAATGCAACGATCTTGGTGAATCGTATGTGCCGTACCTCGAGCTGACACATGGCTGAATCTTCTCGAGTAGCCAAACTATTGCTTTGATTAAGGTCGTTTGTGCCTCTATACAAGGGTAACCCCCCCCCCCCTTCAGTTTGCACTTTTACTTCATTTGCTAATTTGCCCAAGTGCTCCCTCTTCTATCTATGGGTGAAAAGGAAGATTTTTCTTCATTTCCTCCTAACAGTCATAGCAATTTGAATCCCTGTGGAGGACACCTCGGAAATCTCTGAATCGCCCCCCAACGATATCTGGTGATAATCAAGGGTCCTTTGACACACTGTTGAAATTTAGATCCAAGATTCCTACTTTGTAAGAATTATTGTCTGAGGAGATGCTGATCAACGTTGGTCTAAGACCAGCCGACTCTTAGGGTAAACTTTTTCTATCTTTTATCCTCGGAATTCTTGTCTAACCCTTGAGTTGTTCAGCAGGTAGCTTCATTTGTTGGAAAGCATTGTAGGACAACACATTGACCAAACTTCTATTATCAATAAATATTCTCTCTACATCATATTTTGCAATTGTAAGAGAAATGACTACAACATCATCATGAGGAGTCTGTAACCCTCTTAGGTCGGCATCAGAGAATGAAATGACTTCTCCCGTACACTGCTTCTTCCCGTATGACCCGACGCAAACCCGGTACATCGTTGGGGCCCGCAAGAGTACTTAGGGGTCTCTAACTCCTTGTTCCTCTAATCTCTTCTTGTGTTTGAGGATGGAGGGAATGGAAGAGACTATTTTTATGTATTGTCGAATGGTATGAATTTTAAATTAAGGCTTAGGTTGGTTACACTAAATAGGAACATTGTTCTCCTAAGAAGGAAGTTCAGACTAACGAAGAAGAGTATAACTTTGCTATTAGAAGAAGATAGGTTCGTGATGAGTTCCTTTGCAGCTGTTAAACCTTGCCATATCTTATTATCAAAACTATATTACACATTTTAGCCCATGTATGCTTTTCTAGTAGTATATTTATAAAAAATAGTAGTAGATACATTCTAACAGATTCAGAGGATATCACTACTGAGTAAAAATGATTAGCATAGATACAATTCTTGTCTACTAAAAAAAAATATTACATACATGAATAGAATTTTTTTTTTTTTGTAGTTCACAAGGCTGAGCCTATCATTATTAGGTTAGGTTGTAATGGCAACAATCCTTGATACTTAGACACTTTCACTTGTATAGTATTGTATAACCTGCTTTCGGTAGTTTTCACTCATTGCAAAAGAAAGCAAGCACAGAAAATGACAAGTACAAGGATCCGATCCAAACCCGACCTAGATCCAACCTAGATCCGACCCAGATCCTATTTTTTTGGGTTACGACCAGATTATACATGGACTCGATCGAACCCGAATGACCCATTAGATCAAAAATCTTAGCTGTAGACTCGACCCGATTTTCTATTGGGTTAGGTTTTGGTCCAACATTAGGACTGAACAAAGAACCGGTTCGATCGTGGTCATTCATGACCCGGTCTAACCCGACTCATTTCGAGACCACTTCGAGTCTTGGCTTCAAGGGTGGTGGCTTCAGGTACATACAGAACGTTGGTTGCTGAGAGTGGTGGCTGGGTTGAACATATTCCAACCATACTGGTTCCAGCCGCTGCTGCTTGCTGCAAGCCCTGAGCCACCGCGGTCAAAGCCTACACCTGTTGAATGAGCAAGTTAAACTGCACATTATTCATAAGTGCAGCGGGTTGTTTCTACGGAGCATGTTTGGGCTTTGCAATGACCCTCGTGAGGCCGGAGCATGGGGTTGCCCAGTGTGATATGTACCGCAAGCTGCTCGCAACCTCATGTTGGCTATTTCTCCCTTCACTTGATACTAGTGTAGCTAGGGACCCTTCCTCTAGAGTCAATTTATTGCAGCCAAATTTCGGACCGAGATCGGAGCGCAGCTCGACCGACCTTAAGGTTGGAAAAAATCGAGCTAAACGAGATGGCCGAGGTGGCTGAAGTCGATCTCCTCTAGGATGGTCGGCAAGAAGTCCTCTTGTTAGAGAGCTTTCAGAGGAGGATCCTCCAATGTCTAAGTTAGAATAAAGAGCAACAATATGGAAGGAAGAAATTTTAGCATAGTAGTGTTCTTTAAGTGAACATCACATATCTGAGGACCTCCAGACTATCCCTTTATATAGGGTAGTCCATTTTGTCATTACTTGAGTTGATGTGACGTGCATTAATGGTCAGTCATACGTCTACTACAGAGTATCATTCCTTATAGGCGGCATATGGTGCTGATTGTATGCCAACTACAATACTACCAAATCTGCTAATTATCAAAATTGTCAGCCCTTGTCGATACGTGTTGATAACTCTTCAGTTGAATGACTTCTCAGTTGTGGCCGAGGTCATTCACCTCAGTTTATGCTGAGTTTAAAGAGGTCGGTTTGGTCCAAAATTAAGGTGTCCAGCATTTTTTCCATCAAAGCTCCCACATAGATTGCCTACTATTTTCCTCGTCTCGGTGGAATGCTCTTAAAAAATTGACGAATAAATGTAATGGAATGAGCGCAATGGCAGCTGAGCTAATGGGGTGGTCATGAGCTGCCACCTCGCATTTCCTCCACTAAGTTTTAGGTTCCGTCATCCATCAAGTCTCGTGTGGTTGGTGGCGTCATGGCATACGCACGATTGCTGCTGATGTCACTTTTTCATCGCGTTCCTTGGGTTTTATCTCCAGCCACTTTTAGTTTCGAGTAGCAATGCATTATGAATTTATATATGTATTATTTACTAATACACAACCAAATAGTGTTTGAATAATTGCCTATGTATGAGGTCATCCGGATACAAATTTTGCATGAGGTTAATTGCTCTCTCCAACACTTTCTAGCAGATCCATCCAACAATTAATAGTCCTCAAGTAGTGAATTGGACTCGGTAAGCAAAAAAGATTTTGCAATCAATGATTAAATTTAATCTCGCCGACTAGTGGTTTACTTTGGATCTTTCGACCGTAGAAAGTTATATTTAATGACGGTTT
This sequence comes from Phoenix roebelenii, assembly GCA_025769935.1. Classification (NCBI taxonomy): domain Eukaryota; kingdom Viridiplantae; phylum Streptophyta; class Magnoliopsida; order Arecales; family Arecaceae; genus Phoenix; species Phoenix roebelenii. Next base: position 18,246,430 of record JAOXJJ010000069.1, on the reverse strand, counting down.
AGTATAACCGAGTCCTTATCAGGGAAGAAAAGGATGTGGGTTTTGTAACTGCATGGATGAAGCGTTTCATGATCTTATGTACAGTCGTTTTATCTGTAGTGCCCTCGAGGCAAGGTCGACTGCTGCACCACCTATTAGAAGCAACCAAATCTATCAATTAGCAGCTTCTTTCGCTGGCCCTTCGCATCACTGGTTCCTCGCCGCCCCCTATTGACAAGGGTGAACCAGAAGTTGGATGCCAATTGGCAAGTAGAAGCCGCCAGCTTAAGAAGAAAACAATAGTGATTTATTCATAGTCTACAAATTAAGAGACACCATGACGGCTGTGAATGAAGCCAATTGTGAAGCAGTGATGTTGAGGAGGAAGGTGCATGCAGGATCTCTGGTGCATGCATGACCTCTGGTGCCTAGAGTGGCATGGGGCCCCAAATATAATTTATTATTGGACCGACCAACATAGAGAGCATGAGCTGCAATCTCTCTCTGTCTCGCTCTCTCTGTCTTGTTTTTTTCATATGGTTCAATATCCATAGCAATTTAATTAGCTTTGGATTATGGGCATTGTTTTGGATTTGATTTTGCTTATCCTAGGAGGAGATGAAGAACACTAACTACCCTCTGGGCCAATAGAATAAGCAGGGAGAGTGAGAGTGGCCACTCCTCCCTCCCTCCTTTCTCATTAAATTCATGAGTTAGGAAAAGTAGAACATAATTCAGCTAGTTTTTCCTTAAAGCACTAAAAGACGAACTCTTGTGAGAAAGTAAGTTTGCTGCTTGTTGCGACTTGCGAGGGAGATGGGAATGTGTGTGGCAAGGAGAAGATAAGGGGGCAGGTGAGGTTTATCTATTGGCTATTTTTTATGTCTTGAAAAGGGTTGTCCTTGGTGAGGACTGATGAGAGAGACTGGTGCTTTTTTTTTCTTTTTTAATCTAATGCATTTTCTTCAGAAATGGTGGTGGATTGGCCATTGCACTTTCCAGCCGAAGAAGTTAATATTATCTGTCTGTGAAGCTAATTTGGAAGAATAAATACTGTTTTTGCTGTACATGGGAGGCCGACCACATCCCCTCATTCGGCACTGCCCGCGACCCAAAATTAGAGGACCGTTACTTTCTCTTTCTTTTTATCATCGATTTTCTTGTTTTGTTCTTTCCCATGTTTTTAGTGATTTTTTTTTCATATACTTCTATACACAAAGAGGAGAAAGTTTTAATTGTACCAAATTCACTGCTGAGCTGATAGACTAATCCAGCAAAACGCAATATGGACAAATATGCACTTTGGCGCTTTTTTTTTTTTGGTCTTCTTTCTTTTTTGTCTGTATTTGTGTGTGTGGCTTTTTGCTTTGATTAGTCGACCGAGCTGATCGATTTGGTCCAACTAATAATTTCTTCTTTTTTAGAGAGAAAATCTCTTTTAGATTGTCAAGGCCACATATGGAAAAATAAGCTCTTTAGCTCTCTTTTTTTTTTTTTTTTTGTCTTCTTTGTCCGCATTTGTGTGTGTTCCTTTTTGCTTGGATTGGTCCACCAAGCTAGTGGACTTGGTCCAACTAATAATTTCTTCAAGGAGGATGCTTTCTCTCTAAAAGTGATTTTACTGAAATTTATCCATATAGATATTGTCTCGTGCTTGATATGTGTTATCATTTACAATTATAATATGCTTATCATACAAACTACACATTCACATTCAATCTCTGGTTGACTTATGTGTGCATTTCTTTTTTTCCAATGCACTCATCTATATTTTGTTCTTTTCAAAATTAAAGATCATGATGATACGAAATTTGCTGGTGCATTGTTAAATGCATTGTTCTCATACAAAGACCCTGTTAGACATGCGCTTTCCTTTAGATATTAACAGACAGGCTACAGTCTTAGAGCATGGCTCTTTGCAAAATGTCTTGGAAGGGAATAGATTATGTTGGCTTACATATTTAGATGAAGCATCTACATGTTCAGTGTTTTACTTGAGTGTCAACTAGAATTCTCCACATGCAATGCGTAGATGGAGATGTACAAACTCCCCAACAGAGCTTCATGCACCACTTGGGAGTAAATACTGGATGGGAACCTACTGTTTTGGATGTCATTAATCCATATTTTATGGCTAATTTGTTGTGATAGGACAGTCTAGAGCGAGTGCAAGGATTTCAAACCAAATTAGCTTCATGCGAGAAAGATCAATTGCTTTGGGTATTGTGTATTACATGCAATTGATGAGTTAGTTATTATTGTTCTAGAATTCACACGGGAAAAATATTTTTGTAGAATGATAAGGCATGTGCATGAGAGCAATGACAAGTGCCTTGATAAACATATCTTAATTGGTTTAACCTCTTAATTAGATGCAGTCTATTGGTATTTTGCGAGAGGCTTTGATCAATATCTTTGAGAGATAGAATGGAATATTATTGAATGTTAAATTAAAATATTCAAAGGAACTGCTAGAGAGTAAGTATGGAATTATTTTTCAACAAAAAAAAAGGTTGGTTGGATCAAAATGTTTGGATGGCTTCAACTACAAGGAAATATTGGATGTTGTTGGACTCTTGTGAAAAGAGATGCCTAATAGAAACATCTGCCTGTATTTTCTATTGTAGAAGGGATAATAGTGTAGAAGGGACAAAGGATAAGGCATAGGAAAGTGCGACTGCATGATTAAAGCAACACGGATGGAGCGTACTTCGCTTTTAGAATGAAAAATGGAACTCAAGTTTTTCATAGAGATGAATGTTATATAAAAAGGATTTTCCAGAGAAGAATTTGTTGTGAAAGAGTTTATTCAAACAATCTATGCATAAGAATTCTTTTAAGTTAAAGATTATTTGAAAATTGACCCAATCAGAGAGAAGAAATCTATTCCTTTGGTCTACTCAATTTAAATCTCTCATAGAAAATAATAAAAAATTAAGAATTAAAAATAGAGCTTCTAGCCTTTTTGATTTCATTAGTTAATGCTTCATTCAAGAAAAAATTTCATTAGTTAATAATAAATTGATACATAAAAATTTTATTTATACTAGTGAGGTCTACTTTTCTAAATTTCATTCCTTTTCTAGTCAAAGAAGGAGAAAGTTTCTAAAAACATGAAGAAATTATACTAGAGTGAAACTTATCCAAGAGTTAGATCTCGACTCTAGCGATCAACTTTACCTGATGTCACATTATCTAATTTCTTTCAGATTGGAAGGATCAGGTACACATAGTCCAAGTAAACCAAAAAGAAAAGTTATACTTTGATTAGTTCATTTTAAGCGCTAAATGTCATCAAATGTATATATATCAGCAAAGTATGTGTTGAACCTCTACAACGTCATTGTACCATGAAAGCTTCATTTTGGCACTTGAAATGATGAAAATAGATAATAAAAAAAATGACTTCTAGAATTTATGACAATCAACTTTTGAATGTGGCAAATTCTACTCCCAAACTCTGCTCGAATCTATCTGAAATAGCCACAATGGTTCACATTGAATTTGGTGATCTCTCGGATAAAAAGCGGCTGCAGTGTTATTATATATGAGTGATCTATAGTATCAAGAATTACCTTATCTTGCTCTTAGGTGTATAGAATCTTCTCTCGAAGGTACGTAGGACCTGAGAAGTGCTTGCGATATGAAGCATTGCTTGGCTTTTTGAAGAGGAACCTACAACCCAACATTTCTGTGCAATACAAACTGACATCAAAACATGTGAAATACCTAGAATGATTTTGATTTCTTGCTAGATTCTTATTTCCTTGGTTCACCAGAGAGAACGAAGCAAGGGAATAAATTGAAAGTTCTATCAAGATATGCATTGAAATAATACAATTACTCAAGAGACTATTTCTCAAAAGGAACAATTGTTATTAAAAAACTATTATGTAGCACTTCGTATGTTGACTCCTAACATAGAACAAATTATTGCTCTTAATTGGCAGTTTAATTCACCATTTTCCAACTCTAAACCTAAATCCAGAGAAAACATATTATGTTGCTTCATATATCAATTATTCTACACCCATCAATGACTATCTTATTTGTGCCATTGTCTAGTTACCCAATGCTTGGTAATGGAAGTTAATTTCTTGCGGATGTGTTCTCATCGACTTATCCTATGTGTCACTCTAATGATGTTCTCTTGTATCCTAGATATGGAAACCCAATAGGCTTTGCCTATTCCATCAATGAACATGAATGGCATGGTTCCAATGGCTTATCCTGTTCCCAAATATATTGGCTCCTGACTAGGACTCACCATGGCCAGCTTTTGAGGAAACCTAGTCATGGCATGCCTTCAGAAGGAAACAAGATTGATCACGTTCAGAGTCACTCCCTGTACTTTGCGTTAAGATGCTGGAAGAGCCCTGATTCTGAGTGGAATATGAACCTTCCCTGCACAGGATATTCTAAGAAAGGTTATGAGAGAAGGAATAGCAACATTGATGAACCGCCAATCTCTACTAGAAACCATTTCCCATATTGTCATGGCCTGTAGTTAACTACTGGTCCTGTGGTCCACGCATGCAGCCATTTTTTGTATGGACAACCATACCCTGGTAGGATGCATGACCTTTGATGTGCCCATGTGGTATCTACTGCCTAGGGACCATGGAATCTGGCTTCATATGTCACTGAAGTTTGGAGAGAACACGTAGCTTCCCAATATAGAAAATGCAATAGCAGCCATGAAACTAGAATAAGGTGATGAGAGATGGGACGATGCTTAGTGATGATGATAGTAAATAATAGTTTTTGGAATGTCTTCGTGATTCTCTTACCGTCCGGTACACCTAAAGATTAATCTTGCGTCACCGATTTTTGGAAGGAGACCAGCATTACCCTAACTCGGCGAAAGGGGGATGTCACACTACATGTTGCAACTTGAGAGTACGGTGCCTAACCATTCACCAAAACATTTGGAGTGAAACCAAATGATGGACATCCAAATTGGTGGTAGGTCGTTAAGCCGTCTCGATTGACCTAGGATGCTCGCGGTGCCATTAGGAGATTGACAGCTATCAACATCGTCGCACCATACATAAGGTTGCCTTGTTTGATAGCCATTCATCTCCTGATAGAAATCATTGAGCACTGTGCAGCACTCTACAGTGCAAACGTACACCATAGAGGATCTGTGTTTATGTGTTTATCTCGGCTATATTACAAGACAAACAACACTGTTAGGATAGGGCACGATGGATGGAATGGAGTCGGATATCTGCATTTTTCTTGACATTGATAATAGGTGATCTACACGTCTTTCTTGATTGTTTGGTTTCTTGTAGTGCTAGAGGCTTGAGCTATGACAGGTGAGTGATGGGGGAGTCATCAATAAACTTCCCTTTATTTCTTGACAGAAACTCAATTCTTCTGTTCTACTGCCTTCGGAGAATACAGGGAGATGGAGAAGGGCGTGTGCAAGAAATCCTTGATATGTAATTGGAGGGAGTATCAAACAAATATGGGCTTGTCAAGGTGGGTGCCCTGCATTAATAGTGGCCGGTGGATTTGTTCGAGAGATATACAAGGAGAAAAATAGCTGGTGGGGCTCATGACAAATTGAAAGAGAAGGAGGAGAATAAATTTTGTAAAGAGACGTGGGTTCAACACTCCAGGTAATTTTTTTGGCAGAAGCTGTGATCCCCAACCAAATAAAGATCACTACTAGCCAGGGTGATGTACTAGTCTTGTTGCCAAAACTTGATTTAGATCACACAACATCTGTCGGACAAAAGATTATAAGATATTTTGGTTTGATGGATTAGTTTAATCAAAGATTATGATTGTAACAAATAACAATGTGCTTGTTGGAGGGGTAAAGGCTGCATGGTTTGAAGTAGGGACGACAACAGTTAGATATAGATCAAGATAGATTATTTCTCGCACCCATCTAAGCCATCTTATGCTCGACTCCGACGGAGCTGGAGTTGGATGGGGCAGATAGAGTTAAAATAAAAGTAAGTTGAATGGATCCGAATAAAATTACAAACACTTTTAAATTTTAATTATATTTTTATTTATGAGAGAGGATATAGAAAATATTATACGTATAGGGGTTGGGTTGGGGATGAGCTTTATCATTTCCCGTATCTATTGCAGATTGGGTAAAATCCATCCTACTCGGGCTGGATTAGATCGGGTATCCAATAGGATGGAGGCCAGGGAAGGTTGAGGTATGATAGATACCTTTTAACGCGGCGACGGAGGACTCGTGTCGTTCCCGAATACCCCGACAAAAACGTCAGCCACTTCTTCCATAGAAAAAGTTATATCCTACATTCCTACCTTCGTTCCCCCCGTCACTCTCTCTCTCTTCTCACTGTGCAAAAGGGAACGCGTTTTTTTGTTTTACCGTTACAGTTCTTTTACTGCAGGGCACAACAAATATAAATAAAAATTCTCAAGACCGACCTGATCTTCGGGCTCTCTACTGCCACGTACCACTACCGCACTTCCCATTTCTCTGGCGAAGAGCATCTTGATGCTTTGAAACTTGGACCTCCCACTTCATCCAAAGAGCATGTGCGGAAATAAAAAAAAAAAAATCCTTCCCCAGGCTAAACCTTGGTTGGGTTATAAGGCCGCCTCCTTCTGCATTAACTCCATAGCTAATGAGAAGAGCGGGGAGAGGGAGGGGGAGTTGTGGATGGAGATATGGTGGCTATTGATACAGTTATCTCCTGCATAAGAAGAGCCTTGGAATTTATTTGATACAGTTATCTCCTGCATAAGAAGAGCCTTGGAATTTATTTGATACAGTTATCTCCTGCAGTAAGAGCCTTGGAGTTTATTAGTCACACTCCGTAGACTGGTTCACTGGGCCATATTTAGGCACCAGAGAGAGAGAGAGAGACGGGGGAGGGCGGCAAAACACACACACACACACACAGAAGGCAGACTGATAGTGTATAAGTGCAACATTATTATATTCTGAATAATATTCACAACAGAGGATACTAAGGGGAGGGGAACCTGTGCTTCCCTACACACGGGAATACAAGAACCCCCTTTCCTCAATACATAGACACAAGAAGATGGTGGGCGGAATTATTATGGGAACAAAGCTATCATCTTCATCAACTGTATCACTATATGTAGACTAAGGGGGACAAAAAAAAAAAGGGAAAAGGAAAGGAAGGAAAGAATAACGGAGACCAGCTGAGCTCGGCGAACCTAACTAGTAAGTACAGCCCCAACAAAGCTACAAGCTGGTCTCTACTCTCTCGCTATTACCAACTGTAGAAAGGAACAAAACAGAATAAACTAACCGAGGAGACTCCGGGGACCTCTATGCGAAGCATATCCCTCTGATAAAGTCTCTCCCGCCCAGAAAAGGATGAAGGTGGATATAGAGGAAGAGGAGTGGCTCCGTGGCCCCTCTCCTCTTCTATGCCTGTGATTCTAGGTCCTTTGAGTTGATGAATGTCCCATGGAAGCCATAAGGAACTCTGGATGGCAGCTTCACCGATGCCTCGAGCCGCATGTCGACGGCGTTGACGATGAGCAGCTCCGACTGGGATGTCTTCTCATTGTGCATGAAGGTGAGGACGTAGCCGTCGTCCTCCCTCGGCGACGACGCGTGCCTCGGCACGAAGTATGGCTCCCCGCCGTACTGGTCCTCGCCGAAGATGAACTTGGCCACCTCGCCAGTGAAGAGGTCGACCTTGGCGAAGCCCGACACCTTGGGCCATGGATTGGCGATGGCCAGGTAGGCGTAGCGGGTCTTCCGGCCGAGCTTGTTCCGGTTCACCATTCCGGCCTCGAGGTTCAATTGGTCGGTGGGACCCAGAATGGGCCGTCGGGTGGATTTGCCGTTGGTCGGGTCGAGCCGGATCTCTGACAGCACGCTCCTGAGGGTCTCATCGCTCTCGTTGAATATGGAGTCGGCCGGCGTCATGCAGGAGCCGAGGACGACGACCTCGCCGGTGCCGGGCTCCTCCCATGCGTTCCAGAGGTGGAAGCAGAAGCAGTCCGGGACGTCGACCCACTTCATCTCCGACGCGTCGGCGGCGTGCTTGGGGAGAATTCCGAAACGGGGGGTCTTGCTCCGGTCGTAGACGACAGGCGAGCCGCCGCGGATCATCTCCGGGAGGTTGAAGACCACCTGCTGGTCGGGGATCACGACGAAATTCTCGGTGATGGCGAAGTCATGCATCATGGTCGGCTGGTCGAGGGGGATCTCGACGTCGGGTGACTTCTCGCCGGCTGGGGAGAAGTGGAAGTACTTGAGGTATGGCTTCTGGATGACGTCGTAGCTGAGAGCGAAGAGCTCGCGGGACACGGGGTCGGGCTTGGGGTGGGCGATCATGGCGGAGCGGAGCTGGCCGTCGAAGTCGTAGCGTCCGACGGTCTCGAGGTCGCCGGAGGGGTTGACGCGGACGTGGTACGGGAGGTCATCCTCCGACATGGCGAGCAGGCGGTCGTGGAAGTAGATGAGCCCGGCGTTGGCGACGCCGGTGCCGTGGGAGGGGTCGACAAGGCCTAAGAGGGCGCGGGCGTAGAAGAGGAGGAGGCGGGCGATGCCGGAGTGGCCGTGGAGTTCGCCGATGGCCTTGGGGAAGATGGGCCGCCCGAGGGCGCGCTCCTGCCGGAGGCGCTCTGTCTCGGTGAAGCGGCACGTGTAACTGGCGGCGCCATTGCGGAGGTGGACGGCGTGGACCATGCCGTCCCCATCGAAGAAGTGGTGGCCGGCGACCGGCTGGAAGTGCGGGTTGGCGCCGTTCCGCACGTATACCCCATTGATGAACGGCGGGATCTGGCCGGAGACAGGGAGGTCATGGTGGGGGGGCTGCTCGCCGACCGGGGCGAAATTGCCGGCGATCTGGACGGCGGGGTCGGAGGTCTTGGGCAGCGGGTGCGGGCGCTCGAGCACGTTCGATATGAAGGCGTCCTCGACGCTGTCCAGCGCCGCGGAAGCCAGCCGCTGGAGGAAATTCCATTGGGGCCGGGCGCTCCGGCCGTCGTCGCGGCGGTGCTTCCGTTGATCGGGCTTGCTCGAGGGCTTCGTAATTGTCGCCGCCTCTTTGACATAAAGAGAAGGTGGGTGGTAGGAGGAGGAGTGGGCGGGGAGGTTGAGGAGGGAATGGGAGGAAGCGGAGCAATGGATGGACGTGGGGTGTTGCCAAGGCTTTCTTAGTTGTTTGATGGATATTGAGCGGTCGAGGCCCGGAAGGGGACTCAATTGGTGGGCCCTAGAGATTGGATTGGCTGCGGCTGGGCGAGCACTGGGAGAGGCCATGGTCTGTGCTCCAAGGAGGAGAAGCCGATCGAGGGACTTTTGGAGTGGGAGGTGGAAGCCAGGGAGAGGTGTTTAAAAGCTTGTCTATATGCTTCAGGTTCTTCAGCAGTGGAGGGATTGCAAGTCGGTGATTTTTTTTCTTTTTTTTTCAAAGGATTTGAAGTGGTTTGAGTTGGGAAGAGGGGGATTGGGAGAGGGGGTGTATTTATAGAGTTGGGGAAGAGGGGTGCGGGTGGGGTGGCTCTCAATATCATGTTGTTTTGAATGGAGGTCTCCACATCGACACCTTAGAGAAGCCCACGTGTTGGATTCTGCGGAAAGGGTTAATGGGGACTGGCATTGATTTTTGTATGACCAACAAAAAAATTTTCTTCTAAACAAATTAGGGAGGGAGGGGAGGTGGGGGTCCGGGTTTGGTGCATTGAATAGGGCAAGAGCTAGCATCTTTCGTATGAAAGAATGATTGATATGACTGTCGGATCCTATCTCGCAAAACTGTATTTTGCATAGATTCGAAAGCACTGGTAACTCTTTTATTCATCCATCTGTATATATATCGAAGTAACCATCGTACAATGCAATGATGGATGGAAGGAGGATTTGGATCTTTTCTTTGCACAAAAAATACAACTCCTATCTACAAGCAGCATGCCTCCTTCAATAAGCTTAGTGTCTGTTTTTTCAATGTAACTAAGAGATAAAAGGTAACAAGAAAGAAAAATATTTGAAAGAGACGATTAATAAAAAAGGAAGAGAAGAAAATATTACAAGTCAAGAAGTAAAAAAAAGGTAAGGTTTAATGGGATGTATGCACCAATAAAGCCATCCTCTGCTCTCCTGATTGATGCTTAGAATTTCTTGCACCTCCATTTAGTCCAAAGTTCATGAAGGTTCGCTGGCCAACTTCTTAAGTTCAATTAATTTATAATAGAAGTCCAAATGCCCCTGACATCTGATGAATAACAAATTTCAACATTGAACCATAAAAAGCACACCCTGAGCTCACTTACCATCGTTTTTTAGCAAAAATTTCCCCAGTGTGGAGCAAATTCTTCAAGAGTACTTTCATTTTTTTCAAAATTTGCTGCCTTCCACATTCTCCACTAGTATGGACGGATTAAACCATTATTGTTGATGAACTTTTGTTAAGATCCTAATGTAAAAGTACCATCATAACGGGGTAGAAGACTTGGAGCTAGATGGTCCCTCCCCTCATTCGGGCCTCTGCCATTATAACTGTCTCTCTCTTTCCACTTCCTTATTCAAAGCACTCTGCCGTTTTCCGTTGGCATCCCACAAGCCCACCACGACCGTAGTTATACTAGTATTTATCATACACTCACCACGACCGTAGCTCCAAGTGCTCAATCATCAGTGTCTAAAAGTGTGGAAGGAGCTAGATGGTATAATGTGGTCACATTCGTATTGCAAATGTTGTCTACTGTAACACTTTTCTGTACTAAATCTTTTTAAAGCAGGGGATCCGTAGTTGTTGCGGTAGAAAGTCCCAGAACCATTTACTCTAGACTTTTGGTACAAAGGGGACTCAAGATGGTAAAGGAGGAGGATACTATTCCTATCACCAGCTGGCTTTTGTTGGATTGAAATTTCTTAGAATGGAGGAGGAGTCAGTCTTAGATACTGTTCCTGGTTGACTTAATGGGTGTTGTGAGTTAGCCACATCAAAATCTTGACGATGGCAACGATTGAGAGGGTTTTGTTTGGTGTTGTGCCTTGGAGGCCCCCCTCATGCCCTTCAAATGTGCGGTGCTTATCAAGTATTCCGAGCTAGAACACCGCCCACGTATTGGAAAAGCTTTCTTGGATCATTCAACGCGGCGTTTGGAAACAATTTTTTTCTTTTTTCCAATGACTTGCCTATATAAAATTGGAGTTTTTTCTCTGGTAACAAAAGAGGTGGCAAGATTAAGAGATGGCCCGAATTGCTAAATGGATGGAGCTCGATCGACTTCGTTCTTTGACCGGACAGAACTCTTTAAACTCTCTCAAGCCAGTGTCTTCTCTGCAACTTCGTTCTTCTCTTCAAATTAAGAAAAGCCGGGTGCCTGTCCCTTGCAGCCTCCCTTATCATCAAAAAGAAAAAAGAAAAGAGAAGATGTGACGAAATCGCGATCATTCTAATGGTGGTGGTTGTTGTTCTTCTCCTCCGCCTGGTCCTTCCCCACTAAACTCCCACAAAAATAGGACGGAGGAGGTGGGCACATCAAATTCTTTAATTTATTCTTACGAGCTTGGTGTAGGAGCATTGTGTGGTCTTCAGGTGTCTGGTGAATAAATAATATTATTGAGTTAGAGAAAGAGGAAACGTGACGTTGGCTCGCCACCTTTCGATTTCATAGACGGTGCAGAGCCAAACGTGGACCGCCCACATTGGCCACAATTCTCGCGTTGGGTGTGATTTGTTTTCTTTTAGACACTTTTTTGTTCGAATGAAGTGGACCAACCCAACGTGTTACACTTTATTGAGCCCTAACCGCGTACCAGGCTCTTCCTGCAATTAGGAAACAGAGAGAAAATTTGATTGAAAGGCTAAAACAGCACGTCGATTCGCTGCAAAACTTAGCAATGCACCGTTGTTGTTCTTAATTGATTTGTTAGCTCTTTGTGGTACTGAGTGACCAAACCAGCAGTGCGCTTTTCTTTCTTTTTGTTTTTGTTTTTTTTTTTTTTGGTACATAAGGGAAGCACATTAGGAAAAAGGAAAAATTGGCCTGAGAGCTTGCAAGGCCAATAAGATTAGACTTGAAGATGATCTCATTTGCATATGGCTAACTAACAACCAGACTCCACAAATTTTAGCTATTAAGGAATGAGTGAATGTGACCATGAGGTGTATAAATGCCAATGAGAGTCAACATATTAAATACTACACACAAGCACTAGTGTCTGGTGAAGACATTTAAGCACAACCAGCTTGCAAGACCAATAACACTAGACTCAAGCATTGTCTCATGCATATATGGTCAACCTAACTGCCATACTCCAAAAGCTCAAACTAAAGAATGACTGTAGTTTTGTGGTGCATAAAATAGTGATGACCAAGTTGACATAAAAAAAAAAAAGCCAACCTAATTTCAAGGAGTTTGAACTTATGACATCCAACAAACTTAGCTCTCTAATATCATGTTAATTAATCAGAAAATCGCAAAAATTTAAATTGTTAAAAAATGTATCAACAACATATATTATAGGCATTTATATACCTCTATATTGTCTCTTTTAATATTTATCTAATGCCATGATACTGTATCGTGCCAATTGGAAAAAAGCTGCAAGTTTGACGCTGAAAGATGATGCAATCATCTTTATACTCAAAAAGAAAAAAAAAATAATATAAAACTAATGTTCAATCAATTCCACTTATTTAAATTTATTTATAATATAGAAATATATTTATTTTCTCTACATCGGTCCCAATCTATGATAATAAGCATATGTAGATTTTAGACAGTGGGACTCGTAAAAGAGACATAATACCTGATAAGATGATGTAGATTTATTTATATATTTTAATTTTTTTACACTTCCCCTCACGACCTCACATGTGGCCGGACTTTTCTTTAATGGATTAGCCCAACATATGAAATTTTTAATAATGAGGTTAAAGAGTGCAGAGACAGGATTCGAACTTAAGACCTCTACTCTCATACCATGTTAAAATCACTACTTATCCCAAAAACTTAAACTATTAGGATGAGGTAGATTTATTTATATATTTTAATTTTTTTACACTAATCACATATGTTCAACCCTTGGTTGTTTCCTAATTGGACAAGGTATCAAGAGCCAATTATCTAGCTGATGCTAAACTTTTATTTAACTTTTAACCTTGGCCAGTTCCCTAAAACAGGCTTGATCAAGGAAACTGTCAAGCTGAGTCCGAGCTGCTTAGGAACAACTTAATATATTTACAGCTTATTATTTTAGATTAAACTTTGTCCTTGTTAATAATATATTTGGTAGTTTGTAACTAAGAAAATATTAACAAATTGATAAGAGAACCGTTAATCCTCATTATGAACCAATATGCTTTCAATCTTTTCCGTAGAAGTCAGAGTTGCAGGCAGGAGGAGACCCAGAGATTAGAAGAAGAATTTTTAAAACCAAAAAGAACAGAGGTGGGAAGCAAAAGAAGAGACCAACAAATAATAGAAGGTTGCTTGTTGGAACCTCAAACCCAACCCTTCAGAAATGGCACCTCCCACGCAGTCCGTGAGTCAGCTTTCTCAAATGACTGGTCTTCACCGTATCTCCCCTAACAAAAACAAGATTAGCCCCCTCACCCAACCCCTCTTCTCACCTAAAATATCCATCCAACCGGATATTATGCTCGTTTATTATAAAAAGAAGCTTTCCACGTTCCTTTTGGAGATGAGATTATGAGAGCATGCCATCGCGTGCTCGAAAGTGACGAGGAGAAAGAGAAGCTGCCATTGTTGTTAAGTTAAAAAATGATGTTCCAACTTCCAATCACGAGCTAACAGACAAGTATCTCTCCTTACATCTTTAATTTCTCTCTTCATTTAATTTCACTCCACATTGCGAATGAGAAATTATACTCTGCACTGCATGCACCATGTGACTGTGCACCATGTGAATCGCCTCATCTTCTTCCTATAGAGCTTATTCATCGTATGCTTGTATCGGTGATTGACCCATAAGAAGGAGATGAGCTGATTGGCATGGTGTATGGCCATATTGGTATATAGTGTCCAGTGTATATTACAAACACATACTTATATAGTTAAAAAATGTTGGAATTGAGTTAGCCATGCTCGAATCCATCCACATGCTAAAGAGATCCGCTTGGAGATCTCCATTATTTCTCCTTTAATATAAGAAATATTTTGGTTGGTTTAGAGGTGTATTTTGGTTAGCCCTTTTGGGCGCTGCCCTTTTACTATTGGATCATTGTCTTAATATATGCTCTTTTATGGTCCCTAGAGCAGAGTTGGGATGCCATGTACTTCGACCTTGAAGAGTCATCTTCTAATCCGATGCAATGATCGGGATCTAAGTGATCGGTATCACCCAACTAGCTAATGAGGCTAGATCATGACATGTCAGGTAGTCCATAATACTCCATGGATCTTGGATGCTCGAATTGTTCTAGGAGGATATGAATCAGATTCACATCCCTTCGTTACCCTAGCAATTCATCGTGCGAGCATGGTTCTTCATGCTGACGTTGCACTGGCATGGCACGCCATGATTCGACCAATTTCTCGCAATTGCACCGATTTCCAAAAACTACATCAATCACCATATGCCATGTTAGCATGAGGATTTGAAAATGTACCCTAGTAGCCAGGGCCAGCCCGAGCCCTAGGCGACCGAGGCGGTCGCCTAAGGCCCCGGGCCAATGGAAAGCCCCGAGAGGCTGACCAAAAGGAAGCAAAGGCCCCATATAAATGGGATCAGGAGCTGGCTACGAGTCTTCCCCCCTCCATTGGTGGAGAGTTTTCTAGCCTGCAGAGGGGCAATTTGGGAAGTTGGGGACAACAGTTTTGTTTTGGGTGGAGAGAGAGAGAGAGAGGAGGAGGAGGGATTTGGTTGGCTTGATAGACGCCTGAAGCCACTCTTATCTTTCATCCCTTCTCTTTTTTGGTTTTGGTC
>JAOXJJ010000069.1:18218881-18231464 GCA_025769935.1 Phoenix roebelenii | reverse complement strand
ATCTTTGTTGAAATAGTGTACTTGATAGCTATCTATTTTCATATATTTTTTTAAGTATTTTATATTTATTAAAAAAAATTATTATAAAAAAAAGAGGCCTCGTTTATTGGATTCACCTTAGGCCCCAGAATGTATTGAGCCGCCCCTGCTAGTGGCAAATTGTTGCATTATTTGTCGACGAAAGCAAGCCTAATTCTTTCATTGACCTACAACAGTCATGTTACCAACTCAAATGGGTCTTAAAGTTATACTAATTTGACCCATTGGAGGGCAGGCACCTTTCCTAATTGACTCAACCAATTGAGCTTTTTTATTATTTGATCAGATGTGGCTAATTTGATGGAAGATGGAGCCACTATTGTCAAACTTTCTAGATTAGTGAAGACATACAATTTTTTTTTAAAATAAAAAAAGAGCAGATTAAATCCAGTTAAGCAAGACCAAACCAGCTTGGACCTAAACTTGTGGGACTAATATGATCATTTGCTTGTGGGCCCAAACCAGACTCAATTGCACAAATGTTCCATGCTTGAACCCGGCAATCCAAGCATTGTCATCGATAGCGATTGCGATTGGTGGATCGAACTCACTCGTCCAAGTCTCAGGGTGCTGCCAAACTAAAGCGGGATAATGCCCTAACAAATGGGAATGCTTCGTTATCTTATCATCTATCACTTCACCCGTGTCATCAGCTTTCTACAGTTGAACATCACATTTCGATGGTGATTGGACGAGCCCAAGGCCGTGGGGATCGCAAAAATCTCTTTCATAGGTTAAAGCATGCCATTAGTGCTGCATCAATTGGCAAGTTCTCAAGGAAGTGGGAAGCTTGCTTCATCCTTGGGACCTGCCTTTGATTATATGTTGTGGTTGTACCGACGGCGATGGTTGTCATCGACACGTGTTTCTGTCATCATAATTTAATTATCGGTGGTCACCTTGGTGATTTAGTGATTTGTCCCCCAAGGCCATGATTTTTTTTAAAAAAAATTACTTTTTAAGTCCTTGTAGCATGGTATACCCATGTAAGGACCATTGTTTGGATCAATTTCATGATAAATACGAACTGACTCTGACTTTTATCTTGATGTAATTGCCTAATTGTTATGACCATATAAGCGGCGGCGGCGACAGCAGCAACAATAATAATCATTTCACATACTAAACTTTAATTAGTTTAACAAGATTGCCTACATCTACTGGACAAGATTTCTACTATTTTCAATTAATTCAAAGAGAATTACGGATGCAGATAGCCATAAAATCTAGCAGACAATATTTTTGCAATTTTCAATTAATTTAGAGAGAAATATGGATAAGTCATAAAATAAATAGGGCACCAACAATAAAGAGAACATTTGCTCAAATAACGTCCCTTATGAAGCTAACCAAAATCTAAGTAATCGAATCGACACTCCAACAATACATAGGGTTAGCAAAAAAAGACCCAACCTCTATTCGATCTACAAAAAACATATCAACCCATTTGAATTGTTTATTAAATAGGTCAGGTTCAGATTTCAGCAACATAACCTGTTTAACATTAGTCATGTCAGTCAAGTTGGATTCGAACCCATCATGTGCACTCATTTCCAAACCCGAACCCAACTATCCTAACCCATCACCTATTTATTTGTTCAATTGGTCTTCTAGAGAGTTCTTTGCTTCTCTGCTTTGAGTTTTTAGAGTTAAAGTTTGTCCACCAAGTTGGTTCACACTAAGGATTCAAGATGGAAGGAGAGCTGGAGATGGAGGCGAAAGTGGAGGAGGCGAAAGTGGAGGAGGCGAGATGCGAGACGAGAAGCCGGGCAGACTTGTCAATGGCGGCCTTGGCAATCTTGATGAGCTAGTTGAGGGCCTTTTTGGGCAGTCATAGCCGAGATGATCTTTAACAGTTTTGGAGGAGAGGTAGATGCGACTGTCTCAGAGATCCTTGGCGGTGCACATCTTGTTGTGTCGCTCCTTGCACCCGATGGACCGAACAATGTGGCTCCTTGGATCTCCACGATCTTCTCAATGCCTTGCAACCTTCCGTAAAACCTTGGTCCCTAGTGTTACTTTTGGTAGCCATAGTTGTGGCCATGCACCTTAGTCATTCGATCGAAGAGATGGGCATAATCAGAGGTGGAAGTCGTAGCAAGCAAGGAGGAGGAAAGGAATGAAAAATAAGAGCATTCCCTGGGTGCTAGGTTTCGATGATTTGTGAAGGGGATGAACCTAGAAGCCTTGGGGTTGCTCTCTTTCGAAGCTCGCTATCCATTTATTTGCTTCTTCCTTCGGCCATTGCCTTGCCCTCTCCTTCCCCTCCAAGTCCGTCTACCTTCACCTCCTCTGCCACCTTCTTAGCTCCTCTAATGCATCGAACAAGAGTCACGCCTTAACCTACTTTTCTACTCTTTTATCCCTTGTTTTTTGTTTTATTCATAGAATAGGATTGTGATTTAGGTTGGTGGTGGTGGTTTTAATTGCAACGACAGGGACATTAGGATGCAGATCAGAAGTAGTGAGGAGGCGGTGATGGATGGGCGCATGTTGGAGGAGTTCATCCCCTGTAATCCAACTTTCTTTTCGACCATAGCTAGATAGGAGATCGAACAAGATAAGAGAAGCTAGATTGGCTCCGGTCCATTCAGCTTTGGAACCAAGTAAGTAGAGATCTTTATTCTTCCCTTTTATTCATCTAAATCATATTTTATCAGTGGTATATTAGAAGCCTGATCCAATATATTATGTGGTATATTAGATGCAACGAGCTAAATTGGTCTACTTTTGACCTAACCTGATATGACCTATTTATTAAATAGCTT
Source organism: Phoenix roebelenii (assembly GCA_025769935.1). Lineage (NCBI taxonomy): Eukaryota > Viridiplantae > Streptophyta > Magnoliopsida > Arecales > Arecaceae > Phoenix > Phoenix roebelenii. The sequence goes on along the minus strand of JAOXJJ010000069.1, from coordinate 18,228,657 downwards.
AAGCATGTCAAGTTAGGTTACCTGCTTATTAAGTATACAGTTTTAGGTTTCAAATCCTCACCTATTTAATAAATAGTTCAGGTTTAAATTTGGAATTTTCTGATCTAAATAGCATCTTGCTCGACCTACATACGACCCGACCGAACTTGACTCAATATGATGGCCACCCCTACCGTAGCACCACTCTTGATCAGCATGCCGAGCCCTCGTGCACTCTCTCAATTTTTTTCTCTAAGATGACTCCCTCAAAAAAAATATCACTCTCTTGTTATCCGCTCCCACATCCTCACAGTCCCCACTATCACTAACATCACAGCCCCTTGGATTTCTTGAAGCAAGATGTAGAAATGGAGGGCCTACGTAGTTGGCACATAGTTTACCTCGTCTGCATTAACATGCAAATCTGGAGCATCACAATTCGCGAGAGCTATTGGATTTTCAACCTACAATGCGCTGCATGGTATGTATGAATGCAAGTGTCTCTTTTAACTGCAAGTTGATAGAAGGAAAGAATGTAGAAGAGATGACTCAATGATCCATCCCATGCAACTTCTACATAATAGTGCCTAGCTTAATTGATTGGAAGATCTTCTGGCCCGAATTTTTTTAAGTTACCCAAGAGGGCCTAGACAAAGAGGATAAAAAAATTGAGAATGGTAGCAAGTCTGGTGTTGATTTGGTTCTGAGTTTGGACGAGCAACAATGCAGGCTCTCTCTGGTACCCTGGGATTTTGACAATCATCCGGTGCTAGCTGCACCGATCAGAGTCTCAGGTCGTCGGCGCATGGGACCTAGTCCTCCACAACCAAATTAAGAAACCCCATAATATAGCTCTAACTCACTAAATAATTATTAGGTCAAGCAATGGATCTTGTCCCATGACCCACTTGGAGAATAAAGTGAACCACCGACCGAGATTGTGGTGTGGATCTCAACTAGGGAAGTCATCTCGATGTTTTGTTTATCAGTGGGGGGGGGGGGGGAAGAATACCATCCACTTCTTTAGTTTCAGGATGGATGGTCCAGTTCTGAGCATCAACTGTAAACCGCCACGAGCGCCGTCCATCAATAGATAATCTTATGCACATTATAGTTTATATATCAAATAGCTTTGCTTACATTAAAAAACCAACCAACCACGCAAGAGCAACTATTGTTATGCACATGGTGGCCAATGTGCATGCCCCATGTTAGCCTCTGCATTTCCAGTGATAGATCTTCACAACCGGCTGTTATTCAAAGACTTCATCAGAGTCTCTTTAGTGTGACCATCTGCCAAGCCCTGCATTAAAAGAAGAACCTGAGCTTGCCTTGAGAGGGAAGAGTTTTCGATGAACATTTTATCTCTCATTCGTCTTCCAACAGTCACAGTGGGAGTAATGTATGATGGTTGGGAGAAACTACTCTCTGCACTGCGTACACCAAGTGACCATGTACACCACCAATCGCAATCACTCATTCCTGGACCTGTGCACTAAGATGCACGCCTCATGACTGAAGCCTACCGAATTGAGTGCCTGTGTTTGGTGGCGTGTGCGGCCATGTGGTGTATGCAGTGTTGGAAAAATAAATTTTCGAGGGATTTGAATCATGTGGTGCTGATCTTCTCGCAGACTTTGTCTCTTCTTTAATCAGTAGTCCCTACTCTTTTGGGGGGGACAGTACCAGAACTCTGGCATAAGTGCCCCCATCATCAATGCGCCCCTCCTAATTAAATGAGGAATCTCCACCACCCAACTTACCTCACCAGAAAAAACTACCAACTGCCAATACCCAACATCTCATGTTATGTCTATTATAAAGAGTACGTCTGATCTGAAATTGTAATGGCAGAACCCACCATTACAACATGGGGAAAGGCTAGAACCCCAAGAACAAACGGTACTTCCCCCCTCGTGGGCCTTCTTGCTTCATTTGCTCGGCCTATTCATTAAAAGAGGAAGTTGGTTTCTAAGGATTCAATGGCCGATAAAAAGTATAAAAAAGTTCATGCAAGTTTGATTCTCTGGCCTCTTAGATTAATTCTGCTCCAAAGAATCTGTAGTCTAAGAAAAGCATCCAAAGAACACATGTGGGTCTTAGAAGACATGGGTCCAAGAGTAGGAGGGTGCTAATCATTGAACGGATTAAAACGTGGCAGGCTGGGCTCCTTATTTAAACAGAGCTGCTCCCTTGGCTCGGGCACTGCAGGACGGAGTCATATGGCAGGTGAGGCATGAACCATATGAGAGGAATATGAGCATTTCATGATGGTGGGGCCTCACTGAGATCATCATATATATCATAATTCATTGCACTAAAGAAGTCAGCAGATCAGAATGAACATGGTCTGAGATTGAAACTCTGGATTTTGCCTTGTGAAAATACTGATCCATGTCTTTTATTTTTTGAAAGGTCTAATCCGTTGCTTTTAGAGGGAGTGTTTGGGAGGCAATCGCGCATTGCAAATGAGAGTTTTGCACGCTATCTACTCCCAAGTGCGATGCCACTTTCTAAGCTTTCTACCCATGCTATCTGGGGTCTTTTTTCTCTAACACGGACTTGGAAATGAGGGGGGTCCTCTCTTTGACCTCACATATGGACGCATGGGAAGAGAAAATGGGACGTTTCCGGTCCAACCAAGTCAGTTAGCTTCGCCGGTGGAAACCAGTTGACCACTCCCCCACGCAAGATCTCTACCTAGAAAGAATTAAGGATTAATTCTTAAGTTCATGCACCTGGCCCTCGCTTTGTCCAACGAAGTCCTACGCGTTTCAATCTTTTCAACAATGTGGAGAAACATGTGTTGTGTAGGACAACTCTCGAATTTGATACCTCACCAACCCTTGAAACAAAGGGGAAAGAAGGCGAGAAATATTTATATATTTAGCTAATCTTTTTCAAGAAATGATCCAGATGCATGCCTCATATTCCACTAGTTTGAAAAACTTCATATAATATGCGTAGTTGTAGCACATGCACCATCGATATAATCACATTTTAATATAATGTTGTTTAACCTAGCCGTTCATCTTCAAGACATTGTTATCTCATCGATACATAAGTAGGCCATACAATTTTTGTTTTCTTGGATGATATTTTGGCCTTGAAGATTCAATGCAGATTATGGCCACTAAATTGACCCAAACCCTAAAAGCTAGTTCTAAGCAACACTCAACTGCCATACAATGTGCGTCAGCATCACGGATGTCCACAAAAGCATTATATTGAATATTCCATTACAAGATAGGATCAAGCATACTAGTCTTTGTAGTTGTAAAACCTAAAGAACATTTGCGCATTGCATGTCTTTATATATGAAGAACATGAAGTATAGATCTTAGGTCGTGAGTATACATGTGAGATGCTCCTTGGAGTATCAAGACATGATGGTGGACACTTGTCTTCATGGTACATATAATGCCACCCATCTAGGTACCACATCACAAGTATCAATGACAAGTAACCTAAACTGTATTGATAGAATATAACTGAGAAATATAGAGGCATTGGGATGCCTAATTTTCCATGTTTTAATGATGCATGCACGTAGCTTTGGAATTAAATAACATGCATTGAGTCGATATACAGCAACATTAAGGTCCGGAAAGGTCTTAAAGTGTCATCGAGAGGGTTAAGAAGAGATCCGAAGTCAAGTTGGCCGGTGTGCTTCATAATTGATACTTCAATTCATTGCAGCAGCTACATCATCAGGGGATGGTAATGGACCCGGTAAAACGTCTCACGATCTTGCCTCTTTTTCCATGCATGTAACCTAAATCTAGTCTACGTCCAAAATCCAATCTTTGGCAACCAAGTATTGGGGTGTGATCGAGTTCTAGGTGGTTCACAAAGGAGCTAGGAGAAGAAAAGTAGCGAGAGAGACGTGCCGGACTCGACCATCTCATGGCATTCCCTCGGGATCAGATGCCCCCTCTAGAAGACAAGTATAGCCACCCACGAGTTCCTTGTGGCCAGCTAAGAAATGCATCACATTATACGGTACCCTATAGCGTTAGAAAATTATACGATGAAGGAGGACAAGGACGACTGGACTAATTAACAAGGATTACAAGCCTAGAAGCTTTGCCATCCTTTTGCATGGATTCAAATCTTTGATTCGTTTGAGATTTTCACTGGATACCAAGTAGCTGATGTAAGCGATTGCATTATGAGGAAGCATCATCATTAAGTCAAGGACCAAGAAAGGAAGACTGGCCGGTGGGGCGTGAGGAATTGGGGAGTAGGGGCTGGGGGAAGTGGACAGGTATTCAACGGCTATTTTTCGGCAAGTGGGCCCCAGGTCCCATCCCTTTGTCGGGTAAGTGTCGGAATGGCCCGAGCGAGTGCGTCTACGGCTGCGTCTCTAGCAATTACACGAGAGAACGTGGCAGCGTACGTGGGCCAATTACCAACCTCCTCCTTCCTTGGGGGGAGAGGAAGGGGATGGAAGAGACAATTTTACAATTTATTCTCTAAAAATATAAAATGAGGACACAATGACAAAGTTTGCCTAGATGAAATGTACAATGCATTTTATAGTATATGAATACAAAGATGATGTGAGAATCCATGCAAACGTATGTTTAGTTCTATATCGGTTATTCGTTGGATAGATCTTTAGTACTTATACAAGATCAAAAAATCCAAATAATACCTTCGGACAGCTATTTTGGATGAAATCTTGCATTATTACAAATAGTATCAGAGTGGACCCAACCCATAATCTATATGGATTAGGGGACACTGTAACACAGATTCATTGGAACTAACCACGAGCTGATCATGATATTTGTGATTAGATTTGAATGGATTTGAACCTCTATGGGCGTGTGTTTAGTCCCACATCGATTATTTACTGGATAAATCTTGGGTACTTATACAGGATCAAAGAACCCAAATAATATCTTCCAACTAGTCATTTTGGGTAAGATTCTGGGTTGTTACAGATGATAACTATATATGTTATTTTGTATCGTCGCTAGCTCATCATATATTTGTTATTGCATTTGAATTTTATCAACTGTATCCTTTACTTTGACTGCCCACTTGGAGCAGGTTAAATTAAGTGATAGAAGTCGAGGCGAAACATGGATTGTTTAATCGATTAAAGAATGGTAGTTGATTCATATATTAAGATAATCAGAGAAGACAACCGACTATTGATAAATATACATTGACATGTCTACCATAAACACACAAAAGTAGTTGCTTGTGCCCATTTCTTGAAAGGAAAAGATTTCATGGGACTTGCAACCATATGCTGCATAACAAATGTTCCCTTCTTACTCCATATATATATGCTTCCTTCTTATTCCATATATATTGTAGTGGAGATATGCAGTAAATAACCAGCATAAATTTTAAATATATGGTTGTGCTTCTAACGTGCTGCTAGACCAGTCATATTTTTATAACATTAGCATATAATAAGTATCCTGTGCAGACAGATATGCCATATATACATCATTTCGTGTTGCATAGTAAATGATATTGAGATACATTATTTAGTGCTTGATTATGCTTCCTTCTTATTCCACATATATTTTAGTGGAGATATGCATTCAGTAAATAACCATAATAATTTTTAAAATATGGTTGTGCTTCTAGCATGTTGCAGCTGGACCAGTCATACATAATTTTTCATAACAACAATGTATAATAAGAATCATGTATAGTCAGATATGCCATATCTATATCATTACGTGTTGCATGGCAATGATATTGAGACAAGACCACGCAATTATCATAACCATTTATGTTTCCTTTTAGCATTGGTGTGACACTCAAATCAATGGAAATGTACATGTGCATGCATTTACTAACTTTTTCTAAAACATTTCTTTCATGCATATAAAATAAGAAGATGGAAAGATGCTTGACAAAAATTAGAAAGTTTGCATACTTGTTTTATTATAGATCTTGGTTCCAATCGTTTCCACCCAATTGGTTGGAAGCCATCCTTTTACCTAAGCACGCTAGTGATGCGCTTGCATGTTAATGTTTGGCCAAGGACAACTCTTAGCCAAACCATCCTCAATTCTCACGCCTATCATTTGACTCATCTAAATCCTTATCTAAAGAACTGACGGCGCCCACACTCCTACAACTAGCATGTTAAATGTGACAAAAGGCAGCATTTGACAAAGATTACAAATATGAATCCATATTAAAAAGTGGCCTTGAATGCATGAAGCATGAAGTGATCAAACAAATCATCTTTGTAAGGTGACGTCCTGCCACGGGGACTCTAAAATAATAATAATAATAAAAGAAGGTTTGTACAACAAGGGCATGAAGCTGAAATCAGTTGTTGAGCCCTACACGATTGATTCATGCATCAGAGTGCAGACCTAACATGATGTGAGTCATCGCATGGATTACATTAAGAAAAAAAGACCTAGCCTTTTCAAGTCTTCACGTTAGGTATCTCAACCTTTTTCCAAACCGCAAATCCTGAATTTTTGAGTCAGATAAAAAAGATATTACATTGCTCCAATGGAGCGTAGAGACCATGCATGCTACCTCTTTCGTAGAAGCTTCAAAAGATTCCTTTACGTCGTTAAGTCCTATAAGTTTCGTTTTTCTTTGGTCGTGGGATTTAGGTGGGTCGGGCTTATCTTTCAAGGCCTAACATTTCTCCTGATGTCATGCATGATAACAGAAATTTACAAAAGAACATAGGTTTGTGACTTTATTCAGCTCGTCCTTTAACAGAAGTGGGTCGGTAGCTTATCCGTATTTTTTGTTCGGAACTTTAGAAGTATTATGCAGTGGATTATTTATAAGATCGATCCGTCTTAGTCCAGATATTAAAAATCTAGACCAAACTATTTGTTGGCAGTATATACCATAATCTACAATTACAAGTTTTTGAAGGGAGCAAGCAACAGAGTTTAATCAAGTTACATTATGTTTGGACTCTAATTTTGTCCCCCAGCATAAACTTTAGATTACGAACCAAGCTCTTTGAGAACTTTAATAGACCGGAACTTAGGATCTAGTGATTATTTTGGGGTCTTTCTAATAAGGCAGATTAGATTTTGGGTACAAATATTCTTAATAACTAATTTCCCCACAGATGGGAGCTAGACGTACAGGATAATTCACAAATCCAAATCAGTTCACTCTTATGAACGCAGGTAACTTAAAACTTTCCTATTGACTTGGTCGAGTCCATCGGTTTTACCCCCAAAAAGTCCATGATTAGGTTGAGTTTACGTTCCTCTCTACGTGCCATTCTAACCTTGGCGAACTGACCTGGCAAACTCTTGGCAATCATATAATTATTTCATGATTGCGAAGCAGGCTTGGTTAAGCTATAGTTGGTAATTGCGTAATAGTTTATTTTTGTTTATTTTTTTCTTTGATTGAATGTATAATAGTTTATTTCAAGCCTTTGAAATTTATGTCCTCTCAAGTATTTCGTGTACTAAGCCAATGAATGAATATATTTCATATGCTAAACAAATAACGGTCATTAAAAGCTTTTCTGAAATGTTAATTTGACTTTTTATTGACCAGCATAAATATAGATATAAATGTTGTAATAATGTTTTGATCCATTAACTCATGATGACAAATATGACTTTGATTGACCGGCTAGACATAAATAAAAGTAATATTTATATATATCCTAGCAATACTTAGCTATCACCCGTAATATAAATATGTATATTCGGAATTGTTATACCAGTCTATTATAAATATATCCATAGGAATTAGAAAATAAAATATTCAAAGATTCAGAAGGAATCTCTATTACGACAGTCTACAAAGTAGTTCCTATGTGATTGACTACATATGATGCCATCCACTCTGCAGTACTATCAACTATCTATAAATATGAGTCACCTCATAAAATAGTAGATTAACTTCCATTCTCCAACAATCCTATTTCAAAGAATGGGGACTAGTTACTAGAGATGATGAATTAGATAGCCACCTAACAACTATTGAAGAGTCTCCCTCAAGTATTATATAATGTGAAAAGCTTTCAAAATATTCACAACATATATCAAGCCTTCCCATGCAGAACGTAATTCTGTCATAAGAACAGTAGTACCAAATAGTCTAATGCCACTTGCAATCAGTGCCCTGCTAGTACTTCTGATAACAAAATGTCCTTCACCAAAATCTCCACTATTTTGAGCACTGCTGATGTAGCTTGGATTCAACGTCTAGCGACGGTTATAACTCATATTAGGCGTCCAATGTCAATCCAACACATGGCATGTAGATTCAAAGGATTAGTTACCACTCCATGCAATTAAGGGGATCTAGATAAAGATGGTCAGCTCGTCCTTTCATCTTGGAGCCTAATTGTAATAGATCTATGCTCTCATCTCTATATAAATAGCGCTAAGGGGCCTAAGTATGCATCGAACATATAGCTCAGCACATATTCTCATTCTACTCTTCAAATCTTCTTTCTTTTATTCTTTTGTTCGGCCAAAGTTCTATCTGACTTATGCATCGGAAAGTCCCTAGCTGAATCAACTCCAATAGCCTCCGATCTTTTCTTTGCTTGTAAATCGTACTTTCTCTCTGCAAAGACCTACCATCAATTGTCAAATCTCTATCCCCATCAAGTCGGATTTATGGCGACAATAGCTTGGTACCATCTGTAAGAATGAAGCAAAAAAGAAGATATGAAACCATGAGGTTTAAGATAAACAACAACCAAGAGGACATTACTCAAGCTCAGCAGGACATCTAGCCAGAGTCCCATGGCTCCCGTCATAGCTCTCGGATGACTCAACCTCCTTAGTCTTCTTAGCCCTCTCAGGGCTCTTAGCTAACCCTAGCAGCTATTAATGCTAAGTAGTTCAACCTGCTCGTCCAGCAAGTATAAGTCCTCACAACCATAGTGCAGAACTTGCAGCAACAAGCGGCCAACCCAGATAGTCTAGCTTAGAGCAGCAGCCATCATCGCATTGAGAATCTCGGGTGCAGCCAACAACATAGCCACCCCTATTCTTGTTCCAAAATGGGTACTGACCCTAATCACTCCTCTCCTCACCAACCTAAGAATCTTACTAGGAGCGAGGCCAACCTCAACCACAATATTGAGGAAATAAACCCAAAGATTAAGATGCTGAGGACAAGGAACGTAGAAGTTGGCGATGAAAGAGCAAGTTGCTTGGTTACACATAGGTAAGGGTCAATGCCATTCAGAATGCCTCAATTCAAGCACTATAATGGCACCTTTGATCTGATGGACCATTTAGAGAGCTTCAAGCTCTTATGCTGCTGCAAGGAGCTACCAATGCCATTATGTGCTGAGCTTTTCCTAATACTCTTTAGAAAGTTACTCGACTTTAGTATTCGAACCTCTGATCGGGCTCGATCAACTCCTTTGACCAGTTCAACTGCCTATTTGCTGGTCCCTTCATTACCAGTAGAAAGCAATGAAAGGCCTCAGGATATTTGACGATCGTCAAGCAAAAGGAGGATGAATCCCTCCAAGCCTACATCAGTCGCTTTAATACCAAAGCACTAGATGTGCACGAGCTGGACCAATCCACTGTAGTGGTACTGGTCATGAATGGACTGAGGAATTTCTGCTTCATCTTCTCCTTGGAAAAGAGGCCTCCGAAATACCTAACCAAGCTATTAGCTTGAGCAGACAAGTATATCAATGTTGAAGAAGCCATGATCATCAAAGAAAGGCGGCTAGAGGTAGAAACGGCAAGAAAAGAAAATGCCGCAAGAAGTAGGTGTTGGGAATTGTATCCTAAATGTCAATCGTCAGCATATTGATGATTGAATTTTGTAAATGAATTGACAAATTAATA